>CM057837.1:12263153-12944490 GCA_030068075.1 Paguma larvata | reverse complement strand
GAGTGTGAGCAGGGGGAAGGGCAGAGAGAGAGGGAGACACAGGCTCTGAAGCAGGTTCCAAGCTCTCAGCACAGAGCCCAGTGTGGGGCTTGAACCCATGAACTGTGAGATCCTGACCTGAGCCGAAGTTGGACATTTAACCAACTGCACCCCCCCGGGCGCCTTGAAGAGAATTTTTTCAAAACTCCCCTCCGAGGTAAAAGGCCAGTAAGCCAAACTATGCTATGAGTTAGCTAAGATTAAATTTATGGAAGATTTTCTCCTTTCTTAGGGAAAAAAATTTAAGTGTCAGAAGCCCAGGAGACAAGCCCTGTAAGAGGGCTGGGGCAAGATGAAGGGAATGAGCTAGAAGCCCTAAGGATGTCTGAGGCAGCCCTACTGAGAAAGGGACATGTAAATAGAAATTTTCATGCGCTCAGACGAAGAGGTCACAGAGAGGAATTATTTCATTAGCTTTATTTTGAAAGGAGGCATGAGATTATTTTAGAGACAAGGAATATAATCAGACCCTTGGTATTTAAAGGATCTGAAGGAGGCAGGGGAGGAGACTAGGGGTGCAGGGAAGAAAAGAAAGCAGTGGGGGAAGGGTGGATCTTTTTAAAAACTTTTTGACACAGAGTCCTGGGCTCTCACCACTTGGACGCTGCTGATGTGACTTGAACAAGCCCCTCTGAGACAGGGGTGCCTCCCCTCAAGAGTCCTGGAGCGGGGCCTGCGGCCGTCACCGCTGGGTTCTGAGCTCAACTTCCTCCGCCCCCAATCCTGATCCTGGACCCCGACCAGCCACCAGCTCTCTCCACCGGCCCCTGCACACACTCCGCCTTACAGGGGCGCCTGGGTGGCTCAGTTGGTTAAGCTTCTGACTTCAGCTCAGGGCATGATCTCACGGTTCACGAGTCCAAGCTCCTCATGGAGCTCTGTGCTGACAGTGCGGAGCCTGCTTGGGATTCTCTCTCTTCCCCTCTCCTCTGCCCCTCCCCCACTTGCACTCTCTAGCCCTCTCTCTCAAAATAAACAAATAAACTGAAGCAAAATTAAAAAGCACAAAAAAAGAAATAGTTGCCCCTCGGTTGTCCCTGAGCTGTCTCTTACTCCCATCTCCTCAAGGATACTTCTGCCATTATCCCTTTTCCCCCTTGATCCCACACCCCCCATTTCCATGCTTCCTTTCAGAGAGAAACTTCTCCAAAGGGTTGTACAGACTCCCCACGGCTACCTCCCCGCACCCCTCCTCCTCTCTTCCACCCACTCTATCCAAGCTCTTGTCCCTGCCACCTTCCTGAAACAAGCCGCCAAAGACTACATGAAGCCCCCTAATGCTCACCCCCTTCTAGAAACCCTTTCCTAGGTGATTTCTACAATCCCACCTATGTCTAGTGTTTCCCCTCCCCCACTCCCCGTGCTTTTGCAGACCCCTCTGTCTCTAACAGACCTTGACATTTGAATGCCCCAAAGTACTGACATCGGCTCTTCTCTCTTCCGTGTCTACTGCCTCATCTGGTCCCAAGACTTCAAACATCACCTATATGCTGACGACTGTCAAATTTTACCCCTGTGCTGGTTTCTCCCTAAAGTCCCAGATTGGTCAAGTCCAGTTGCCGAGCTCAGCGTCTGGGCTGAGGCATCTCAAACTCTGCATGATCGAAGCGTCAATCTCAATCCCAACTCAGCTCCCCAAGTCTCCCTTCTCAGTAAATCATACCAGGTGCACTGGCCGCAAACCCGAGCCCCGGTTCACTCCTCTCTCATTGCCCAGCCCCAATATCCAACCCAAAAGTACAGCCCACAGGGTTTTCTTAATATATCCTAAAACTGAAAATTCCTCATCATCTACCCCAGCACTACCCTAGTCCAAGCTACGTCATCTCTGGTCTGGATGGTTACAGCATCCAGTCCAAATGACCTCACTGTTGCCACTGGCCTTGGCCTCCTAGAGCCCATCTGCAGACAGCCGCCAGAGTGATGATCTTCTATAGTGCTAATGACATCACAGCACTCCCATAGTGCTTTCTTGTGGCTGCAAATAAGTAAATACACAAATAATAAAATTTACCATAAACTGGGTGGCTTAAAACAACAGAAGTCTATTGTCTTCAGGAGGCCAGAATTCCAAGACCAAGGTGTCGGCAAGGTTGGTTCCGTCCAGAGGCTGGGAGGGAGAAACTGTCCCCTGCCCTCTCCTGGCATGCTTGCAATCCCTCAGACACATCACTGCAGCCTCTGTGTTCATCCCCACGTCACCTTTTCTCAGCATGACCCCATGCGCCCTCACAAGGGCTCCCTTGTTGGACCCAGGGCCCACCTTAATCCAAGATGGTTTCATCTCAACTCTGACCTTAATTACACCTTCAAAGACACTATCTTCACATAAGATCACATTCCGAGGTTCTTAGGTGGGCGTGAATGTTGGAGGGCACCACTCAACTTAAGGCAACTGCCTGCTTAAGGTCTCCCAGGGACTTCCCATTCTAACCAGAACAAAATCCAAACTCCCGTAGGGTCCCCAGGATCTAGGGCCTGTGCAGCCCCTTGCCCTCACATCCCTTCTCCATCCATCCGTTTACCACATTCCAGCTACGCTGCCCTTCCTTCCCTTCCTTAAACTTGCCAAAGTATTCCTCCCTCCAACCCTTCATTCTTACTGCCCTTCCCCCAGACTCCACACGACTGCCTCTTCCTCATTCAGAACTTAACAAAAATGTCACATCAAGAAACTCTTTCAGGGCACCTGGGTGGCTCAGTCAGTTGAGCGGCTGGCTTCGGCTCAGGTCATGATCTCATGGTTCATGGGTTCGAGCTCTGTGTCGGGCTCTGTGCTGACAGCTCAGACCCTGGAGCCTGCTTTGGATTCTGTGTCTCCCTCTCTCTCCGCCCCTCCCCTATTCATACTCTGTCTCTCTTGCTCTCTCAAAACTAAATAAAAAATATTTTCAAATAAGAGAGACCCTTTCTACCTAAAGTAACCAAAACCCCGCCCCCAGCCATTATGACATTACCCTGCTTCATCTTCTTTATAGCTCTTGCCAGTACAGACATACCTCATTCTATTGCACTTTGCTTTATTGCATTTTGCAGATATTGCTTTTATTTACTTTATTAATTGAAGGTTTGTGGCAACCTGCATCGAGGAAGTCTATTAGCACCATTTTTTCAACTGTATTTTCTCACTTTTGTGTCTCTGCGTCACATTTCGGCAATTCTAGCAATCTTTCAAACTTTCTCATTATTGTTTTGTTTGTTATAGTGAGCTGTGATCAGTGAGTGTGTTCACAACTCACTGAAAGCTCGGATGATGGTTAGCATTTTTCAGCGATAAAGTATTTTTTAATTAAGGTATGTGCTTTTTTGGACATACTGCTCTTGCACACTTGCTAGACTGCAATTTAGTAGAAACATAACTTTAATGTGTGCTAGGAAACCAAAAACTTCATTTGATTCTCTTTATTGTGATATTCACTTTGTTGCAGGGGTCTGGACCCGAAGGTTTGCCTGTCTGTGACATTATCGTGTCTGTCGACAAGCTGACCATCTACGACACCCATGAGAAAAATCAGCCTCTTGAGCACAGAGGCTGTCTTATTTGCTTAGAACAGTGCTCAGCACCGAGTAAGCGCTCGTGTTAGAAACCACAGATTGGCCCGCTCAGGACCCATGGCATCAGGATTGCAAAATCCATCAAAACAGGAAGTTGCCTGCCTGCAAGACACAAGTTGGAAAGCTAAAAAATCACATTCCCCAGACTCCCCTGCGGCTAAAGTCCGGTTGTAATTTAAATTCCTCAAGTAACAGGAAGTCACACAAGACTTGAATTTGAAATGGGGTTCAGTGTGGCACGAGGCGTCAGCATCTCTCAGTGGACTCATCCCTGAAAGCTCAGCCTAGAGCCTCCATCTCGACTCTTTTGCTAGCCTTCTGATGCCTTGCAATGAATCTCTTTCTGCTTATACTAACTGGGGTGGCTTCTGTGGCTCTGCAGGTGAACACTGATCAAAGCATGGCTCAATAAATATTTGCTGACTTACTATGACATGGCATTTGGAACACCCCAGGTATGGGTTTGCAGGAAGGGGGTTTTCAGCCTAGAAGTGATGTTCCAGGGACCCCTCTGCATCATAGTTACTGGCTATGTTAACGTTCCTAAGAGGCTGCTATCACAAATCACACACTTTATAGCTTAAAACTATTAATTTAATGCTCTCGCTGTTCTGAAATCCAAAGTCCAAAATCAGTACCATTGGGCCAAAGTCAAGGTGTAAACAGGATCACGGACCCTGGGGAGGCCGAGGGGAGAATCCGTTCTTTGCCTCTTCCAGTTTCCGGTGGCTGCTAACATTGGCTTATAGCCACATCACTCCAGTTTCTGCCTCCAATTTTACATTGCCTTCTTGTGTGTGTGTGTGTGTGTGTGTGTGTGTGTGTGTGTGTGCATGCGCGCACGCACGTAATCTCTCTCTGCATTTCTTTTATAAGAACACCTGCAAAGGCATTTAGGGATCACCCAGACAATCCAGAATCTCTCCATCTGAAGACCTTTAACTTAATCATATCCACAAAGTTACTCCTTTCAAAATAAGGTAACATTTACACATTACGAGGATTAGGGCCTAATATATTTAAGGCCATTATTCAGCCTGATAGACTGGCCATGACCAGAAAACTTTGTTCTAAGAAACTTCCCAATTATTGTATGGCAATTCCACCATGCATGCTCATACTTCACCTCATCTCCATTTATCCTTCCCTTAAAGGACTTATCTGATGGTGGAGAGGCAAAGCAGAAAGGAGCTAAGATACTATGGCTGCCAGAAACTACCGGCCAAGGGAACTAGGAGCTGGGTGAGCCAAGATCTGACCAGGTGGTCTATACTCAGCTGAGAGCAGAAAATGAATAACCAAATTGCTGGAGCTTCCGCCAAATGTATTCAGCTGTATCTGACAGGCCAGGAGGGAGATGAGTGCTTGGCATGCCCACCCTGGCAGACAGGTGTATTGGGCCCGATGAACTCTTGGAAAAAGGCCACTTCCCAGCTAAGGGGTGGTTTTCCAAAGCCAGCTTCACCCACCTTTAAGGAGGAGGAAATAAGGTCAAAAAGAGAAATGAGAATAGGGGAGTATGAACAGATGGCTGCCTGGACCCAATAGGCTATTTGACAAAGATCAGGAGAAGTGAAGAGTTGAAGCAATTATCTGGATAAATTAAGCAAGAATAAAAAGAGGTGATGGGATATGGGAACCTTTCCAGCCAGGGCCAGTTATCCACACCATTCAACCCACTAGACAATTATCCAAACTTCCCCGCCCTTGTGAAGGCAACAACAGATGGAGACTACGGTGGCTCTAAGGGCCCATGATTATTTCACCTATCTTAGCAGACATTTGACATTAAATTAAGCAGTTAAATTGGACGGAAATAAAAGTATCAAAGTAGCAACTATATATCATCAGGTAATGTTCAAGTGAACAAAATAAAGTGGGTTTGACCTTCTTAACTAATGAATAAAATGCTGAAATCAGCACCATGTTGTGTGGCCAACTCTGCAATATTAATACATTTTAACTATTGAATAAGTACATGAGCTATATTAATCAGAAATGAATCTTGAGCAAGATTCTTTTACTTGCTTAAGGAGCAAATAAAAGAAATAGAATATATTTGTAAATAGCTCATCTAATCTTTGCAATAACCTGTGAATTAGTCATTTCTATTCCCATTTTTATGGATGAGAAAAATTTGTGACAAAAAAAGTTGGTAACAGAGCGTGGATTTGAACCCTATCTCTCACTGCTGAAATCCACATTATTCAATGGTTGCTTGAAAGAGGGAGCATTGAACTGGTCCTCCAAAGCTACGTGGGATTTGCACAAGTTGAAATGAAGGAAGGGGCACTGACTGTAAAGGGAGCGGTGGGTGTTGGGTTATAGTCATGGTACATAAATGATGAATGGGAGTCAGAAGAAAGGGGAAGTTTATGGGTAGAAATTATGAGCTCAGTTTTTAAAATGTTTTTGTGGGACCTCTAGGACATGTAGATAGAAGACATGGATGGTCATTCAGAAATGCAAAACTGGAAGCCTGCAGAGAAGCTTGGGCCAGATATTTAGAGAGGAGTGTCCTTGTACAAGAGGGGTGCCATAAATTTACAAAGGCAGAGTCTGTGATGAAATAAGTGAGAAGAGGAAAGAAGAGGGCAAAGAACCTTTAAGAAATTCTACCTTTAGGAAATAGGAAAAAGGGATGGAAGGTGAAAAAAGAATTAGTAGTCAGGGGAGCTAAGAAAGTCAAGCATCCCAGAACCTGAAGGAGGAGAGAATTTAAGAGAAAGAGGCAGAAACCATGACAAATTCTGCAAAAAGATCAAGGAGAATTTGGACCGACAAAAGGTCACTGGGTGGGCAGCTGGGATGTTTTGGTGACCTTTAAATAAAAATATATGTTTGGGAAACAGCAGGAATGGATCACTCTTTTTAAAACTCTGACACTAAAAGGGAGTAGAGGGAAATAGTAGGAGCAAGGAAGAGAAAACTTTTATAGAAAAAAATTACATGTTGGACCATATAACTTAAAACGTTATAAGTTCCCTCTTCCTTCTCTTCTTTTTTCCAACCCTGCTCCACTGTTCTCCACTGATTTGTAAACTTATTCTGGCCAAGTGAGTCAATCAAGATGGGAACACTAATTCGAGAAGACTTGTCAACATTATTCTGGAAAAAAAGGAACTGAGACACTGTTCTAGCAAGAACTGTCATCAAAAAGAGCACCACGTGGTCTGGTGACTGGCCAGAACTGCAGAGTTTAGGTTTAGGTTTAGGTTTAGCATGGCTTTTATTGTTTTGTACAGTGGAGAGTTGCACATGCTCATAGTGGAAGGCCCAGTGTCAAGGGAGAGATTGAAGATTCTTTATGATTCAAGACAAGGATTAAGAGAAAGAAGACCAAGTAACACAAGTAAGCGCTTGCTTTGGAAAAAAAGAAGGGACATTTCTTTCCCTGAGATGTGAAGGGGGAAAAAAAGAAAAAAAAAAGGCTGACAATGAGTAGAAATTGGAAGAGGGACTTGGGAGATTAGGTAATTCTCTTCTCAGTGAGAACAAACATACAAGGTACACAAAATCTAAAAATCAAATCATCTGTCTGGAGGCATCAGATAGTTAACACAAGAGTGAAGAATAAGCAGGCCAGGAACCGGGGGAAATGAAGTTCCAGAAGGTAAACCCAAAGCCTAAAGACACTCTTCCTCTGAACTGTTAGCCAACTCCAGACCAGGCAGCAGGGAGGCTAAGAGGCGGAGTAGCACTTTTGACAGGATCATATGGCTAAAGAATCAGAAATTGGAATCCAGAGCCTGCCAAGCTGGATGTCCCAGGAAAATCTTTATCTTTAGGATGGGACACTGACGGATTACACCACAGGAGAAAATATTAACCAGAAACAACCAGGTCTTTGGAGACGGTGCAGACCTTCAAATCATCTTCAAATCACGAAATTGGGTTAAATTAATCCCAGGGTGCTAGTGCTCTCAGGCTCCTGAAAAAGGAAAGTAAATCCTCCCTAGAGGAAGATATCATCCTAGGCCTCAAGTTATTTCTACAGTTAGTTTTGCAAATGCATACACTATAAAAAGCAAAACTAGCTACTTATAAAGAGAAGGTAACATGAACAAAAACTAGTAGAATGATGGACAATAGAAACAAACTCATAGGTCTCACATTATCAGACACAGGCTTTAAAGTAAGTTTGCTTATTATGTTCAAGGAGACAAAGACAAAATTGGAAATTTCAGAATAGAATTAGAGACCATGAAAAAGAAATTAATAGAATCTCTAGAATTAAAAAAATATAAGCAACAAATCTAAGAAATCACGGATGGATTTCATAGCACACCAGACAAAGCTGAAGTGTACAAAATTAAGTATAGAGTATTGAAGGAGGGAAAATACAAAAGAGAGAGTAAGAGAGAAATAATGTGAGTGAGGAAGTCTAGTACACATATAATTGGAATGCTAAAAAGAGGAAAGAGAATGGGAAAAAAGTAATATTTGAAGAGGTAATGACTGAGATTTTTCCAAAAATAATTAAATACATAAAGCTAGATTCAAGAAGACCTTTAAAAACCCAACCATTAGAAATATAAAGAAATCTACACCTAGGTGAATCATAATAAAATTGCTGAAAACTAAAGCAAAGAGAAACAGATTGTAAGACGCCAGAGAAGAAGGAACAGATTATGGTCAAAAGAGCAACAAGGAGACTTACAGCAGATTTCTAAATGGAAACAATGAAAGCTAGAAGATAATGGAATAGTTTAACAGGCTAAAAGTAAATATCTGTCAACCTAGAACTTTATACTCAACAAACATATCCTTCAAGAGGGTCAGCTTTAGAAACCAAAAGTAAGAATATTTGTCACTCACGGTAAAGGAAATATTAACGAATGTTCTTTAGGTCCAAGGAAAATAGCCCCAGGTAGGAAGTCAGAGATGCAAGAAAGAAAGAAATGCATAGAAAATAGCAAGTATATAGATAAATATAAATGGATAGTGGCTATATAAAATGATTTTTAAAATTGTTGGATTTGAAATATGTGTCACTTAAACTGCACGGCAACAATAATATAAAATAATTTGGGAGGGGGGGCGAATGGAGTTAGAGTGTTCCAGAGTCCTTGAAATGCCTGAGAAGAGCATAAAACCATCAATTAAGATTAGAGTTAATAACACAAGAGTTTATGCTGTAGTCCTGGGACCAAACTCCGAAAGAATAGTAAAAGAATATGCAATTTCCAAAGTAATAGAGGAAGGAAATGGAATATTAAAAAATAATCAATCCAAAAGAAGCAATAAAGTGAGAGAAACATAAAGATGGGATATAGGTAGAACAAATAGAATACTATATTAACACCATACTTAATAGTATAGTAGATTTAAATCCAAATATATCAGGAATTACATTAAATTAAATGTAAATTAAATTGCATCAGTAAATATAAACAGACTAAATGCACCAATTAAAAGACAGAAATTGTCAGACTGGATTACTTTTTTAAATTGTATAATGTTTAGAAGAGAATCTTATAACACTTAGGGATACAGAATGGACATAAGTAAAGAGATGGAAAAAATACATCTAATGTAAAATAGGAGTACCTATATTATTTATAAAAATAGAATTTAAAGTGAAAGGTGTTACTAGAAATAAAGAAGACATTTCATAGTGATAAAAGTTTCAATTCAAAAATTGAAGTTATAGCATTCAAAAAATTATATATACTAATACCTCATATACATAAAGCAAAAACCATCGTATATACATAAAGACAAATCCACAATCCTAATGGGAGAATTTAACACAGCTCTCTGAATATCTAATAGAATAAATAGACAACAAGCTAATAAGGATATAGAAGATTCCAACAATCAGCAACTACAACCTAATGGATGCAGACAGAATACTGAGCTCACAACTACTAACTGCATACCTTCTTTTCAAGAACACAAAGAAGTTTCAAAACTCAACTGTATGCTGAGCCATAAAGCAAGTCTTCACGAATATCAAGTGACTGAAATTATACAAATTATACTCTCTAACTACATTATGATTAGGCTTGGAATTAATAATAGAAATATCAGAAAACTCTCATGTATGTGAAAAATCAGGAATATTCCTAAATTACCCATGGGAAATCAAAGAAAATTTAAACATTTTAATTGAATCATAATGAAAATATTACATGTTAAAACTCATAGGATAAAGTTAAAGCTACACTTAGATGATTATTTATCATCTTACTTGCATATATTAGGTTATAAGAAAGGTTTAAAATCAATGAACTAAGCTATCATCTCAAGAAATTGGAAAAAGCACTGAAAATTGAACCCAAAGGAAAAAAGAAAAGAAAGAAAGATAAATACAGAATTTCGTGAACTAGAAAACAAATATACAATAGGAAATATGAACAAAACCGAAAGTTGGATTCTGTGGAAAGGGTACTAAATTGATTTTAAAACCCAAACCTTAGCAGAATTGAACAAGGGGGAAAAGAAAGAAAGGATAAACATAATAATTATCAGGCATGATAAGGAGACACCACAACAGAGCCCACCATTGTTAAAAATTGTGAGAAGATACTGCTAACAATGTCATGCCATTACATTTGAAAGTTTAGATAAATATTAAAACCCTAAAAAACTCAATTTATCAAAATGAACACAAGAGATGATATGAATCTTATCTTGTCAAATAATTCTTCAACAAATTAAACCCGTAATTTAAAACCTTTCCACAGGGAAAACCCCAGGCTTGGAGATAATACGCTCAGAAACGCGTACATGCGCCAGTTACAAGCACAAGAATGCTCATAGCAATACCGTCTGTATTAGTCCTAAACTGGGAACAACCCAAATGTCCATCAAGAGTAGAACAAAAAGATAAAGTTGTGTCACATTTATAAAAGGTAACACTATCCTGTGATAAAAATTTATAGACTACAGCTATGAACAACAACAGGGGCGAATTACACAAGTATAATATTGAATGGAAGAAACCATGCATGAAAGAATACACACTGTAGAGTTACATTCACATGAAGTTGTAAAAACAGGCAAAACTAAACTCTAGCATTGAACATGTATTTTGCTGGTAAAATTCTACAGAAAATCGAGGGTGTTTTACCATGGAAGTCAGGATATTCGTTACTTGTGGTGGGGAGGGTACGGTGGGGAGGGAACTGAGAGAGTTTCTAGAGAAACGCACAGTCCTATCTGTTGACCTGGTAATGACACCACTGCTGACTTAGTGATAAATCTTTGCTGTGAACACTTTTCTGTAGGTGCATTTTATAGTTTAAGAAGAGAGAGAGAAAGTAGGGGGGGAAGAAGAGGAAGGATGGAGGGACGGAAGGAGAGCAGAAGGGAAGCAAGAAGAATGTGAGGGGCCTGGAGTCTGTTAGAGGTAAGAGGGAGCATGTGAATCACACTCCACTGAGGACGGACAGCAAACTCAAAGCCCGGAAGAATGAGGCAGGCCCTTCATGAATGAGACAGGTTGGGAGGGAGGGAAAGGGGAGAAGTTCATGGGTCAGTGGCATCTAATATCAGTCTCTGTGTCCAGAAAGATACTCCTTGTTGCTGGAGAGAGTGTGGCCAAGTGGAGAACGTGTTCCACATGTCAGAAAGGGCAGCTACCACTCGGTTTGAGAGAGAGCAAAGATGTAGTCTTGCCCCTCTCCAACTTTTCAGGTTGAGCTAAATATCTGGATTTCCTGTGATCTCCTGTTTCTTAAATGTTGATAACTAAACCAAATTATACTACATATCCCTCAAGCCAGCCAAAGCCCATTTTATGCTCCAGATGAGGCCTAGGGGTTTTGAGACCCATGTGCGAGCCCCTCAGAACTCAGTTCAAGGTAGGGCATGACTTTCTGCAGCACCTCCCAGGAGCCAGTCAGTGAGCAGCCATCAGACAGGGTGGAAAGAGCCTGGGTGACATCCCACTCCAAGATCCAGACAGCCAGAAGGGTCCCTGGGACCGAGGGCTGAGACAAAGACCAGAGACTCGAAGCACCCATGAGACCAAAGCCGAGTCAGGAGAAGCGGGGAAGTCAGAAGGAGTTTCTGAATTCGAGAGCTCCAAAAATAAACCTTTCCCTTTTCTCTTTTTACTTTAGCTGCTCTTGACTTGCTCTTTTTTTTTTTTTTAACTCTAACAATTCTACAGGCAACCAGAAGCCATAAAGCAACTGCACGTTTTTCATGGAGCTGCTCTGCTCATTAAAACCTCTGTTTTCAGCCCATTGGTTTCAAAGATAGTCACACGCACACTTTCCAAATGACGCAGTCATGGATTCGGACCACAAGCCAAGGCCACGAGCAACATCTGCCTTGGCCCCTGATGGCCGCCTTCCAAGAAGAGCCGGAACAGCGGAAGCAGCTCGCCGCGCGCGTAAGAAGTGGTCAGCAGTTGGGAACAGCTGGAGGGAGGAGGCGCAGTGAGCAAATATCAGAATTTGGGAAATAAGGCTCTGGCTGAACAAAGTTCACTGTTGTTTTCCAAGAAAGCAGAGCCTGGTGGAACCACCCCAGAGAACAGGGCAAAGAACAACAAACTGAATGTTGGCTCTCGGCTTCCAAAGCACGGTATGCTTGGCCACCCAACGGTGACCAGGGCTGTGGTCATTCCCCCCGGGGCAGAGGGCAGGCGGCAGCTCGGGGTGAAAGGGGAGAGATGGACAGGAGTCAAAGCAAGACCAGCCAACAGAAATGGGGAGCGAGATGAAAGCAAAAAACAACAAAAAGCCTTTTTATCCTTTCCATGGCTACACGAATTTAAATGAATCTCCCATTAATTGCTCCATCTTGAAGCTTTGGAGCTGTTCATCCCTGCAGGTACCTACCTTCTCCTTTCCTCGCAGAGTCTGAGCAGAAGCTTAAGTATTATCCCTCAGAAATAGTATTCAAAGGGCAAGAGTTGGACTAGATTCCTTCTGATTCTCCAAACCGTAATTTAGCAGAACCGGGTAACCCTGACACATGACAGGCTTTCTGGGCACACACGTGACGCTCTTTGGACGGCACTCAGACAATTCAGACTGTTTGCAAATAGTCTGATGATCTGCAAATTAGCTGCTCGAAGTTCTCAGGTATGAAGCGGGGCATATTTTCAGAAATTACGTTAATTTAGATAACAGTTTGATTGAAAAGCAAGGAGTTCAAAAACATTTGGAAATAAGAGATGCCTTTTTTTTTTTAACTCATACATTTTTCAAATTGTTTCTACTAGACCATCTCTTAAGAAAGACTCTTTCTAGGGACGCCTGGGCGGCTCAGTGCATTAAGCGTCCGACTTCGGCTCAGGTCGTGATCTCACGGTTCGTGGATTCGAGCCCCGCACTGGCCTCGCTGCTGTCAGTGCAGAGCCTGCTTCGGATCCTCTTGTCTCCCTCTCTCCCTGCCCCTCCCCTGCTTGTGCTCTGTCTCTCTCGGTGTCTCAAAAATAAGTAAGTGTTAAAAAAGAAAAGGAAAGATTCTTTGTAAATGAATTAAATATTCTTGGGAGTCATTTTCAACTCCATAGAAGTATCGTTTTTTTACCTAGTAGCGTATTAATGCCTATGCTTTACGTGTTTGTACTCCTACGACACCCAGCCCCGCTGCCGGAGCATGCTACGTGCTCGACAGGCGTTTGCTGAATGAATCCATCACACAGATGAAGCATGGAAATTGCCCATTTCTGCACGTCAGTGACAGTAATGGCATTTTTAACACTTACTATATGCTAGTAAGGAGGCCAGGAATATATGTCAAAATGGTCCCAAAGACGTGGTTGCAACGATTGTTCCCATTTTACAGGTGACTCAAGCAGAGGCTGGTGAGTGGCAGGGCTTGAAGATTCGAGGCCAGGCCGGTCCCACTCTTGGGGCTGAAGCTGTCAGCCCATCGTATTAAATTGAATCTCAATCCTCTGCTCCACGTATGCAGTATTAAGTGGTGTGTGTGGTGTGTTCAGCAGATGGAAACCGCAGTCCCACCCCGTCCCGTGTAGACAGACTACAGGCCAGAGCGGGCCAGCGCCCCCTCCACGCACGCACAACCTGCCTCCCCTCACCGCCCCTCCCTCCCGCCCTTTGTTCTTCCCACAGCTGCTCAGCAAATTCCTTGATTTGAAATTATGATCACAGGTTGGAGTGCTACTTAAAATAATTTTGCCAAATGTTCCATCTCGCTGCGTTGATGAATATAATGGATGAAAATTTAAAGAGAAAAAAAAAATCTAAGAATTCACTTTGTTGAAGACAAAAAAAAAAAAAAGAGGCTGCATCCACGGCCTTCATTTGGACACCTGAGGGATTCTCTCCCACAGCAAGCTGGCCCAGGGCTGGACTTCTGGAAGCTTCTGCCTGGTCGGGAGAGTGGGCCGCCGTCAGGCCTTGCCGGCCACAAGATGAAGGGGGCAAAAGTCAGGGCGGGTGTTGGGTTTGTTTAAGCGTGAGTCAGAGGAGTGGGGGTAGACCCTCAGTGTCCGATTTCCAATTTCCTGTGCGAGTCACTGATGGGCACTGCTCGCCAGGCCCAGCCAGCCTTTTATGCACGCCGATCTGCGGAACAAAGGCAGGCAAGGAGACCCATAGATAACCCTGCAGGTCAGGTCTTCCTTCTCTAAGGTAGATTTCTCTCTCCGACTCAGAGAGGCAGGGCACAAATGCAGACCACCGAGTGTGGCCCCCGGATTACGTGCGGCCTATCGCATGGGCTTCTGGCTTCTTCCCCTCGTGGGGACCTGGCCCTGGATGGAGCCTCACGCTAGCCCGTCCATTGGGTTGGCCTGGTGCTCAGGAGACCGTGAGCAGGGGGGTCCTCCGGGCGCCGTGGGCTCAAGGAACCTTGACTAGCTCGAGCGCAGGTCTTGCATCAGACTGGATTCTACCACCTCGAGTGGACTCCGCTTAAGACGCTTCCCTCATTTTCTGAGGCTTCCTCTGTGCTTGAGAAGTAGGTGGGGAAGGATGAGCAAATCCTGAGCCTACGGAGGGTGGCGAGAGTCTCTCTCAAATTTTCCGTAGCCAAAAAGCCCTCACGACAAGGAGGCACTCTGGTCAGCAGGTCCCCACGGTCAGGCCTGCCTCTGAGTGAGGATTCCAGAAATCCAATAAAGAACGTGTGCCTCAAGGTCACCTTCAAAGTAAACTGCTCTCTCCGGACCTGCTCTGCTGCCCCGTAGGAGTCTTGCCATACATGGGAACCCAGCCCCTCTGGAGACAGCCCCGGCTGGTTGAGGGTCTATTTCTTTGGCACCTTCAAGAACACAAAGGTGATGTCTTCGGTCGTGCCAAGTCATGATAAGGTGGCCTAGTGAGCTTAAGGGGTCTCGCAAAGCCCTGGAAAGAAACGATGGCTTCCTCAGGGTCTCCTCAGCCTTCGAGGCAGGGAGGCCAGGGTGCGGCACGCAATTCCCAAACCTCGCTTCCCAGCGGCGTGACACTGGGGAGGTTCCTGCCCTGTGCCGGGCTTCCATCTCCTCGTCTGTTGAACGAGCATGATTCCGTGTGCATCGCCAGGTAGCAGTGGGGGTTAAGCGAACCCCAAGGAACCCCGCTGCAGGTGAGCAGGAGTCTTTCCAGCCATTTCCAACAGAAATGGCAGGACAGCAGGGCAGAAAGAGCACCCATGTGCAGGTCAGGACAGAAAAGGAAGGAGTCTTTACGGACAGGAATGCTACCGTTCTCTGTCATGCCCTCAACCTCCAGCTTTGCTCTAAGGTCCAATTACCAGCTTGTCTCCAACGTATGGCACGCGCCCCCCGCCCAGCGCAGCCCAGTCCAGAGCAGCCTCCACTCCCAGTTCTGCCTCGTGAGCTGCTGGGGGGTCACAAGCAGAGCCAGGGGACATCTGTCTGTGGACACGTCTCTCTCCTTCTCTTATCTCTCTTTTGACCCCCAAGGAATGCCCGAACACTTGGCTTCTCCAGCCTCTTTTGGAGGAAAGAAATGTCTTAGGTTCCTTTCACTTTGGGCCACGCTGTCTCCCTTCTGCCCTGACTCACCCAGTCTACAGGGAGAATGGCCACCCTGCGGAAGGAAGTTTCTATCACTGATATTGTTCAGAACTACCGGTGCACGGCAATTAGACATTTATTTTTTTATATTTGTTTTTTTTTAATGTTTACTTATTTTTGAGACAGAGAGAGACAGAGCATGAGTGGGGGAGGGGCAGAGAGCGAGGGAGACACAGAATGTGAAGCAGGCTCCAGGCTCTGAGCTGTCAGCAGAGAGCCCAACATGGGGCTCAAACTCACAGACCGCGAGATCATGACCTGAGCCGAAGTCGGACGCTCAACCGACTGAGCCACCCAGGCACCCCATAGACATTTAAAAAGCAGTAAACTCTCTTGAGACGGTGCGCCCCTCATGGCCATGCCTGAGGCACACCCCCCTGCACCCCTCATCTCCTGGGTGACCCCCCCCACTCCTCTCTCTCTGCTCCTCATGTTCTTATCACAAAAGGCGGTCGGCACTCTTACTCACATCTCTGCTACAGGAGCTGCTGGGAGAGAGGCTTGTTAGAACTCAAAAAAAGGGTGCTCTCTTTCTCCCTAGAAGTTATTTTTGGGCCCTTTGAGCAAACAAAGAATTACTGCTCTGCAGAGATCATCACATACATAGGAGAAGGGTGCTGGGGCCTCCTTTCGCTTCTTAGATTTTTTTTCCCCTTGTTTGCAGCTCACCGAATTGAATGAGGAAGTACTGACCGTATGGAGAGGAAACCTTCACCCCAACCACTCCCGGGACCCGAGTCCCTATCAGCAGTGAGGTAAGAACATTCTTTTATTCGAGCCCTTCAAGGGCAGCTCCATCCACTCATGTGGAAACAAGCAGGAAAAGCACAGAGGATGAAATCCCATGTTGTACCTTGGACAGGTGACTTCCTGGAGAAACTTCTAGAAAGCAAAAACAGAAGTTTTATTCCATGCAATCGGAATGACTGACGTCATACGTAATGCCAACAGCTTGAATACTAAGTATATACTTCATTCCGCTCTCTCATCTGGGCCTCCACAGACGTTTCCTTCCTGAATCCGTGAAACAACCTTCTGAGGGAGGCCACTTTTTGTCCCCATTTTGCGGATGAGGAAATTGAGGCCAGCGAAGTGAAGCAATTCCCCAGGAGGCACTGGGAGCGATAGAGCCAAGACATTAATCTGTCTGAAGTCAAGGTCACTTGTTAGTCAATGACCTGGCTCCTCCAGGGATTCAGCGGTGCCATGGACTACCCCCTTTATCAAGCTTCAGCTAAGGATGCCCAAAACACCTCATCAGTGGAGAATGACAACCTTCTAGAAAACTTGGAAACCAATCCTCCTAAAGCAAATGAGTTTCCAAACCTGGGGTTAATGATAAAGCTGGAAAAATGCAAAGACCCACTGTTTCCTCTCCGCTTTTATCAACATGGGAACTTGGGTTTTCTAGAACAATATCCTCCGTGGTGACTTATTAAAGAGTAAATCAAAGTTTGCTTTGAGAGAAAAGTAAATACACCCAACTTTCCATACGATGCTGAGCCCCGAGTCCACTTCCTGGTTCCATTGTTGACTCGGGTCGTAATCCTCGAGCGGTGCCCACACGCTCACTGTCCAGGGGGTGAGAGCCCCGCGCAGAGCTGGGACGCGGGGATGCTGTCGCCGGGGGAGTGTGCGTGCCTCCAAGAGGAGAACCAAACAAAGGCGAAGACACAGGCGGCGAGGCTCCACGCGCTCCTCGCTGCTAGCTCTGGCAGCAGGGAAAGGGGTCGCTGATTTGTCACAGGGCCAATAAAACCCTGCTGTTCCCTGGCTCTGAACTCACCCGTCATTACAGCGGCGAGGTGGGAAGGGCTGCACTTTTGGACCCAGAAGGCAGGAAGGATCAGAACAAAGTTGATGGGAGTAAACTTGAATCACACAGCGAGCATTTTCAAGGAACAAATAAAAATAGCCAGAAGTGGGTCGCACTGACACGGAGGTTAGCGGCAGGAAACTGGGGCAGAGTCCTGGGTGGAGGAATAAAAGTTTTACTTTATGAATACAAACTTATACTCTCTTTCCGAGCCGATTCCCTGTTTTGCCTTTTTGCCAAAGGTCTTCTCCTCTCCGTCTCTGGGACACACGAGAAGCACACACACACACGCAGAGCGAAAAAGAACCGTGCGGTGTCGAAATCCTCCGTCCACTTTCTCAGTTCCAAGGTGCTCTCCTTTTCCCTGAGGCTGAAGTAAAAAGATACTCACGCGGAGCTCACTCGAGAGGCAGGCGGGAAGGAGAAACGTGATATACGCTTGACCTAGCTGTAAGGTGTCCATAAGGTCAGTGCAAGGCCGGTTCAAGGGGAAAAGGCAACAAAGCAGCAGAAAAATTCCGAAGCGACTGACCTGTTCCCAAGCAGGCCCGCCCCACACCGGCAGCCTCCCCAACACGGCCCCGTGGTTCTGCGACCCCCCGCCTGTCACACACTCAGTCTACACGCGCGTGTGCACTTGCACGCACACGGACGGGGCACCTGCACCCTCCCGCAACATGCCCAGGGCCCGTGTACACACCCGGCACCTGCGTACGCAGTCACATACACGTGGCACTCACGCATGCACATGGTACCCGTGCACACACATAGTACGTGAAACACAAAGTGGACACGCTCACACTCGGGACCTGTGCGCACGCACTCACGCACCCGCGCACCGTAGATACGCACATCCCAGAAGGTGGTTCTTGCTCTCACCGGAACCTTAACATCTGGGCAGTTACCAGCTCCCACGCTTAGCAGGAGGACACTTTCGTGTGGCCTCAGTGACCTGACGGGGGCAGACCCGGGCTTATCCAAAACAGAGCAGTAAAGTCTGAGACGCGTTCATCCCTGGCAGATCATCTGAGCCAAGACGAGGGAATCAGGAAGATGGGTCCGTCTGGCGAGAACCAGCACACTAGACTGGGAGTTTTCTGGAACGTGAAAACGTACGCTTCTTCCTTATGTTATTTTCTTTGAACTCGCTGAAATATAAAGGGAACTCGTGGGCCGGGCTAAGAAGCATAGAGATCTCACGCAGGTGTGTGTGTGTGTGTGTGTGTGTGTGTGTGTGTGTATACACACACATACATATATACGCACATAGACACACGCATATATATATGCATACCAACATCCGTAAGATGTGTAGCAAAGAAATCTGGGAGGAGTGTGGGTGGGGAAGCGGGTTCCACCTGTTTGCCCTCTAGGTCTCCCCAGGACAGACGGCAAGAGTAGCAACCACCTCGAAGCACGAGCAGCCCACCCAGCCCGTGAACCCGAACCCTCTCCGGAGCAGCCGGGGGAGCGCTATCTGAAGGGCGGTTCGCACGCAGTATTTTCAAGGCCTAGCACGGCCCCGCACTGCTAAGGCGGCGGAACTTTCCGCGCCGTGGTCAGTGAGCTGTGCCACGCAGGAACGGCCTCTGTTTTCACGTTTCGGAACGCGAGCGCGAGTCCTGGGAGCATTTCCCCAGCGGAGCCTCCCGGCGGGCTGCGAGGGGCATAGAGTTCCAGAAGGACGCAGCATTCGCCTGAAACACGCAGGAGGCCGAGGATACAGACCACTTCCGGAGCGTTTTTCAAAATTCATACCCTTTTCAAAGCTCTGCTTCTGAATCCAGCCTCAAAGCGGATGAATCAAACATACGCTCACTGAAAAATCTGCAAGCACGGATGATTTTTTTTCTTTTTTTTTTTTTTTTTTTTTTTTAGCTTGGGGTTTTCAGGGTGGGATTTTTGAGGAGGAGGAGGGAAGCGACCCAGTCAAGATAAACTCCTTCAGAGTACGAGCAAAATTCCCTTTTCGATTACCAGGTTTAAAAAAAAAAAAAGACAAAGTCACACAAGAGAGGAAATGAAAAGGGAAATTTTTAGACTTCTCATCCGTCCAGAAAGCCCCGGGCCTGTTTCAGAACCCGGTCAGGGTAACTGTCGGGCCTGCGGTCACAGCGCTGCAATCCCAGGAGGCCTTGCGTCACCAGCCATTATATCAATAAGGAAGTACAATCACCTAACCACAAGCCAGCTTCTTTTCTAAGCCCACATGTTGCTTTAGAGGATTTTTGAACAAGAGACTTTCCTGTTTTTGAAACCTGATAATCCGCAGGTCTTACAGGTTACTCAAATGACCTTATCACTTGTGGCAACCCCTGGCATGCGTTTCCAAACTGCTTACTCCAGCCTTCCCCTCCTCTCACGACAGACCCCCATTTACTCGCCAGAATCCTTATTTACTGTATCGTGTGGCCAACTGCTGACACAGAAGAAAAACATGCTAGTTATATATTAAGCTTTACGGTTAAAGCATCCGTGCCAAACCCCGTCCAAACGATATTTATTCACCGACCAGAAGGAAGAATAACCACACTGAAGGGATAAACCCAAAGGGAACGGCTCCGCAGCCAAATCAGCGTTCCTTAACACAACCACGCTGTTTTCCGTGCAAACGCACGGGCGCGCGCATGCGTAATGGTACAGTACGAAATCATCGTGATTCATGGGGAAACGATTTTATTTATCACAGGATGTGCAGCAAATCTGTTGGAAAGTTTTTAACACAACCAGAAGGCATCCCAAACCACTGGATGAGGTTGCAGGAAAATAAATGGAAAAAGGCGTGGGGGGAGGACTCTATGGGACCATCCAATCGAAATCCTCCACGGTGTGCAAATCAGACGTGTTTCTCCCTGGAGCAAATAAAAGGTTCGGATTAAAGAATGCACTAGAGAACTGATGAACTAAAGCCACAAAGAAACGTCTCTCTTTCCTGCTCTGCGCGGCAGCTCGAGAAAGATGTGCCAAACCCAACAACTTGAGTTGATAGCCATCTCCTGGTTTAACTTAGACCCTGGCCGGGGGCCACTTGGCATTTCTCAAGCAATGCCTGCAGAATTCATCCTGAGCTCCCGTGCCAGAAGCGTCCACCCTCGCGGTGCAGACCTGAAGGTATCAGAGGGCTTCCGGAAGGTGGTGCAGGTGGTGGTGTTTTCAGGAACTGCCCATTCAGAGCAAGGATGCACAGTCAGTGAACTTTACTCCGCGGCTACTGCCAGTGCTCTGTTAGCTGGCTTCACAGACTCCACACGGCGGTAATGAATCTAGCAGACGCTTACCTAACCTCACACTTTTCGGTCTTTGGGGGTTAGAATTGACACTTAGCTCATCAAAAAAACACGCATCTTCCAAAAAGAACCCGTGCTCTCCGGGCACACTGGTATTTTGTTTATCTTACTTTGTTTTTCTGCATTCCAAAAGGCTAGCACTGTAATGTTGAGAAGGTCACGATAAAGCCATGACACTGCGATTGGTATGTCTGAGGGAAGTTTCTTTCAATATATGAGAGATTCTCTCTCTTATGACATGGTCAGTAGGAATGAGGTGATACCAAAAAGTGTCCGAAGTAACTCTCTCAAACATCGTGACTGGCCTGTGGCATCGCAGAGTGCATTCGTGGGGGGAAATACAATAAAATAAAAGAATGCCAGAGAATTCCAGACTTCCCACACAGGCCGGGTAGATATTTTTAATTTTAATACTCTCTGGTAAATAATCTACTGTGTTTGTATGGAAAGAATCTCTCCTTGAAAAATGTTTAAAAATAATATATTTTCTCTCCTCGTTTGGAAAAGCCGTCACTACGAAACTAATGTGAATTTTGGAGAGTTTTCTGATTCCTGCGGACCGTGCGTCTTTAGGACTCGGAGGCCCAAACACGCTTGCCTGACTTTGACTGAGCTTGCAGGACAGCCGCCCAAACACCCTCTCATTTTGGCCATTTACACCACAGCTCTGTGTCCTCTCTCCAGGGGATGAGCGTTGCCCAATGAAGAAAACATGGCCTCTCCCCGTTTACACCATGACTGACACCCCATCCCCAGGCTGGTGACATTAGGCCCGCTCCTAGGACAGCATGTTCCCTGCCATCCTCTGCCTTCCAGCTCAGATGCCAACAAGGGCACTAGGTGATAGGTACTTTTGACAAAGTTCCCCTGGAACCAGTTCCCCATCACGCACTAAAGTTCTCCGTTTGGGGCCCATACCAACCCCACCCACTCGCCCCAACAAAGCACAGAGGAAAATAACATATATGGACAATTCTCAGATTCATCTTGTATTTGTGTCTCTTAAAAGCTCCTCGTATCATCAGGCGCTCACTCAATTTCTTTATTTTATTTTAAATGCTTATTTATTTTGAGAGAGAGTGCGCGTGTGCGCATGTGCGCGTGAGCAGGGGAGGGGCAGAGAGAAAGAGAGAGGAAGAGAGAATCCCAAGCAGGCTCCGTGCTGTCAGTGCAGAGTCTGATGTGGAGCTTGATCCCACGACCCTGAGATCATGACCAGAGCCGAAATCAAGAGCCAGACGCTTAACTGATTGAGCCAGCCAGGTGCCCCCTCCATTTCTTTATTTTAAATAACAAAATACCCTGAAAGGAATTTAGTCAGAGCTTGTCTGGGATGATTATGGAGGTTTCCTGGAAGAATGCTTTGGGTTGGTTTTTTTTTTTCTTAATAAAAAACATTTAGGGGTGCCTGGGTGGCTCAGTCGGTTGAGCGTCCAACTTCGGCTCAGGTCATGATCTCACAGTTCGTGGATTCGAGCCCCACATTAGCCTCTGTGCTGACAACTCAGAGCCTGGAGCCTGCTTCAGATTCTGTGTCTCTCCCTCTCTCTCTGCCCTTCCCCCACTCGTTCGTGCTCTGTCTCTCTCTCTGTCTCTGTCTCTTAAAAATAAATAAACTTAAAAAAAATTTTAAAGCATTTTAATAAAAAAAACATTTAAAAAGTTTGTGTAGTTATTCTGGGAGGTTTGGCCTCCAACTGCAAGGCTTCGATATTGTAAGCAAGTCTTTTAAAGCTCATTAAAAAATGTTTTTATTATGAACATTTTCAAACATATCAAAAGAGCATGTAGTGAAATGAACTTCCACATGCCATTACCCAGATGAATAATAACCTAGGTTCTTCCAAATTTGCTACACTCGTTCTTTTTTTGTCTTTTGTCTTTTTCTTTTTGCTGAACTATCTTTCTTTTTCAATTTTATTTTTTAAGTAATCTCTCCACCCAACGTAGGGCTTGAACCCACAACCCCAAGATCGAGAGTCACACGCTCCACAGATTGAGCCAGCCACGTACCCCTCTTTGCCGAGCTATCAAAGAAAATCCCAAACCTCGTGTCATCCTGCCCCTTCATACATTGGCATGCATCATTAAAATGCATGAACATTTCCTTATGAAGCCCCAACCTGATTAAAATCACCTTTAAAAGCAGTCCAACAAGAAGTTAATTTGTGGAGATTACAAATAGCATGTGGGTATTGAGCTTGAGCAAACCTTTCCAGGGACCACAACATACAGACTCAAAAAGTACTAAGCCCCTAAGATACTCGGGCGAAAACAGGGTGGGGTGTTCTCAAAGATGGAGCAAGATCACTCAAAAGGGGGCTCGAGGGAGGACAAAGACAGGTGACGATGAAGAGTCTGAATAATGGCTTAAAAAAAGGCAACGTTTCTAAATAAGTGTATTTCTGTGTATGATTTTATATATGCATGTAATTAAACCAATAAATTTGATAACTAGAAATTTGACTATTTCTCTTGCATCATTAAAGTGTGTAGATTCGGGCTGACCAGAAAAAAACCACACACACACACACACACACACACACACACACACACGACTTTCATAACCTGCTCATTGGGAAACGGGGCATTGCCTCAGATTTGGAGTTGCAAGTATGGTATCTTCAACCCATTGCCTACCAGCTCCTATCAAGCGTACCCTGCTCATCAAAAATACTTCTTGAGTGTCTCCTAGATCCCAAGCACTTTGCCCAGTCCTGAGCACAGATGCCCCTGACGTGTATGCTAGCCCTCTGTAAGAACACTTACTATCCTCTCGAATTACAGGGTTAAAAACTAAGGCTTCAAGACAGGGAGTTATTTTCCCATGGAGAGAGAAATGGAATGTACCTCCGACTCACTCTGATCTACACTGCTGACTCTGTAAGCTCTCCTTTCTCTCCCTTTCTCCAAAGTAGTCACTTAGGATCCACCCCGAAGCACGTGGCAACATCGAGGTTTCTGTTACACACTCCAGAAGAACCAGGAAGCTGGGAGGAGGGTTGAATGCCTGCATGATTCACAGCATAGCCATGCCTTCATTTTGTCATCGCTGCATCGTTTCTGGCTGTAACAGTCCGGTCATAAACGAGAGATGACACCATCAAATGGTGTGAGTCCACTGAGACAACAAAACTAGCCGAAGCACTTGCAAGACGGGTTGGTTGTCTGGGCAGCCGGAGGGACCTGAGCTTCAATCACACTCTCATTGTTTATCTCCCTTGATACGGCATCTTCCTATTCAGGGTTCCTAACCCCTGCTCTGCCACCTCTTCTGGTATGAACTCACCCGAAGAGGAAAAGAAACCCCAGCAAGGCAGCCCTGCTCAGGCATATGGTCCAGTGCACACAGGTTTGTGCTGGACGGAAAAGCAAAACAAAACCTTGGGGATCCTTGTTTAGCTTCATCCCCCAACCGTGGGGTGATTCCCAGCCCTTCATGTCAACTTTCTTCACTGCAGTTTCTTCATCGTTAAAATGCAATATTGGAGGACCATGCCTGAAATAGCCAAATGATATTGTCCAATTAAGGTGAAAAGCACCGCATCCATGCTAGGGAGGCTAGGACTTAAATAGTCACATATGGTTTCATGAAAAGCACTCTAGTGCATCAGCTAGCAGTAAAAACATGCAGGAGTGAAATGATCTGGCTGGAAATGAACTGCAAATTGATAAACATTTAGTTGCTAATGCCGTGTTTATTATTTTTTACTAGGATAAAAATTAACTGCGCGGCCTTGGCCAGAAAACAGATTGAACTCTACCATCTGGGTGGGGGAATCAGTATTTCTTTAGCCTCTGGTTACGCGCAGGTTACCGCTGCCAGCTCCGATTTTATTTGTAAAGAGGCCCTGAGTGTCCACACAACAGATCTAGGGGAGGGCTTCTGGGAAGCAGAAGCCAACGGCCAACGCGCCAAAAGGGAGACTCTCTTAAGGGAGCTTAGGCAATAGAGCCGCCCCCCCTCTGCCCGCCATCATCCCCTGTGTCCTGCATTTCCCAAGAAAGAGGTTGCCACACCTGCGGTGGAAGGCAAGTCAGCGCGGTGCCGGGGGCAGAGCAAGGGGCGCGCAGGGGGCGGGGCGGGGGCGCGCAGGGGGCGGGGGGCAGGGAGAGCTGGAGCCAGCCCTGCGGTCGGTCGCAGGCCGGGCCACGTGACCGAGCCAGCAGAGGCCCCAGCTGCAGTTGCCGTGTCCCCCCCACCCCGCCCCGGGCACTTTTCCATCAGCTTGCGAGCAGCTGGATCAATTTACTCTAGCTCCAGCGCCCTGACACAAGCACGGGCTGAATTATTACTCATGGAAATCCCCCCTCTGTTTCAGGGCATCAGGTAGCTTTCAATCGCCCAACAATTAATAGTGCTTTGGGTCCAGAGAGAATAGCAAACAAAACAAAACAAAACAAAACACACGAAATAACAGACTGCAGGCTACAGGTTTCAAAACAGGCTGTTTGGTTTCTAGTAAATTAGAGGGAGTGGGCGGTTGAGGTACCGAGTAATGTTATCCTGGAGAGTGTGGTCTTCTTTGACGTCAGCAAGCTGTTTCTCTCCCCCTTTTACTCCGCTTTCCCTCCTCCCTCTTCTCCTCGTCCACACGCTCCTCTTCCTCCTCCCGCCTCCCCTCTTTATGTCAGGGAGACAGATGACATAGGGTAGCTCTGGCAAATTGCTCACAGTTTTGCAAGAGAGCTCCCAGTTTCAGATAATTCCCACCTTTTCAAAAATGAAGGCTATGGGGGAGAGGGCTACCCAGGCACCGGCTAAATTAGCAGCCAAAAATACATGTGACTCAGTGAAGGAAGAGAGAGGGGGGGAAAAAAGCCTGCTGGAAAGCCAACAGTAACCACCGCTGGCTGTACATTCCGCAGCCCTTCATCTTGCCCGATTAGCAGTTCTGTCTGAGGGAGCATTCTTCCTGTGGCAAAAGACGCGTTTTTGTCTCCAGCCAGCCTGAAAGAGAATCGCGGAGAGCATGCGTCCTGCTCCTTTGCTACTATATCCGGGCGTCCCAGCCTGGGCTGCCCTGCCTTTCTCCCGCTCCCCCAGACCTCTTCCCCCTCCCAATCCACCCCCCACCCCTGCAATTGGGAGTTGTTCTTCCTCTATGCATTCCAGACAGCAACAGCTGCCCACATGTTCTCACAGAACTATCTAGAGCAAGGGTTCCAAGGCTAAGTAAGCCTCTGTAGCCTGACCCTGCAAAGCTTTGTTTCTCCTTAAACTGTTTTTGTCCACCACATTGTTTCGAGAAAGGCAGCATGGGCGCTTCGGGGAGGGTCCTGTGGGCGGCCACAGAGTAAGTGGTGGTGGAGGGGATGGATCTGTGTGAGGCTCTTCACTGCCATATGGCCTCAGCAAGATGCCTTGGTTTCCGGAATGACCCGACTCTGTCTTTCTCTGCCCAAGCACCTCTTTAAAAGGAGACATCTGTCCCAAACCTCACGTGATGGAAAGTGGTCCCAAGCCGCGTCGGGTAGGGAGCAGGCCCGAGGTACATCCAGGCCTGATTTTGTGCTCCCTCCTCTCCTCTCTGATCTGGACGGCAAGGGCCTCAGAGGACCTTAGAACAGTTCTCATTCTCTAAACCAGAACCTCCGAATGCTCTCTGCAGGCACGAAGTTCCCACGACAAACACCCTGGCGGTGGAAAAACACACGTACAAAAAAAGAGAGTGAGATCACACATCCCTATTCAGTACCTAGACCTGCAGCCTGAAAAATGAGCATTGCATTTGTACATATGGGGGTGTCACGTCCGGGGGTGTCATAAGCAGGCAACAGCAGTTCGGGAGGTTCGAGCTGGCCCGGGGCACAGTAAATCTTTAGCAGAAGTGTTCAGAGGTTCTGATGAATAAGCAAGGGAACGAATAAGAGGAATTAATTCGTTTAGAACACAAAGAAAGCAGAAAGGAGCCCCCACGTTCTGGGAGGGGAGGAAGATGGGGTCAGGGCCCAGCTGCTGGGGAGAACCATTCTATTTGAAGGCAGACCTCTAAACTGCAAACCAGGAATCTGTCGTCACGATGTGATGGTAAGGACATTAGGGGACATGCGTTCAACACATCCCACGTGCTGGATACTGTTCAGGACTCACGGAGGCGGGAACGAGCTTGAGGCGACGTCGGCCCTTTGGGGCACCACAGAAGAGAATCATGGACCCGAAGGATTTAGGATACCTTGAAGCGGAGGTATCCGATCGAAGGAAATCCATGCATATCCTCGAAGTTGGTCAAAGCGGGTCTCTTTGCAGCCCTGCCCCCCTCTAATGTCTGCCTCTATTGGTCACGGCTGAGAGGGGACACGTGCTCTCCCGCCGGCTCACTGTGCTCTACCCCCAAGGGAAGAGTGAGCTCTCGTCTCCGGGCAGCAGAAGCTGGCCTGCCCGCCTCGGAGCCTCGCCTGTGCCCTCTCCGGGGACACCCCTGGCCCCAGGCCTGCTGGGTGCTCTCTGGGCTCTCAGGGAAGTACAGTCCAACCTCCTGGGACATTCAGGGACTCATGCCAAGCGACCTTTCCTAGGCCGGCTGCAGAGGGCCTCTCTCACCTTCAGAAAGTGTTTGTGCCTGGAAGCCCTCATTTATTAAGTGTAGGCGTGCTTGCCTTTCATAGTCACGGCAAGGACCCTTTCTCCACCTCGCGTGTCTTCTCCAGGAAACACACCTTCCTCTTTTTGGGCCACTGCAAGGAGAATTCTCTCTCCCTCGTGGTCTGCATGTTGCTCTACTGAATTCCTCTCCGTTCATTCAAACATGCCGTATCGCCCTGATGCCACAGATATGCAGTTAATAACGCAGTCCTGCGAGGGCAGAATTTTCTGCCTCGTTGCCCCATGTAAAGCGTCTCCCTGGGAGAGGTGGGTTGGGGCCGGGGGGTGGGGGGGGGTACCCTGGAGGAGGACCTCCTGCTTGAACAGTCTGTTTCCTTCTGATCACCAGGACAGAGAGGAATGACTGTCGACCTGAACTAACTTCCCACTCTTCAGGCACCCTAGACCCCCCGCCCCCGTCCCCACCCACACACACCCCAACAGATCGGACTCCTATCGCCCATCGGTCAACATTCCGTGAAAACTACGGACTATCGACAGGTTCCAGAACACTGCTCTGCAACTCGGCAGGTGTGTCAGCTCCCTGAACCAAAGGACAGAACACTCAGCCACTGCCAGGTGGTTAAGCAAGGACTTTGTGAAGCTGTTTGGCCAACGGCACACAGACCAGTCTGTGCTTGTGTGATGGGGGCAAAGGTGAAGCGAATGCCCTAGTGTCCTCCTGACACAGCAAGTTGCCAGCCTCTGCTAACCACACACACAGTCATGACCTCCGGTGGCCCTGAAAGGTGACGCAAGTAACGGCCAGAGATGCCTGCTTCTAATGCTGGCCTGCTGGACTCCTAAGCCTCCAGCTCCTCCCTTGTAACGTGAGGATAATACCTCCTTGAGGGGCTGATGCCACGCATAGAAACCTTCAGAGCTATAGTAGAACCTTAACAGTTGAACCCATAATTGGTTCACCCCAAAATTGTTGGCAGCAAGTTTTCACTGCGGCTTGGTACTAAAGACAATAACAGCGACAATCGACTGAGCGGTTTTTATGATCCGTGGACGTGATATTCATTCTGCCTCGACTCACACCACTAGCCCTGAAAGGTAGGTATTATTATCCTCAATTTACAAGTAAGGAATCTAAGGCTCAGGGCAGTTAAGTAATTTGCACAAAGTCACACAGCCAGGGAGTGGCCAAGAGGTAGCTTACATCAAGGTGATGCATGCTTCAGTGCATGCTGGCTCCAACGCGTGCTTCCTTCACAGGGTTGATGCAGTCGGCACACACAGAGCCTAGATTTCAGTACAGGACAGCGCAGTAAGTGTTAAGTGATTACACAGAGGGACACAGCTCTGTGTGTGCGTGTGTGTGTACACGTGTGCATACACATCTGCCTTTGGCCAAGGGTAGCACTTTTATCTGGCATACTAGTCTGCGAAAGGCCCATGTTCAAAGCCCAACTAGTGAAACGCTCATCCCTGCTTTGGCAGGACAGCCCCTCAGCCCGGAGCAAATGTAGGAAATAAACAAGCGCCATTCCAAAGGGCTGTGATCGAAAGGGGGAAGTTCCTGCACAGTGATAAAGTTCAATAAACCCAACAGCCAAACCCATCAGAAAGCATCGAAGGACATTCAGGTGACGATATTTATTTTAAGGAGTGAGAAAGGGAGGGCAAGAGATAAAAACCAGTTTCTGCATGAGCAGAGATTATTCGTCGGAGAGCAGGGCCAACGAGCCCCAAAGTGTTGACCCGAACAGAGAGAGACCACCTCTCATGGAGCCACGGGCGTCCACAGGTGAATGGAATGGAATTATGTCTACGTGGAGAAGTGGATTTTCACACATCAGCTCTGAATGGTGAAAGGCACTGTTCTGCTCTTTATCCCTCCAAACCCCCTTTAGTTTTTTAGTGATGGGGACTTTTGAACTTTTCCTTCTTAACAAGCTTGTTAAGAAACCAGTGTCCTAAAAACCGAGATGGCCTGGGATGTTGTCCTCTGTTGCAGCAGGCCAAACTTTCCTTGCTGAATCAGACCTCGTAAGACATCAACGATGAGTCACACACAAGCGAACGAGCCGCTATTAGGAAGATAATGGGGTGATATTTATCAGTGGCTGAATCTTAGCAAATGACAAGTATTGCCTAATCACTGGTCATATTCATATACATTACCTTCCAGATCACCACTTGGTAGTTCCTGGGATGGTTTCTAACTGTCAATATTTACAAAACCAGGCACTTAACACAGGCCCAGCAGGCGGGATGTCTCCAAGGATGAGTCATGCCAAATGAAGCCTTTTATCTAAGGGTCACTGCTCCGTCCTCATTGGCTGGACCATGCTGGGAGACATGGGGTTATTGAAAAGCACATGCATGGTGAGAGGCTCGGGTGGCTTCTCTGGAGGAACCAACATTTGCGAAATCGAAGCCTAGGAGGAGAGGGCATGAGTCTGAAAGCATATAGAGCTGTCTTTTTTTATCTGCTAGATAGTAAATATAGCTCTGGGGCTGGGAGGAAGTGGCAGAGAGATAGCACCAAGGCCCTAGCTCAGCCACTTGCAGTCACTTGCAGCAGACATATAATCACACACCCTTAAGCCACACTCTGGCCTTTTCTGGAGAGTGACCTGCGTCGCACCAAACACGCGCCAAGGAAGGGGGTACCCGCTGGACTTAGAGCCAGGCCAACCACTGGCTTGGTTATTTGAGTGAAGCAAAGTAGACCCATCTGCCCAACCAGTCCAGGGAGAAACTCCTGGCTCCATTTAAGAATTGGAAGAAAATTCCTTTGAGTTTTGAAAGCTTAGGTGTTCGGGAGTCTTTCATCTTAAAATGCAGATAACCTCCAGAGATGGGCACACCTCGGGTCTCATGGAGTAGGGCAGAGGGGAGGAATGACTATGAATGTCCAACCAAAGAAGGCACTCAGGAGGAAGTGAGACAGGGAGTGGCCCCGCACATGGTGGCTTTGTAACACTCTTGCTGGACTAGCCTTCAAACTATCCCGGGAGCATGTTCATTTGTGTGTATGTAGAAAAGACAGGAAGCTTGTTTTAACATCGACATTGAATGAAGAAATGCCACCAGGCTTCGGAAACGCCAATCAGCGTGAGTGACCATGATGTGCAAACTTCACTCCGCCCGTGCACACAGAAGCTGACTGCCACCACGCTGGCGGTGAGATATCTTTGCCAAGGTCCTTTAGGGACCCAGTACTATGCAACACGGGACCGGTTGGCCAATATGACCCCCTGGAGTCCCAGTTCCCTTTCAAACCAATGAGCTAAACTAGGATTGCACAAGGACTCCAGAGAGGGACAGGATTACTATTGAGTTTGTGCAGTAGAAAATGTCTGATTGGGGCACCTGGGTGGCTCAGTCAGTTAAGCGTCCGACTTCAGCTCAGGTCATGAACTCACCGTCCATGAGTTCGAGCCTTGCGTCAGGCTCTGTGCCGGCAGCTCAGAGCCTGAAACCTGCTTCAGATTCTGTGTCTCCCTCTCTCTGCCTCTTCCCCACTTGCGCTCTGTCTCTCTCTCTCTCTCAAAAGTAAAAAAGAAAAATATAAAAAGAAAAAAAAGAAAATGTCTGTGATTGAAAATGGTAGAGGGGCACCTGGGTGGCTCAATCGGTTGACTGTTGGACTCTCGATTTTGATTTTGACTCAGATCATGATCTTAGGGTCGTGCTTAAGATTTTCCTTCTCTCTCCTCCCCTCTCTCAAATAATATAAAAAATAAATTTTAAAAACATTGAGAATTACATACTGTGCAAATTTTCAAATGGACTTAGCTTCTCAATAGGCCCAGTGGATCAGAAGGCTCAGAAATGTTCCCAGAGATCCCAAGATTACTCCACAATGAAAGACCTCATGATTCCTGCGAAGAGATCACAGCCCATAGTCACTGTCCGGGGCCGTAATTCGAAGGACAATCTCTCAATAACGGTTGTATGGAAATGTCACGTAGACATCATCTTTCATCACAAAGGGCAACAAGTGATGTAATTCATGGTCCTGAGAGAGACTTGACTGTGGCCCTTCCCCACTACCGGGCACCAGAGAGCCGGGACTGGGGAACGTGCTGCCAGCGGTACAATCACGTGTGTCCCCAAAAGCTGTGGCTCATCTTCGCGGTCTTCCCCGGCACACCCATGGCCACCATGCGTACATTCTGGCCATGTGCATACACATACGTGTGCTAAATAAGAACTCGTGGGGGAAGAGAGGCAGGCAGAAAGAAATAAACAGTGTTTCTGACTTTATATTGAAGGGCTCTCACTCTATTGCAGAGCCTGTGTAGGATGGCATCTCACGGGGAGCTCTTTGCTTTATTTCCTCCTGTTTCCCCTTCTGTTGGGAGTAGAGGGAAGGAGAGACTGAGGAGAGCGGGGCTTGGGGGAAGACAATGGGAACAGAGGATGGCCCCTCACTGTTCCTCTTTCCCAGACTTCGCAGCTTTGCCTCTGGACGTCCCACAACAACTTGCACTTGGTTACATGCTCTACGGACCTGTGGAGAGGCCATGTTAGTCGGCTAGGGTGGCCATGAAAAAAACGCCATAAACTGGGGCAGCTTACATGACAGAAATTTATTTCCCCACAGCTCTGGAGGCTGGAAGTCCAAGACCAAGGTGTCTACAGGGTTGGTTCCTTCTCGGGTGAAGGATCGGCCCCAGGCCTCTCTCCTTGGCTTGTGGATGACTGTCTTCCCTCAGTGTCTTCACATCATCTTCCCCTTGTATGCACCCCGTCACAAACTCCTCCTCCTCTAAGGATTGGTTTTTGGGGCACCTGGGTGGCTCAGTCAGTTATGCTCCCAACTTTAGCTCAGGTGATGATCTCCAGGTTCATGAATTGGAGAGCCTGGAGCCTGCTTTGGATTCTATGTCTTCCTCTCTCTCTGTCTCTCCCCTGCTTGTGCTCTGTCCCCGCCCCCCTCTCTCTCAAAAATAAACGTTAAAAAACTTTTTTAAAGGATTGGTTTAGAGACTTATTTTAACTTAAAATAACCTCATTTTAACTTAGTTACCCCGTTTAAAGACCCTATCCCCAAACACAGTCACATTCTGGGGTCCTGGGAATTAGGACTTCGACATTATAGAGGTCAACATAGAACTTGAACCATAACAAAGGTGAAGCAGGAAGAGAAGTCGACGAACGTGTGTGGAGTCCCGGCTACAAGCTTGGCACTGTGCCAGGCACCAAAGATAGAAGATAAGACCCGGTCTCATAGTAACTGAATGGCTGAACGACAGCCCGTGGTGAGTGGGTAAGTGGATGGACCCATGATGAATGAATTGAATGAACAAACATCAACAGTGCTGGGTACGGAGGCATAGCTGAGTCCAGAGCCAGCAGCCCACTCCCACCTCCGTCTACAATGGGGTCTCAGAAATAATGAGGGAAGCAAAGTGCCAAAGGGGCCTCCACTCCCTCACCCGGAGGAGCCGGCAGCTCTTGTCCAGTTGACCAGAACTGAGAGCAGAGCCATCATGCAGAGAGAGGTTCAGCACTCCCGGATGAAAACCAGACTTTTCCTTCATGCTCACCCTGCCGGGGCCCTGGGAGACCCGGGGAGACACCCCCACTGGGGGTCATGGCAGCCCGAGGTCACAAACCAGATGGAAAGACCCCACAAGCAAGATCAAAGGCTAGCTGTGCCAGGAGGACTGCCCGCCACTGGCCACAGCCAGCTGCTGTGTGGTGACAGGAGGATGCTCTGTCCCTGGGACCCTGTCCCACCATGCAATGACAGTGAGAGTCTCCACATCCTCAACCCCATCCCTTTGTAAACACTGCATCCGAAACTGCGACCAGAAGCAAGGAAGCCAAATTAGAGGAACAGAAAGGCAAGTTGCCTCTCGGCTTTACAATCAGCAATTCCTCCACTTACCACGAATACTTCGACTACGTCACTCAATTATTACTGTCAGTGCTGTGAGCGTTTACTTCATTAGTCTTCAAAGAGATTTCCAAACGGGTATTTCTGTGACCAAATGGGGTCGGAGCCCCTCCGACATCAATGCGAGCCAGCAGGGGCCAGGCCAGCTGCCGGTCATCTGATCTCCCGAGGCTGGGCACAAACTTTGAACCGGTTCCTGTCGGGTGTCTCTTTCAGACTCCCCATGACCCTGGTCATCGGTCAGTTCCTGAATTGCAACAACACACCACACGCACCAACAGACCTCCCTTGCTCGGATGACTCCCTTTCATTGTTTTCCAGCACATTCTCCCTCAAGCCCAAACATAATCACGTCAGAACGGCCGATCCTTGAATCTTCCCTTTATTACTGAATATGTGGCTCAAAAGCATCAAGCTGGTATTTCCTCTGCCCCAGTAGGGATTTTTATGGGGTTTTTATTTGGTTTCATTTTTGCCATGCTTCTGAGAATGGTTCCTTTGTTGTTCCTTCACTCGTTGTTTAGGTCCTCCAAGGCGATCTCCTCTGAAAATCATACAGCTGCTGCCCCAGACATGTATCTCCCCAAAACAACGTGGCTGAGAAAAGCCCCATGTCTCACAGCTTTTCAAGCAATAAAAGAGTGGGTTCTGAGGACCGCCTCGCCCGGGAAAGGCAGAGGGGTGGCAGCGAGGGCCTAAGCCCTCAGCCTGGGCATCAGGAAGAGCCTCAGCACCGTGGGGGAGCGGGCCCATTGTTCGTCTGTCCCGGACAGGAGCTCTTTCTTCTGGAAAATGCTGCCTCCCCTGCGCTAATCGTAGGGTTCGAATGTGAACAGCCATGTGCTCAGAGATCCTTCCCTGGCCACAGTGATTGAGCCAGCAACGGTCATCTGACCCCAGGGAAGGCCGTTGAGGCCTCTCTCTGGAATTTTGGAACTCTCAGCCTCTCTCTGGCGGTGATGCCATGAGGTGGGATAAGCAAACTGCAACTGTGCACATTCCGTGTGGAGAAAGCTTCTCGAAGAGATGGAAATCACTATTTTGCTGGAAGATGATATGAGAGAAAGGCGAGAGCGCCCAGCAGGGTCCCAGCTGCAGGTGCCCTCGGGGCCCCTCCCCGCTTCTACAGTTGTCACACAGAGCTCCTTTCCAGAAGCCCTGACTGGTTCGAGTTGCACTTCTCTTGCGTGTGCCTAATAATAGAGTCTTCATTAAACACACCGGTGGCTGGATGCTGGCCATCCTGCCCGAGTGAGACCAGCTGACCTCTGTTGTGGCCATGGAAACAGGAGGGGACGGAGAGGGAGGAGGTGGGACAGAACTGACCCGGAAGCAGAGGCTGTTCTCCAAGGTGACGGAGGGCATTAGAATACAGAATCTTTGGAGAGGATTTTTCAGCCTTTACCACATCAGTGCTTTTAGGACGAGGGACTCTTAGGCAGAGGCGATGATCCGGGTAATTGAAGTGTTTCTTAGAACAGGTTTCAGGCGAGGGCAGCGATGGCCGCTTAGGCAGCACACTGACGACAGATCCTTGGAAAACTCAGTGCCCCGGAATAAAAAGCCAGTCATGACGTGCCTCCTGGGAAGGAAGCAGCTGTGTGCCTGGCCCTCTCCTGTCTTCCACTGGCTAAATGGACAAATGGCCACCAGGAGGGCCAGTAGCTCCAGGCAGTTGAACTGCCTCCTCCGTCAGTCTAACACCTGCCGGGGCTGGGCCCCTCAGATCCCAGCTGCTCCCCCAATACAGTTCCCAAATACGAGGCAGCTCCTGACGTGAGCTCGGCCCATCACTGGTCTTTGTTGGCTGGAGCCACAGGAAGGCCTCAACTCAGAAGGGCTTACCCAACTCGGGGGGAGGCCGCAGAATTCAGTTTAATCCCCTTACTCATCCAAAAGGGTCAAGGGAGGGCCAGCCACCACCAGTGGCAGAGAATTTCAAAGAATCCAGCTAAAGCCACAGAGGGCCCCTGGCACCACCCTAAGAAATGGATCCAATCCTGAGTCACAGAGGAAGCTGACACTTGCTGAATCACACGTCCACTTCCTCCTCCCCACGACAGCTCGGCCAAGACCAGCAGCCACTTCCGAGGGGCAACTCAGTGACCGACACTCGGAAAAGTTGATGCCCAGAAGAAGAGCAAGCAGGGCCACACTCACGCGGCATGAGCCGCCACCACCAGCTTCACTGTGACTCCCCCGCCCGCTGCATTTTCCAAAGTGGAGCTTCATATCTTGTGACAGCCCCTGTCCTGTCCTGCACTGCCCTTGGCTGTGTTATTTTTCACTTCCCTGTTCAGAACACAGCCACACTGTCCGAACGCCATGAATCATCACCACCGAGCAACGGCCCTTCAGCAAAGCAGGAAACCACTGAGCACCAGACCTAGAAGGAAGGACTCTCTGCTGCAGCCTCCTTCTGGCCCAGCCGGCCATCTTGGCCTGAGGCCACAGCAGAGGCTGCCGGACAGACCTGCCACTCCACGTGCTCAACTTCTCCACCACCGTCCCTGGCGGCTGCCCTCCACTCTCCAAGCCACCCTCTGCACTAAGTCACAGGCAGCACTAGGCATTTCAGACTCTTCCAACGGATTTCTTGGTTGCATTAGCTAAAGCTAATTGCAGGAAAGAGACAGAAAGATCCATCCAGACCAAGGGAGATGTGATCAGTGGATGCGGCATTGAGCGGAGCCGTCAGTGGGACAGGGGGGCCAGCTCTCTGCCGGCAAACAGCCTCAAAATTATGGCGCAGATGTCCTCCCTGTCATCCAAGCTCCTCCATGACTGGAATGGCCTTCTAGACACCACTCAGCAAGTGGTCAAAAGTAGCTACAAGTGAGCCTATGGATAAGTAAGTCGGTGAAAGATTATGGTCCTCAAAGAGCATCCAACTCTTCGGTGTGGGCTCCTGGCTCCTCCGAATGATATACATCTGCTCTCATGCCTGGCTGAGAACTTGATATGAAGTCATTATCTTTGCCTCTGCTTAATCACAGGCAGCGCCATTCAAAAATAAAATCATGTAGGAAAAGCTACACAAGATCACTTCTAACCTATCACATCGACCAAGACCCTAAATACCGACAATGGTAGCAGCGAGCGTTGGCCAGAGGCTGGGAACAGATAGCTTTCATCTACTGTTGGTGGACACGAAGTGCCACACGGCTTCTGGAGGCAGTTTGAGCCTATGTGTTAGAATTATTAAGGAGCAACCTTTGACTCCTCGATTTCAAGACGAGGAATTTTTCCTCAGCTGAACAAGCAGCGAAACGCGCAAAATGTTAAGTACGAAGATAGCGCAGTGTGGTAAATAAATACGCATGCACACAAATGGGAACAACCTAGACGGGAATGAGCCATTCATCTGATGAAATACTGTGCAGCCGTTATAAATAATGTTGGACCTCTACGTCCAATGCCACAGAACAATGTTAGCACGGATCGCTTTGGCAAATGACACGTGGGAGAGAAAAGACGTACAGCCCATTTATGTGACTGTGTGTTGATGGTGTGCATGCATAAAAGAGACACCGGGGAGGTTGATCAAATTGTTAGCAATGCTCATCTCTGTAGAGGTGGATTTCAGCGTAATGTTTTAGCTTCTTTTTCATATTTTCTGTATTTCTTAAAATTATCCACAAGAAATGTGAAGTATTTTTAGGATCAATGAAAATATATATTTATTTTCGTTTTCAAACCAAAAGCAACCCAAATGCAAAACCTGTCTTCCGGGCGGGCGGTATCTGTCCAAGATAAGCTGCCTGTGCTCATTCTGGTGGAAGGAGTTCTTGTGGATCATTCTGCCGGGAGGCCTCGGGTTCCGGGAGCCTGGGTGGCTCCATCGGTTAAGCGTCCGACTCTGGATTTCAGCTCAGGTCATGATCTCACAGTTTGTGAGTTCCAGCCCTGCACCGGGAGTTCTGTGCTACCAGTGTGGAGCCTGCTAGGGATTCTCTCTCTCTGCCCCTGCCCCGATCGTGCTCCCTCACTCTCTCTCTTTCAAAATAAATAAATAAACTTTAAAAACAAAAAAACAGGCCTTGGGTTCTACATTGTTTCTCCTAAGTTCTGATGGGCTGAACTGGAACCACCTATGCTCTTTTGAGCAGCCCCTGTGCAATAACTCAATTTATCAGGATGGCTGACCAGGGTTGGGTGGAGGCTGGAGCGTGTGAGGGTCTTCTCCCACAGGTGCCAAATATCCAATGTGGTCATCAAATCCCAGATTTCAGGGCCACCCGGACAGGTCTATGTTGCCAAGCAGATTTCAGATGTTTTGAAAGTATATGAATCACAATACCCTAACTACTCAGCTCTGGAAATAGATTCCAGGAGACCCTTGAAGAGCATAGAAACCTACAGCCGGAAAGATCTTTAAACAGATCATCTATTCTAGAAACAATCTAAGTATCCATTGATAGATAAAGGGATGAAGAAGATAGATAGAGAGATGATAGATAGATGATAGATAGATAGAGATAGATAGATAGATAATAGATAGATAGACACACAATGGAATATTACTTGACCATAAAAAATATGATCTCACCATTTGTGACAACACAGATGGATCTTGAGGGCATTACGTTAAGTGAAATAAGTCAGACAGAGAAAGACACATATTGTATGATATCACTTGGGTATGAAATCTAAAGAATGAAACAAGGGAACCAACAAAACAAAAAGAAAATCATAAATGCAGAGAACAGAATTTTGATTGCCAGAGGAGAAAGGGGGCTACCAGAGGGGCACGTGGAAAGTTGCAAGGGGTCAAGAGGTACAAATGTCCAGTTTTAAAATAGACAACAGATAACATGGTGACTCTAGTCAATAATATTGTAGAGCACACCTGTAAGTTACCAAGAGCGTAAATCCTAAAAATTAACGCGGGGTGGTAACGGATGTTAACTAGATTTACTGTGTTGACCATTTTACAAGATATACAAATATCAAATAGTTATGTTATATGCCTGAAACCAATACAATGTTACATGTCAATTATACCGCAATTAAAAAAAATTTTTTTTAAGTATGTATTCTGGACCTCTCATTTGACACATGAGGGAACCAGGGCACAGAGAAAGTGAGGTGACTTGCCCAAGGTCACACAGCTGAAGGGTGACAGAGCCCAGAGGAGAACTTGTGTCGCCTGCCCTGCGACCTGAGGTTCTTTGTGCTTTATCACAACTGGGACCAGCACGTGGGTGGAGGTCGGTACCAGTGTAGAAGGTGTCCCTCATACCTTCAGAAACTTCTCCTGCAAGGGGTCCACAACGTACTGCCTTGATCCCAGGCTCTGTAGAAAGGTCTAGTTAAAGTTATATGTAGGCATTCTTAACCAAGAGGTCATACATTTTTCTACAGGGGGGTGTATACAAAGCTTTCATCACATTTTCAAAGGGATCCAATTAAGAACCAATTGCACAACGAAAATTAAGAACCAATGAACTAGAGCATGGGTTGGCCAACTTTCTGTACGGAAATTTTACAGAAAGCAAATACTTTGGCTCTGTAGGCCATGTGGTCTCTCTGTCCCAATTATTCATCTCTCTAATACAGCTTCCATGTCCCCTATACTGTGAAAGCAGTCACAGATAGTACAGGAACAAATGGGCATGGCTGTGTTCCAATAAAACTTTATTAAAAAAAAAAAAGCTGTGGGGCGTATTTGGCCCCAGCAGTACTTTACCAACCCCAAACCAGAGGATCTGATCAACTACCTTCCCCTTACTTCACATTTTGCTTCTGGTTGTAGAACCACTTGCCAAGCTCCCGCTTGTATCAGGTGAGCTGAAAGCCAGCCATATTCCTGCGGGTCCGGATCCGGCTGTTGGCCAGGGACCACCAAGGAAGTGGTGAAACATATAAAGAGAATTTGTTTCACTTTTTCATTAAACAACAAGTTCTTTGAATTCTTAATTGGAAACTTTCACACATGAATTGAGGTTGCCGCAACTCATTTCCTGCAGTCCTGCTCACCGTGTTTATTTTGAGCAAAATAATTGTCAGACGGGGAGGTTGACCTTTGACCTCCGGTGGCTGCCTGCAGTATACTTAACTGGCTCATTTGCATGTGGGGTGTTAGAAACACGCTGGCACATTCTTCTCTTTTTACATAAAATTCTGATTCCTTGATTAACTAGGAACTAAAACAAGATCTCGAGACAGAACATGGCCAGGAAGGACTGGAGATTTTTTTTTTTCCCCTTTCCGTTGTTGGCAAGGAGACTCCTCAATTCAAATCAGGGAGCATGGCTGAGCACAGCACCCACGGAGTCAGGCCCGGTGAGGGAGGGGGCGGTCACTGCACAGAGCACGGGATCGGGATCCAGGACATTTGTCCCCCGCTCTTGTATGAAAGGTGAGATTTACAAACAACGGGGAATCTTTCCTCTGTTGGACCTCCATACAGGACCTGTCACTCTCCAGCCCGACAGCCCCTCGTCGTGCTGAGAAGGCAGCGATGAGGAGAGAGAGGACAGAGCAACAGAGCAGTGCCCTCCCGAGTCTGTCCCTGTCCCGATTAGGACAGGGAGGGAGGGGCAGAACTGAAACTGAAACAAGATGGCAGGAGAGCCTCCCTCAGCCTTGCCCAGCCCCGTCTCTGGCCTTGACCTTTGCAAATGCTGGTAGCAAAAGGACTGAGTCAGTTAGTCCTAAAAGTGAGAGGTAGGTGTTTTTCCATTAATATGACATTCGTTGTAAATACTACATGCCCATATACATCAGAAATACCCTTCGTGGATGCTTTCTTAGAGGTGGGATGTTTTCTGGGTTATAGACCCCTTTTCATGCGTTAGCATTAGGACACACGTGAACACACCTCTCCAAGGAATACAAAAGATGACAAACTCCCTTCCGAAAGGAGAACAGAGGCAATGGAAGATCTGGTGGTGAGCCAATACGAGTCCAGGGCTGGGGCTCCCACTGGGTGTCCTGGGCTCCCGCCATGCTTCCATCAAGCTGGCTCCTACTGACAACACGGTTTCAACAACATCTCAAGAGCTTCCAGAAGATTCAGAGGTGCCCCGTTTTCTTCCTTTTTTTTTCTTTAAGTCCGGACATGTTTTCCAGCCTCCCCATGGAAAATTCCTGAGCAGGCCACTTCCTGTTTTTGTTTTGTTTTCCTCCCTCCCTTACTGTCCTACCCTTTGACCTTCTGTCCTCTGTCAGGATCTGATCTTCTGCTCAGACTGGGAAACTAATCCCTGGTGCCAAACAGCTCACTGGGCACCCAGCTGGGAAAAGGGAGAGTTCTACCTCAGCCCTGCTCACTCCCTGTAATGTGCTTAAACAAACCCCTTCTCTTAAGGGTTCTCTGAGTTGCCTCCTCACCCAAAAAAGGGACGCCGAGAAGGGCAGGAGATTAGGTTTTAAAGACGCTCTGCCCAACAGAAGTACAAATTTTAGGAACAATTCTTTCTGAGTTCTGATCCAGTTTTATTTGGGGCTAAGGAGTAGCCCTTTGCTTTGTTAACTAGACCAGGTAGGAGTGTGGCCTGGTCATGGACTGTTCTTTTTCCTTCTTTCCCCTGCTTTGTCCCCTTGCTCTGGGCCCAGCATTCCTGGCATATTTAGAGAGAGTAGGAGCTGGCCCAAGGCCTCTCTTCTAAGTGTCTTCTCAGTTCTGCAGTCCTATTTCCAACACAGTGTCTTTGCTTTGTTTATTCTCTTCTTCCCACTCCCGGGCAACGACGGGCACATGGCAGGCGGGCCTCCCCAGTGCTGGCCACCAACACTGTGCCACAGGCCATGGCCCTAGATCAAGCTGGCTGGAAACTCCGGGCCCCCACCATCTCCAGAGGGGGAACATGTGACACGGTCAGACAAAGGAGGTGTTAACTATGTCCTGGTCTAATGGGGGATTTCCCCAAACACATCTAGCACATACACAAGTGAAAAGGAAGAAAGAAGATACCAAACAATAAACCACCACTGCCTCCCAAGAATTTACTATTTGGAGCAGGTGTCCTCTGCTGTGTCACAAAGGCCCCTGGGCTGAGCCCTGCTGTCCCTTGGTCACTAGTTCCCTGCGTGACCTTTGCTAATACACTGAACCTCTCTGAGCCTCAGCTTTGCTCTCTCTGCTGAGGCTGTAAGAGCCCAGACAAGCGGGCAGAAGGCGCTTCCAGTTGGAAAGAGCATGGTGAGCGAAGGCAAAATCTGGCGGCTCCTGGCTCCATCATTGTCTGTCAAGCCCAGCTAGCTCTCCCTTAAATCTTACCTCAAGGAAAGGTCACCCAAATTCATATCACAGGAAAATCTGAAGTTTACTCTATTCTCTAAATTGTTTTCAATTTCCCATGGGGGAAAGAGATTGATTCATTTTGTTAATAAGCAAAGGTCTTATTTCTCCGCCTTCAGGTCGTATAAATGTCAAAGGGAGAAAAAAAAAGCTTCAAGTTCAATCAAAAAACAGTTCCAGCATTTTGAAAAAGTCAAGTGGAGATAAAACAGATGAACCTCTAGGAAAAAAAAAATGCACAAAAGTGGCCTTAACTCCAAAACCATAATACCTTAAATTATCTAATGTTTAATTCTCTCAAAAAGGCCTCATGGAAATGTGAAAAAAAAAAAAACAAAGAAAAGTTAGAAGCTAGACAGTGCAGGAGTGAGAGCCCAGATGAGTCCGGGTTTCTTATACACTGAGAAGAATCAAACAACGAAACTAAAGAAACCTTGGATGGACAATGAGAGGTACACACAAGTCACGCCATTAACATAAGGTTCAGATTTCTGATGGCTAATTTATATCAGCCAAGGGGTGGCAACACCCAAACGTCCACTGATGGATGAATGGATAAACCAACTATGGTATATCCATACAATGGAATAGCATTCAGCCTTAAAAAGGAGGAAAATTCTGACCCAGGCATGGATGAACCTTGAGGACATCATGCTAAGTGAAATAGGCCAGTCTCAGAAGGACAAATGCCACACGAGTCCACTCAGACGCGGTCCCTAGAGTAAGCAAATGAACAAAGACGGAAAGCAAAATGGTGGTTGCCAGGGGCTGAGGGGGAAGGGGAGGAATGGGTGCAGACTTTCGGCTGGAGGTGACAATGAAAGAATTCTGGATGGGGGTGATAATGGCACAACAATGTAAGGAAGTTCAACCCACTGAACTGTATGCTTAGAAATGGCTAAGAGGGTAAGTGTTACGTGTACTTTGCCACTATTAAATTCTCTTTATTTAAAACTTTTAAAAATTCAGAGTTCAGAGTAAAGAGGATTGAGTGACTAAATCTTCCCCCTCTTTGCACATACACATACCAGCTCTTCTCTGAGAAACCCACTGGTTGTGCCTTTCACTTGGAGCCCACACAGGCTCATGCATCCACACACCCAAGCTTCTGCTTCAGAACTTAGCTGGAGCTACCACATCCACATCCGTGAGGCAGAAAAAGGGCAGTTCTTTGCCCCATTTGACTAATGGAAAAACCAAGGGTCACGGAGGTTAAGTAGCTTGCTCAAGGTTACACAGTTCACAGGGTCTGCCCCAGTTAAAAGTTCCTGGTGGAGCTGTCTCCAGATTTATAACCCCCCAAAGTATTGAGTAAACACAGGACAAAACCAACGTTGGTCTAGAGAGACGGGAACGTGCCAGGACCAATTTCCAAAATGAGCTCGAAAACCAGCGCCCTGTGGACAAAAAACATTCCAGAAGGGCTTCACATTCATTTGTTGAAAGTGTGTTCACAGAGCCCCTCCTGTGGCTGGACTCTGTGAGGCTCAGCGTCCCGAGTCCTGGTCCCAGAACAGTGGGCAGTAGGGGGGAGAGTGCAGAGATGGGGCAGCAGTGAGGGTTCCTGGAGCACAGGGGGCAGCCCCAGGTCCCCTAAAGAGGTGGCTCATCCAGTGAGGCCCGGGGCCATGTGTGCAAAGGTCAAGATGCACAGAACCTGGTCTTTTCAGAGACGCACCCCATTGCTCTCCCACATCCCCCATTTTTCCCTCAAGCCCAGACCATTCCCCTCTTCCTACAAGCATCTCGTTCCATCCCCCCCTCTAAGAGACCTGCGGTAAAGTCCACGTCCACTCCAGCTACCTCCCAGTGTTACTTGCTAGAGTTGTTGTAACGAAGTACCACCGACTAGATCACTTGAACCACAGAAATGTATTGTCTCAGTTCTGGAAGCCAGAAGTCCAAGACTGAGGTGTCCATGGGTTGGGTTCCCTTTAAGGGCTGGGAGGGAGAATCTGTCCCAGGCCTCTCTCGTCGGCTTGTCAATGTCTGTCATCCCTCTGTGTCTCTTCTGTAGGCATCTGCCACTTTGTCTCTATGTCCAAACCCTCTTTTTTAGAAGAACACCAATCAGACTGGGTTAGGGCCCATCCTAATGACCTCATCTCCAAAGACCTTATTTCCAAATAAGGTCACAGCCACGGGTACTGGACCTTAAGATCTCAACATCTTTTGGGGTGCCTAGGTGGCTGAGTCAATTAAGCGTCCAACTTCAGCTCAGGTCATGATCTCACGGTTAGTGGGTTCGAGCCCCACTATGGTTTGAGCTCTGACAGCTCAGAGCCTGGAGCCTGCTTCGGATTCTGTTCTCCCTCTCTCTCTGTTCCTCCCCCACTCTTGCTCTGTCTCTGTCTCTCAAAAATGAATAAACAAAAAAATTAAAAACACTTCAATATCTTTTTTGGGGGATACACAATTCAACCCACCACATTCTCCATCTCTGTGCTTTTCTTTGTAGCAAAAAGTCCTCAAAAGAGTCATCTGGACCCAGGAAACCAACACTAGGGCCAAGCACTCTCACTCTGTCGTGTGAAACGTCATTTCTTCCTGATGATCCTCAGATGTGTGTCTCTAGTCTCTGCATCATCAAACAGCTACAGACTCTATGCCTCCATTCCTCACTTCGGTAAATGACACTCCTATTCAGAGCAAAGCACCCCAGTCATCCTTGACTCCCCTCTCTTTCCCCTCACGCTTGACATCAGCAAAGATGGCTTTATCTTCAGCAAACGTTGTGGCCCCCTTCTCACCATCACCCCTCCCCTGGAGTAGTGAAGGCACCTCCTAATGGCTCCACCACACTCATGTACTCATTCCCCACACGGCAGCGCAAGATCGTGGGAATGGCCACTGTGACATGAGAAAGAGGGTAGCCATGGCGTCTGGCCTCCCTTCAGAATGTGGCCCTGCATCAGCTGCCTCTGGATCCCCCCAGCAGCCCTGTGGAGATTCGGATTTGTTCCACATGGAGCCACAGCCTCTCGGTCTTCCTGCCTCACTGAGGGCTCTTTTAGAGCTGTGCCTGTCTCTGCAACACCATGACCCTTCCATAAGTCCAGGACTCAAGTGTGCTCTCGGCCAAGCTTCATGCCTTTCCAGGACAGGAGCCCTCTGGGTCATTCCCCCAAACATTGGCCCTGCTTCCCTCCAGCCACATTCCCCAACCCCCTTACCAGCGCCTCCCACCCCTCTTGCCATCCCTATCAGCCTCTCTCCCTCCACCTTCCCCCCTTGTCGCTCCCACCGACCCCTGCCCCCTCTTCAAGACTCAGCCTGAATTTAAGTGTCGGCTTCTCCCCTGCCTGGGCCAGCTAACTGGCCCATTGACTCTCCTAACTAACTCAGAGGAGTGTCTTACTCTATATGGGCTGCTATAACAAAATAACTGGCGGGGGGGCTTACAAACCACAGACATTTATTTTCGCACAGTTCTGGAAGATGGGAGTCCAAAATCAGGACGCCCACAAGGTCAGGCTCTGGTGAGAACCCGCTTCGGGCTTGCGGACTGTCACCTGCTCACTACGTCCTCACAGGACGGTCGGGCTCAGGATTAGAACACTAATCCCACTTATGATGATGCCACTCTCATGACCTAAGCACCTCCCAAAGCCCCCCCCCCATGACCTCATACTGGGCATTAGGATGTCAACATATGGATTTGGGGGGATACAAACGTTCAGTCTATAGCAAGGGGGTGTGGTTACGATAGGACACAGAGTAGAGTGTAATGGTGACATTGCCAGGGTCATGTTTGAAATCCAGGTCCATCATTTATTGACAGTGTGACCCTGGGAAAAGGGCCCCTCTTTACCCCTGGGGGCTTCAATTTCCCCCTATCTAAAATGGAGCTAATCACAGGTACATGAAAAAATGCTCCACATCACTCATCATCAGGGAAATGCAAATCAAAACCTCCTCACATGTCAGGATGGCTATTATTAAAAAAATAAAAATTAAACACAAGTCTTAGCGAGGGCATAGGGAACCCTTCTGTACTGTTAGTAGGAATGTTAAATGGTGCAGCCATTATGGAGAACAGTATGGAGGCTCCTCAGAAAATTAAAACTAGAGCTCCCATATGAGCCAGGAATTTCACTTCCGGGTATACATACGAAAGAACTGAAATCAAGATCTGGAAGAGATATCCGCACTCCTATGTTCACTGCAGCATCATTCACCATAGCCAAGTGAGGTAAACCACCACAATGTTCTTCAAGAGATGCATGGAAAAAGATGAATTGTATTTGGGATACAACGCAGGGCTATTCAGCCTTCGAAAAGAAGGAAATCCTGCAGTATGGGACAACATGGACAACGTTAATAAATCACCCTCGATGACATTTAAGAACTAATATCCTTTGCCAAAACACTTCCTGCTTGGTACCTAGTCAAGCAGCAAGGCAGATTTTGGTCCCCACATCACAAGGACAATGGGGAGGGGCGAAGGAAGTTCTTTTTCCTTTTCAGAGCTGAGGGCTGAAACAACTGACCAGCTCTGGCGAGGGGGAGCAGAATTCATTCACTTCCAGCAAAGCATGGAGACAAGGAGCCCAGAGGTGTGCGAGGAAGCCTACCAAGACCATGTGGAGCACACGGAACCCCGCATCCCACTGGGGTCGGCCCCCCATTCGTTCCATGAAGGATTTACTGTAAATCATCAGATCCTCAGACGCTGTCTCCCCGCTTCTCAAGGGCAAATATCACACCAGCTGATCTGAATCTTCAAAGGCTTCTCCGACTTTCGAATGGAACAATCCATGAGTTCTATTTGAAATGATCCCTGGAGGCCTTCAGAGCTGGGCCCCATGGTCCCCGGAAGAACTGAACTATGCTCATGGACCCTGTCAGCCCCACACCTCAACAAGCACCCGTCCCCATGTCACACGTCATCACAGGTGAGTCGGGCGCAGAAGATGTCCCAAGACTGGCAAGTGTGCTCCATGCTGGTCGATCATCAATTTCAAGGCTTACGCTTTTGCTACATACGTGCCCACACGTCCATGAGTCCATGCATCCTGTTCTCCCTGCATGTTTTACTCATGCTCCTCCCAGAATCAAGTAGAAGGTGAGCCCTCTGGTTACAGATGAAGACTCCAAAGCGGGGAGAAACTCAGTGGCAGGCCCACCCCCCACCACAGGGAAAGCAAGCCGGCATTGCCCTGAGCCATCCCCCCTGTCCCTTTCGAATTGCTCCCTCTCCTTTCTTGCCAACACATGCCCTTCTCTCCCTATAGAACTCAGATTTCTTCCACCAGCAGGACCCGTCTGTGACTAGCCACTCCTAGCTTTCGTTATGCTGCTCCTGAGAACGAGCGTCAGCCCGGGAGGACCCTGACCTCATAGGAGTGAAGGAAGCAGCGTGCCCTGTGGGCAGGACACCACCTCGGCCCTCTGGGCACTGGGTGTCCTATAATTCTGCTTCTCAGGCTGGCCTGTGCTTCTCCTATGGAAGAAAGAACCCTTGGAAGGCAGAGACTGTCCTCAATCTCTTCAATCTGGTCCCTCCTATTTTTGTTAATTTTTTTAAGTTTATTATTTTTGAGAGAGAGACAGAAAGAGTGAGCAGGAGAGGGGCAGAGAGAGAGGGAGAGAGAGAATCCCAAGCAGGCTCCATGCTGTCAGCACAGAGCCTGATGTAGGGCTCGAACCCACAAACCATGAGATCAGGACTTGAGCCAAAACTAAGAGTCAGACACTTAACCGACTGAGCCACCCAGGTGCCCTTGGTGCCTCCTTCTAACGGGTGTTCTATATAAAGTGTGTGCCCTCACTCGCCTTTCAGAGAACGGGTTGGCCACAGGGCTGCAGGGCATGTGCCCAAATCCCGATGACAGCGCTGCCTGGCGGGAGTCCACTTCTCCCGTTTCTCTTCTCTTCTCGGGAGGCCACCCAGACAGCCAACAGCCATCAGAAACAGAGTTCCCCGGCAGGCCCTTCCTGGAGGGAAGTCCTCTAATGGTAACGTAATAGCTGTCCAGGAGACCTGAAACAGACTCTTTTTCAATGCACACTTTGTCAATCGAGGCCTGGTCCAAATGCATTTGTTAGACGAGTAAGAGATGGAGGCTCATGAGAGCCAACGGAATCCAGAGTTGGTTGGCAAGCCTCCTCTAAAATCATAGAAAAATACCTCTTATAATTTATCCTACAGATGCCATCAGATAAGAGTGTGTGGCGGGGGACAAGGGGGGGGGGCGCGCCTGGATGGCTCAGTCGGTTAAGCATCCGACTTCGGCTCAGGTCATGATCTCACGGTCTGTGGGTTCGAGCCCTGTGTCAGGCTCTGTGCTGACAGCTCAGAGCCTGGAGCCTGCTTCAGATTCTGTGTCTCCCTCTCTCTCTGCCCTTTTCCTGCTCATGCGCTGTCTCTCTGTCTAAAATAAATAAACATTAAAAAAAAAAAATTTAAAGAGTGTGTGTCTGTGTGTGTGTCTGGATTCTGTGCCTGTGTATGTGGGGGGCGGGGTTTAAGAGAATCCTGTGTGCATGTATTTATGTGACTAAATATGTATGTGAATATACACACACATTCCCATACGTCCACACACAGGATTTTAATACACACACACACATATGCCAAAACCAGTAAAGGACCAATCTTTGTAAATAAAGTTTTATTGGACCATAGCCACGCCTGTTCATTTACATATTTTACATATTACTTTTGACCATTCGGAGCTATAACTTGCAGAGTTGAATAGCTGAGATACAGACCATCTGGCCCACAAAACTGAAAATATTTACCACCTAGTCCTTGATAGAAAGTCTGCCGGCCCCTCGGTTAAATTACGATTCCGTTATATGTGGCTCTTAAAATTATTATGCAAATCCATAATTGTGGCTGTAGAAAGTTGTCATGATATATTACTAAGTAAGAAAATTGGTTGGAAAATGTTGACTTAATCCCATTCTTATAAAAGGAAAGTATACTCAACTAAGTGTGCATATGTGTGTAGAAAAATACATCTATTTTCTCTAGAACGCTGTGGAAGGAGGGAGAGAACAGGTCATTTCTTAATTTCATCTTTACACTTTTCTTTTTATGTCTGATTTTTTAAATTAATGAGTACACTTCACCTTTTCATTTAAAACATAATAGCAATGTTCTTTTCATGCCCCACTTCCGTCCCCTCGTAGCCAATGAAGAGGGGGCCCAGACTGAGGCTAGGGGTGGGGGACAGCTTGGTTTCATGAGTGGAGAGCTGGCAAAGGGCCTGGTGAGACAGCCCCAGGAGGGCTGGGGGAGAAGACCTCACTGATTCCCTCAGAGGGGCTTCCAGCCTCAGCAGCTAGCTTCTACTTCCGGGCTCCTTCCCCCCTATAAGCCCAGCACTTGGCTGAGGTTCAGCTTGTGATGGTGAAGCCTCATCTCACCAAGAACCACCTCCATTGCACCCAGCCTGGCAGAAAAAGAGTCCAGAGAGCTTTCCCTCCCTGGAGCCAGTCCCTGGCCTCGACACACAGGGCGCCACAAGAGTTGGCCTGGCACCGAGCACCGGGTCTCTGAGGAGGCAGAAGCATGATGTCCAGACATGAATGGCTTATTTTTAGAAAAGTCCACCCTCGAGACCTGGCCCCACTCCAGGGTGAGAGATGGCATTCCCTCTGACTCAGCTCCCCAAACTGACCCCGTTTCAGAGGGTTGGGGTAGCTTCCTCTCGCTGACGTGAGCCAAGGACAGCCCAGGCCTTCAGGAAAAGCATCTCCAGATCCTTCTGGGCCTGCGTGAGGGCGGCTTCTGGAGAGAGCATGGCCATTCCCTTCCCAGTCTGTGCTTTGGAACAGAGTGCGGGCCTTCTGTGCTAAATCTCCCAGATCCCCATTTTCCCAGGAAATTCACAAGCAACATTCGACCTCCCCCTGTGGTTGCTCAGCCAGGCCAGCTCCATCAGATTGCAGGTCCAGGGAAACTGGAGGCTGCCTTCTCCCTCCTCCTCCCACACAGGCCGAGAGCCCCAGTCCTGTAGTCCTGGTCCTCCACAGGGGTCTGTTTCTCGGGCATTTCTTCCATCAGACCCCACAGTACGTCCAATGAAGGGAAGAATAGCTTTCTCCCTCCCTAGGAAGACACTAGAACTCACGTTCCACTGTAATCCATTGCGTAGGTTTGACGGGAAGAAGTGCCATCAATGTCAAGGACAGCAGTGCCACACACGGATGTCTTGCTAGAGAGGATACAGACCTGGTGGATTTGTAGGGGCTGGGGTGGAGAACGAGAGAGGGGGAGATTATTTTTTCCTCCTGAGGCTGGTGCTTCCAACATTCCAGAGGTAGCAGGACACAGCTGTCTCTCCCCAGTTGTCCCTGAGTGATTGGAGCTGCAGGTGTCAGTTGTCTCAAACCAAAGAGGGCCTGCGTGTATCCGAATCTTTGGAAAGAAGAGGCTTCTGTTCCTCTGGGCTAGCACCGGGGTTTCTCGTTTGCTGCTGTCTCCCCCATTCTGCCCCCTCCACCCAGAGCCACGTGAGCAGCCCTGACCCCACTGAACAAGTCAAGGCCTCTCTGGGTGAGGTCAAGAGCTTGAGCTGCCGCTTATTTTGGTAGTAGGCATCATGCATCGGCCTTTATTCATGCTCTATAAAGCTGTAGCCTTTAAGGTTAGCCTCACACCTATAATCTCCACCATAGCAATATGTCGTGGAGAAAGAACCTTCCAGCAGGCAGTGGCTCTGAGTCACAGCTTCCCAATGTCCCCCACCCACCCCAGAGGGGCCGCCATTAACAGGCACACTTGAGTCTCAGGCCACTCTAGGACATGGAAAAGTTGGCCAAGGCCAACCTACCTGTGCTCTTAAGGTCAAGGGACTTCTCAGTAAAAATAGTAGAACCCTCTGGATCTCACCTTTGGTCAATTCTCTTGACCTTTGTTCTTCATGTAGGGGTCAGATCTTCCATCTCTGTCACCTGTCTTTCAGATAGTTCTACTATTTCAATCCTTGGAATTCTCCATCCCCTCGGCATGGCAAAGGGCCATGGCCAAGTCCTCTTCGTGCTCCTTACCTGGATCCCTGGAGGCATCTCACTGCAATGGATGTGACCCCACTATAGAGTCCAGCATCTCTCCAGTGCCTCTCCTGGGATGTTCAAATGACCTAAAGACAACCTTTCAAGAGACTTTCCTTCTCTAAGATTCAATTTCTCCATCTGTCCAAAGGACAATTTGGAGTAAATATTTGCTACATTTCCATCCAGCTCTAACATACCAAAAGTCTATAATTATCTGGGTTTTTACCTTTCTAGACAAGATCTGATCCTGTTCAACTTTCATGTATGACCATCATGCTAAAGCCCTCAGAGCCACCCCCTGCCCTTGAAGTGGTCTTCTGTTCTCAACCATCACTGACACTTAAACATCACCATACCTCAACGATGTGGACATTACTGTGATACAATCACCCCTTGGAGATGAGAAACAATTTGCCAAAGGCCACAGAGCTAACAGGTAGCACAGCCAGAACCCGCCTCTTGCCTCCAAATCCAGGACTCCACCCAGCAGCTCCACACCTCACCTGTGTGTGTCTACAACCTGTGAACAACACCAACCAAGGGTGTAACCTCAATATGTTTTAGTCCATGGGCATTCAAGTGGACCTGCTGGACTGGAGAACAAGGAAGAGAGAATCAGGAATGCATGTTTCTTCGCCCATTCTAACAGTGGGTCAGTCAGATTTCATTGATATCCAACCATCTGATAACCTCCAAATTAAGCTCAGTTCTCTCTCTTCTTTTCCTTCTTCTTAATCACAGGGATCTGATAGATGCAGGGCCCTGCTCTGTGGATACTTATGGGCTGTCTGTTTGGGTCAGATACACAGCTCATAATTTACAAAGGAGCCTGAGATCACCTCACAGAGCCCCAACTCCATCCAAAAAAGAGTGAACAAAAGGTGTAAACCATTGTTGGGGTTTAAATTAGCCCATAAGTCCCATGTCATAGTGGGCCAGAATCAGAGAGAAGGGAACATTCTCTCCATGGCCCCCATAAGCCTGGTGTTTTCTGAAAGTGACAGGAGATGTGGAGGTCGAGGAGGGAGGGAAGTATCTGTGTCTTGTCAGAGTTAGAAATTACCCAGAACATCAGCATCCATCATCCATCCTTCATCCACGGGTCCCTCGGTCTCTGCAGTGGCTCAAACTCACAAAGACACAGCCTTCTCAAAACATTTACATTTCTGCCAGGCAAAGATTCATGTGACTTTGAATTCCAAAGTACACAGATTTTCATGGGAAAACTAAAAGAGGATCCCGATCATACTGTGACAAAGTAACGGGTCTGGCCAGATGTCACTGAAAGAATCAAAGAATCCTTGCTTAATCCACATGGGTTTTCCTTCTGGAATCCTACATGTATCAGTGTCCTAACTTTACTGACAACTTCTGATTGGAGCTTAATTAAAAGAAAATAAAGGGGCACATGGATGGCTCAGTTGGTTAAGCATCCAACTTCGGCTCAGGTCATGATCTCACGGTTCATGAGTTTGAGCCCTGCATTGGGCTCCATGCTGACAGCTCGGAGCCTGAAGACTGCTTCAGATTCTGTGTCTCCCTCTCTCCATGCCCTACTCCTGTTTATGCTCTCTCTCTCTTTCTCTCTCTCTCTCAAAAGTAAATAAAACCTTTAAAATTTTAATAAAAAGAAAATAGAGAGCAATTTCAACCTGCATAGAGCACAGGTGGTAACCAAGGGCTTAGAACAGACCTACAAAACTTAACAATGGGACCAAAACTCATGAAAGGATGTTGCAAAGGCACCTTGATGCACTGACCTCTGAAGATTTTGAGGAAGACGCTGTCACCCAAGTTCTGCTTCAGAAACATTCAATGACTGTCTAGTGCTGAAAACACACATGCCCCCAATGCCCTGCCTCCAGTATGATTACTTATTCTGTCCCTCTCTTGCCAAAGGAGCAATCCTCAATATTTCTCCCCATTCAATACTATGGCCAGAAGCCTAAAGTCATGAAAAGCGTATATATCTATTCACACTTCTACCCATTTTGTTAAATTTGAAAGTCAGAACAAAACACATGCATTCAATATATGTACATACATTAATAAATACAATATTTTTGTACCGTTAGTCCTGATGTTAAAATATTATTAGAATATTCTTTTTAACCAGATGGAAGAGCTGAGACATTCAATTTGGGTTTTGATTATTGTTCGACATGTGTCTTCATGATGATGACTTCACCTGACCAATGGGTGAGGGATGCAGAAAGGTGGCAGGAACTGGGGCAGAGGGTAGGAGTGAGATGGAGGCAGGTTGAGTCAATATTCGGTGAAGTGTCATGTGATAACATATAAATTCGGGGTTGTGCAAATTTGTTTAATCCTGAATTAGAATATGCTACCTGCACTTCTCAAGACCTACGAGGAAATGGCATTCCATCTGCTCAAAGGAACTATGAATATCTGAGGGGTCCCTGTGAGGGGGAGAGAGCTATTTCTAAATAGAGCCAAGAGGGCCCGAGGCACACGCTTGAGCTACAGTCAATGGAGCTATTGCCCAGAGGTTTGAATATTGCCCGTAGGGACACTTTGTCGGATATCTTCAATGGTGGAATAAATACTTATTTCTAACAATGGGTATGATTTGTAGACACAACCAAAGGAAGAGAGTAGGATATGGAGAGTAGGATATGAATGGGGTTCTTTCTGAGTAGGGGTTGGTTTCCATGGAATAAAGTTGTCTCCTGGGACATCTTTGTTCCAAATGTGGAAGGCAATGCCACCTCTTCTTGTGCTCCACTGGTGAAAACCAGTCCATGGCCCCACTTGTTAGGGGACTAGCACTAGCCATGCACCACAGAAGAGGAGGAGAACAGATTTTTCACAAGCACAACCACTTCTGACCTGGCCAGAACCTGTCCTCCAAATGAAACCTGCAGGCAGGGGAAGTACAAGGGGGGAAGCTGGGACACCTCTAAAGCTGTGTTCTCGTTGACAACTGATGGGGTCGCTGAAAAAACGAGCAGGTCTTCAATACCCCAGATGTCTCAAATATGCACACTTGGATTTATGTACTTGTCCAAACACCAAACCGCACACTGTTTTTGCGCCTTCTGTTGAGTCTGCCCAGAAATCTCTGCTTTAGGGGTCCTGGACCACAGCCCCAACCCCAGATGGTCCTACGGCCCTGCCTTGGTGACTGCTATAGTGCAAACTGCTTTGCTTCCAGATGTATGCGACCTACATTGTGCTTCTGTGATCCAAATCATGCAAAGAACCAGGTGGTTACTTTACATTATATCTCATGAGCTCAGCTGGTGCTAAACAGATCTACCTAACTTTTCCCTGTATGTGTACTTTCAGTTCTGTTTTTGGTGCCACCTTGCTATTACTTTTATATTTCATGCTTCACCTCGCCCCTCATCAATTTGCTCTCCTATATTATGTGTACAGAATATCTCAAATATGCACCCAAGAAAGTATCACTTGGGGGATCTCTGGGGGATGGAAGTAGGTGGCTGTCTGGGAGGGACACTTGTGAACATTTTTAATGCTGAACTCCATGAGTGAATACCTAATCAAAAAGTACTTTTGCACAGAGAACTTTTAGGGCAGTGAAAATACTCCTTATGATATTAAAATGATGGGTATGTGTCATTACACATTTGTTCAAACCCATGGAATATACAGCACCAAGAGTGAACTGTAATGTAAACTATGGACTTGGGGGAATCATGGTGTGTCCATGAAGGTTCATTAGCTGTAACGAATACACCCCTCTGGTGGGTAGTTGTTGATAACAGGTGAGGCTACACATGTGAAGGGAACGGGAGGTATACAGGGAATCTCTATACCCTCTTCACAATTTTGCTGTGAACCTTAAACTGCTCTAAAAAATTAAATCTCTATTTAAAAGCCAGGGGAGGGGAAATAATTTGAAACAATAAATAATGAAAAGGATGACACAACCAACAGGGAGTCTCCGTTGGTGAGAACGAGAGTGAGGGAAGAGGAGACATCTGCATCAGAAGTAGAATCCTAAGGAAAGAGACAGATACTTAGAGAACATTTTTAGAGAGGTGCCTGGGGGGCTCAGTCAGCTGAATGTCTGACTCTTGATTTTTGACTCAGGTCACGATCTCACGGTTTGTGAGTTGGAGTCCCATATCAGGCTCTGTGCTGACGGTGCACACCCTGCTTGAGATTCTCTCTCTCTTTCTCTGTCTGCCTTTCTCTCTTTCTCAAAAATAAATACATAAACATTTTTTAAAAAAAGAACATTTTTAGAAACAATTTGTGGTATGATATGAATACAGCCACTCCCTCCAACCTCTACCAAGATATATTCAGTAAAAGTCTACAAAACCGATCCAAACTTTAGGAGTCAATCAATGATATGGGGAAACTGAACTCTCATCACTTTTGGTGGGAATGTAAAATGGTGGTACAGCTGCTATGGAAAACAGTAAGACAATTCCTCAAAAAATTTTAACATAGAATTACCGCATGATCCAACGATTTTCCACTGGTATATTACCAAAAGAATTGGAAGTAGAGTCTAAAAGAGATAGTTATATGCCCATATTCATAGCGCATTCTTTACAACAGCAAAATGCAAAAGCAATTCAAGTGTCCATTGATGGACGAATGGATAAACAAAATATGGTGCATACCCCCAATGGAATATTATTCAGTATTAAAAAGGAAGGAAATTCTGACCCATGCTCCAACATGGCTGAACCTTGAGGACAGTACGCTAAGTGAAATGAGCTAGTCAAAACAAGACAAATACTGTATGATTCCACTTACATGAGGTACCTAGAATATTCTAGGTACCTAGAACAGTCAAATCCACAGAGACAGAAAGTAGAACAATGGTTGCCAGGGGCTGGGGTTGGGGGAGAATGGAGAATAATTGTTTAGTGGGGACAGAGTTTCAGTTTTGCAAGATGAAAAGGTTCTGGAGACGAGTGGCGGTAATGGCAGTACAACACTGTGAACGAACTTAACCCTACTGAGATGTAAACTAAGAAATGGTTGTGGTAAGTTGTACATTATGTGTATTTAACCACTATTCTAATTTTCTGAAAGTTTCTTTAAAATTGCTTTGTAAGTCAGGGTTGTGTGTGTGTTTGTTGGGTTGCATGAAGGATGGGGGAGACGAGAGTGGGTGACGACATGCCAAGCCGAGATTCAAAGCAAAGGCAAGATGAACCAGTAAGATCTGTGTGACATCTCCAGGGCAAACCCGTTGGCCAGTGATGAGCAATGCTCAGGTGGTTTATTTGGCTCCAGAAGTATCCTGATCCTCCTACAACAGTGGTGCCAACTCCTAGCACCCAGCATGGTATCACGTGCTTCCTGGCAGACGCAAGAAACTGCATGCCTCGGACACACAGTGTGACTTCTGACATCTTCCTCATTGTCTTGGAGTGAAGTGTGCCTCACTTTCCTTCCCAAATCTGCTCAGCCACTTGGCCAGCAAATATTCACTGTTACATACCATGGGCCAAGCTCTGTGTGCGACAGTGAGGACTGAGGGGTGAGCATGCCAGGGTCACTGCCTGTAGGAGGCTTCCACCCCAGCAGGGAAGACAGACAAGCAGACACACACCTGCAGTCAAGTGTGAGGCACGTGGTGATGAACTGGCACTAGGAGCCATGAAACCACACGTCTTGGGTGGCCAACCTCAGCTGGCGGTCATGTAGAGGATCCCCAGAGGCGGTGATGGTTATGCCCCAGCTGAGACCTCCAATCCAACAGACACTTGGCAGTTATCCCTATAAAACTTTAGGGCAAGTGGGGAATGAGGAAGTGGGGATGGGGCTATTTAAACAGAGAGCGGCACTGTGAAGGTCTAGAAGCGAGAGACGGCACGGTGTGTTTGAGGAGCAAGGAGAAATGGGTGTGAACAGCCAAGAGCACAAGAAGTTCCTGTGGAGCCTCCACAGAGGTAGGCTGTGACCTGGAGTGGAGCCCCGTGTCAGCCTGTTGAGGAGAAGTCAGTCACTATGCCAAGGACAGTGAGACACAACTGAAAGTATCCAAACCAAAGAGTGATGTGATCCTATTCACATTTTTAAAGGCATTTTTTTAAGTTTTTATTTATTTATCTTGAGAGAGACAGAGACAACATAAATGGGGGAGGGGCAGAGAGAGAGAATCCCAAGCAGGCTCTGCACTGTCAGCACAGAGCCCAATGCAGGGCTCAAACTCACACACCATGAGATCATGACCTGAGCCAAAATCAAGAGTTGGATGCTTAGCTGACTGAGCCCCCCAGGCGCCCCCCCATTTGCACTTTTGCAAGAACACTGGACCTGCACCGAGTGGAAGGAAATGAGGCTGAATGCGTGGGACCTGTGTATTAGTTTCTTGTGGCTGCTGTAACATGTTACTACAGATTTGGCAGCTTAAAATAAAAGCAATGTATTTACCCTTTCACAGTGCTCAGGACAAAAGTTCGAAATCAGTTTCACTGGGCTCAACTTCAACGTGTCAGGAAGACCACGCTCTCTCTGCTCCCTGACTCTTCCAGCCTCTGGTAGAGGCCGGAATTTGCTGGCTTAGAGCCTCCGCATTCCCAACCTCTACTTCCATTTCCCTATGTGTCTGAACTGCCTTCGCCTTTTTCCTACCTGGACACCTGTGATGGCCGTCTGGGACCTCTCTGGACAATCCAGGAAAATCTCATCTTAAAAGTCTTAACTTAAACTCTTACATATGGTTAGTGGGAATGGAAAACGGTACAGTCGCTGTGGAAAACAGTTCCTCAAAAGATTAAAGAGAACTATCGTATAATCCAGTGATTCCACTTCCGGGGACATACCCCCAAAGAATTGAAAGTAGGGCCTTGAACAGATACTCATACAGTGTGATTCCCAATAGCCAAGAGGTGGAGGCAACTCAAGTGTCCATCAGCAGATGAATGGATTAATAAATTCAGTACACCCACACAATGGAATATTACTCAGTCTTAGAAAGGAATGAAATTCTGGGGTGCCTGAGTGACTCAGTTGGTTAATCGTCTGACTATTGATCTCAGCTCAGGTCATAATCTCATGGTTCGTGAGATCAAGCCCCACGTCAGGCTCTGCACCAACAGCAAGCAGTCTGCTTGCGATTCTCTCTCCCTCTCTCTCTCTCTCTCTCTCTCTCTCCCTGCCCCTCCCTGCCCGTGCTCGATCTCTCTCTCTCTCTCTCTTTCTCACAGTAATAAATAAACTTTAAAAAAAAGCAAGGAAATTCTGACACACTACAACATGGATACAACCTCAAGGCATCTGCTCAGTGAAATGAGCCAGTCACGGAAGGACAAATACTGTTGGATTCACTTATTTGAGGTCCCGAGAGGAGTCAAATTCATAGAAACAGAAAGTAGAATGGTGGCTGCCAAGGACTAGAGTGGAGATCGGCGGGGAAAGGTAGAGTTTAATGAGTGCAGAGTTTCAGTTTTGCAAGATAAAAAGGGCTCTGGAGATGGAAGACAGCGATAGTCGCACAACGGCGTGAATGTACTTCATGCCACTTTACACTTAAAAATGATTAAGATGGTAACTTTCATGTTGTGTGTTTTACCACAATTTAAATTAAAAAAAAATTTCTTAATCACATCTGCAAAAACTTTCCCATGTAAGGGGCCATCTGAGGTTCCAGGAATCGGGGCCTGATATTTTGGGGCCACCATTCAGACCCCTCTAGCCAGTTAGGAAACTAGGGAAGATGTGCAGAGGAGATAGAACTGTGGCTCGGGCGCAACCACAGTCAGTGCGGCTCGACGCTGGAGCTGCTGGGAGGCACAGCTGGCGGTGCTGGGAGAACGGGTAAGGGAAGAGTAAGCCTGCCCCCTCTCACCCCCGGTTTCTGGCCCTGCTCACCCTCCCTGGATCTGTCTGATGCTCCGTAAAAGTGAAGGAAATAAACTGAACAAGTCCACGTGGCACTGACAACGTCCCCAGCACCGTTCATCATGCTTCACAGAGTAATGAATTAATCCCCAGAAAAATCTCAGAGATGGGGACTACTACGGTCGTGCCCATTGTGTGGATAAGAAAACCAAAGCACAGAGAGGTTACGTCCCTTGTCCAAGGCCACACAACCATGCCTGGATTTGAACCCAAGCTCCAGATTTCGCCCTCTTAGTCAATGCTCTATGTTGCCTCTCTTTACTTAACAAAGCCCTCTCCCCAAATCAACTCCAAAGCTAACAGCGAAGACCCCAATAATTAAGTGAGCTGAAGTAAGTTTCTTATCGAAAATGGACAGGTGACAGGTAATGGGCCAGACGATGTTCCTGTTACGCACTAAGCTACGGAGCCAAGGGATCAAGACCCTCTTCTTCCCTGTGACTCTTTGCCTCAAGATATAGCTGACTGATGAGGAGACATGCATGAGGACCAGGAAGTGGCCAATAATTTATAAGATCCCTTCCTGAATCACCAGAGTTTCATGGCAATGGCCCCATTACCTTCCAGGGTGAGGGGGGAACCGGCAGGATGGCGGCCATGTGGGCTGGTGCTAGGGAAGCATTCTGGGAAGTCCGTTGGTATGCAAGCAAATGGAAGCAACTAGAATTGGATTGAACCACAGAAGAGGAAGGAAGCTGGAGGAGGGAGTCCAAGGGAGGCATGGGAAGCAATGGGCTAGACCAGAACGAGACCAGAACGGGGAGACCAGAACGAGTGGTGTTGCAGCGAAGAGGTGAGGACCATGGTGATGCCCTAGCAAGGTCCTGGGTGTTTGTGCCAGCTGAAGCTGGGAGCAGTGGGAGGGTCAGGGAGCCCTGGCAGCCCAGCCACGGTTGCTGAATGATAATGCCCACTGCCATGACAGCAAGGCCATCTGCGATGAACCGTTCACCTTCCTACTCTGACCCTCACTCCCAGACCTCACATCGTATTTCCAGAGACCTTGGGCCCCAGAAGCCCTTGGAGAGAAGACCTATCAGAGGAGGGAGCGACGGGCGGTCAGGTCACACTTCACCCTGGGCTCGGAGGGAAAAGTCTTCATGAAACGAAAACTTTAGAACAACAACAGCAAAAACTGGCAAGGAAAGTTACAGATGGCTGCAACGAAACAGTGGCTTCCCAAGAGCAGCTGAGGCCTTCGGTGCCCATCCTTAGACATTGTTCCAAGGTCAGGCTCAACTGTACCTTGTCAGTGACTTTCCCACTAGAGTTTCCAGCATTGCTGAAGAACACAAAATACAAAGATATCACCAGAGCAAGGGCCTTTGACCCTGCAGAATACCCACTAAATGGTTTTCGAATGGTTTTTTTTCCCCTTACCAGGGACGTAGGGGATGCCCAAGTTTTGGTCCCCAAACCAGAAAGGCCGTGGGTGCCTCAAATAGAGCTGGGAATTTTAGCACAGTCCCCACGGGGACCCCGGGGGGTCCCACTTCACTCTTGGTGCCGCTGCACGCCCCCCCATCCCCTCCTTCGGCCCCTCTGTCTCGCAGCCCACCTGCCTTCCCCTCACTCCTCCACTCACAGAGTGGGTTTGCTTACAGGGACTTCCCGTCTGTCTCACCGAAAGTCAAGGCTCTCAACTTTGCTGCGCCCGCAATCTCCTGAGGGGGGTTATCAAGGCCCCGCCCACGGGGGTGTGGGTGGAGTCCAGGAATCTGCATGAACAAGAAGCCCAGGTGCTCCCGATGCTTCCAGATTTGCGTGTGGACTGGAATCTCCTGCAGGCCAGACAGCCTGGTGTCTCGCCTGGACCTCGCGCGCTTGGGCACCCACACTCCCACTCACACTCCCACGCACGCTCACGCTGACGATGCGCACACTCGCGGGGCCTCAGGCTACAGGACGCACAGGAGGTTTTGGGTCCCCTTTGCTCAATCATCCCTGGCACAGCGGGAGCCCGTGAAGGCACCGCATAATGATTAGGTTCAAGTGCCTCGGAACACCTCGCCTGCTGACAGCTTCCATCCAGAAACCACACAGTACAGTAAAAAACAGAAAAAAGAAAGCCGTTAGACCCCAGTGAATGTTATTTTTAATGAAAGTGGTACATTTTGACTCACAATGTTGAAACCAGATTATAAATGAGTCATCAGTGAATCAACCACAAAGAGCCTTTGTGAAGGTGATTTACAGGAGGGCTCTGACGTCTGCTGTCCCTTCACACGCTTCGCAGAGATGCTGTCAGGCTTGGAGCTGGTCTGGGGCATCTGCTGCCGCGTCAGCGCAAAAGGATGCTGTGCTGTCACCAATGGGATTCCCCAGGCAGCCGGCTCTGCGGTCCCACCCACAGAATGAAGGCAGCCATCACTGAATGAAGATGTGGCTACATCATAGCCACCGGCTTCCAGGTAGGGACTAGCAGATACTGGAGAGAGTTCCGGATCATCTGTTCCTCCCATGCTCCCAGACTCCTCCCTAATGCCTACACCCTCGCGCCTGGTCTTCAAGAGGAAGCCCAGCACCAGGGCAGAAGAGCGGGAGTTAGGGGTGGACAGACCTGGGCTTGAGTCTGGGGTCTAAAGGAGAGGCAGGCACCAGCCTCACTGTCCTCCTTTCTGAAATGTGGACATTATCACCCGCCCTGCATCCCTCACGGGAATGTTGCAGGGTTCTCGTGGGAACACGCGTGTGAACGTGTTTTGAATTCTGTCACAGGCTGTCCCAAGGTAAGTGGTCAGCAAAAGATGAAAAGCCTGCTGTCTGAGTGTGCTTTCACCAATCAGCACCCCCTGCCTGGGGCAGAAACGGGCACCTAGACCAGGGGGAACTGGCAGAGCAGGGTGTGGCTAGACGCTCCTCACCTCCTACCCAGTTAGGAGTCACTATTGCTCATCTTTCCTCTTAGAACAACAGGACATGGAGGCCAGAGGGTAAATCCACACACAAGTATACCCTATCTCCCCAGCCAGAAGGGAGACGGCCCAGGCTCTCCAGAACACTACCTGGTGGCCACATTCCAAAGATAAAGGACACTTCTGGCCCTTCTGGGGCATGCAGCCGGGCTCCTCTGTCCTGGTTGCCTGCTCAGAGCTGCGTCCAATGGGGCAGAAATCTGCAGCAAAGAAAAATCCCACAACAACACCAGGGACAGGAAGGTCAGTCTGGTAGGACAGCAAACCATGGACCAATTGGACAACCCAGAACAGCCTGATCAACTGTGAACACTGCATCTACACAGCAGAGTCTACCATGAGCAAAACGGTGGCTCACATACAGTAACTACGCAGTAAATGGTAACTATGAAGTGTGGGACCAAAAAAAAAAATCCTCAAATAAGGTAAGAAACTCATAACATCAGCAAAAGAGAAAGAAGACAGAAGAAAAAAGAATGCTTAACAGAGGCAATTGAATCCTTCTTCTGTACACCATAGACGCATGACCAGTATCAGTATTAAAGAAGAAGAGGGGGAATAAACAGACTTTCAAAGTCAGACAACTCTGAACTTGAATGTCAGCCTTCCCCTTGCTGGTTCTGGGGCCTAGGAGAGGCTGTCTGTTGTCCTGGGGCCTCCATTTCTTAGCAACCTTCCTCCCAAGATTGCTGTGAGGATCAAGCAGACTCACCTACGTGTTGTGCATGCATGGTTTGTCTGGAACATAGTTAACACTCCATAAATGTTGGCTCCTTTCTGTGGGAGATTGCAAAATGTGGCCACAAGTCTTGGTGAGCATGCCCATTGGCAATGACTTAGCTGCTTCTCCTATCAAGAGTTATAGTCTGTTTCTTTTATCCTTGAATCTGGGCTAGGCTGTGACTTGCTTTAACCAGTTGAATTTAGCAGACGTAATAGTATGTGACTTCCAGGGCTAGCCCTTGCAGCTTCCACCTTTGCCCTCTTGAAATGTACCCTTGGACCACCATGTGGGGAAGCTGGTGTTGCCCACTAGAAGGGGAGAGACCATATGGAGGAGAAGCGAGGCCTCCCAATTTGACCGCCAGCACCTGCTGCCCCAAGTGAGAGAGGCCATCCTGAGATGAATGTCCAGCCCAGCTGAGCCTCTGGCAGGATGAAGCCACATGAGTGAGCCCAGGGAAAATCGGCAGAGAGACTGCCTAGCCAACCCATAAAATCATGAAAAATAATAAATCCTTGTGTTAAGTCACTAAGCACTAGGCTGATTTATCATGCGGCAAATTCTCACTGAACCACCTTTCCTGGCCCCACCTCCAAGATATCCTTTGCCTTGACTAACTGAGAATTTATGGGGACCAAGAGCCGTGATCGGCCTGTCATAAAATCATTCATGCCCAAGTGTTACAGTAGTTCATCAATCAAACAATTAAGAGGCATCTACCAACCTATGTTGATAATTAGCAAGTCTGCCTTTTCTACCTTTAAAGCAGACCACAAATTCAACTATTTACCTCTGCTTCTGCCACATTCTCTTGCCTGAATAGTGGCAGTAGTTTTCTTTCTCATTGGTCTCTCCCTCAAATTCTCTCACTCTACACAGTGCTGTTCTCCACAGAGGGAATTTTGAAATGTATTCTCTCATTCAACAGAAATTTGGTTTTGACCAGAAATATCCACCTCCATAGAATTAATTTTCTAGCTAACATTTTAAAATTTGATAAGTAAATTAATAAATAAAATATGTGGTAATAAGTGCTAATTTAAAAAATGAAGCAAGAGAGGCACCTGGGTGGCTCAGTCCATTAAGTGTCCAACTCTTGATTTCAGTTCAGGTCATGATCTCACAGTTTCATGAGTTCGAGCCCCATGTTGGGCACTGCGTTGACAGTGTGGAGCCTGCTTGGAATTTTCTCTCTCCCTCTCTCTCTGCTCCTCCCCACCCCAAAATAAATAAATATTTTTTTAATGAAGCAAGAAAGGTCTGAGTGGGGGAATAGGTAATGTTGGGAGTGTTTGCAACTTTAGATAGGGTGGCCAGCACAGGTTTCGATGAGACAGTGACATTTCAAGAAACACCAATGGGAACAGCAAGTGTAAAGACCCTGAAGCAGAACCATTCCTGACATACTTCAGAAACAATAAAGAGGACAGTGTGCCTATAGTGTAATAAGCAAGGTGGAGAGTAGTAGGAGATGAGTTCAGAGAGGTAACAGGGAAGAGAGGTGGAGAAAGATTACATAGCACCTTATAAGTCAATGTGAGGATTTAGGCTTTTGCTCTAGTGACATGAAGAGCCACTAAAGCATTTCGTATCAAAGTGGTGATATGATCTGATATACATTTGAATAACCCCATTCTGGATAATGCATTGAATACAATATCATAATTTTTGAATCCTCCCAAACGCCATCCTGAAAAGTAGATAGTACCAGGAGTACAGACAGCAAACCAAAATTCATGGATCATATGTAGCACAAAACTAACTGACAAAGTATCTGCACAGTCTCCAGAATATAAGTGGGTGAGGACAAACCACCAACAGATACAAGACCTGAGTAATATTAATATATCTGTACAAGAAACAGCAGAGAATCAGAGATTGGACAAACCTGAAAATCCAAGAATATTCAAGAGGTACTCAATAGAAAGCTGATAGAGACAATTTGAGGATAGCAGGTGAAACTGGAAGGGTTTTACCCACTCAACTCATGGGTAAGTTCAAGGGGTTTGCAGTAAAGGTCTGGAAGGGGTGGAGCTATCTGAGCCAAAGAACAGATGAAAGGGCCACCTAAAAAGAATAAGGGGAACAGGGCCTAGAGACCTCGGAAAGTCAGCCACCACATTCTTGAATGCTACATGAAAACGACAGAAGGGGAAATTCTAAAGCAGTGAAGTTAGGAAGCCAAGCAGAACTACATCTTCTACAAAATCAGAAAAACTAATTTTATATAAAAATTTTCAACACACAAAAAAGTAACATACAAAGTCATTCAGGAAAAAAATATAAAAGTTGTAGAATTACATGCCTACAGACCATAAAATGTGCCAGAAAGGCATGCTCATGAAACAAATGAAATCTACAATTTATATTCCCCCGAAAGCTAAGAGAACAACATAAACCAGAGCTAGAAAAACTCAGTAGTAAAATGGTAGAATTTGAGAAAGTATTAGAAATGTCTTCTCCATATCAGAAATTATATTAAATTAAAAAGAAAACAAGATATAATGAGAAATATATATTTGGTCTTCATCCCCAGTCTCTGGCACAGAGTTCCTAAAATCTTTGTAATTTTCTGGGTGACAGGGTGAGAGGAGCATCTTTTATTATTCATAATAAGCTTCTTTCAACTGTACCTGTGTTTATGCTAAGCAGATGACTCTTGTTGGGCCCCTGGATAGCTTCAGGGTGAGGACTGGTTGCCAGAGAAACCAGTCAAATGCCAACCATGTGATTAGAGGGTTGGAACTTTCAGCCCCATTTCCTGACTTCTGGGAAGGGAAGAGGGAGTGGGGCTTTAATCACCAATGGCCAACAATTTAATCAACTCTAGCCTATGTAATGGAATCTCCATAAAAACCTAAATGAAGGCATCCAAAGAGTTTCCACATTGGTGAACACATTCATGTTCCAGGAGGGTGGTACACCCCAAAGTCCTCAAGGACAGAAATTCTTGCGGTCTAGACCCTTCCGGACCTTGCTCTATCTACCTTTTGATCTGACTATTCAGTGTTTCCTTTGGTCCCATGCGCTATTATGCCAGATTATTGAATTTGGTATGGAAAATCCAGACATTTGATGTAGAAGAATTGTCAAAAACAGTTCACAGTAGTATTAAGCGTGCATAAATCCAGCGGATTATGCCTTAAGAGAAATAGAAAATGCAAAGAACAAAGTTACATCAAAAGAAATGAAGAAAGAATGAAAAAGATTTAGAGAAGGTAACAGAAATAGAAGATAGGCAAGGAAGATCCAACGTTTGTATAAAAGGAGTCCCTAAAACAGAAAACCAAAGCAAGGGATAGAACTCACACTAAAAACTACGATCCAAGAAACCGTTTCTGAAATTAAGTAAAAAATTTTGCCATTACATATATAAAGTCAAAACCAACTCAGAAGAAGCAATTATCAAAATATATTCTGGTAAATATAAATACAAAGTCCCTTGGACATCTAGGCAAAAAGACCAAGCTACTAGTAAGAACAAGAAAATCAGATTTTTATCAGACTTTCCAACAGACACACTTTGTTCCAGGAAAAATGGAAGGAAGGTGATAGTGAAAGCAGAGGGAACTGATAGGAAGCAGAACTGGTAGTGTTTACTGATGGAATCCACAGGGACGTGAAAGAAAGAAAAGGGTCCAAGGTGACCAGAGCAACTATAAGGACAGAGTCACCATTGAGTAGATGATGTGAAGAGGATGTTTAGGACAGGGAAGAAGCTAATAGTTCGTACACATTACATGTTAAATGCCTATTAACAATCCGTGTGAAGAGTTGAGTAGGCAGCCATATGAAGAATCTGGAATTCAGAGCTGAGGTCTGGGTGAGAAATATCTATTTAGAAATTATTAGCAGATAGAAGCTATTTGAAGTCATGAGGTTGGATAAAATCAATGAGGGAGAGCGTGTAGAGAATATTCCCCTGTTGAAAGCCTCTTGTTAGTTTACAATAAAATTCAAATCCCTTATAAAGGTCAGCAAAGCCCTACATGTGGCTCCCTCTGATTCCTTATCACTCCCCCACCTCACTCTCTGAGCTCTAGGCACATAGACCGCTTGCTATCCCTTGAATAATCTCATTCCATCTCTGGGCCTTTGCACTGGCTCCTCCCTATGACCAGGATCTGATGTTCCCCGCCCCCTACCCCCAGAGGTGAAGCCTGTATGCTCACATCGTTCAACTTTCTGCTTAAACATCGGGTCCTCAGAGAAGTCTTCTGACATCCTATCCCAAATGTCCGCCCCTGCCTACACCTGCCTCACTCTCTGACACCTTAATCTGCTTCATTTTTCCACCATTTTACAGGTCGTCCACTCCAGTTTCTCTTGCTGTATTAACAAATGACCCCAAACTTAGCGGCTTAACACAACCATCTCATTCATTATGCACATGGATTGCGTGGGTCAGGAATCTGGACAGAGCACAGAGAGGATGGCTTGTCTCTGCTCCACCGCGTCCAGAGCATCATCAGGGAAGGCTCAGAGTCTGGGGCTGGCTTGACAGCTAGGGTTTAGGATGCTTATTCACTCATGCATCTGGCATCTGGCTCAGCTAACAAAAAGACTCGGATTGCAGACCAGTGGTCTGCATGTGGCCTCTCCATGTGGTTTGGCTTCCTTGCAGCATGGCAGCCACAGGATAGTCAGACTTCTGACTTGGTTACAGAGATCCAAGAGCATTGTCTCAGCAAACAAAGCAGAGCTGCGCTTGAGAAGTGTGCAAGCTTCAGAAGTTGTATGGTATCACTTCCCCCATGTTTTACTGGTCAAAGGGGTCTGAAGTCTGTCAAGAGGAAGGACATAGACTCCATCTCTCAATGGGAAATGAATTTTTTTTTAAATGTTGAGCCTATGTCCTGCCACATTGGCTGAGATATATTCTCGGTGTTGAGCTATTCTTCCCAAGCCAGATGTGTGTTGAAAGAATTGTCTTCTTAATGTTCTTTTGTTGACCTGTGAAGGTCTTGCTCCATCCACCCCCCAACTATCTGAATTCTCAGCTGCTCCACTATATATCAAGAGGTCTCAATTGATACAGGATCCTGGCTCCAAAAAATGGAGAACACAGTGCCTCCCTCTTTACAGCAGGGCTTCTAAAACTGTCAACAGCCCCTCCTCCATGACGCATGGTCCAGCTTCGATTTACAACCTGGTCCCTGTTAATCCTCTGTAACTTCTTGTCAGGACTCCTTAAAGGGATCAAATATTTTTCTGAACACTGAAACAACCGCAGAAACACAACAGAAGAGTTTTTGAACAAGTTCACAGTGGCTTCTTCACAACGCCATCTGATTGAAAATAATTGGACAAGGAAAATTAATTCCAGACCGAACTGAGTAGTGATTTTCCTAAATGGAAAGAAATGCTCCTTCTTCCACCATCAAAGGCCCTACAAATGCCACAAAGACTGTTGGGTGACACTGACTTGAGACAGGAAACCAAGTGACTGGAATTTCAGCTGCCCCTGGTATGTTCATACTCACACCCACAGATTCACCACTCAAGAGTTACATGGCCCTGAGCACCTAGCACCAGACCTTCAGGGCTCCACACTGCCCTGGCCAGCAAGAATGTCTCTCTGAGTGAACCTAAGGCTGGGCACAGACTCATGTGAAATAATGGCACAGAAAGAAGCAGGGACCACATCCCAGTGGGAGACCAAATAAAGCACAACAAAAGAAGAGAAGGACCAGACTCAAACCCAGACCCCACACATGGGCCAGGACATGGCTTGGACTGTCTGGAAGCAGTTTCCACACAGAAACCTCAGTGTGATGAATCAGTTTCCTTGGACATTGAGGGGACGAAAAGAGTCTGACTGAGTATATTTATTCAAGGAATGGCTGTAAGAACTGAGCATAGGCAGAGGTGGTGGTTGGGGAAGAGGAGGGGGGAAGTGTGTGGAGTATGTGGTGGGGAAAAGCCACCATGAATCCCCAGTCTAGACACCGAGCCCATAGTGCCCAGAGAGAAGCCAGGGACCGAAAGAAAGGGCATGTTTGGGAGAAGCCATTTGAGCCTGGCCCTGAAATGGCTGGTTGTGAGAGCAGAGTCCCACACTACAGACAGGTCTTCAAAAATCTCAGAGAGGAGGAAACAGAGGCGAATTTATGACAAATGTTAATAGACGCGCAAGTCTTTTCTATCCTGTCAATCAAATTCCATCGTAAGCAGCGCCATAAAACATGTCTACACCTCTAAAGAGCAAAGGTTTCTGAGTATTAGAAAAAGCCTCCCTGACACGAGGCGGCACAATTACACTGAGCGCGAAAGCAATGTTTTAACAGTTTTGGATTATTCAGGACCATCGTCAGTTGCAAGGGTGTTTGGACTGATGCTATGCCTTCCGTGCCCACTCAAAAAGAGAGAATGCCATCAGGTCAGGTAGCCTGCAGTGGCCCACCTCATACACTTTTCTTCTTACTACCCACCCACCCCTCAAAGGTACACGTCAATCCTTTTGTGACCAGTCCAGGTCACAGGCCAGGCTGCTTTTGGCTGCAGGACTCCCGCTGCAGGCTACTTGCAAATATTTTCATACTGAAGAAATAATAGCAACTCATTTGTATGACATTTTTGTGCTCAATAGGCATTTTTATGCATATTATCTCCATTGATTCTCACACACACACACACACACACACACACACACACACACACACACAAATGTGTGAAGTCAGCGTGGCACTATTTCGTCTGACGCATTACACACCCTTTAGCCAGAAGCCCTCTCCTTGGAGAAGGGGAGGCATTTGGAAGGAATGGAAACACTCTCCCTCGCTGGCTTTGCTGAGGACCAGTACCTCTTCATCCTCCTAAACAAGTTTCTGTGGTGCCACTCTGGCGGGCAGGTGGGACCACACAGCAGGGCTTTTGTGGAGGGCATCAGTAGAGGGAGGGAGCTAGGCTGGGGGAAAGGGACTCATTCAGTGCCAGGCCTGGGAGACCAGAGCTGGACGGGACTCCCGGAAGTTCTGAAGGTAGCACCAGGGGCCAAGGAACAGAGCGAGAGAGTGTCCTGGTGGCTGGACAGGACCAGAGGAGCCACACCTGGCACTGAGAAGGGAAGGCAGCCTCCCCCAGGAGGACCCCCACCCACTGGACTACCTTCCTCTGGGTGGGGTCAATATCCCCCAGAGCTTCCGGTGCCCCCAGCTCCATGCTCCATGCTCAGCCACCCCACAGCATCTCACAAGCCCCAGCCAGACCTCGGAGCCCCCACGAGGATGGGAAAAAGAGCTCCCACTCCTGTCCTCTGGGGCCAGATGGGTGCACTTAAGACCACCCAAGCCAGGGACACATGGGAAGGGACAGCACCTTCCCACTGGATGTATCTTCATCATCTGCATCACCACCATCATCACCATCACTGTCACCAATACGCTGTTAAGGCCCAAAGAATTTGCCAAGATCTCGTAGCTGGTAAGTGACCATGCCAGTTCCCTGACTTGAAGGCCCTGATTATTTTATTATAGAATTGTCCTGCTCCAAGGATAAATGAGCCAACCAGTCTGTTCGTTTGTGAGGTAAGGGAAGCCCTATCCCCTGGACTCTATCCCCCACTCCCCTGGCCCCACTGCCCCAGCCCTGGGGCCCTGACTTGGAAGACTTCAGCACATTCACTGCATTTCTCTGCTGAACGAGTGAGCGCCATCCCCCCAAACTCCCTGTGTCCCTGTCATGGGCCTGCTTTGTAAGGTGAGAGACCTCCTTCTCATAATGAAGCCCTTTTACTACTGACAGAATGCACAGGCTTTGCCTGGAAAGAGTCTCGGACAGACGCGGCTCACACAGAGTCCCCATGAGCATTTCTGTGCAGGTGCAGGCAAGCCAGGACAGGTCCGGAGGAGAGGGACGATTCTGTGACCAGACAGAAGAGCCCTCTTCTGTCTTCATTCCCACTATGCCTGTGAAACCAGCAGCTGTTCTGTGCGGCCCCGACCAGACCAGCAAACGACTCAGAAAATTCAGAGAAAGGCAACGAAGATGATTAATGAGCTAGAAAAGCGAGCGACGGCCTTGGAGGAACACACTGGCAGGGCTGGATGGGTGGCATGCGTGTGGGGGGGAGCTGGCCACAGAAGGAGAGTCGGGGACTATTCAGCTGAGCCCCGGGGAGTATTAGCACCAGAGGACGAGTGGGAATGAAGGGGGAGGGAGAAGGAAGGTGTCAGCTGAATACCAGGAACAAATTTGCCACGCCGGGCACCCCCCACCACCAAAACAGGGAGGGAAAGAGCGTTGCTCTGGCCTCCAGAGCCTCAGACAAGGCTGGGAGAGCCCCTAGGGCCCCAAAGAGCAACAGCTGGCTGTCTACAGCCCCGTGCGGAGGTCGCATCTTTGGGCCGGGGTGGCTGGCAGCAGCCGACAAGCCACCAGGCACCTCAACTTCTCCTGAGCCAGCTTCCCTCCAGGCCCCGGCGAGCCCACGCCCCTCGTGCGGTCACCGTGATTTATGGGACAACAGCCCTCCCCGACATGGACCCGGGACCTTGGGAACAAGTCTTCCTTTCTTGGTCCACTGAAGTCACTGGAACCCATTAGTGAAGCCTCAGCCCTGTCCGTAAATCACTGCCTTAGTCATGCAACATAGCTCTTAAACAACTGAGGGTGTTTGTTTTTAATTCCCTTAGACTATGAAGCATATATGCAAACACGCGCCTGAAAGCGGCCTTTGTTCCTATTGTTCTCGCACACACAATCTCCGCTCCCCTGCGGCGCCTCGAGGTACAGGGGACGGGAGGGGGACGGAGGCCACTGGGAAGCCCGGGAGACCGACGTGCAGCCATCGCCCGGGCCCCCACACAGGTTATTTCTGCAACAGCCTCTGACCCCAGACACCCTGCCCTCCCCCTCGGACACATTCTCCTCCATGGCCACCGCTCCCACCTGCTGCCTTTTTGTCACCGTCAGCCTCAGAAGCGTCTGCCCTGCCCGGCCCCGAGCCCCCGCTGTCTCATTTCCCATCACACTTCCTCTCCCTCGAGGGGCTGGCTTCTGAAAGTCAGTAGGCCCCTCGAGGAAGGGATTTCTCTTGCAACCTACACTGAACTTTCACTCTTGACAGTGTTCTTTGACCCAGAAAAGCCTTCTGGGGACTCCTATCAGAAACCCTGGAGCTGACCCCAACGGAGAGGCTCACTGGTCACCTGGGGAGACATTCTTAGTCAGGGACGATGGCGCCCAAAGCTACAGGACTCCCCCTCACTCAGACCCCCTCAACCCGGCTCCCATCTTAGGGAAGCCACTTAACCTCTTCCTCGCAGTAAATCACACCTACCACAATTCTGTGCACAGGCAGAAGACTCGAATAATTTTGCACGAAGCAAATGTGCACATATTTCCAACGCTCCTAAATTTGGCGAAGATTTATTCAGTAGATGGCTGTTTCCTGCCTAGTTGGAGCACGGTATCACGCAGATGATAAAACTCGATGGCTCGAGGTATTGAAGAAATATACGCAACCGGCATCACATTGTGTTAAGCCTCAAGGCCAAGTTTCAAACCGCATCAATCCTGTCTTCCTCCAAAGCCCCTGATTTTTCAGTTCTGTTCTGCAATCTACAACAAGCCCAACAAAATGTTCATTTCCAGAGCTTGGACAGAACTCTCTGTGACCCAGTCGTCATCTGAGGATAGCCGCGTTTGTCACGGCTCTTGGTGGCAAGTAGCCTAAGCAAAAAGTACTCAGTCAGTGAACGAATCGCCCCACTACCGAGCCGTCTGGAAATGGAATGGAATCATTCCAGGGCTCAGGCAATGCTCCGAAGCGCCTGCTTCTTTCTAGGCCCTGCTCTGCTTTTATTATTTGGTGTCATTTTTAGGCAGGTTTCCCCGCAGGCTGGAAAACAGCTGCCGTGACTTCACATTCTCGCTGAGCCACCCAGAAGAAAGAAGCTCCAGTAAAAGTCTCAGGTTGGGTGACATGGAGCCAGTTTGGTCAGCGTACTCATCCCTTAACCACTCCCTGAGTCTGGAGGTTGGAATATGCTGAGTGGCCAAGTCTGGACACTAAAACCACCCTGGAACCTGGGAAGAGGTCACACCATTTATAGAAAAATGGGGCACAGACACAGAACAAGACAAACAGCTGAGGACCAACCAGCGCCTCTGAAGAGAATCGCCAGGTGGAATGTTGGACAGGAGGCCGGCCCTGCCATCTCCCCGGCCTCTCCCTCACTCCTCCCCCACCCCCGACAGCACACCCTCCCTCACTGCCCCCATCTCCTCCAGCTCCCATCTGCCGTTCTCTGACAAGCTGCCTCCCACCTCCCTGGTCGGAGAGAAGGGACCCTCCTTTGCGTTCCTACTGTGTCCTGAGCTAGCCATGACCCCAGCCTTCTCTCAGTGAGCCACCACCAGCTCACTTGTCTGTCTTTCCCGTGAGACTGAGCTTCTTGAAGGTAAGACCATGTCACAGAGTCCAGCAAAGTGCCTGGCACATACGAGGTGCTCAATACACGAGCGTAAGAGAAAAGAGGCCTTTGGAAAGAGGGAAGAAATCAATAGGTGTGAAGCCCATCACTTGTTTTATTATGAATTATAGAAAAATGAATACTAACTTGAATTTTAAATAGGATTGCCTGGGTGGCTCAGTCGGTTAAGCATCCGACTTCAGCCCAGGTCATAATCTCATGGTCTGTGAGTTTGAGCCCCATGTCAGGCTCTGCACTGACAGTGCGAAGCCTGCTGGGGATTCTCTCTCTCCCTCCCTCTGCCCCTGCGCCATGCTTTCTCTCTCTCTCTCAGTCTCTCAAAATAAATAAATAAATTTTAAAAAGTAAATAAGTAAAGTTTTTAAAATAGAGTTCTTCAGTAGAGATCTTCTTATAATCACCAACACAAAAGAAGGGCTTTTCCAAAGACTATTTGAGTTCTACCTTTGATATACTATTTCTCTAACTCCTTACTCAAATGGCACATTGAGAAGATAAGAGTAAAAAGTATTTGTGTACTAGAGATTAAATTGATCACATCAAGTTTTCCCTATTTTGGCGCTGATATTTTCAGCAATTATTTTAAAAGGAAAAGGTAACGAATGAAGATGTGTTTTAAAATGTGTCTCCAAACAACAGATCTTGGGGTGGGTGTGGGGGTGTCTCCCATAAGCTGGGTGCCAAGTCATTCCTACCATATGGGTTAGGGGAGGATACACACACACACACACACACACGCCCATCACCACCATGACCACCACCACCACCGCCAGCCACCATTACCACCATTACAACCATGCCCATCACCACCACCACCATCAGCACTGCCACGATCACCACTGCCACCACCACCACCACCATCATCTCCACCACCATCATCACCACCACTGCCACCACCCTGTCACCACCACCATCATCACCACCGCCAACCTGTCACCACCACCACTGTCACTGCCATCATCACCACTACCACTGCTACCACCACCACCACCAAGACCATCACCACTGCCACCACCTCGGCCACCGTCACCACCATCACCACCATCCCTTTATGTTCACACTTTCGATCCGACAAATATTGTTTCCAAGCTTAGTAAACATCTAGTCCGGTGCCTCAATTCCCCCATTCAGCATTTAAGGAAATTGTTTGGGGCTGAATGGTGTGCCCTAACCCGACTTTCATATGTTGAAGTCGAAACCCCCTGCACCTCAGAATGTGACCAACCGTATTTGGAAATAGGGCCTTTAAAGATGTGATTAAATTCACATGAGGTCGTGAGGGTCGGCCCTAATCTAATAGTACTGGTGTCCTCCTGAGAAGAGGAGCTTAGGGCACAGACATGCAGAGAGATGACCACGTGAAGCCATCTGCAAGGCAGGGAGAGAGGCCTCAGGAGGACACCGTGATTTTGGACTTCCAGCCTCCAGAACTGTGAGAAAATAAATGTTCGTTGTGTACACACCACTCCCCCAGCACCGTCCGTGGTACTTTGCTGTGGCCACTCGAGCGGACTAACACGCATGTGCTCGCTGAGACAAGGATAAGCCTAAAGCACCTAAGGCAACAGAAAAGTTCTCCTCTGGCTCAAAATGCCCACCCAGCTGTCTTAGCAGGACCTGCCTTAACAGAAGGACCACAGACAGTGCGGCTTAAATAACAGGCATTTCTATTTCCCAGTTCCGGAGGGTAGAAGTCCAAGATCAAGGTGTCAGCATAGTCAAGGTCTGGTGAGGTCTCTTCCCGGTTTGTAGACGGCCACCTTCTCTCTGTGTCTTTGCATGGCAGGGAGGGTGGGGGAGATGATCACTCTTAGATCTTTTCTTGTAAGGACACTCATCCCATCATGGGGGCTTCACCCTCGTGACCTAATTACCTCTCAAAAGCCCCACCTTCGAATACCATCTGTCGCATTAGGGGTTAAGGTTTCAGTACTAAATTTGGGGGAGACACACACATGTAGTTCAAAGCACCAACTGACCTCTAAGGTTTGAAGTTCCGTTAAAGGAAACCAGATGTTCATTCCATGGTTAAACATCAGGCCTAAATGCAAATGAAGGTAATGACGGTCTCTGAATATCAAGGAGCAAAACAAAACCCCCTGTGAAGAGAAGCCTCTGGAAGGAAGAAAGGCGTGGGGCCTGGTTTGGAGGGCAGCACAATGGGGAGCTCGGAAGGATAGGACAGCGTGCCTCCGGCCCACTGTCCCAACGAGGACCGGTGACAAGGAATCAGAAGAGACACATCTCCTTCTTGCCCCAGTCACGAGAGGTGTCTGCTCCAGGCCAGTCCCTGAGTGTGGGCGGCAGAACCCACCTGAGGTTCTTGGTGTCTCGGGGAGACTTGCTGTCATCACTGGGGCAGAAGCAGTGAGAAGGGCGTCTCCATCCTAATGGAGAAGAAAGAAAACAGCTTCGGAAGCTCTGGAGACTGCAGAGATTCTCTGAGCGTGACGGGGTGGCCATCACTGATACAGCACATCACTGGTGTTAGGGAAAACACTGGGAAACGCGGAAGGGAATCCTTGCCCTCGCGGGGGCTCGGTGGGCCCTTCTTAGAAAGCAGCAGAGGGATGCACCACCGTCATGTGAAAGCCAAGTTAGTGGCCAGTCTACTAGGCTTGAGGTCCGGAGGACGACAGCCATGAGGCTTCTGGAAGTAGGGAATGTGGGCACAAGGCTCATGAGAACACTGCTCCAATTCCACCGTTTCATGGATGGGGAAACTGAGGCCCCCAAAGGGAAGAAAGACGCCCAAGATCACACCTAAAACCAGCCTCAGCACAGATGACAAACTCGTTGGGCACCACTGAGCATCTCTATGGGACCCAGGCCCACTCCAGCCTGAATCCTCTTCCCTTGTACCAAGGTCCACATCTGCCCCCTCCCTGGCCCTCCTCACCCTCTCTCTGCTCTGCAGCCTCCATGACCTTCATCGGTTTCCTCCAGTCATCTTTAACCTCTGCAACCTCAGAGCCTTTGCACACACTGGGCTTCCCTGCTCTCCTACCCAGGCGAATGTCCTCGTGAGACCAGCATGTGCTCACCAGGTGAGCCGGCATGCATAGTAGAGGGGGCTCCCACAGAAACTTCAGCATCTTCCCGTAGGATCTGATGCTGCTAACCTCCTTTCAAGGCCCCACAATGAGTCTCAACCTTGTCGCACACCGGAATTGCCCCGCACCCAGAGATTCTACTAGAATTATTCTTGGGTGTGGCCTAGGCCACGGGTTTTTCAAAGCTTCCCAGGTGAGTCTAATGATCTGTCTAGGTTGAGAATCGCTGCTCTAAACATAGTCTGAGGATTGAGGGTGAACTGTTTTATAGACACTTGTTCCCAAGTTTTCCTGCATACTGAAATAAGCACTATATGGCCTGTCTCTCTCAAGTCCCACCAAGGCTCTAGAAGATGAGGATAATTATCTCCATCTTGCGGGCAAGGGGAAAGAGCTCCTCCAGAGTCACACAGTCCATGGGGGCAGAGCCAGAACAGCCCCTGCCACCAAAGCCCGCGTTCCGAATTATTCTAAACCATTAGCCCTCCTGGGGTTTTGATTAGTCGCACAGAGAAAGCCACACTCTGCAGCCATCTCAGATACAATGTACAGATGTGCCACCACAAAGGGGCCAATGAGAAAAAGAACCCGAAGTACAGGAACACATGTTTTGTTTTTTTATGTCAGACCCTGCAAATATCACAAATAACTCCTAAGTGTGTCCTTCCATCACTGTAAACAAACTATAAAATGCCATATAAACAGACCAGAGTTATGACTATACAGAAATCATATTTGGCAATGATCTTCCCGAGGGATGCATTGCTTAACTGACTGCCTCTGCTGGTTTTATAAGAAAATCTGGTTCAAGTTCATGTGCAGAAGCTCCTTGAAATCTGTAAAAGACAGGTGTGCAGCTGGTCCTCATCAGCCCCTGGGGATTCTACTCAGGCATTTATTGTGGATTATCTTTTTAATTTACTCTTCATGGTCTGATTACATATAAAGAGATTTAAAAGTATTTATCTAATCACATCTTACATTTATATAGTGCTTTACCATTTTTGAAATATTCCACATAGCTTTGTTCACTTGTATATCAGGTATTAAGTATGGATTAAATTTTTACAGAAAATATATTGACTTCTTGAAACACTGTGTATTTCATTATCACTTTCGAACACTGTTTAAAGAAGACGAATTGAATAAACATAAATAAATGGAAAGTCCCATTAGGAAAACAGCACATATCCATGAAGTCACCTTTTACAAGATCAGCTAAGTAGTAAGTATGATTAGGAACCCAAAATATGGGGCGCCTGGGTGGCTCAGTCGGTTAAGCGGCCGACTTCAGCTCAGGTCATGATCTCACCATCTGTGAGTTCAAGCCCCGCGTCGGGCTCTGTGCTGATGGCTCAGAGCCTGGAGCCTGCTTCGGATTCTGTGTCCCCCTCTCTCTCTGCCTTTCCCTTGCTCACGCTCTGTCTCTATGTCTCTCAAAAAATAAAATAAAAACGCTAAAAAAAAAAAAAAAGTAACCCAAAATATGTTTCTTTTTGGACTTCCATGACCAGAAAAATGGTGGACTGATAAGCTGGCCAAATCAATTGCTGAAAGCAATGCAAAATATTGAATAAAATGTTTATTACCTAATAATAATTTTTAAAGATTTATTTTTATTGTTTTTAAGTAATCTCTCTACCCAATGTGGGGCTCAAACTTACAACACTGAGATCAAGAGTCACATGCTCCATGGACTGAGCCAGCCAGGCACCCCAACTAATAATACTTTTTTAAAATAATCAAGAAAGTAAAGAACACTCAGAGGCAACACCACGTAAAGTCAGGAACTAAAGAGTTCTAAGTAAAATTACTTACCAGAGAGCACCAAAGCCAGCTCCTCCCTTGAGGTCATTGGCCAAGCTCAGTAACATGAGCTCTTGTTATCTAGGTCTTGAGAAGTGCATAAAACAGGAGACAAGGTAGAAAGTCTAGTAAGAAGCATCCACAGTTCTATCCTGGTGACCCCAAATAACTCAAGCTCGGAATTTAGTGGTCCAAAAAAACCTCAACTCAGAATTTTGTTTCCAAAGACCTTCTCTAAATTTCCAGTTTTAAGAAAGATGGAGTGAGTACATGCCATACCATATGTCCCACTGAATGCATGAGCAGAATCCAGACAAATTGAGGACTCTGAAAAGTAAACAGTAGCAAGCAACTTGGGTAAGAAAAATCAGAATTCAGGGGCGCCTGGGTGGCTCAGTTGGTTAAGCACTGACTTCAGCTCAGGTCATGATCTCACGGTTTGTGGGTTCAAGCCGTGGGTCAGTCTCTATGCTGACGGCTCAGAGCCTGGAGCCTGCTTCAGATTCTGTGTCTCCCTCTCTCTCTGCCCCTCCCCCACTTGTGCCCTGTTTCTCTCTCAAAAAAAAAATAAACTTAAAAAAAAAAGAAAAAAGAAAAACCAGAATTCAAATTTGTGCTGAAGTGGAAAAGAATTGGCAATTTTTCCCTCTCTGGGAAATGAACTCACAAATTTAGCAGGATATAAATTTACAGACTCAGTAAGTTCAAAAACCCCTAATGGAATAAACTCAATGAAATATATACCAAAACATATCAAAATCAAACTGCTAAAATCTAAAGACAAAGAAAAAAAATCTCTAAAACAGCCAGAGAAAAGTGACATATTGCCAAAAGAGGAACGACCACTTAAATCCCATGGATTTCTCATCAGAAAGCATGGGAGCCAGAAGGAAGCAGCACGATAGTTTCTGATGCAGAAAAAGAAAGAACTGCCAAACTAGAATTCTATACCCAGAAAAAATATCCTTCAGAAAGGAAGATGAATCAAGTGGCATTCCCAATTGAAGGAAAACAAAGATTCATCAATAGCAGACTGACTCTAAAAGGATTGCTAAAGAAAAATCTTCAGACAGAAAAGAAATGGTACCTAAGGGAAACTCAGAGCATCCAGTCTCTAGACTGGCTCAGTCTAGAGAGCATGCAATCTTGATCATGGGGTTGTGAATTCAAGCCCCGCATTGGATGTAGAGATTACTTAAAAATAAAAAATAAAAAATAAACATTTTTTTAATGAAGGAAGGGTGGGGCACCTGGGCAGCTCAGTCAGTTGAGCATCCAACTCTTGATTTTGGTTCAGATCATGATCTCACAGTTCATGAGATCAAGCCCCATGTCAGTCTCTGTGCTGACAGCACAGAGCCTGCTTGAAATTCTCAGTCTTTCCCTCTCTTTCTGCTCTTCCCCCACTTGGGCACGCATGAGTGCACTCTCTCTGTCTCTCTCTCTCTCTCAAAATATATAAATAAACATCAAAAAAATCTTTAAAAAAATGAAGGAAGGGCAACAGAAATGGGAAATATCTGGATAAATATACTAAACTGGTTTTCTCTTCTGGAGCTCTTTAAAACATGATGATGGCTGAAAGAAAAAATTATAATATTTTCCAATGAACTTTTCAATATATGTAGATGGAGCATATCAGACAATAATAACATAAAGAAGGAGGTAAGGGGACCTACATGGTGAAGGGCAGATAAAGTAAAGATAGAAACCTAAATTGATGAAATAGAAAACAATCAAAAAGAAACAAGAAAGGAATGTTTAAAGTTAGTTTCTAATAAGTCTGAAAAGAATAATCAAGAAACACCTCTAAGGAAAATGATCCAACAGAGAGAAGTCCAAATTTAAAATATTACAAATGAGAAAAGAGAGAGAACTACCAATACTGCAGAGATTAAAAGGCTATGGGAATGCTTCCACAACTTTATGCCACTAAGTTTAAAATTTAGATAAAATTGATACATTCCTAGAAAAAAATTATGAAAACCATTACTAAAGAAATAAAAATGTGAATAAAATTAGAACAGCAATTAAAATATTCTAACAAAGAGAACACTAAGCCAAAACAGTTTACAAGAGTTCTACTACTAAACTTAAGGAACAAAAGAAACTAAGAAAATTCTTCCAAGAAATAGAGAAACTAGAGGCAACTCCACAACTGCACAATGACTGGGCTAGTATAATTTTGACACCAACATCTAAACAAGGACAATATGGGAAATTAAAATTATTAAGCCCATTTAATTAATAAATAAAGATGCAAAAAATCCTAAACAAATATTAGCAAGCCAAATCCCTCAGCATATAAAAAAACATAACATACCATGACAAAGTTGAGTTTATCCCAAGAATTCAAAAATAGTTTAATATTTTTAAAGCCACCGATATTGTTTACTGAATTAAAGGATAGTGGAGATTTCAGCTCAGATAGTGATTCCAGTGTCGTGGGACCACGTCCCATGTCAGACTCCATGCTGAGTGTGGAGCCTACTTAAGATTCTCCCTCTCTCGCTCTGCCCGCTTCACCCACTCACACTCTTTCTCTCTCTAAAAAATAAATAAAAAAATAATAAATAAAAATAAAGGAATCTTAACCAGATAAAGAAATGTGTTCAACCTTCCCGATATAAAATCAACAGAGGGAAAAGTCAACTTACAGAATGGAGAGAAAATATTTGTAAATCATAGATCTGAGAAGGGGTTAATATCCAGAATATACAAAGAACTCCTACAACTCAACAATTTAAAAAATGTAAAAACCAATTAAAACATGGGCCCAGGATTTTAACATCTTCTTTAAAGAAGCTATAAAAATGGCCAATAAGCACATAAAAAGATGCTCGACATCACTCATCATCAGGGAAACACAAATCAAAACAATGAGATACTACTTCACCCCCATTAGGATGGCTGGTATCAGAAAACAGAAAATAAATGTTGGGAAAGATGTGGAGAAATGGAACCCCTTGTGCACTCTGATGGGAATGTAAAATGGTGCGGCCACTGGGGAAAATAATATAACACTTCCTCAAAAAATTATAGGTAGAATTACCATACAATCCAGCAATTTCACTTCTGGTACACACTCAAAAACATTGAAAGTAGGGTCTCCAGGAGACATTTACATACCCATGTTCACAGCAGCATTGTTCACAACAGCCAAAAGGCAGAAACAACCCAAGGGGCCATCAGCAGATGAATGGATAAGCAAAATGTGCTAATACATACAGTGGAATATACGGCTCCAAAAAGGAAGGAATCCAGACACATGCTACAACATGAATGAACCTTGAAACTATTTTGCTAAGTGAAATAAGCCAACCACTAAAAGGCAAATGCTGTATCATTCCACTTATATGAGGTACCTTGAGTAGTCAAATTCATACAGAAAGAAAGTCAAGTGGTGGTTGCTAGGAGCCTAGGGGAGGGGAGAATGAGGATTTGTGTTTTAATAGGTATAAAGTTTTAGTGTTGCAAGATGACAAGAGTTATGGAGATTTGTTGCACAACAATGTCAAGTGTACACTTGAAAAATGGTTAAGGGGTGCCCGGGTGCCTCAGTGGGTTAAGCATCCAACTTCATTCAGCTCAGGCCATGATCTCGCAGTCTGTGGGTTCGAGCCCCTTGTCAGGCTCTGCGCTGACAGCTCAGAGCCTGGAACCTGCTTTAGATTCTGTGTCCTCCTCTCTCTCTGCCCCTCCCCCACTCATGCTCTGCCTCTCTCTCTCAAATATAAATAAACATTAAAAAAAAAGAAAAGGAAGAAAGGCAGAAATCTAACGAGTTAAGCTTTTAACTTAGGAGAAAAGATTAGGGAAAAAAAATAACCTAAGAAATCAAAAGAAAAAATAATAAAAAAGGAGAAATTAATGAAATTTTAAAAGCTGATAGTTGGGTCTTACAAAGACTAGTAAAAATTGCCAAACTTAGGACAAGAGTAATCAAGAAAAAAGAAGATTACAAATAAAAATTATTAAGAATGAAAAGCACATTACCAGTAGTTGGAGGCAGAAGGACGGACAGGCAGAGCTCAGAGGATTTTTAGGGCAGTGACAATACTCTTTGTGGTGCTATAATCGTAGATACATGTTGTTACACAGCGTCAAAACCCACCAAGAGTGAACCCCAATGTAAACTACAGGCTTTGGGTGAAAATTATATCAGTGTAGGTTCATCAATCGTAACGAATGTACCTCCGTGGTAGGGAACGCCAATGATGGCAGAGGCTGTACATGTTTGGGGACAGCACGTGTATGGGAACGCTCTGCTCAACTGTGCTGCCCCAGAGAATAAAGTGTATTAATGTTTAAGTGACTTAAGTATATGTAGAGAAAAAAGGTTAGTAAGAAGATAATGTAAAAAAAATAAATGTCAGTAACTTTGTAAATGAATGTATTCCAAACTTACCAAAAGTAAAGAAAAAAGAAGAAAGAAAAAAAAGAGAAGAGAAGGAAGGGAAGGGAAGGGAAGGGAAGCATTAATAGTCTAACGACCACAAATGAAACTGAATTCAGTAGGCAAAATTCTTCTCACAATGAAAACACTAGGTCCAGGTGGTTTTACCAGCAAGTTCTACCAAAGCTTTAACTTGTTCTACCAAATAGCCAACACTATTCCAGAACATAAAAAGAAACAGTTCCACTTCCTTTTATGAAGCTATTATACTCTTGATTGTAAAACTCAGCAAGAATATTACAAGAAAGGAGAGTTATAGGCTGCATCAGTCAAAGTCCCTGCAGGAAATAAGATAATTTGGGGGAGGATTTGTTTACAACTTGTGGTTGAAGGGGAATAACAAAGGCTCTTATACCTGGGATAGGAACTAGGGAAGGGAGAAGTTTCCAGAAGCTGAAAGGATAGAGTGGGCCACTTTGGGAGGACCAGTGACCTTCCATTAAAGGATACAACCAGCCTGGGGTGACCTCACTCTCCTCCCTTCCTCCAGTCTCCTGCCAGGGCTCCCCCTGGCCCAGCCCAACTTTGAACCAGATAATTCATTGAAGACATTCGTAACTGTCATACTAGGTAGGGCAAGGGGGAAACCCCATCTGGAAGGGCAAATGGGAAATCTCCAATCCAAATCACAGCCCCAGGTGATCATGAATTTCCATTTAAAATCCTTTTTTAAAAATTAGCAAAAATTTTTTGGGTGGCTCAGTCAGTTAAATGTCCAACCCTAGACTTTGGCTCAGGTCATGATCTCAAGGTTCATGAGTTCAAGCCCCACATAGGGCTCCAATGCTGCAGTGTGAAGCCTGCTTGGGATTCTCTCCCTCCCTCTCTCTCTCTCTCTCTCTCCCTCTCTACCCCTCCCCAGCTCTCTTGCTCCTTCTCTCTCTCCCTCTCAAAGTAAATAAACATGAAAAAATTAGCAAATTTTTTCATGTTTATTTATTTTTGAGAAAGAGATAGAGCGCAAATGGGGGAGGGGCAGAGAGAGAGGGAGACATAGAATCCGAGGCAGGCTCCAGGCTCTGAGCCCAACTGAGCCCAACTGAGGGCTCGGACTCACAAACCATGAGATCATGACCTGAACCAAAGTTGGATGCTCAACCGACTGAGTCTTCCTTGCACGCCCAAAAAATTAGCAAATTAAATCTAACAATGTATGGGGGTGCCTGGGCGCCTGGTGGCTCAGTCAGTTAAGCATCCAGCTCTTGGTGTTGGCTCAGGTCATGATATCGGGGTTTCCTGGGTTTCAATCCATGTTGGGAGCACAGAGCCTGCTTGGGATTCTTTCTCTCTCCCTCTCTCTCTGCCCCTCCCCAACTTGTACTATCTCTGTCTCTCAAAAAATAAGAAAATAAACTTTAAAAAAATCTAACAATGTATGAAAATGCTAACATAGAATGACCAAGATGGATTTCAATTAAAAATACGAGTTCGATTTAACTTTAGAAAACAAATTAAGTTTTCCAACTTGGTTTTGGCTCATATTATGATCTCAAGGCTTGTGGGATTGAGCCCCACATCAGGCTCTGTACTGACAGCACGGAGCCTGCTTGGGATTCTCTCTTTCCCTCTCTCTCTGCCCCTACCCTGCTCACTGTGCATACATGCACATTCTCTCTCTTTCTCTCAAAATAAATAAACATTTTGTTAAAAACTCAGTTGCCTTTTTGTATACCGGCAACAAAAAATAAAATTTACGTTTTAAAAATACCAAAAGCACAGAAAAATAAAATGCTCAGAAGTACAAAATCATAAAAGATGTACAAGCCTTTATAGAAGAAAATGATAAGACTTTCTTGAAAGATCTTAAAGAACAAGCAAACAAAGAGAGATCCCACATTCTCGGACTGGAAGACAAAACTGCAAAGCTGTCGATTTTCCCCGAGTTAGTGGCACGGAGACTAAGCAGGGGTTCCAAGTGACCGCAAAGCCTCAGCTGATTCCCCAGGTCACAACTGTGGAGAGAGGGGCTCAGCAGGGAACCTCTGAAAAACCCAAGAAAAGGGATCATAAACCGAGAGTTAGCTTTCACCTTTTTTTTAAGGTGCCAACTTTTAGGTGATTTTTAAGGTACTTTTTGTTTTAGGTGCCAGATGTTTTTCTAACATAGCCTTTTGTTTTCCCTTGTTCTCTGAGTCCCGTTCTATGTTTAGCCTTTTGCATGTGTATCCTGTCTTCAGTTTGCAAATTGTGCAGGGCTAGTCGAAGCCTGCTCTAAAATCGGGGGTGGTGAGGGGCTAGAGGGCAGAAGTAAAGGAAGAAAATCGTCCACATACCAGGTGGACTCATTTGCTAGGGCAGCAATAATGAAGCACCACACACTGGGGGCCAGAGACTTCAGGAATTTACTTTCTCACGGTCTGGGAGGCTGGAAGTCTGAGATCCAGGGATCATAACTCCCCTTCTTCCTGATTCTCAGGGGCCATAACGCTCTTGGTTTGAATGAGGATCTGCTCTGAGTAAGTACATCCTTCTTATTCTGACAACCCTGGTGGGAAACTGAGGAAGATCTGGGGACAGCCTCACAGTCAGGCTTCCTCCTGTGTGACCGGCTTCACACCTGGTATCTTTGCTAGCCCGGGCAAAGTACGAAAGCACCGCAGATCAGGCGGCTGAAACCGCAGAGATGTATTTTCTCACAGGTCTGGAGGCTGGAGATCTGAGATCAGACGTTGGCAGCGTTGGCTCCTTCCAAAGCACCTCACTCCTTGGCTTGTAGATGAGCGTCTCCCTCCACCTCGCCCCCACCAGTGTCCTCACTTGCATCTCTCTGTATGTATCTGTGTCCCGATCACCTCTTCTTTTTTCTTTAATGATTCTTTATTTTTGAGAGAGAGAGAGAGAGAGAGTGCACACGTGAGTGGGGGAGGGCCGGAGAGAGAGGGAGACACAGAATCTGAAGCAGGCTCCAGGCTCCGAGCTGTCAGCACAGAGCCCGATGCAGAGCTCAAAGCCATGAACTGTGAGATCACGACCTGAGCCGAAGTCAGTCGCTCAACTGACTGAGCCACCCAGGCACCCTCTGATCACCTGTTCTTATAAGGACACCAGCCGTAGTGGATTGGGGCCCACTCTAATGACCTCATTTTAACTTCATTACCTCTTTAAAGATTCTGTCTTCAAAAACAGCCACATTCTGAGGAACTGGGAGTTAGAGCCTCAGCATAGGAATTTGGGGGCACGGTTGAGCCCTGAACAGAAGGTAGTGGGGACTGTACATGCATGATTTCAAGTAATCCGCCCCAACAACACTGTGAGGCAAATATTACTAGCCCTGTTTATTTATGACTAAATCGAATCCCAAGAAGATTCAGTAACCTGGCTAAGGACACACAACTAGCAAATGGCAGAGACGTGAGTCGAACCAGGCCTATCTGCCCCAGAGCCTGTACTCTTTCCATTGCACTGCCCTGCTGGGACCAGAGGCTACAAGTGCGAGGGGTGGGGACCAAAGGGGAGAAGGAGGTATATCACATGCTGGCACTAAAATTAATGCCCAAAGTTGTCTTCTTACTACCCTGCCCAATGACCTCTGGTGGCTCCTTCTCCCCCAGGTCAGCCCTTGTATTCATTTTTAATTCAACTGCGACCACAGGCAGGAACTGGAGAGATTCCTTCTCCCTAGGAAGGAAAAGGTGTGTCTCCAAGGACCAAAGAAGGACACTCACTCAGAGCCATGGAGAGTCCTCTCCCTGCTGTAGGGCTGGTGGGGGAAACAGCTGGGAGGCCCGAGCAGGACAACCAGAGGGAAGAAGAGAAGCCAGTGGAATTCTGCCATGAGGAGGAACGGGGCTGTGAGTAGGAAAGTACAGCCACGTCCACTTCTTCCCATGGAGTTCCATCCCACTCTGGTCCAGAATGGCTGAGCTCAGATCAAGGGTTCCCAAGAGTTATGAGCTGAATTGTGTTCCCCCAAATTCATGTGTTCAGTCCCAATCCCCAGTACCTCAGCATGTGACTATATCTGGAGATCGAGTCTTTATTTTTTTTTTAATGTTAATTTATTTTTGAGAGAGAGACAGAGAAAGAAAGAGAGCTAGAGCAAGGGAGGGGCAGAAAGAGGGAGAGAGAGAATCCCAAGCAGATCGGAGCTGTCAGCACAGAGCCTGACACAGGGCTCGAACCCATGAACCGGGGGATCATGACCTGAGCTGAAATCAAGAGTCGGAGCCACCCAGTTGCCCCAGGAGACAGAATCTTTAAAGAGGTGAGGGAGGTAAAACAAGGCCTTGTGGGTGGACCCTAATCCAATGTGAGCAGGGTCCTTATGAGAGGAGGAAGTTAGGACACAGATGCACAGAGGCACGACCACAGGAAGACACACAGAGAAGACGGCCATCTGCAAGGTGAGGAGAGAGGCCCAGGAGGAGCCGAGTCTGCCGACACCTTGACATTGGACGTCCAGCCTCCAGAACCATGAGAAAATTAATTTCTGTGGCTTGAGCTGCCCCATCTGTGGTGTTCCGTGGCTGTCCTGGCAAACGAAGGCACCAGGTAACAGGTTTCAGGCTCATCGCACTAGAGGAACCCTGACCGCAAGCCTGTCCCCAAATCTCCCCCAGTTTCCCCCACAATTATATGGAGAAAAGAGATGTACCCACTCAGACCAGACCCCCTGAGCCACCTCAGCCAACGACATTTTGGCCTTTGAGAATCAGGAATAAGGTGAGTTGGGAGAGATCATGAAAAGACTTGAATTTTCTATCGAGTTGTTGATGAGGGGGGTTGTGATGGTAAAAGGAGAAAGAGCAGAGGGATGCTTCAGTAAAGAAAAAAAATCACAGGGTGCCTGGTTGACTCAGTCGGTAGAGCATGTGACTCTTGATCCCAGTGTTGTGGGTTTGAGTCCACGTTGGGTGTAGAGATTACTTTTAAAAAATAAAATAGAATCTTAAAAAAAAAAAATCAAAGCATGCTGACAGATCCCTGAGCAATCTCGGCCTTTGAGATTGAACAACACGCTGAACAGTAAGACTTGAACATTTTGCACAATAGCAAACTGATATTTGTCAGTTTCTTCTTCCATAAACTGCAGTTTTCACAGGTAACTCTGTGAACAAATGAGTTTCATGTTGACCAGCATACCTGAGTCTCGAGGAATTTAACCCAGCTCTGATTTTTCATTCCCTAGTCTAGCAGCCACGAGACAGGCCACTTGTCTTCCCTGCTAAGGTGAAAGAAGGAGATAAAAGGATTTATTACCGGAACATTCTGGAACCTTCCAAACAACTCTGTTTCCTTTTTTCCCCCTAAAAGCTGGACCCACATTCTGAGAGCTGAGGAGTACATTGTCCTTCCAGAGCAGCTTGTCCATCTCAGCTCAGTTCACGAAGTAAACCCTTATCAAATGACAATCTGCTAACCCACAGAATAGGAAATTTCTAGATCAGCACACCAGCTGCAAGTTGGAAACCCAAAGACTGAAGTAGGTCTGCATCCTTTGTCACGAGAACTCCACTGTCACGCTGCGAGCATTTGCTTCTCCGAGCCTCCCGCCCGCAGACCTTTGGCTGGATAAGGGCCGGGACATGGTCAGCACTTGGGGGAAGGGAACAGATTAGAACCACAGACAGCACGGCGCACCGTGATGTCAACTCACGGAGGAAGCCTCATGCCCTCCACAGATGGAGGCTAGGGTGCCACACATGTCTAGATTCCGGCCTCCCCCGGGGCCCTTCCACGGGCAACCTCTGCAGGCCAGGTGTGCATGAACGACCTCGAAGGGCACAGCCCTAGGGCAGCACCGACCACTAATAATTCCATCACAAGGGTGACGGAATGTTGAAAAGTGACACTCTGGGTACCATGCTGCTTCCGCTGTTTAATTCCCAAGCCAGAAGAGGTGTTCACAGGAAATGGTCAAGAATCCACAGTCTTGAATCCTCCCACTGCCAAAAAGGGTAACAAAATCAGCTTGTTGAGGGACAGGCCTTTTAAGAAGTGATTTTCTGAGAGAAGTATCTTTGAAAAAAGCCGTGCTCCTTGGAGGTCAGGTGGGGGCCTACCCACTCACCCCAAATATGTGGGGGGTTTCCAGGAAGCTACATAGCGAGCTTACCATGTGACTCCCTCTAGCTGAGGGCAAAAAGGCTGGAGCCCTTTCCCGGCCAGGAAATCCAGAGGAAGAAGGTCAGAATCCAGGGGGCCAAACAAAGGCCCCAGGGGTGTCAGGTCTTGTTCCTGGAATCCATAAATGTGATCGTATTTGGACAAGGATTAAATTAAGGCTCTTGAGATGGAGAAATGACCCTAGATCATCAAGATGAGTCGTAAATTCAAGTACATGTATCTTCACCAGAAGGAGGCAGAGGGAGCTTTAAGCCCACACGGAGAGAAGGCAAAGTGACCAGAGAGGCAGAGAGGGGACCGATGGGGCCCGTGACCCCAGGAACGCCAGCAGCCCCCAGAAGCCGGAAGAGACAAAGAGCACGTCGTCCCTGCGAGCCTCCAGGGGGAGCTCAGCCTTCCCCGACACTCGATTTCAGCCCCAGGGAAACTGCAGACGTCTGTCCTCAGGACTAGGGGAGAGTCCATTTCTTTTCTTTTAGGCCATCAAGTTTGCGGCGACCCGTTTCAGCAACCACAGGGAGCCCACGTGCAGGTGACTCCAGCTTTGGTGGGGGGACCGGGAGCGAGCCCCTGAGTTGGGGTCACCCTCCATTTCAGGGATTGTCAGGGCAGGCGCTGCGTGAAGCAGGTAAGAAACAGATGTGGGCCACGTGGGGAGGGAGCCAGTATGGCGGCATGACCAATGGAGCGCCAGAGACCCAAGCAGCAAGGAGCTGGTGGTAAACCCCAAGGATGGAGGAGAACTTCGCAAGTGGCCACCCAGAAGAGGGAGCCCTGCACCTGGCTGAGAAGGCCAGGCCTTTAGAAGAGCCTCAACAGGAGAAAAGTCAGCTCAGAGCCCACCAGCCGCCCACCACTCCGCCACTCAAGAGCTGCTTTCTCTTTTCCACTCCTCCCCGCACCCAGCTTCCACCTTGAGTGGGGGGCGGGACAGAAGGAGTGGGGGGCACGAGTCCAGCAGCGAAGCCCCCTTTCCCACGCAGCCTTCCAGCCCTAAACAAGCAAAGCTGGAGCAGAGAGAATGAGATGTCAAAGTTTAAAGTTTTGACTAATATCTTGGCCTGGACATTCAAATTCCAAATCGAGACTGTTTTCCATTTCGAGCGACCTTAGGACAGACTATTTCCTAAGAGGAGCAGAGAAGGCAGCGCTTGCCAGCGTTTTCATCCCGGGCCAGGGAACATTCATCCTGCTGAATACATTTTAAAGGGGAAGGAGAAAGCAAGAAAAGCAAAGTTGCATTCCAGCGACCCCGCAGGCCCTGTTTGTTCAGCAGACGAGTTAGTGGCAAAGGCTGCTGAAAACATCTCAGTGGAACTGAGAATAGCTGAGTTCCCGTGAAAGGAAAAAATGCAAATTTGTTTTCGGTATCACTTTCAAGCTTCCTGAGTGGAGCCCTTGGCCTGGACTGGCTCGCATTGACGTCAGCCCGAGTTGGCCATATCGGAGCAGCTGTTTGCTCATTCCCTCGCCCTTGGCCCCTGGTGCAGAAAACACGCTGGTTTTGTTTCATGGGAGATTAAAAACATTTGCTGCCGCGTCCATAATTCACGACCTCTGTTATCGCTGGGACCAGGAATACTGCCCAAGAAACACCCGGAGCCCCCATCTATCCCGCCCCTCAAAACCAGTGGAGGGGGGTGACCCGAGGAGAGATCCCAGAGACAGGATTATGCATCAGCTGGGACCCAGCCCAGACCCCCGGTCATTGCGTCCCTTCCCGTTGTCCTGGAACACGAGGGAATGAGTCTATAGCCCACATTCAGGGCTCTTATAAACCACTCAAAACACCAGCGTGTGCGTGAAGCCGTGTGTCCTCCGACTTCCTGTGAGGGAGTCGGGCCACAGGTGGCCCAGCCCGGGCTGAACTCCCCTTGCCTCTGGTCTCGCAGCAAAGCAGCAGTGAACCAAGATGAGAGAACAAGATGAGAAACTCTCTGGCTCCTCCCAGGGTTGTACCAGGTGCTGATGGTAGCATTGCTGGTCGTCAGGCAGCCCTCCCTGGACCTGCGGCCAACCCCTGATGCCACCTAGGACCTTCTGGTTCCTCCCGGCATCCCGGAGGAGACTCCGGCAGGCCAAGCCCAGCTGAGATGCCTCCTTCAGTGCACAGCCGGTTCTCTTCCAGAACGCCAGATCACTTGTCAAGCTGGTAGATAATTCTATCCCCTTCCACAGGGCTGCTCGGACACATCTTTTAGGCAACTGTTGTTTGGAACCTCCATTAAAATGCAAGGCAACAGAAGCCAGTGGGTTCTTTATACCGTTCATTTGTTTAGTCCCAGGAAAGAACGATCTTCCCTGACTCGGCCAGTGATTTGGACGTGAGAGGGGTGGAAACGAGGGCCGGGGAGGGCTGGTGTGCCCTGTCCCACCCCTCGGTGGTCTTCAGACCCCGAGTAGGCAGCTGTGCCTCGGAGGTAACCCCCGCTCCACCACTCCTCTGAATTCGGAGCCTGCAGAGAGTAGGCTGGGCCCCAGGGGACCTGCATTTGAATGCTCCTCACTGTCACTTGTCCTGGACATTGTGATAGCTGTCTGAGCACTGCACCGAGCTCCTGCTAATGCTGCAAATCTCCATCTCCCCTCTCCCGGGGGGCCTTTCCTGCGCCTCCCACCTCAAGGCTGGCTGGGGCCCCTCTGCCAAGATCCCTGACCACGGAGTGCTATAGCGGGCCAGGAGCCACGAGAGGGTGGGGACCATGCCCCGTCTACACCCGAGCTCCCATTGCGTAAAATGTAACATCCTGACCACAGTCGGGATGTTATTGTTGCTGCCGCTGTCATTATTTATCAGTGAGCAATGACAGTTCAGCACGTTTCCCTTTCTGGAGTCTGAGTAAGCCCATAAGGGTGTGTGTATTCACATCACTGACTGCTCAGAACTGGGGGATTTTTCTGGAGGAAGGCAGACTGTGGGGGGAAAAGGAGTCATTTTGCCTTTGCTACTTTTAACCAATCTTTTATTCACAGCTGTGAACTTTTCCTTAACCAGCGATGAAACAAGAACCTTTTTCAAGCCCTAATAAAGAAATGCATACCACGTGACCAAAGTAACGTCTGAGCGCAGAGCCAGAACGGGCCTGGGTTGTCAACTGCACACGGTCCACACAGAGGCAGAGGGATAGGGACACCAACAGAAAGGAACTGGGGGAGATCTTGTCTCCCCCAAGGGCTAAATGCTGTTGAAGTAATATGGACAGAACAGTGAGATGAGGTTCAAGGTTGACACAGTAAAGACAAGGCACCATCATTCTCCCAACAATTACTGAGTCACCTCCGTGTACCAGTTTTCACAATTGTAAATGGATGTGCTCGCTGCCCACCCCCCGGGACCTCCCAGCCTCCAGGAGACAGACACTGTCACACCAGGCTGAGCAAATGCTATAAAGCCAGGTCTGCGGGAGAAACCATGAGAGCCAAAAACGGATACTGCATATGGCATGGTGGTAACAGCTGAACTCGAACATCAGATAGACCTGGGCCAAATCCTGGGTCCCAACCTTACTAGCTCTGGAACTTTGGCCAAGTTACTTAACCTCTCTTAACCTGTGTGTGCCCCTTGGAAATGAGACTCTCAGTGCCTGCCTCATAGGGTTGTCATAAAAAGATTAAGTAGAACATACAGTAGAGTGGCCAGCCTCATCCATGGCTCAAAGGAAATACTAATACGGTTGACTTTCGTTCTTATTAACTGCCTGACAAAGAGCAGGTTCCACCGAGGAGGTAAGATTCGCGATGCAGCCTCAAGGGATTTCACTTATAAAGAAAGAGGTCGGGGATTTGGTGAAAAGGAAGCATCGTTTATAAAGATACAAACGCATAAAGTTGCACAGCATGTTGGGAAAGCAGCAAGGGGTTCAAAGTTGCTGGCCTGAGGGGCGTGCAGGAGGGAGAGGCCAGACAAATGGGTTTGATCTCTGCTAGGAAATTTGGACTTAATCCCATGGGCAACTGGTCAAATTATGATGAGTTTTGGAATCAAAGAACTGAATTCTATCCCACCACACTTTGGGGCAAGCATGGATTCCTCTTCGGTTAAATGAGGACAGTAACATCCACCCTTGAGGGCTGTTGAATGGTTTACATCAAGGTTCAGAAAAGTTTTTCTGTAAAAGAGCCAGACAGTAAATATTTTAGATCAGCAGACCATACAGTTTCTGCTGCTGCTACTCAACCCTGCCATTGTTGCATGAATGCAGCCATTCACAATCCAGACAGCAGTGAATATGATAGTGTTCCAATAAAACTTTATTTATAAAAACAGGCAGTGAGCAACATCTGGCTGCAGGCAGTAGAAAACAAAACTAAAATCCCTAACACAGCGCCTTGGAGTTCCTGCTTTCCACCCCCTCCTTTCTTTCCACATATGCCAATGGGGGCCTTTTTTCTAGATCCTTATTATCACGTCCAGTGGTTTCAAGACACTGCTAGATGATTTGAAGATTATAGTGAGTTTCTCCTGATCTCAGCTCTAGAGACTGAGATGCATAAAGATATTCGTTCAACAGAGTGAGAACGGCTTTGCCAGGAGTGCTGAGCGAGTAGTCAATCAGGCAGTCAGTTAGAGATCACTCCTTATGCATGTGGTGCTTTGCCCTGCAGTGGAGACATGAGGGGCACCGGGGCCAGATCTTCATGAATAGCACGTGGTCTGGTGAGAAATTCCCACGTCCCTGTTGCCTGAGTTCCAGTCACAGTTTTACACAGTTCTAGTTGTGTGCAATTTCTCGAAAGTCATCTTTTCCATTTCTTAAACTGTATGATGAAGAAATTCAACTAAATGGCAATGTGATTCTGTGTGTGCAACAGACATATTCTGGGGGTCGGGGAGGGCTTCCTGGAGCCATCTTGAGGGAAGCCATGCCCACAGTCTGGCCTTCTGGGGTCAGGCTGGCATTCCTTAGGGGGAGGACAACGTGAAACCTGGCAGGAGGGAATAACCAGCAACCAGTGCACGAACATCAGTGCATTGAAGGAGGAGGCTGGGAGGGAGATGCAATAAAATGGAAGAAATGAGGGGGGCCAGTCCAGTGAAGACTCTTCTGTATTTTTCTATATTAAAAGAAGTAGACTTTCTGGCACAGAAAGATCTACTCCTGTAGATCAGGAGTCAAAAACTCAATGCCCGCAGGGGCCGGAGAAGTAGAAGCGAATCAAGTGGGTAGGAGGTAACCACAGGGAGCCATGGGGATGGGGATGGGGCAATCTGCTAAGGGCATGCCCTGTCTTAGCGGGGTTCTAGTGCTCAGATGCATATGACTGCTTCCATGTGGCCTTAAGGGCTCAGCATGGCAGATCTTGTCTTTTAAAGAATGTCAGAAATTTAGTATTCACTTTGGCAGCACACATATTAAAATGGGAATGGTAGAGAGAAATTATCATGGCCCCTGCACAGTGATGACCTGCAAATTCATGAAGGGTTCCAGATTTTTAAAGACCTCGAATAGCCAAAGCGATTTTGGAAAATAAAGCAAAGTTGGAGGCATCACGATTCCAGACTTCGAGCTATATTACAAAGCTGCTGTAATCAAAACAGTATGGTACTGGCCCAAGACGCATAGACCAATGGTTCAGAATAGAATACCCAGAAATAAACCCACAGTTATATGGCCAATTAATCTCTAACAAAACAGAAAAGATTATCCAATGGGAAAAAGACAGTCTCTTCACTCTTCAAGACTAAGAACAAACTGAGGGGAGAGGGGGGTGTGGGAGGAGGGAGAGTGGGTGATGGGCACAGAGGAGGGCACTTGTTGGGATGAGCACTGGGTGTTGTATGGAAACCAATTTGACAATAAATTATTAGAAAATAAAAAAAAAAGACAGTCTCTTCAACAAATGGTGTTGGAGAACACTGGACAGCTACATGCAAAAGAATGAAGCCGGACCACTTGTTGATATCATACGTAAAAATAAAAGCTGTAATGTCTCTGACATCAGCCAGAGCAACATTTTTCTAGGTATGTCTCCTGAGGCAAGAGACATAAAAGCACAAATAAACTGTTGGGACCACATCAAAATAGAAAGCTTCTGCACAGCAAAGGAAACAATCAACAAAACTAAAAAGCAACCTGCTGAATGAGAGAAGAGATTTGCAAATGACATAAGTGATAAAGGGTTAGTATCCAAAATATATAAAGAACTAATACAATTCAACACTCATAAAAACAAATAATCCAATTAAATATGGGTAAAGAAACGAACAGATATTTGTTCAAACAAGACATCGAGATGGCCAACAGACACATGAAAAGATGCTCAACATCACTCACCATCAGGGAAATGCAAATCAAAACTACAATGAGATACCACCTCACACCTGTTAGAATGGCTAAAACTAAACACACACACACACACACACAAAACAAATGTTGGCAAGGATGTGGAAAGTCACTGTGGGAAACAGTATGGAGCTTCCTCAAAAAGTTAAAAATGGAATTACCTTCTGAAAAAAAACACTAATTCGAAGGGATATAGGAACCCCTAAGCTTATGGCAGCATTATTTACAGTAGCCAAGTTATGGAAGCAGCCCGAGTGTCCATCAATAGATGAACAGATAAAGAAGATGTGGCATATATATACAACGAGTATTATTCGGCCATAAAAAGAAATGAAATCTTGCCATTTGCAACAACGTGGATGGATCTAGAGAATATCATGCTAAGTGAAATAAGTCAGAGAATCACAAATACCATATGATTTCACTCATATGTGGAATTTAAGAAACAAAACCAGTGAGTAAAGGAAAAAAGAGAAAGAAATCAAGAAACAGACCCTTAACTACAGAGAACAAACTGATGGTTACCAGAAGAGAGGAGGTGGGTGGATGGGGGAAATAGGTGACGAGGTTTAAGGAGGCACTGGTGAGCACAGGGTGACGTGCAGAATTGTTGAATCACTATATTGCACACCTGAAACTAATATAACACTATGTTAATTACCCTGGAATTAAAATTAAAAAAGGATTTCATTCAGATTCACATGTAGAAGCTCCTGGTTTTCAAAAATTGACTGATTTTCTTAAAAAATCAACACCATGCGAGCTAAACAAAATATAGCTGGTTAGATTCTGCCCAAGTTGCCAGTTTGCGACCTTGAATGTAGACGGATTTCAGGAAGAGCTGTGGAGAGCCCGCAGAGTTCATGAGCAAAACTAAATCCAGTCCTGGCCTCCGCAAATGGAGCCTCCTTCAGCGTTAGACCAAACTGCAAGCCTCACCTGGAACTAGAGTTAAATTTGAATTTTACATAAACAAGGGAATACTTTTTTTTAGCATAAGTATATCCTAAACATTGCATGGGACATACTTACACTAAAAAGAAAATATTCGTGGTTTATCTGAAACTCAATTCAAATTTAACTGGGCATCTTGCATTTTTGTTTGGTAAACCTGGCCACTCTCCCTGGAGCCCTGCACCAGGCTCCAAAGGGGTCACGGTCTCCCAGCTTCTCCCAGGGGTGGGCTCTACTCTCAAGGATATAGGGACAGAGTCCACAAGGAAGATTTCAAAGGAAAAAGGAACTAAGGCAAATGTTTGAGAGCCTGAATACTGCGGTGACATAGAAGATGATCTATACATACTACCTTTGACGTCAAATGATGGATATTCTACAGCCATCTCGGCCCCTCCCCAGTTGTGATCTTGGCCCCTCTGAGCCTTGGTTTCCTCATCTCTTACATGGAAAAGGGAATTCCTGTTTCACAGGATTATCACATGGATTAAAGGGAAGAAACGTAGAAGTGTATCACACAGCCGTCTAACACAAGGCCAAGGCAGACGCACAACAAACGTTTGTCGTGTGTTAAATGAAATTCAACCCCAGAATGACTGCATCCCACCACTCCTGTCACAAACCAAGACCCATCTGTTGAGGGTCCCAAGAAGCTGGGGCAGGGGCAACACGTGACTCCACCACCACGTGCAATGTCTCTGGGGACTGGGTGACGGCCGGGGCACCAAGCTCCTGGCGAACTATCAGGATGACAGTTCAGGGGAAGAATGAGGGCCCTGGCTTTCCACACTTTTGGGGCTAGATGCTTCCTTTTTTATTGAAATATATTTGACATACAATATTGTGTACATTTAAGCTGTACGACACGTTGATTTGATATTCTTACATATTGTAATATAATTGCCATTGTATTTAGCACCTCTATCATGTCACGTAATTATCTTTTCTTTTTTGTGGTAAGAACAGTTAAGATCTAATCTCTTAGAAAGTCTGATAAATATAATACTGTTGCTATATTCACTGTACCGTCTATTAGATACCCGGGACTTTTTTATCTGCTAATAGTAACCTCTCTCCTATTCCCCCACCTCACTCCCAATCTCTGATAACCAACCTTTTACTCTATTTGCATCAGTTTGGCATTTTTAGATTCCACATATAAGTGATATTATACAGTATGTGTCTTTCTCTGACTTATCTCACTTCGCATAATGTCCTCAAGGCCCATTCACGTTGTCTCAAATGGTAGGATTTCCTCCTGTCTCGTGGATGAATAGAGTGTGTGTGTGTGTGTGTGTGTGTGTGTGTGTGTTCTTTATCCATTCATCTGTTGACAGGCACATAGCTTGTTTCCATATCTTGACTATCGTTAATAACATTACAATAAACATGGGGAATGTGTACACCTGCTCGATATGCTGTTTTCATTTCTTTGGGGTATACACCCAGAGATGGAATTGCTGAATCATACTGTATTTTTAATTTTTTTTTGAGGAATCTCCACACTGAGCTGCACCAATTTACATTCCCACCAGCAGTGCACAAGGGTTCCCTTTTCTCCACATCATCACCAATACTTGTCATCTCTTGTCTTCTTGATGCTAGCTGTTGTAATAGGTGTGAGGTGGTAGCTCATTGTGGTTTTGATTTGATTCCCTGATGACGAGAGATGTTGAGCATCTTTTCATGTACCTGTCGGCCATCTGGATGTCTTCTTTGGGAAAACATCTCCTTAGTTCCTCTGCCCATGTTTTACATCAGATCATTCAGGGGATGTTTTGTCACTGAGTTGTATGACTTCTTTATGAATTTTGGATATATGAGATACATGGTTTGCAAATACCTTCTGCCATGCTACATGTTGTCTTTCCATGTTGTCGATTGTTTCTTTTTTGTGCCGAAACTTTTAAGTTTGAGGCAGTCCTGATTGTTGGTGTTTGCTTTTTTTATTTCTCCTTTGCATTTGTGCATATCCAAAAAAGTATTGGCAAGACTGATGTCGAAGAGTTTCTCCCCTGTTTTCTTCCATAAATTTTATAGTTGTGGGTCTTCTGATCCATTTCGAGTTAATGTCTGTGAGTGGTGGACGACAGCAGTCCAATTTCATTTTTCTGCATATGTTTATCCAGTTTTCCCAACACCATCTGTTGAAGACTATCCTTTCCCCACTGGGTGTTCTTGGCTCCCTCATCAAATATTAGTTGACCACATACGCAAGGGTTTACTTCTGAGCTCAGAATCCTTTTTAATTCATGCTTTGCCCCGTTCTTCAGCAGCATGGCATCTGCTGCAGGTAGCACGAAGATGGTTTCTCAGGCACTCAGAGTGTTTTTTGAGGGGCTCAGAGAAACCCAGAAGCGGCTCCAACCACCCTCCTAGCTCTTGAAAGCTACACTTGAACACAGAACAGCTGGGAAGGTCTTTGAGCATTCCAAGGCCAGAAACGGAACTTGGAACTCAAAGCTCTTCATTTTATCTGAGTCCGTCCCCAGAGTGCCTAGCGGGTGACAAAGGATGTCTGTGCATACAACACAGAGGTGCTGCCGCCACATGCTTACACACACACACACACACACACACACACATACACACACACACATACACTCTTAACGATCTCTGAGGGATTTCATTTTAACCTGCTTCTCTTAGAACTAAAGTTGGAACTAAAGTTACGGTATTAGTTTGGTACTAAGCTGTGGCTTAGTCCATTTGGGCTGTTATAACAAAAGTACCATAGACTAGGAGGCTTATTAACCACAACCATTTATTTCTCACAGTTCTGGAAGCTGCAAACTCCAAGATCAAGGCCCCAGCAGACTTGGTGTCTTGTGAGAGTCTGCCTCCCAGTTCACAGATGGTGCCTTCTTGCTAGGTCTTCACGTGGTAAAAGGAGTGAGAGAGCCCGAGGGGTCTCTTCTTTAAGGCACTAAACCTATTCATGAGGGCTGCACTCTTAACCAGATCACCTCCCCAAAGCTCCACTTCCTACCACCATCCCATTGCGGGTTAGGTTTTTAACATACGAATTTGGTGGGGGGGAGGCTGGGGACACAAACACGCAGGCTGTCCACAGCGCTAGCTGACCTCTAAGACTTCAAATTCCAGTAAAGGGAAGGCAGTCTTTTCATTTCACGGTCAAACATAAGGCTTAAATACTTTAATACTCTTTTCCTGTGGAACTCAACTTCATGGCAGCTCTAAGAATACTTATCCTTGGTATCTGTCTCTGTGTTTTCGGGCACCTTGATGTAGTCAAGCTCACCACACTCATACCAGGAGGACGCCCACCCACCCAACCTCCCACCAGCCTCCTTGTCCAGAACTCTGAAAACTGAGGTCAAGTCTAGATTTCCAGAAGCCTGACCTGGTGGGGCAGGGGGGAGGGGAAGGGGTGTCTCTGAGCCCCTCAGGATCAGCCCTACTGGCCCCTGCCAAGCATACCCTCCAGGAAGGGGAAGGGCACAGGTGCTCAAGGGGGATGACGGAAATCGAGGTCTCTCAGCAAGGACACCACCGCTACTGGAGAAGCCAGCCCTGCCCTGTGCCTGGATGCCTGGTGAAGGGAACGCAGGTAACGGACTTGATGTCCCTCAGTGGGATCCCTGAGGGGCATTGAGAACCCATTAAAGGCACATCCCAGTGCTTGATGGAAAGGAGCGAGCTAGAGAGAATGCGACTTGGGCTGAGGGCTGGCAGCGTTCGGTTTCTTCCTTCTGTCATTTCCTCCCTCCTTCCACCGACGGTTCTAGGCTCTTGAGCACCTCGTGCTAGATGCTGGGATCAAAGTGATCAAAACAAAGGGGCCACTCTCAGAGGACTCATTCACCGGCGGCATAGTCTCCCCAAAATAATCCCACCGCCTGTAATCCTGGGCCAGCTGCCCCAAGGCAGAGGGCCCCGAGGAGCCGGTCCTGTACCCCAGGCAGACTGACTAGATGCTTTTCCAGAACTCCGGCGGTCCTCTGATTCACTAAAGTGAGTAGATCCACAAGTCCCGGAGGAGGATGTGTTCTAGAAGTCGGTGAGGCCAGAAAACGGAGGACACCAGCTGCGCGCCAGGCCTCCCCACGCTCCCTCAGAACAGACCAGCACCCCAGGCCCTCTGTCCAAACGAAGTCGGTTTTCCCTGCCTGGCAACTTAATTTATGAGGGTTTTTTTTTTTCTTCCTTTTTAATGGGAATGAGTTGGAGCCGAATGCACACTGAAATGCAGCGCGAATTGCTGCGAGAGCTGAGAAACGCTAACCTCCCTCCGGCATCTCCGAGCGCCATTCTCCTGAAAGTACCTGCTCCAGCGAGGTTCCCGCGGGCTCAGGATCGCTGCGGAGGAAACCGTGCTGATTCGTGTCCACCTTCCTTGGCTGCAGCCAGCCTCTGGCGGCCCTGCAGGCGCGGGCGTGGGTTAAGGCCCCTCTGCAGACAGAGGAGAGGGGCGCGGCCTTGCCCCCACCGGCGCCGCCTCCCGCGATGCCTCGCACACAGCGACTCGGCGGCGGCGATCAGGTTACCTGTCACCTGTACTTCGCACATCTGATCCTCTTCCCACCTGCTCCCCACAGCGGCACCGCGAGGCCCCGGGCTCAAGGCCTGCTCTTTAATTTGGCCTGTTTGAAAAGTTCCATCCATACCCGGGAGCTCATCAGCTACCATCAAAGCTGCCTTTCTTCCCCTCCGCGGACCGGGCTTTACAATGGCTGGCTCCGAAGGTAATTTCAAAATCCGGCCGGCTCGTGCAGAAGCCTCTGCGAGCCGGGGCCAGGCCCGCATGCGAAGGCGGGGTGAGGCACAAAGCAGAATCCCCTCCTCTAAGGGACAGCAGATGGAAGGACTGCTATGTAACACTGGCCCCTGGGGCTCTGAAGACCCGAGTCCTCGGTTCTCACGTTGCACGGGATTTGAGAGCCCGTTGGCAGTTGGACCCCCCTGCACGTGTAACAAGACACCTCGCAGGTCTGAGAAAAGGAAGTCGGAATCTACACATTGATATGCAAATGTGTGTTTACCCAGGTGAGGTGCCTTGTGGGAGATGCACCTGGGCTAGGTTCCCATTCTGCACTTGACCTCGCTTCCCGTACTCCTGTTTCACTGGGCTACCCAAAAGATGGCTTCGAAAGACAGTTCCGTTCGCACGGCTCGGCTGGCCTACAGAAATCGTGCCCAGAGCCACGTTTTAACCAAAAAACTAATCATGATGTTTGCATCAGCATGTGCGGTCGTTAGGTGCTTTAGATTATAATAAGGGCGCATCTAGAGAGCACCTGTCCTGGAAAACCCTCAACGGTGCTGAGTGTATTTATAAGTATAATAAGTGTTTTATTACTCACTGATGACAGACCAGATGCCACTGTATTTTCTCTATGAAAGGGGCTGCGCAACTCTGCAGGGACAGCCGTGCTGAGGCCCCGGGATTGGTTCTTTCGGAGCATTTAGCTCCCTCCCCGTGGCTGGTTCCCGCAAGCTCTCGAAGGTGGGGGCTGCGCCTCAGTGAGGTTTATATACCTGGGGTGAGCAGGATGTCTGGCCCAGGAGGTGCTCAGTGACATCTGGGGCGGGGGTGACTAAGTAAAGGTGTCTGTGGCTGGAGAAAAGAACGAAGTCTAGGCTGGAGACAAAGCCGGGTCAGAGGGAAAGGCCGCAGCCAGGGGCCAGTCCCGCGAGACGAGCAGAGTCGGCGGAAGGCGACCGCTGCCCGTGAGCCAGCCGCACACGCAGACCCGAGTCAAGTGTCTGCGGAGGCATTTGGCACACAACATGCGGCGTATTTTATGACCAGTTTATAGAGATCTTCCTGGAAAAAAAAAAAAAAAAGGTTAAGGACTCAGGAAGTGTGAGCAATGAGTCACCTGGCTAGCTAATCGCAGGAGTTACACACACTGGCTTCGGGATAAAGTCCACGCAGGTGTTATTCCGCGCCCCCGCCCAGATACGCAGAGGCCGGCAGCGGGGCTGGGCCCGGGCCCCTCACTGCTGCGCACTTCCTTCAAACGCTGCCCTGGTTCCGCTCGGCGCTACGCACGTTCTCGAGTTGCTGATACGTCACCTGCTGGCCTGTGCCACGGCCGACAGCGTGTCCAGTGTCCAGGCTTCCCGGGGTGCGTGACAGCCGCCGGCAGGTGGAGAAGCGCAGGAGGGAGACCCGCCTGCTCTGCGGCGGCCCCGCCCATCCCCCAGCTCCCAGGACCACCCACTCCTACCCAAGAGTCGCTGACCAATTCCCTGAGCCAAAACGGAGCCCCCTTTGTGGCCCCACCTTTGTGGTTCCATCACATACCCGACCTTAGACGTTCCCAAAAGAGTGCTGTCACCTTCCTCGGCCATCGCCCCAATAACAAACACAGCTGCCCCGGCCCTTACCCACCGCAGGCTGAAACCGCATCCGGGACTCTGGGGCGGCCATTTTGTCCCCATAAACAGCTCCGCGTTGGCCTGGGGCCCACGTCACATTCGCACGTGAGCACAGAGAGGACGGGCGCTCACCGGCACGGAGACCCCCAGAGCGCCCGCGGTTCACTGAGCGCTCTCGGCCGCATCAGCCTATCGGATCCTTGCCTCCTTCCCAAATTAGGAGAGGCTCAGGGGTCAGTAAATGACTTAGCCACATCAAGGAAGGACAGTGGCTCTGTATGTCTCTGGGGTCCTTGTCAGCTCTTTCTCTTTGACCATTATTAGCTGTGAAGAGGCCCGCAACCAAGGACTTTAGCTTCTTTGAACTTACCTAGAATATTTGGGGTCTCCACTCAACTCGTTCATCCAGAGGCTACACTGTGCTGGAAAGTGCGCCGTGCAAAAGCAGTTCCTGCCTGAGGAGAACAGAGGAAAAGCAGTCATGACCACAGAGTAATAGGGACAATGACGGAGGTCTGCACGCATTTTTGAGGACATGGTGTCTCGAGGAAGAATCTGCCTTGGGAGGAAGCTGTGGTGACACTGAGTGGCAGTTTTGCAGGATGAAAAGTCCGGAGGTGTGTCTGGCAAAGGGACCCTTACCTAGCAAGGCCGCAGGCACGACCAGCATGTAACTGCCAGGGAACAGAGGTTGCTCAGTGCTTCTAGGTCTCAAGTGGCAAGAAATGGGGCCAGAGACATAAATGGGGCCCAGGGAGCCAGCTTCACGTGCCCCGATAAGAGCTTGGGCAGAATTCCCAATGAATCAGGAGTCGCGGAGGCATTTCTATAGAGGAGCCTGTGGCCGGAGTCCCACTTCCGTTAATGTGGAGAGAGTTTCAAGGGAGAAGAGATAGGCAAGCAAGGAGACTAACAGATCAGCCATTCATGGTCTGGGCAGGAGAGCTGTGGGCCCAGACGGGGGCAGCCGAGCTCGTGCAGGAGGCTGCTGACTCGGGAGACAGGTGAATTCTGCCTCGTTGGCCTAGAACTTGGAGGTGAAGCAGAGTCCAGGATGAGACCGGGTTTCCTGTTGCGGGCCTCTGGGTGGGCTGTAGCGCCCCCACCTGACATGGGAAATCCTGGAAGATGCGTGCACTTAACAGAGGAAGATGGTGAGCTCATTCCTCGCCCTCTTGAATCTGAAGTATCTGTTGGACAATCCCATGGAGGTGTCCATTGTGCACCCGGAAATGGGTGTGCGGAAACGGGGGTTCAGTAAGAAGGGGGCCAGACGGGTCAGCTGAGCAGGAGTGCAGACCGCTCCCAGCTTAGCACAGTTAGCTGTGCAGAGATGGAAGACCCGGGCCCTCCAGGGTCAGAGTACTTCCCTCAGGGTGCGAGACAGCCACGGGAAGGGAAGGGTGGGTGCCCCTCAGGTGCGGGAGGCCAGCCTGAGGAACGGCTGGCCCTGCAGAGGAAAAGGCGGCTCGTTCTCAGTCCTGGAGAGAACCAGACACAGATGCCGGCAGGCAGAGGGAAGGCACTAAAGTTGGGACAAGAAGTTGAGAACTAGGTTTTGTTCTCCTTTATGGAAAATGGTTATCTAGGTAACTAAGTGACATTTTTTAATGTATTGTTTTATGTTTTATTTATTTATTTTGAGAGAGACAGAAAGAGCGTGAGTAGGGGATGGGCAGAGAGGGAGAATCCCCAGAAGGCTCCACACTGTCGGCACAGAGCCCGACTCACAAAACTGTGAGATCGTGCCCTGAGCCAAAATCAAGAGTTGGACGCTTACCTGACTGAGCCACCCAGGAGCCCTTAGGTGATATTTTTTAAATGACCAGGTAAGAGGATCTTTAGAAAGATAAACTCATTCCGAGTGCAATATGGTAACTCTGTCCATATGATATGTACAGGCATTGATTGTACAGCAACTGCCATGAGGACTTTTCCGTTTATCCAAACCATAAAAACAACAGGTTTCACCAAGATAAAACCACTGAACATCAAACCCCATGCAGAGCTTGGCCAACCCTACCTGGAATAATTGAAATCTATGAAAACGTAGCATAAATTATGGCTCATCTGAGAAAAAGACTGCCCATCTTGGTGTCTGTTCCTCTAAACAGCCCCAAACTCGAGAACCAAACACAAACATTAACCTCCCAAAGGAGAGGCATTTCCTGCCATGCAGATAGAGCCAAGTAAAATGCCTTTGGAGACAGAAGTTTGAGGGCATTTTGAAGACTTCGATGTGCTGAGAAATTTCAAGCTTGAAAGAACAAGAGGCGGGAAGAAATAAACATTTCAAGTATTTTCAAGAATCAAGGCATAAATAAACCTGCTCATTTGATCAAGCGGAGATTTACAAAAGCTTGGATATGTAGGTTGAATCCCAAGTGGATAGCCCACAGCCCCTAGCTGAGAAGAGGATTCCTACAGAAGGTGTAGGGTGTGTGAGTTGGTGTTGGGTCTGCATTGTGGGCCCCATCCATCAAATGCCCCCTGCCTCTGGATAGCACGGTGCAGGCCCTATACACACATGGGTTCCACTGCCGGGCCTCCCCTTCCACGAGAAACTACAAGGTAATGACAGCACCAACCACACAGGGGCGCTGTGGGGGATCCGTTATGTGGCCCAAGTAATACCAGTATTTGGTCCTGACTGCAGGAAGGCAGCCCCTCCCACTCCTGAAAAGGGGAGGCCATGCCTCCCACCAGCAGCCACTTGGGCAAGAGAGAAGACTGGGGGCATGGGAGGGAGCTTGTCACCTGGCACCACTCGAATCCCCCAGAGCTAACCCCAGCCCTCCCAGAAGTCCCACCACGGTGGCCCTGGAAGCTGTGCTTCCCCAGAGTCTTGCTTTCTTTCTGTGCCTGAATAGCTTTCGTGATGGAGTCAGGGTCTCTGGGCAGGGCTTCGACTCTGGGCTCCAGAAGCCTGCTGTTCAGTTGCCGTGTCCTCTTCGCAGGATAACTGGGAGCAGGGGAGAGGAAGGGATGAAGGTTCAAGGGCATGTGGCTGACTCCCGGGAAGGAGGAAGCCACGGATACCACACCAGGCTGGGAGCCAAAAGGCCTGGTGCGCTGTGGGCACCAGAGGAGCAGATGACAGAAACTCTCGGGGCAAGAGCTAAGGACCTGAGTGTCCAAATGAGACACAGTCTCCTCTTCCCAACCCAATGATTTTCCTCTTCGAAGCGTTCTTTGTACATCTTTAATTCAGGGGAAGGTTTTGGACAAAAGAGAGGCTGTTCCATCCCCCAAAGCGAGTACTTGTCGGAACAAGTCGCTTGCCAGAACGCGGACGGGGAAGGGCAAGGAGCCACGCAGCGACTCACCCCGCGGTCCTCAGGCGATGGCAGGGCACCAGAGCGCCTCCCCGCTCTGAATCAGAAGAAGGGCATTCTTCTACTACTACCAGCACCACTGCCGGCACCAAAACAGGCCGGGCCTTTCTCTTTCCCACGTTCCTGGGTCAGGAAGCAGGTGCGGTCTCTTGCAGCAGGCTTACAGCGACGAAAAACACATTCCTGGGCTCCGCGATTCTATTGACACGTGCAGTTTCTGAAGCTGAATTATGCCTGACCTCACGGTCCGTCACTGTTTGTTCATCTGCACAACCCACTCATCCGTCAGATAATGACCGAGCCACTGGGGACGCCCCTCCCGCTCAGCCCGGGAGGAGCCCACAGGGGTCCGGGAGCTCACAGGTGGCGCCATGCTGGCCATGGCGCCTGGGAGCATCTGAGAGGGCCCTTGTAGGGCATCCGCTGGTATAAACCCGCCCCTCCTGGGGGCGTCTGGGTGGCTCAGTCAGTTAAGCGTCCGACTTTGGCCTAGGTCATGATTTTGCTGTTCCCGAGTTCGAGCCCCGCATCGGGCTCTGTGCCGACGGCTCAGAGCCTGGAGCCTGCTTCGGATTCTGTGTCTCCTTCCCTCTCTGCTCCTCCCCCACTCACGCTCTGTCTCTCTCTCTCAAGAAGAAATGAACATTAAACCTGCCCCTCCCGGTGCCCACATCCACGCCAGACACTTGGTTGCATTTATTCATTCATTCTTTCATTCCTTCAAAGGACAGATACTGTGTGTCCCTAGCACCAAGCTAGGGTGTGACGGCGAGCTAAACTAGGCATGCTCCCATCCCTCGAGGAGCTTGCATTTTGAGAATCAGAAGCAACAAACAAACAAATCATTTCTGGTAAGTGCCCAGGGGAACATGAAGATCGGCAGGGGGCCGGGGCACCTGGCTGGCTCAGCTGGTTAAGGGCCTGACTCTTGATTTTGGCTCAGGTCATGATCTCACAGTCATGGTTTCGAGCCCCACGTTGGGCTCCATGCTGGCGGCTCAGAGCCTGGAGCCTGCTTTGGATTCTGTGTGTCCCTCTCTCTCTCTGCCCCTCCCCGGCTCACACTCTGTCTCTCTCCCTCAAAACTAAATAAGAAATTAAAAAATAAATAGATTGGCAGGGGCCAGCTAACGCATATCAGGAAGACCTCTCTCAGGGAGGGACACCTGAGCTGAGGCCTGGGTCGGGAACTACAAGCACATTTCAGTGCTGTTCCCCTGAGCAAGAAAACCCAAAAGGAAGCTGTGAAGGAGGCCGATGTTACCAACGTAAGATGGAAGGCCCGGTGAGACGAGGCTCTGTCTTAGCTCGTCAGACACGGGGCATGCCCCGTACAGGGCACAGGCAACAACCCCTCTATCCCCGGGCCCGGCCCCCCACCCATGAGGGCGTCCTCCTCTGAGGCACAGCACTTCAATGGACAGCAGTGTAGGTGGAAGCTTCTGGACTCCTTCATAAAAAGCAAGCAAGTGCCACCTGCTGATTAGGAAGAGAGAGGGTCTCTGTGAGGACGCTCTGGTAGCTCACAGTTAGCATGATTTCCTCCGGTGACACCAGAGGGACGGGAGCTGCTGACCCGACAGTTATGCCTGTCACAGTATCCCGAAGGCCTCAGCCAGCAATGGCAGTCACCAGCTCCCACCGCTGCCTCCTGTGTCCTGGCACCCTTACCCCAGCTCGTGGATGCAACCCCCACGTTGCATTGGGTTCCTTTCTCAAAAGAGAAGCTGAGTCAGCTATGACCGAGGTCTCCAGGGCTCTGGGCTCCCGGGCCTGGCTACCTGGCATGTACCCACTTCCAGAAGCTCCCCTTCTCCCTCCCACACGGGAGAGGTGCCAGGCCACACTGCGGGCTTGGCTCAGGAGCAGCGTGCCTCCCTGCTGAGTGTCACTGCTCCGTGTGCTTCCTGAGGTGACAAATGACCTTGATTCACTTTGGCGAAGGAATGGCTGTCAACCTTCTCTCATCCATTGGTCACGTTGCGACATAGCCCTCTGTGAGCCGAACTAGTTCCCGAGAGCGAGCTCAGGGCGTTCCAAGCACCTCCTGGGCAGGGCTCGTGGAACTCACAGTGACATCAGCCCACGGGCCCAGAACCACCCTGGCCCACTGCCACCGAAGATGGAATGACAGGGACTTGGGAAAGTGGGAGAGGTCTGGGGACCAGGACTGATTCTCAGCCCTCCCTTTGCTGAGTGACTTTGGACAAAGGGCTTGACTTCTTTGAGCCACCGCGTCTGCACAGCGGACTCAAATGAGAAGCTGGCCTTGAAAGCACTTGGGGCACCTCAGAACACCACGTAGGTGGTCGTGGTTCTGTCCGCTGCAAAGCCGATCATAATGAGCGAGCTTCTGAGTCTTCACCCAAGGAGTTCTTGGGGTCTGAGAACCGATGTCCCTGAAACCATTCCCGGGACACGGAAAGACAACCTCCTAATACAACGTTCTCGGCACACCGGAAACTTCCCGTGTGGAAGCCATGATGTAAGCCCCATGCCACACCATGAAGCTTTACAACGAGATGCCAGGAAATTCCCATAGACGTAAATATTATAATGCGTCCTCAGCTCCAAAATAATTCCTCGGAGGGACGCCTGGCTGGCTCGTTCGGTGGAGCCTGGGACTCTGGGTCTCCGGTTGTGAGTTCGGGCCCCACGCTGGGTGTAGAGCTTACTTAAAAATAATAATGATAACGATGACGATGATAATTCCTGGGAGACCTAGAATCAGAATTTCTATTGCACTGATGGCTCCGAGTGGACCCTGTAGTAGGCGGGCCCAATAGGGGGCTTGGGCTGTTTTCTCCGATGCGATCTTTTTTTGTAGCTTTCAGTTTATACTCTGGGGAAAGAATTAGCATGTTCTTCAAAGCGCCATGCCAAGTCAGTGGCCACAAAGAATCCTAGCCCTCCTGCTTAGTGGACTCCTCTCTGGTCAGTGGCCACATGGGCCCTTCCTCTTCAAATGCCCCTACTCGAGAGAACTAGCTAATCACTTTTACCATTCTATTTTCTCAGTCAAAAGACAGGCAAGACTTAGGTCCTTCCTTACCCACAGGTAACAGATCAGCCAAAGTATGATCTGTACCCGCCCAAGGGTAAATGACTGAGGATTTGGCCATGGAAGGAAGGGGCCGTATGGGAAGGGACACGCAAGCTGGGTCCACAGAAGGCCGTTCACCACATCACATATAGGAGTCCCCCAACTTATCTGTGGTTTTGCTGTCTGCGGTTTCAGTTACCTGTGGTCAACTGGGGCCGGAAAGGTGATCCTCCTGATGAGTCTACGGCCAGGTGACAACGCCCACATCATCCACCCCGCTTCATCCCATCACGTGGGCATCTGAGCATCCCCTGTCGTCACAAGACAGTTTGAGAGAAAGACCGCATTCACGTAGCTTTTACGACAGTATATTGCTGTAATTGTTCTATTTTATTATTAGCTATTGTTGTCACTCTTAATATGCCTAATTTGTAAATTAAACTGTACCATACACATCTGTAGGAAAAACGTGCCGCATATATAGGTTGCGGTACTGTCCGCAGTTTCAGGCCCCCATGAATAATGGGGACGATTGTACAGCAACCCAGGCTAGTCTGCCGCCCACGGATAAACCGACAATGACAGAGACCTGCTCCAGCTTAGACATCGGGACTCTGCTCCTCCTCGGAAAAGATGGGGTTTGAGCTCTGGAAGGCTCAGGTGCTCACCTTCTTTCTTCTCCGCGGTCTGAGAGGGAGGGCTGAAGAAACACAGATGCCCAAGCCCCTCGCGTAGCCACCCAGAAGCAGGCATCTCAAACTCCTCGGTCTCCCTGCCTTGCTCCACAGCCCTGGCCCCCGGCCCAAGCAAACGCCTAGAAATCATCCATCACACCCTGCATCGAGTCCCTCAGAAAAAGGTGTCCATGCAACCCCCCAGGAGGTCCTCACTCCTGCACCGCCCCCTTGCACCCAGAACCATGCCTGGCCCCCTGGCCCATGACCAGGTCCCTACACACACCCCCTTGCCGTCATCCAGGAGCAGCATCCTTCTCCTTAATCTTGGGACAGGTCACCCTCACGGTCTTCTCGGGGCCCCTGCGCAGCCGTCCCTCCCCCTTGGAATGCTGGTCCAGGCCTGGCTCCTTCTCCTCGTTTGGGATTAGCCCACGGAGACTCCTTCCCTGATTCCTCTCTCAAACTGCCCCTGTCCCCCGCCCTCCCTCCAGCCAGTCTCTGGCAGTCGCAGCATCTGTGCTTTCCTCATGGCGCACGGCAGCCTAGGAAACTATTTCTTCTTAATGTTACGTGTGATTATCTGCGTCCTACAAGCTCCTCAGGCCAGAGGCCACGCGTGCCTCGCTGGCCATGTACCCCTGGTGCCGGGAACCATCCCTGGGCCGGCACAGGGTGCTGCGCAGGGATCTGGTGACTGCCTCCGAGAGTCCAGTGACTTCAAGCCAACGGACACCTTCCGGATCGCCGGTGTCAATACCTCAGACCAAGGGCAGTAACTGAGTTCCTGGCGGCCCCTCAGCGCTGCAGGAGAAGCCTGAGCCTCCACCACCTCTGACCTCCTTCTCCGAAGGGCCTCCCCACCCCTCCCCGGATCCCCCCACCAGGAGTTAGTGACAGGGCCCATACCAGCCCGAGAGCCAGGCAGAGATCCCGGCCCTCCGCGCCCCAGAGCCCTGGGTGAGAGAGCTCCCTCCTTCCTTTCTTGGCCTCACCACCTGGCTGGGCAAGCTTTTCAATTTCCCCATCCATAAGACAGGGACAAAGAATGCTTTGTCACCCCACCTACTTCTCACGGGTGTTATGAAACAACTGTTTGCTCGGAAAACACTTTGAGCAACTTGGGTAAAGGTGCCCGTGGCTCAGATGACTCCTGCTGCCTTCGATCCAGGCTGGGGAGGGCCGTGCCAACTAGTCATCCGGTCACCGCCTTGCCCGCCCGAGGGACAGGAGGCGGGAGGCGCGGCAGCCTCTCCCGTGTCACTGAGCCTACTGGCTGTGCCGCGGTCCCAGAACATGCCCACGAGCGGTGTGCGTGCGTGCGTGCGTGCGTGCGTGCGTGTGTGTGTGTCCGAGCGCGCATGCGCATTCCTCGGCCCGCCTGACCCACTGATTTCAGCAGAACATGAGCTCTCCGTGGGCCTGGACGGTGGCCACAGGATGCCCAGCCTGCCTGCCCTCTTGTCAGGAAGGCGAGCCGCGGGTTACCTGGGGATAACCTGTCTGAGCTCCGGCCGCAGGGGCGGGGACCTCGGCCCGGGTGCCAGCCTCACAGGCGGGGAGCCGGGAACAAAGGAGCGCTGTCTTGGCTCCTCGCCTGGAGAGAGCAGATCTTAACCTGCAGGCAGTCAGGTGCCCCTCTCCGGTGGCAGCCAGCAGCGGCCACCACGTTGCCATGACGACGACCATACCTGGCTCCCCTCCCTCTGCTCCGGGGAGGGGACGGGAGGGGCGGCACCCCGGCTCTGACCAGGCATATCTGGGGGCTCCTAGAGCAGCTCGAGGCTGAGAATGGGGAAAAGGCCTGGCCCGAACGGTGCGAGGGAGCAACGGTCACATCTGCCATTTAGTGAACGTCGAGTCTCCGCTTCTGACCAGACGCAGGGCTCGGAGCCCCCCTAGGCCTCTCCCCCCGCAGCCCCCTCCCCAGGGCTGCTGCTCCCCTAAAGCGGGTGGCAAGGCGCTGAGCAGACAGCGAACAACAGACAGCATGTACATTTAATTATAACTCGCCCGGATAGGAAGGGCTGGCTATATACAGTACGTCTGCCTGTTACTAATTATATTTATTTTCAAACGAAGAAGGGGGGGGAAATCTTCTGAAGATGAGTCAGAAAAAAAAAATCCTTCATTGTTATGAAAGCAGAGGAACGTCTCCCGAGGGTGTCTGTAGCGCATCGCCCCGGCCTCACGATGGAAAAGCTGAGCGCGGAGCCGAGCCAGCCGGGAAACAGCCGGCTCTCCTGGCCGGGGCCCTGCGAGCCGGTACCTGCGCCACAGGCCCGAGCTCCATCGATACGAAAGGCCTTCTCCCCCCTCCCCCGGACGGAGCCGGCGCTCAGAGCCTGGCCGAGCATCCTATTCCTGCAAAGCCGGGGCCGCTCGGCATCTGCTGTCACCTTAATTGGGAGGCAGCGTTCCAGTTGAAACACAGCAAAGGTTTTTTTTCCCTCATCAAAGGAAAAGCGTCCTGACCAGATGGCTGAAATGAAAAGACTTCATCTCCAGCCTCCGTGCAGCCAACGGTGTTATTAATAACAGCCCCGAGAATGCCGCGAACCAAACGAGAGCACCTAGAAACCCGAAATAGTCACCCGCGCGCGCAGGGCAGAAGTCGTCTGCACTTGGGAGGCGGGCGGACGAAGCTCTAGTTTGGGGGGTGACGGGGCCGCACGCACGTGGACTCACGTGCGCGTGTGCGACTGCCGTCTGCGCGTGTCAGGTGCACACGCTTGTTCTAGGGGGGCCTGTTCGTCAGGCCCGTCGGCTCCCTCCTCCTCCGAGACCACACGGCTGCCTGCCCCCTCCCCGCAGAGGGCCACGGGCTGCTGCGGGGGACACATCCGCCCCGGGGAGCCGCTCAAAGACACCGTGTCCAGAACGGGCTTTCCAATACTTTTTTAAATAGTCACACTTGTTTTGTTTGCTTTCTTCCAGGCTGCACTGTTTTGGAAGAGGAGGGGGAGGTAAAAAAAAAAAAAAAAAAAAAGTGTGAGTTCATTTCCTGAGTTTTTTAGATCCTTCTCTGTAGTTGGAGCACCGCGGAGCCGTGGCCGGAGGGCAGAGCGGCCTGAGGCACGCAGCATACATGGAAGGAGGTTCAGAACTTGTCCCCGCGGGGGCTCTTTCCAGGCCACCGCGGGACTCTGGATTTAGCGGTGAGACCGCGCTGAGGGATCCGGAGGCACGTGGGCTCTCCACCTCCCTCCCAAGAAAATGGTTTTAAGGCCGGTTGTTTTTGGAATGGGTTTTTCCCGTTTGTCCAGGCAAGGTTGGACCGTGAAATCGGTTTATCCGAAAGAGAGGGCAGGAAACGGCCCTGGTGCCCGATTCCCCGGGACAAGGGGGAGTCTGGAAGCAGCCGACGCTGGCCAGAGTGGCTTTCCACACGCGTTACTTTACCCGCTTCTCCAAGCAACGCCGCGAAGCACCTGGCGGTGCGCCCGTCCCGCAGGTGGGGCTCTGGGAGGTGAAGCGGCAAATCCAAGGGCACCTCACCTACTCCTGCAGACGAGTCATCTTTCCTGTCGTGCGCTCCCTCGCCAATCTGTTCCTCCCCTTCATTGCTGCAGTCAGCATCTTACCCCGAAGTTCTTTGTGGGACGGGCTGGCCGTCTCCCCAGGAAGGAGACACCACCAAGACGGGGACTTTCCTTGCTCACAGATGTGTGCGGTGGCCTGCGCATGGCCCCGAGCACAGTAGCTCCTTGGTATGTATCTGTCAGATGAAGGAAGTAAGGAAGGAACCAAAGAATCCTGCCCCCGAAGGGGGAAAGGGGTCCGAAAGAGAAGCATGGACATCTCCGGCAGGCCAGCTGAGATGCTTCAAGGTCACTCTGAAGCCAGGGGCACGGGATCCCTGGAACCGAGCAGACCACGGCCCGGAGGGCCCGGCGGCCAGGCAGCGAAGCGCCCTCCGCACCTCCCATCCGAGTACCGCGTGCCCACGCGCAGCGCAGGCGGCCCAAGCACCCTTTAGACACACGGACCCTCAGGCCCTGGGAGAACCCCGCTTCTCCCCGGAAGTAGCGTGGCAAGTCAGGGGCAGAGTCTGGCATCAGACCCGTCGGCCCAGAAATTCCAATCAGCTCACGGATTAAAGCGACGACCAAGTTTTTCAGAACGACGGTCCCCGTTCTGGTTTTGCCTCCCAGTTTAAGAGTCTGGCCCCGTCACAGAGATGACGGCCGGCCTCACAGTTTGGGAACCTGGCCCCTGAGAAAGTCTCCCTAACGCCCTGCCATGGCTTCCCCCGGCTCTCCTCTGAGACCCAAGGTGGCTTCAAGTGGACCGTCAGACGGACGACAGTACAGCAGACGGAAGAGAGCGCAGAAGACAGGCCCGGAAGGAGGACCCTCCCCGCCGCCGGCCGCCGTGCCTCGCTGCAGGCTGATTTTGCTCTTGTTGGTGTTTGTCTTTGATCTTGGTTTTAAGCACAAGCATGTGTAAATGCTGTGTTCCCGGCCTTGCCTTCAACACCGCAGCTGCTGGGGACACCCAGGGCCCTGCCCTCGGAAGGCACCCAGTCCCACGCGATGCCGGGGGCGGGGGCAAACCGAACCCCTTACCCCCTAACCGAGGTCCCAGAGGCAGGGGCCAGGCTGCCTGCCCCCTGCGGTCCACTGCTCCCCTGCGCCGATGTGAAGAAGCCGGGCGCTCCCAGCCTCAAAGGGCCAGTTCCTCCCTTCTGGCCTCTTAGTTTCTGGTTCCGCGGGGTCAAGGTTGATGAGAAAGTGGATCCCGTCATCTCTAGGGCAGCGAAGTGAGGGCCTCGTAACAAATCACCCGTATGAGACCACATTCTGTCCCGGGTCACACAGAGTAAACGTTGGAAACTAGACTCATCACATCTACTGTCTTCTGATAGGTGGCCCTTTGGAGCATAGGTGGCATAAATGACCGCCCTGGGGCCCAGAAGGCCAGGACCGCCTGCGGGCACCGTGCGTAACACACAGCAGAGGGGACCTGGGGCCACCGGGACTCACTCGCGGACTGTGCCTTCCACGACAACTTCCCTCCAGAAGGCCATTTGGCTACAACATATCATATGACTTGTTCTTAGAGTTACATTTTAACTGACAAAGTTTAACAACAACTATGACTTATAGCCTTCTAAAATTGGCAGCAGAAAAATGAACTGAGGAAGTAATGGAAAAAAACCACAAGTGAAGCCACTCCGTGTTATGCACAATTTTTGTTGTGCTTTTTTTTTCCTTCCCAAACGTGTGCGTGTGTGTGTGTCTGGGCGCACACGCGTGCGCGCGTGTGTGAGTCTGTGTGTGTGTTTTCGAAGGGTAGCAAATATTTTCCAGATACACTGTCCTGGCGTTCCCAGGCACACATTGATGCCAAGTTTATAAAAAGCAGCTGCAGACAGGGTTGACTGAAAGGATTGCTCTGCTGTCTGGCTTCCAGAAGGTGCGTCGGTTCTCCCTCCGTCACCAGGACGGCCTTCCCTCCTGAAACTCTCTGATCCGCGCTGCGCGTCTGGAAGGGGGCAAACCCCCGGCACGGAGTGACCTGGACGAGCGCTGGCCTCTGGCTCTTCCGACCTCCCACGTCGTGCGTCTGGTCTGCAAGGTGCCTGAGTGACATGTGCTTGATCGTTTTTAGTCATTCGAAATCCTCACACGGATACAAAAAGGGAAGTGTTCCAAGCCTCGTCTCACAGATATCTGGAGGGCTCCGAGGGGCATAGCCAGCACCGGTTTCTGAGGGTTTAGAACATCTGGGGGAGCCCTCCGTGCGGAAGCTTGGGTCAACCTGTCTTTGCATCTGCTCGCTCTGGGTTCCGAGGGATACCCTTCCTGCGGCCTGAGACCCTCCGGTCCTCTCCCCGCAACTTCTGCCCCTGGAGGAGCTCCGGCCTCTACTTGAGGGTGTCCTCGATTCATCGCCACACACCCTGCCACCCGCTGGGGGCGTCCCGAGCGGCTGCTCACAGGCACCCGAACCCAGACTCTCGCTAGCCTGGGGTGGGGACTCCACGCGCCCTCCCCCCCTTCCATCACAGGCTTAATGAAGACAATAATAGCCTGCTTTGTAGCTCTCCTGGGGGTGACTAATTGGTTAATCTTGGGAAGGCCCTTTGAAGATGAAAAGCCGGGTATTACTCATAGGGTTGAAGGCATGCACCTGCCCCAGTCGGGGCCTGAGTCAGCAGAGAATGACCTCCCACCTGCGGGCGGCAGGGCCGGCCTGGGTCCCCACTCAGGGTCAGCGCTGCCTGGCAGGAGAGGGGGGCGTGGCGCGCACCGGCTGGGGGGGAAACCAGGAGGCCTGGCGGCCTGTGCTGCGGGGGCCGCTCTGAGTCAGGGGACTGCCTCACTGGCATTCACGCGGTTTAACCAGCCCTCAGAGGACTCTGCCAAGAGGGCAGCGCCTGTCCCAGACGATCAGGCAAGACAGTGTTTCCTGGTCATTGTTCAGGGAAAATGCCTTCCTCCCAGCGAACTCTTCCCCAGCAGCGGCCTCCTCTCCTTCCTCCTGGGAAGGCGAGGCGGGACAGCGGCGGGTGGCTCCGCGGTGGGCAGACCTGAGGTCCAGGGTGCCAGGGTGGGGCACGGGTGCTTTCCCATCTTCTCTGGCTCGTGGTGCCCCCCGCCCCCGGCCCCGCCACACACGCATCTCCGAGAAAGAGGAAGTGGCAGCGAGAACAGGGAACCAGAAGCCAAAACAAGGGATGCAGGCAAGGGTCGCTTATGACCACGCCCCCGCCCACCCTTGACCCGGTGGCTCGAGGGGGATTTTGACACAGTGGCAGCTGGGAAGCCAAGAACAGAAAGCCTTTAATCCGTGCAACCTAATGCCAAGATTCCGCCCGAGAGAGCCCATTTCCTGCGCTGTCTGCACATTCCTCCCATTCTTCCCAAGCACCTTCTCCCAGTGACCCCTCTCCACGCAGCCGCTGCTCTCCGCCTCCCCCCTCCCCCAGGGCTAACTGCTCCTTCCTTGTAGAAAACAAGTCCACACACTTCTGCTTTCTCTTTAAGATCCCCAGGTCCTTAGGAGCTTCTCATGGCCCTCTCTCCTCCGGCAGACTGCCTGGGACCCCAGAGGCCCTACCCCCCCCACCCCCCTCCCCCGAGAAACACAGAATGACAAAGATCTGGGAAAGTAGGATGGAAGGATGGGAGCACGGGAGAGCAGGCAGAGGGGCCACCAACTCTTCGCACCCAGCCGGGAGAGGATGGCAGAGGGGGGGGCGGGGCCAGCAGGAACGGGCTAGGAAATGATTTTGTTCTGCCTGTTTGGAAGGAGGTGCGTGGAAATGACAGTTTGGAGAGGATCGGAAAGGGGGGGTACTGTTTCAAGGGAGGCAGCCTCTCTTCTGCAGTTCTAACAGCGCCATCAAGTGGCTCTGTGCGCAGACGCAGGGCAGAGCCTCCAGACAGCCCGAGCTGACCCCCACGGACAGAGGAGCAGTGGGGCTTTGCAAAGGACAGCGGCCGGCCTCCCCCCTCAGCCACCTTCCCCCGGAACGGTCTGCCGGGAGGGGAGGAAGGTATCCGCCCCCCAAATGTACATTCCCTAAGGGAAACGGGCCATCACGTTTCCCACGCCCCTGCCAGACGCTTCATTTAGCCTCTCTGCACACACAGGGGCATCGCTGGGAGGCGCGGGGACAAAAGTCACTGCACCGTGGGAGGCACCAAAGCACATGGTCAGTGACCAGAGCAAGCCTGTCTGTGCCGCCCGACCCTCGTCTGGAGACCCTCGTCTGGAGACCCTCGTCAGAGGAGAGATGCCCGAAGGGCGCTGGGCAAGATGTGGTCTGGTGAGCACACCAGAGGAAGCGTCTGGCCGGGGACACAAGCGCCTTCTGACGTTAACATTGACTTTCACCGTATTCCTGTTTTCTTTTTTGATTCTGCAAGTCAAAATCAACTCATCTTAGAAATATAAAAGTGGTTTTCTTTCCAAAAAGAGGAATTTACAACAAACAGAAGGCTGTCCCAGCAGTTGTGTGTTTGGGTAACTGGGAATGAGGAGAAACCGGAGCCGGAAGGAGGGCGAATGTTCCACAAGGAGCTGGGGCCCCGGGGCCAGTCCCGGCCCAGACACCGTTGCTGTGTGTACATCGGAGGAGGCGACCTCACTCTCTAATCTCATTTAAAATTTTTTTTAAATGTTTTTATTCATTTTTGAGAGACAGAAAGTCAGAGACTGAGCAGGGGAGGGGCAGAGAGAGAGACGGAGGCACAGAACCTGAAGCAGGCTCCAGGTTCTGAGCTGTCAGCACAGAGCCTGACACGGGGCTTGAACCCACGGACCGTGAGATCATGACCTGAGCCGAAGTCGGACGCTTAACTGAGCCACCCAGGCGCCCTAATAATACTTCTTTAAAAACTTATTTTGTCCTGAAATCTTCCATCCACGGACTTAAGTATATACTAAGAATACACTAGTTCATTCGTTCATCCATTTTCTTAGATGCTCTGAGTTTACCAAAGAAATAGATCCCTTCACTAAGATCTTACAGGGTAGAACTTGAAGTCGTAATTTTAAGTGCGTATTTCCTAAATTAGGTCTTCTTATATTAGAGAAGACCCGTGCCTCACACCACGACAGGTTAAAGAATCACATATTCTCAACTTAAGAAACGGCTCTCAAGGTACTTGAGTATTTGGCAAAAATCTGGGTCATGACTCAGTAGTGAGCCCTGCAATCAAATTAGTAGGCCAGAGGGGTGCCCGGGGGGGCCCAGTCTGTGAAGCATCCGACTCTTGGTTTTGACTCAGGTCATGATCTCGCGGTTCATGAGTTCAAACCCCACATGGGGCTCCGTAGCTGACAGTGCAGAGCCTGCTTGGGATCCTCTCTCTCTCTCTCTCTCTCTCTGCCCCTCCCATCTTGCACTGTCTCTGTCTCTCTCAAAATAAATAAATAACCTTTAAAAAAAAAATCAGCGCACCAGAGCCAGCACTTCAGAATTGTTTTTTAAAAATGAGAGGGCGTCACACGCAGTAAGGCTGCGTGTTGTCATGTAACACACGTATGATTTCAGGCGTATGGGTGTGTGGGGGCAGGGAGGAGATGTCCAATGCACGTCTCCCTGGGGACCTCCGAGTGCTCTGTCCCGACCTCCGCTCCTCTTCCTCACTCTTCACCCCCTCAGCACCCCCAGCACCCCCACTCCTCACCCCTCACTCCCCCCCACAACACGCAGGCACGGCTTCCTCCATGTTATCCCACCTGCCTACAATTCCAGCCAGATCGCAGGAATTTCCGCCCGATGGTGACCCCCTCTGCTCAGAATGCTACCTCTGCGGCTGGCCGGGCCTGCCGCATTTGATGCCCAGCGAATCTGTGTTGCACTTCCGGTTTGGGTTTTGGCTTTGGGGAGGGGGCGGTGGACAAGGGGCAGGTGGCTGCTGGGGTTAAGGAAGCCCAGGAAGCGGGCTTGAAACCCCCGAGCCCTCTTGCCACGCTGGTGCTGGGCCGGGATGACGGGACCTGTCCAGCCGCCACTCTTCCCAGGCGGGCCCGGCTACAGAGGGTCCTGGCGCACGACTGCGTGTTTCGCCCCTGCCCGGGAAGCAGCGGTCTCCCCCGGCCGTGGCCGTGGCCGTGTAATAGCAGAGAGTCTAGCTGGAAAACTGGTACCAAAAAACCCGTTGCACGTAATTCTGTTTTGCACTGGCATCGGTGACCCCCGGGCTGGTCCGCGGCGTCGTACAGAGGGTACTCTTGCCACTCAAAGACGGAAGGAGGAGGGGGGCTCACCTGGAAAATCTCAGACCCCGCCCAGGGTCTAACGAGTAAGAATCTGCATTTTAACAAGACCCCCGGAGATCGCTTCAAGTGTGAGGAGCTCCGGTTCAGAAATGCCGGTGGCTGGCTCACTTGACACGGGCTGCCCCGGTTTCTCCCGCACCGGGCCGCAGTGAAGACGGCGGCGGGCGACTCGCCCTTTCTTGGTAAGCACTGCCTTCCGCTGATTATATTCCCTTCCTTTCGGCATTAAAATGCGCTTTGCTTTAGGAAGCGTGATTCTGAGTGTAGTTTTGTTTGGTTCTCATCCACGTCTTCGGAAGGCAGAATAAATCGTGGTCCCCTACACCTGCCTTACGGTTGACTTTTTCTAACCTGTGAGCCCAAAAGCCTGGGAACGACGAGCGCGAAGAAGCCGGAAGTGTGTCTTTAAGACTGGGGGCGGGGCGGGGGCCCCAGCAATGTCTGCATCACTGCGCATAGTTCTGGAAACTGCAGGAGGAGTCGCTCAGCTCAGACACAGGCCCAGGAAGGTGGCAGGCCGGCTGGGGCCTGGTGTTCGGGTCGCCGGGATGCAGCTCCAGCCCCGGCTCGCCCACCGACTCGGCACCCCTGCGCCGGGCACGTCCGCGAGGTAGCGGATCGCTGCGAAGGGCGTCGTGTGCTTGCAAAACGGCACCTTTGGCCGGAGCGAGCTGGACGCAACGGCTGATTGAAAGGGGCCCAGCGCTCGGGCCTGCGTAAGAAGACGCCTGGGTGGCTCAGTTGGTTAAGCGGCCGACTTCGGCTCAGGTCATGATCTCACGGTCTGTGGGTTCGAGCCCCGCATCGGGCTCTGTGATGATGGCTCATAAGAGCCTGGAGCCTGCTTTGGACTCTGTGTCTGCCTCTCTCTCTGCCCCTCCCCTGCTCACGCTCTGTCTCTCTCTCTCTCTCAAAAATAAATAAACATTGAAAAAAAAAAAAAAAAGACAGCCTCCACAGCTGGTGACCCAAACACCCGGGTCTGTTTTCTCCGACATTCTCTCCCGAGACCTGGAGGGCCTGTCACCAGCAGGAACCAGGCAGAAGGTGGAGAAATCACGCAATGGGGTAAAGAAGAATGTTCTTCCTGAAGAGCTGGGATACTCGGAGCGACTCCGCCTCGGGAGGGACCAGACGGGGTCTGCCTGCCGGAGTGAGGAGGACAGAAGCGCCAGGAAGCAGGCAGCACCTGAGCCCGCGAGGCCCCTGTGGAGGGAGGGGCGGGGGCAGCCCCGGAGCTTCATCCCTGCGCAAGCATCCGGCCCTCGGGTCCGACCATCCTGACCGGAGCAGGCGGGCCCTCCTTCCCAGTGTCCTGGGATTCTCCGCATTCCAAAGCACGCGAACAACAAAGGCAGTTTTGTGGCATTTCAGAACAAGCTCGGAAACTTTTAAATGTCAGAATGAATGATGTGGAAAGACTTGTGGGAGCAGCAAAGAGGCAGAGGCTGAGCGGGGAGAATGGAAAGGCTCAGGGGCGCCACGGGGGCCGCTGGTTAACACGTCTGTGGGGCTCGGGAGTCTTTTAATAAAAGGGAGACTCAGAAGCAGAAAAACATCTTGAGCTGTCACGAGAACCAGCGATGTGGCAAAAACGTGAAGATTAATGTGGTCCCCGCGGGGAGAGCTGGGGCGCTGTTGTTGATTTTATTGAGGGTCCGCCGTCCGAGGGGGGAAGCATCTGATCTGCACGAGGATGTCACAGAGCAAGGAGCGCTGGCTGTCACCCCATCCCACCTGGCCCAGGGATCAGGGGATCGGTATCTGAAGACACACACAGCTCTGTCTTGCTAAGAGCGGGAGGCCCCGAGACCCAGAAGTTTCCCACACTGGAGGCCAGGTCTGTCATCCGGTCTCCGCCAGCCACCTCGGCCCCTCGGCGGGAGAAGGGACACTCTGGCCTCTCCGAGCCCTTTATCGTTTGGGCGATGATGCATCGTGCGCCACGAGACAGGGCGCAGGGAAGCCGGCCGCCCCCTGACCTTGGCCTTCTCGTCTCTGAACGACAGGCCTGGGCCGGGCTAGTGGTGACGTCCTGCTCCCATGGTGAGATTCTAGGAGTGGCAGGAATAAGAATGCTGACGTCGAAATCGCTGGACGGGAACTCGTAATTCCAGCGTGTTCCAACCTCCAGAGTACGGTCACGTACATTGTTTAAACCTGGTAAGAATTCCTCATTAAAAAGTTCCGTTTTATGGATGGAGAGACTGAGGCCCAGAGAGATAGAGGAACTCTGAACCGAGGTCACCACGACCAGTCAGTGCTCCCTCCAAAACCTCAGCTGATGGCAGGAAACGGCAGGCAGGAAGGGGCTGGTGGCCAGGGCTGGGGACCTTAAGCGGTGAGAGTTCCCGCTGCTCTCTCCTGCTGGTAAAGACCCGGCTACGCTCTCCTGCCAGAACTCCCCTGTGCCCGCGCCCTCGGGGCCGTGTCCCCCCCACCCCCCGCTTTATTAGCCCCTAGGCCCCAAGAGGAAAGGAATTGTCTCTTCTCGCTGGGGAGCGAGGTCTCCCCAGTGCCTGGCATGTAAGTGTTAAACACAGACCTGGGACCGACCCCGCCCCTCATGCAGACACTGCAGGCCTGACCCTCCCCTTCAGATCCCTCTCCCAGCTCCGGCCATTCCCACGGACCCTGCCCCAGGCCCAGTCCCTCCCCACCCTGGCCCCAGAGCTGGTGGCCAGCTTCACCCCCGCTGGGACTGGGATGTCAACCCCCACCCCCACCGAGCACCTCCTCGGCCCCCCGGGCCCAGGTGCCCACCTTGATGACTGCGGCGGGGAGGACGGGGAACTGAGCCCCAGGGGCCCTTGCCTCTGTCACCGTCACTCAACTACAGCGCCTCAGGTCACGATCTCACGGCTCGTGAGTTCGAGCCCCACGTTGGGCTCTGTGCTCACAGTGCGGAACCTGCTTGGGATTCTCTCTCTCTCTCTCTGTTCCTCCCCTGCTCACACGCGCATGCTCTCTCTCTAAGTAAGTAAGTAAATAAATAAATACATACATACATACATAAGTAAGTATACTTCTAAAATTAAAATAAAATACAGCCAGCCGCTAGTTCGAGAATGGGAATCTAGATGCTGCAGCCTCCTCCCCTCCAGAGGAGCTGCCTCAGAACCAGGGCCCCGGTCTCTCCCACACACACCCACACTCACTGCTCCGACAACCGGGAACAGTGACTGAGGCGGAGTGGGGGCGGGGAGTGGGAGGGGGGCTCCTGAACACCAGGTGCACCGGCCGGGGCCGTGACCACGGTCTGTGCAATTCCCCACTGAGTGGCGGCCGGCAGCACGGGCCACCCGAGGCGCCCTGGCCTTCCCGGGGCACGTGTGTACGTGGGGTCGACGCAGCCCCAATCCTCCCGCAGAGAAGGGACGGCAGCAGAGCAGCCGCTCCGGGGCAGAGCTACAGCAGCCGAGGGCCCCCACCACCTGGCTCTCGGGAAACCACGGGTCCCCTTCTAGGAAAAGCGACCATGGCAACTGAATCCTTCCAGTGCGGGTGGCCAGGACATCAGGTTAAGAGGGACGAGGCAGAGGGGCACCTGGATGGCTCAGTCGGCTGAGTGTCTGACTGGCTCAGGTCATGATGTCGAGGTTCGTGAGTTCAAGCCCCATATCGGGCTCTCTGTCAGCACAGAGCCCGAGTTGGATCCTCTGTCCCCCTCTCTCTGCCCCTCCCCGCTTTGCACTCTCCCCAAAATAAGTAAATCTTTAAAAAAAAAAAAAAAAGGGGAAGGAGGCCAAACCCCTTTAGCTGAGTGCAAACAGAACTCAGCGGCACTCCTGCCCTGGACAAGGGATGGCGCCCGCCTAAGGCCCAAGGCCACCTGGGGCAAGCCACGGGGGCGCTGGCCTGTGCCGGACAGTCTCTGGGCCTCCTGCTCAGAAGCCCCTGCCTCCCCCCACCCTGCTGGGGGAACTGTCCAGTGGGGGCCTGAATTCGGCCCAGATTCTTCCAGCAGCAGCTAGAGAATGGGGAGGGCCGGGGGCCAGGTGGACCTCGGCCTGCCGCACACCCTTGTCAGGTCGTAAGACCCCCGAGCTCGATGCCGGCTGCCACATCCATGAAATGGGGGTAACAGCTCTTACCGAATGCCTAGGACACTCGGAAAGAACGCGTGCACCGCGCCCGGCGGGTGTTCGCGAGTAGTACGCGCCATCGGCGTAAGGCGGCTTCTCCAGCAGAGCAGTGCCAACGTCTCCGGGAGCAGCCCTGAGTCTCAGGGGCGCCTGAGTCCACAACAGAGTGACGGGCCTTGGGGGACAAAGGGTGAAGCACCGATGGTCTGAGCAGGGCAGGGAGGCACAGGGCCCAGAAGGCCTCCTCCTGCTCCTTGTGGACGTGCCCAGAGCAGACGCCGAGAGAAGCAAGCGGATGGCTCATGCCCCGGCCCTGCCCCTCCTGACCTCCCCTGCTAATTTCCCAGGGGACGTTCCCACCCCCTCCCCACAGGCAGCCCTCAGCCGCCCCCCCACAGGTACTGCTGGGAGCTCAGGAGTGCAGGGTCCCGATCTTTTTTTTTCTTTTTTTTTTTTTAAATTTTTTTGAACATTTATTTATTTTTGAGAGACAGAGACAGAGTGCGAGTCGGGAAAGGGCAGAGAGAGAGGGAGACACAGAATCCGAAACAGGCTCCAGGCTCTGAGCCGTCAGCACGGAGCCCGATGCGGGGCTCGAACTCACGAACCGCGATAATTGTGACCCGAGCCGAAGTCGGCCGCCCAACCGACTGAGCCACCCAGGCGCCCCCCACCCCTGCCCCGATCTTTAAAGAACCTCTGCCACACTCTGGCAAAGGCGAGGAAGGCCTCCCCGGTGCCCTGGGCCTGTGGGACGGCCGTTGAGTGTCCTGTGTTTCTGAAAGGCCAAATCCAAACAGGGCTGAGGCCGGCCCGCCCTCGGTCAGTCCCGGGCACACACCAGCGGCAGGATCCCTGGCAGAAAGCTAAGGATGGCTCCTTGTGGGGCCGGAGCACCTGCAGGCCCAGGGCTGAGGACGAAGACACCCCGGGGCGAGCAGTGTGACCCGGCGGAATGTCCCGATGAGGCCGGAGATGCTGACGCCACAGGGACGTTCAGGAAGACTCAGGTCCACCCTGGGAAGGTGAGCGGACCCCTCCGTGATTGCACTGGGTTCCCCCCACCGAGGAAGGGGCTCACAGAGCCAACCCGATGGGCCGGCGCCTGCACCTGCCAGAGCTCTCGTCTGGGGCCACAGCTCTGGGGGCTTCCGGCAGCCGGCTGGACCCGCCCCGCCTCAGAGCCGGCCCGAGCCAGGCTGCTCAGGGCGCCTGCCCAGGACTCTGACTCGCTGAGAGACTCCGTCTCTGCCTAGAGGACCAGCAGGAAAAGTGCACACTCGGGAAGCAGGCCCGCCTTCCTCCGTGTGGACTAGGGAGCGGCAAGCGGTTCCGCAGAGAGGCGTCAGGACGACAAACATAAGAGCTGTGCAAGAGACAGAGAAGAGAGACCAACAGAGCCACTCCCAGCCCCGCCTCCATCGATTCTGGGAGCCATCTGAGATTTTTCTAAGAAACGCTTTTTCTACTTACCGAAGTTTGATTTTTGGTGCTTGCAACAAAAACAACAACAACAACAACAACGAAAACCCAGACCGGCCACGCGTCTTGTCACACCGAATCCCCGTGACACAACCCTACAAGGGCAATACTGTTATTTGCCTTGGACACGCCAGGAAATTGAGGCAAGCTTTCCAGAGCTCAGATCTGCTGCTGGAAGGTCAACCTTCAAAACCCACTGTCTTCACGCCTCTCTGAGGTTACCCCTCCTCACGCGTAAAGAAAGGAAACTGAAGGAGACGAGGTCATCCTGTCTGTCTGCTGCAATGCCTTGTGCACAAGCAAGCCCTCACTAAACGTTTGTTGAGTGAATGAAAGAGTGACTAAGGCACACACATATGTCCGTCTCCTACTATGAGCGTAGGGAATTAAATGGGTAGCAATGGCAGGAGAAACAGTGAAGCAGGGAGGCTAGGACACAGCACTACCTATATCTGACACTAGATGGCACCCAAGCACACCTAGAAAGTGCTTCTGAGGAAAACCAGAGGTGAGTGTTTCGTAGAGGGTTTTTGAGGAAGGTTGTACATGCTGATCTGTAAGGACTCCTTGGGTGAAAGTCTGTATGAGTCTTGCACGAATGAGCCAGCCTCAGCAGGACACGCGGTACTAATCACGGTTCTCCAGAGAAACAGAATCAATAGGATACGTATACAATGAGATTTCTGACAAGGGATTTACTCATAGAGACATGGAGGCTGACAAGTCCAAAGCCTGCAGTGCGGGCTGGCAGGCTACAGATCCAGGAGAGCTGGTGGTGCAGCCATCTTCTGGAAATCCCTCTTACTGAAAGACGCAGGTCTTTTTATTCTGTGCAGGCCTTCAACTGATTGGACGAGGCCCACCCACGCTAGGGAGCACAATCTGTTTTACTCAGAGGTCACCAATTTGAATGCTGATCTCATCTGGGATGCCTGGGTGGCTCAGCTGGTTAAGGGTCTGGCTCTTAATTTTGGCTCAGGTCATGATCTCATGGTTCATGAGATCGAGCCCCACATCAGGCTCTGCGATGACAGCACAGAGCTTGCTTGGTATTCTCGCTCTCCCTCTCTGCCCTCCCCCCTACAGGTTCCCTCTCTCTCTCTCTCTCTCTCTCTCTCAAAATAAGTAAATAAACATTTAAAAATAAAACATAAAAGTGGGCTGCCTGGGCGGCTCAGTAAGTTAAGCATCCGATTCTTGATTTCGGCTCAGGTCATGATCTCATGGTTCAGGGTTCAAGCCCTGTGTCAGGCTCCACACGGACAGCGTGGAGCCTGCTTGGTATTGTCTCTCTCACTCTCTCTCTGCCCCTCCCCTGTTCTCTCTCTCTCTCTCTCTAAATCAATAAACATTACAAATTTTTTTTAAATAAGAAATAAAATAAAACAAATAAATGCTCATCTTATCCAAAAATACCCTCCAGTTGACACATAAAATCAATCTCTCTCTCTCATCCTCTCCTGATAACGCTGTAATGAGTGCAAAGTGCTAGAACAAAGATCTGTTTCATCTTTGAAACCCACAGAAATCCGAAGGTTACACTGAGCGGTCAGTTCTTCCCACGCGCACCGCCCCCCGCCCCTCGAAGGCAATGCGGGGAACACGACTCGTGAGCCTGGTTCTAAGCTAAACTTCTGAGGGCATTCTCCTCACCCACCGGGCTTACCTACGCTGTTTGCAGATTTTTAGTCGGTGTTTCAAAATGAGCTGATCATCCCCGGAGGCCTGCGACTTGACCGTAAGGAATTTAATTGGAGATGAGCAAGAGGGAAGACAGGGAGAAATTTCCGTCTCTTGGCTAACACAGCTAACATCCCAGATAGGAAAGGGCTGTTCGTATCTTCACTAAGTGGAGTCATGTTCACATTCCCTTGTCAACTGGCAACCTTTGCTTGTTTCAAGGAAGTCTCCCGGGTTAGGTGTAATTGTTACAACCTCTCTACCAAGGCAAGTCCTGGGCGTGGTCCCTGCCCGGGCAATTTCATACATGATCCTTGCTAAAGCAGGGCACGATTTATTTTAGCTGCTGCATTATTGTCTTCCACCATGAAACAGCCCGTGGCACTGCCATCAGGAAAGTCGCTCGTTATTCTGTTGAGAACAGACCACTATTCTCAGGGGAAAGAAAAACCTGTAATCTGTGTTTATGCATGATCAGCTGGCATAATAAAAGACCTTTTGTTTAGAGCCAAATCAGTCCATTTGTGAGAGACTCGCAAAAACTGCTGGGAAAAAGAAAAAGCGTGTTTCATCGTATGAGATACACTGTACTTTGCAACCCAGTGTTTGGAACAAGGCGTCGAACTACGAACTACGTAAGATGCATAGTGGCCTAGGGGGGTGTCTGCGCTGGAAGAAAACCATGGCAGCCTGGAGAGAGAGAACAGCCGAAAATGTCCTTTCTGGTGGCGATGTCCTTCTACCACGGCAGGCGACCTACAGCATATTCTTACCAGGTCACGTCCCAGTCCCCAACAGAAGGCTGAAATAACTTAAGACCAGTTCTGAGCCACGGTCCTCACCTGGGGGAGGGGACTGCTGTGCACTCCCATGTGATCTGGGAAGCCAAATGGGTACTCGACAGACCACACAACTCCAAGTTAAATACTAAAGTCCAGGGGCGTCTGGTGGCTCAGTCGGCTGAGCGGCTGACTTCAGCTCAGGTCATGATCTCATGTCTGTGGGTTCGAGCCCTGCGTCAGGCTCTGTGCTGATGGCTCAGAGCCTGGAGCCTGCCTCAGATTCTGTGTCTCTCTCGCTCTCTGCCCCACCCTTGCTCATGCTCTGTCTCCATCTCTCTCAAAAATAAAGAAACATTAAAAATAAATTTTAACGTTTTTTTATTTTATTTTTGAGAGACAGCCTCGACGCGGGGCTCTAACCCACAGACGGTGAGATCATGACCTGAGCTGAAGTCGGCCGCCTAACCGACTGAGCCGCCCAGGCGCCCCTAAAACCTTTTTAATAAAATTAAAAGAAAAATCAAATAAAATACTAAAGTCCAGACCGTAAGAATAACACAAGAGAGAGACTGAACGGATCATACAGGAAAGGTTACAAATCATTTCCTTCCTATAGTCAAAGTAGTCTCCTATCTGGCTTTTCCAGAAAAAAAAAAAAAATAATGATAATAACGCTGGCCATCACAAAGGTGCAAATAGGACCAATCCGGAGGAGAAAATATCCCAAGCAGGAGTAAGCCCAAAAGGCGCCCTTCCCCGCTCTCCGGGGATCAACAGTCCCCTGCAGCTACTTTGTAACCTGAAGCAGGAGTGGGGAGGGAAGGGGTCACCCGGATCACAAGGCTCCCCGCGGGGGCCACAGTGCGCAGCGGCTCTCGGGCCAGCCATCCGCTGACACCTGCGGCCGCTGGCAGGTCGGGCGGGCTCCGGCCCTGCCGCCAGGCACGCCCGGGAGAGGGGGCGGGGACAGGCCTCCGCAGATGCGCTTCCTCCGCTCGTCCACGCGGGAAAGAGAATGGAGTGTGACGCTCCCCGCCTCTGTGAGAAACTATGCGGTCTGGGAGCAGAACCTCGGAAAACCTTTTGGATGCAAAAACCACTGTGGAATGGGTTTCTCTGCGGTCGGCAGTCCTGCCGGCGCCACCATCCGCCCGGGGTTCCTCTCCCACAGTCACGCTGGGGCCGGGAGGGCTCGAGGACGGCTCTACAAGAGACACAGAACCCAATTCCAAATGTCTTGACCCTTTGTCTCTGGCTCATTGATGACGCGCGCTGGCAGTGGGTTGTCTGCCTAGTTTCGTGCTTAACTGCAAAGGAAGGGCAGCAGGCCATACGGTGGCTCTAGGCAGAGAGAGAGGACAAGGGCTCCTGTTGGAGATGGACGGGAAAAACGGAGGAAGCGGCAGCTTAAAATCAGCCTTGGAATCTTAGGAAAGTTTTGTCTGTTATTGATCCTTCCTTCCTGTTTAATCCTGATGAGCTAAGCAGTCTGTAAACAAGACTTTTCCTTTTGCCTTGGCTGCCAGGGAGCTCAGAGCTACATTCTGGGGTCAACGATAGCAGCTTTCCTCAGCCCAAGCTTTCTCTCTGGTGCGACTGCGAGTCGTTTCTGGGTATAGGTAGGAAGACAGCATTTGTGACGTGTGGGCTGTCCACTATCTGTTCCCCCCTTTTGTTAACTGGACACCAAATCCCCTCCAGGAAACGATGTTTCCCTGGCCCTGGCCCATGCGCTTCAGGGAGAGGCACGTGACCGAGACACAAGCCAGCGCGTTGCTCTGTCTCCCTCACCACAGCGCTGGGTTACAGGTGGGCAGATGAGCCGGTGAGATGCCAAGGTCATTTTGCCAGGAACTGGGGGGCTTGCGGTTGGAAAGCTACAAGTCTAAATAAAGCTCTTACTGCTGTAGCGTGACCTCGAGGGAGGCATCTGCCCAGAAATGGAGCTAAATCTCGAGGACTTGTCCCTGCAGGACGAAGGGACGTGAGGAGAGCAGGACCGGGCTCGTCCTCGTCCCTGTCCCTGCGCTCCCCGGCCCTGCCGAGAAGCAGCAGGTCCCCAGTCTGCTTCCGTGTGATCTGGGTTTGCCGTCACGGCGGAAAGCTTCCCAACTGACACAGGAGGTAGAGACAAAAAGCCATAGCTGGTTTTCTCTTACTGTGAGGACACTAGGCAGTGGTGGCAGGAATTTTGAAAGCCACAGGAAACTGTGAGAAAAAAAAATATCACCCCAAGTCCCATAACCTGGAGATAACGGATAACGGTAATATGGACTTCCCAGGATTTACTTTGAAGCGGGGGGGGGGGGCGGGGGGGGAGGTGGGGGGGACACCATTCGTGAACACCTTCAAACACGCAGTCACGCTGAACCCCACGGCATCTTGAGTTATTCCATTTAAGCCACACAGAGGGAGAGGCCTTATTTCATTTCTGTTTAGCTTTGGCGCGTAGCTCTAGCAGGCTCCTGAGTTCAATTTCAACTTTTTTTCCGGCCTCCAAGTTCAAAAGCCATAAATCGGGCCCAGCACCAAAAGCCTTCTCGCTAGAAATAGCTGAGCTGTTTGAGAGCGCCTCAGAGGGGCGCGTGGCATTTCGGGTCGACCTGTCATCTCTCGGGCACCTCGACGGGGCACCGCGCCCGCCAGGCTGCCGTGGGGGTTCTCCGCACGGGCCTGGCAGGTAAGCCGGGCCCCCCGCCCCCCGGGGCCGCAGGGCCCTCGCTGGCCGTCTGGGGTCCTCTGGCTCGGCGGATGGCCGCGGTCGGGCAGGTGGCTTTGAATCAAGGCTGCTGCCCCTGGGGTCCCGCAAGGGCCGCACAGCACGCTTTCTGTTCCTTGCAGAATTTTCCAAACGTACAGAGAGTACACGCATCGCTTCAATGTCACAATTGTTTACGTTTTGCCTGCTTTGCTTCATTTTTTTTCTTGCTGGTGTGTGTGTGTGTGTGTGTGTGTGTGTGTGTGTGCGCGCGCGCGTGCGTGTTTAAGGCTTATTTATTTTTGAGAGAGTCATAAAGAGGGAGACAGAGGATCTGAAGCAAGCTCTGCACGGACAGCAGAGAGTCTGACGTGGGGCTCGAACTCAGGAACCGCGAGACCGTGACCTGAGCCAAAGTCCAACACTCAACCGACTGAGCTGCGGAAATGTTTTAAGGTAAACTACAGACATGCTATACACGGAGGTGTCTGACTGCCCCTTCACAGTGAAATTTCCTCTTTGAACTTCTGATTCACATTAGATATCCTAGGACAGTGTGAAATAACTGCTACCGTCTATTAAATACCGGCTCTTCACCAACTGCTTCGTTCTTTCCTTCATTGGCCAATATTTATTGAGCACCTACTAGGCCATGGTTGGAAGCCCTGGGGATAGAGCGATGATACACAAAACTGGAGGTGGGCAGGACCCCAGCCCTCATGGAAGGCTTCGTCTGCGGTGGAGATGGGCGTTAAATAGAGAATGCAGCGTGGAGCCATAGTGATGGGGGAGGTGGGGAGAACTGACTGGACTCTGGGCCGTGTAGCGTAGGCAGAAGGCGACAGGGTTTCCGCACAGACTGGACGTGAGGTGTGAGGGGAAAAGAGGGGTTAAGGATGACTGACAAGAATGGCCTGGGTGTCCGGGAGTCTGAAGGAACCCATGGAGATGACCCCAGACACAGTGCTGCAGGATTTTTTACCTCAATACCCGGGATTTGTTGTCTCGCCCCTTCGAAGAATGAAGAGGTGAACACAAAATGAGCCGCGGACAAAAGTTCATGAGAGAGCATAAGATCAGAAAGGAAGAACAGTAGAGGAGCTCTCTCCACGGAGAGGGGACATTCGAAAGTGAGTGCCCGCGACTCCAGGCAAGGGTCCTTGTTTTCTAAGGGTCTGGTCAGCACTCCCTGCCCCCTGTTCCTTCTCAGGCGGTACCCTTATTGGCTGGAAACGTCCAGGCGCCGGGTTGTCCTTTCCTGACTGGCTCATGTTCATTGTCCGAGGAGTGGTGTGTGGCCACCCTGTTCCTTGTGGGTCATACGCTTTACGGTCTACTTATTTTTAGCCAGGTCTTTGGTCAAATTCCTGAGGGAAATCTGAGGGGGAGTAGGTGGGGTCCGTTACATTCTTAACCTTACACCCGAGGGGGTCTGCGGTGGTCAGCCGCTCCCAGCAGTTCCAAAATATGTGTTTTTCCCCACCCAGGGACCTCAGGGCCTAGCCTTTCCCTCTCTGCCTGTTTTAGCCTATCTCTTCCCATCCTAACAGCAGATCTGGAGGGGAAGGGTGAAAGTTCAGTTTGGACATGCCGAGTCTGAGAGGTCACGCAGGAAGCCGGCTCTCTTTGCCCGGAGTTCGGTGGTGACAGGAGGCTGGACGCGCTCCTCTGGAGTGGTCGGAGTCTATAGATGGTATCTGCAGCCCCGGGACTGGATAAGAGTGCGAAGGAGGGAGTAACTGGCAAAAACACCCAAGGCCTGAGCCCTGAAAAGCGGGAAATAGTGGCCAGTGGGGGGAGAAGACTCCAGCGTGTAGTGTCCTAAAGCCGAGAGGACAAAACGTTTCCCGCGGGGAGCGGTCGTGTCCAGTACTGCTGACAGGCCGTCGCAGAAAACGGCTGCGAACTGACCCTAGAATCCGGCACCGTGGAGGTCCCTGGTTTCCTTGGCCAACGCTGCCTGGGTTGAAAGGGCCAGGACAAAAGTCTGATAGGGAGGGTCACGGGAGAATGGGAGAAGTGGAGACGGCGGGTATGACATTTTGCTATAACATGAGAGTGAGCAGAAATGGGAGGCCAGCTGCGGGGACAGGGGGCCGGGAGGTCCTGTTAAGACGGGAGAAATCACACCACGTGTGCGCTACCGGAAGTATCTAGGAGAGAGGGGAGATGGCGGGAAGGCCGGAAGCGGGGCTGCGGCAAGGTCCAACAGAGGTCCAGAGCGGATGCCCCCCCCCCCACGGGAGGTGCGCCCACAGCGCTGGGGGGACGGGCACGCGCGCATAGACTGCGGGTGCGGTCGGGGTTGTCATCCTCTTTGGAAACGAACCCGCCGAAACTCCAAGAAGTGATGTCCCTAGTAAATTGCAAATCTGGAACCCGAGCCCCAAGTCTCCGGTTCCAAAATCTGTCCCACCACAGCTGTCTCTCTTTTTTTGTGCAGAATTGGGAACTTAGGGAGTTAAAGAAACCTTCTGCCACGTTTTTTACTCTTTGCCGGTTACACGAAACGCAGGCTGCTTTGAGGCACTTTGCAGCTCGCGCTGGAACGAAGCCTCTTCTCTGACAAGTCGGCGATGCTTCCAACTAGTTTTCTGTATTTCCTGCTCTCATTTGGCCTCTGCTCCCATACAAAATTTAAAATACAAAATTTATGGGGCTCTGACAAAATGTTCTCCTGGTACAACTTGCCGGATGCACTTTTCTTTTCCGCCTAAAAGTATCAACGTTCAAGTATTTTCCCTTGGCCATTGGCGATCTGGGCGCTTTGTACAGACTCTCAGCCCCCCCCCTCCCCCCGCTGCGGGAGGCGGGGTCTCAGGGCCGCTCCCGGCCGCCCGCCGCGGGGACAGGGCCGCCGCCGCCACCAGATGGCGCCAGCACTCTCCTTCGCTCTGGCTCCTGCGGGACCGCGGTCTGGACAGGGGCCGCTCGCCGCCAGCCCGGCTGACTCCCGCTGTCTTCTCCGTCCACCGTCCACCTCCGGACCGAGAGCAGACCCGGATCCTCCGCTATCTGGCAGGCGATCTCCGAGCAGCCAGCGTCAGAACTCTGTGCAAAACCGGGCACAGATGGCTGTGCAAAGACTTGGATGGGATGCTGGGAGGAGGGAGGGATGTGGTTTTATAAAAACATTACCTGATACACACTTGGCTGATACTTGTCTCTCAGAAGGCCTGGTCCGGTGTCCCATAACTCGGCTGCCGCAAGCCCTACGCAGTGGAGACTGAACTGCCCTGCGGCCCAGCTGGCAGCTTTAAACCATCTTCGGATGAGGCATACACACACACACACACGGGTCGCCTGTTACTCTTGCTTCATGGGGTCACAGCACATCGGCACAAAATACGACCCACTTGCCGGTGCCTGAAATAGAAGACTGTGGCTGACGAATCCATCCTTGAAAAGCTCCTGTGCCTCCAGGACAGCAAGTCAGGCGTCCCAGCTCCACAAGCGAAGAATACGGTCTATAATTAGACTAACCCAGCACCTTCTGAAAAATGGTTACCGGAGATGGTTTTTTTCTTGACTCCACGAGAGCTTATTCCTTTAACCATATGATATCTGTCAAGTGCTTTTCAGCATGGAATGAACCGCGGAAAAGTTTTTAAATCATAAACTGTTTTAAACAGGTCAGGGTTTACGAGTATTAGTTACGAGGAGTATCTTCCAGGCATACTCTTGCTCTAGGGTTGATGTTTGCTAGGCTGGCTTAGATGTTTCCTGAAAACATCTTTATCACGTATCTTTTTTTTTTTTTTTAAGATCTTATTTTTAAGTAATGTCTACACCCAATGTGGGGCTTGAACTCATAACTCTGAGATTAAGAGTCACATGCTCTACTGACTGAGCCAGCTAGGCGCCCCTCCTGATCACGTATGTATCTTAAGTCCCTCTGAGAAAGACGTTTGTGTATCTTTGCTTTGGAAGAGGATAGCCGTGGCAAAGGAGAGTGTGACTGTGGAGACAAACCTTTACGGTGAGAAGTATTTTGTGTGGCTCAGCACACAGGGACCTGTGTCCTTTCCTTTTCTGTTTTCTCTTTTTTCAGATGGGGGAGTCTCATAGGTTTGACTAACAGCCTTTTCTGTCAGGCTCCACAAAATTGTTTTAATTAATGTCTTTTTAGTTAATTCAGTTAGCTTTTACTGAGGTGCCCGTCTCGTGCTAGAACCCACGCTCGGCACTAGGGGTGTCGCAATGAACAAAAGTAGCAAATCAGCCCGGCCATACTGGAGCTTACCTCCTTCCAGAGAAAACCAACCATCAAGTAAGTTCTGACACACACATCCTGTTGAGATGACATTTATATCAGATGACTGTCCTCCAAGCATTGTGATGTGGTGTGGCTCAGGGACAAACCAGGAAGATGAGCCTGAATGCATCTTTTTTTTAAAAAAATTTTTAAGGTTTATTTATTTTTGAGAGAGACACAGAGAGTGAGCGGGGCAGGGGCAGAGAGAGAAGGAGACACAGAATCTGAAGGAAGCAGGCTCCAGGCTCTGAGCTGTCAGCACAGAGCCCGATGCCGGGCTTGACCTCAGGAACTGTGAGATTATGATCCAAGCCAAAGTGGGATGCTCAACAGCCTAAGCTACCCAGGAGCCCTAAGCCTGAATGCATCTTAATCGCTAACTCAGTGATGCTGAACAAATCACTTGATGGTTCCAGGCCGCACCACCCCCCCTCACCGTGTCCTTTGTTAATATCCTGCCTTCCTCCCAGCTTTGTGAATTCAGTGATGTTGTAACACCTAGACCTGTCAAAACATTACGCAAATGCAGGTTTATATTTTTTTGTGTTATAACAGTACCTAAAGAGAGCATAAGATAAAGGAACATGACTACAAATGATTCTTAAGACAGAGGACTTGAAAGATTAGGCTAAAATTCTAACAGAGGATATCATTAACTCTCAGCTCTTAACTGCTCTGAAGCACAATCTCAGGAATCCAGAATATTCAAACTATCTCTTAAAGGATCAGAGCTGAGGAATGTGGTCACCCTGGAAAGGCACCTGTCTGCCTGGCAGCAGGCCTGCCTTGGAGAACAGCCTCGGGCACATCTTTTTGTCTACAAGGACCAGCCTGCCCTGGACCTGTCATGAAAACCAACACTGGGAGCCCAGGCAGCACTGACCTGACCAAGCTCAAGGCCGCAGGGGAGAAGGTGACACCAAAAGTCAACTGGCCTCTGAGGTGTGTCTGTGTGGGACTCTGTCCAAACCCACAGACATTCCGGAACCTCTCTCAGGGGGAGTGAGGAACGTGAGACGCAGAGCAGACAGGACACTAGACATGTCCTGAAGGAAGACGTGCGGTCCAGGCGGCTGGCGGCGTACAGTGCACCCCGGACGAGGCGTCTGGGGAAGCCAGTGAGTGGCGCCCCCCGGTGTCGAGATGACTTTGTGTTTTCCAGCCTCCCGCTTCCCCCGGTGTCCTGACGCCGCCATCACCTAGAAGCTTTACACGGAATGATTTTTCCATTTTCTTGGAAAGAAGCGAGTGCAGCCAAATCCATACCTTTTGCAGAAGGAAGAACGTGTAAATTCTGCAAATTCCCTGTTGAAAGTCCCCCTTTATTCAGAAAGCAGGCTGGCTGGCCATTTTGTTTCTATTAGAGAATCAACAGAAAGACACTCCCCTCACAGGCCCGGATAAAAGGCCAACGGGCCGACATGGAAATTACAAGTCAGAACACCTCCCTGTCCCCCTCCCCCACTCCGTGGAGGTTTGGTGTACCTGCATCTACTCTTGAAATCAAGGACTCTGGGTCCGGAAGCATTTGGGAAGAAATCTCAAGTTTAGCAGACGGCTGAAAGCGTTAGCAGAAGTATCTGAATGCTGCTTGGTATGGTCTTCGATAAAAAATAAAAGAGTGAAAACCTGTTGTAGAGGCGGCTTTTAAGCAACAGGCTTGAGCAGCGGTAACCTGAGTGAGGTCAAAGGGCCCGCAGGGACCACCGACCACCGAGATTCCTGCAAGCAGGCTCATTAAGTGAGCCACCTCAGCACAGCCACAGGCTCTAACTAACCGATGGGCCACTCGCAGCCAGGCACAGTTATCAAAAACGGGAACATTCCATCCATTCCCGTACTGCCCTCACTCCACCCTGTGACTGTGGCCCCTCGCTGCCACCTTGTTGCCGGCAGTCTCTCCTCTGCCGCACTGCTCACCTTGACGTGTGTTCAGAACGCTTCTGTGTCCTGTGTTCTGCCTTGGGTGAATTCTTTCACTGCCCACACCACTGGCCCCCCGCCATCCAAGTCGGCCCCGCACTTGTGGCTGACTTCTCATCCCAACGGGAAGCTTCTGTCTCTTTTTAATCAAAAGAATCGGTGAAGGGCCTTGCCCAGAAAGGAACATCATTTTAATTTTGTCAAGTCCTAGAATATTTTAATTCAGGTCAAATTAATGAGACTGTCCGTCCTTCTTGACTTCAGCTCAATAGACGTTTACTATGTGCCTACTGACATGGAGATGCTCAGGATCCAAAGAAAATTAAGATCTAGCTCGTGTGTCAAGAAACTCATAGTCCAGTGGGGAAGAAAGCGTATAAGCAAATAATTGCAATACGTCATCTCACTGTTTCTGTTTTACTGATGAGACCCAAAAAAGCTCACGAAGTATTTCTGAGTAGTGAAGCACCAAAGTAATTTAATTACCCAAAGTCAGATAGCCAGTACACAACAGAGCCAGAATTCAAACCGCGATATCTATTACTGAGATACAGTCACCCTGACATTATTATAATTAGTAATATTCTTTAGGGACACCTGGGGGGGCTCACCTGGTTGAATGTCCCACTCTTGGCTCCGCTCAGGTCATGATCTCACAGTTCGTCAAGTTCGAGCCCAGAGTCAGGCTCTGTGTTGAAAGTGCTCAGCCTGCCTGGGATTCTCTCTTTCTCTCTCAAAATAAATAAACTTAAAAAAATAATAGTTAGCAATTATTTATATTGAGCTTGCTGAATGTCTAATACCCGGGAAGTTAAAGAAAATTTGAGAAGTCTTGTCTTCTGTCATTAAGCATTCAGTGAGAGCATTAAGTATTTTAGCCAGCATCTTTTTCTGTTATAAAAGTGAATTTTAAAATGAGTCATCTGTGAAAATGGATTAAATTCCAAGCCTTCAAAGTTCTGTATGAGGCGCAACTCCGGGCTACTGTTTAAAGCTCACCTTGCTCGAGGGAAAGGTAAAAAACTAAACAACAAAACGACCCTGTTCTTGCAAAGGGGTTGGGAAAAGCCGAGTATAGACTGGTCCGTAGAAGACCGGCTTTAAATGATCACTACACATAATTCACCCCCACATTTGACAGGCTTTCAAGAAAAGGATGAACAGTGTAGAATGGCATTTTTTTAAACCTCATAAATACTTCAATAGCTACGAGGTTTGCTTTTAAAAAAATGTTGACATTGTTAAGCTATGAGGCTGTCAAGATACATGAGGAAGACTACATTTGTGTCCTTCTACTCCTAAACTTTGTATATTTCTAAAAACCCAGTGACCTGGGGTACCTGGGTGGCTCAGTTGGTTAAGCACCCAACTCTTGATTGGAGCTCAGGCCATGACCTCACTGTTCGGGAGTTCAAGCTCAAGTTAGGCTCCACGTGTCAGCACAGGTTCTTGAGATTCTGTCTTTCCCTCTCTCTCTGCCCCTCCCCCACCTAAAGTAAATAAACGTAATTTTGTTTTAAGTTTATTTATTTTGAGAGAGGGGTGGACAGGTGGAGAGAGAATCCCAAGCATCCCCAGCAGGCTCTGTCAACAGAGTCCAAAGCAGGGCTCAAACTCACAAACTGTGAGATCATGACCTGGGCTGAGATCAAGAGTCAGACGCTTAACCAACTGAGCCGCCCAGGTGCCCCCAAAATAAATAAATTTAGGAAAAAAAAATCCAGTGACTTAAGAAGTAGCTTTTAAAAAAGACACTATCACTCTTCACAACGATATACAGTTCTTCCTTTCATGCACCCTCATGTGTCACGTCAAAAAATCTTTTCTTTCATTTCATTGTGAAAAATTCCCAGCCAACTTCGGATCATATGGATTTCCATTCATTAAGTGTTTGCTAAGCATTTAACTATGCTTTCTGTTGGGAAACCCAATCATCAATAAGACATACGTACCGAGGAGTGGTCTAGTGAGTGGATGGGGCATGTTACTAAAAAAATTACAGATCTCGGTGCATGAAGTTGGAGAATTAGTCAGGTGTCTGATTGTAAGGGCCCTGGGTGCCACACGAGAGGGGCACATGTTTCAGGGCAATTCCTCGGGCAGCAGAGTGGATCAGAGTTGATGAGGCTACACAGTAACTACAGACAATTATCTCAAGAGAGCGGCAGTGAGGCGAGAGAATAGTGGAATGGATCAGACACACGGTAAGAATAGGAGGGGCGAGGGCTGGTCATCGGTAGAGTGTGGTGAGGAGGTAACAGCCAAGTGGAGGACAGCTCAGAAGGCGCCTGTGTAAGGAAATTAATTCAGTTCTGTACGTGTCATGTGAGGTGCCTATACACAGCCACTTGACGCTGAGCAAGCAGGAACCCAACCCATCCAGGCTCAGTGGGGGGACATTAGGGACAGGCGCCAGTGAAGCCTGAGAGCCTGAGATCACCAAGGAAGAACAGAGAAATCAGGGAGCAATCTGAAATGAAACAGAATCCAGGAGAAGCGCAAGTTCTAGCAAGGTACCAGTCCCTGCCCAGAGCCCGCTTCCAGCCCCAGCCGCCAGACCGGCCAGCCCGTGCAATCCCAGCCCTCTGTGTCCGTGCGCTCTCCAACACTCTGGCGGCCCCGTTATCTGGTGCAGACTGTGACAGCAGCTTAGGGAGTCCTGGCATGCCGTCCTGAAGGATTAACTCTATTTTAGTGACTTGGGAGGGAACAAAGAGATTTTTATGTTAGACAATGCAAAGTTATAAAGCAGAAAACCAAAAAAACCCTCATTTTTAAAAGAGATAAGACATAATTTCAATAATGCTTTGTGCTTTCAATTCCTCAGGCTTTGTACTCTCTCAAGAAAGAAGCATCCATTCTACATGCAATGTGAATTATGTCGTGGCCATTTTGTTTTGTTTGCACATTTTGTCTCTCATCTTTGGCGAAAAGTACCTACGATTTTTTTTCTAATCGCTTATTTGTTTTTGAGAGAGACAGAGAGACAGAGGATCCCAAGCCGGCTCTGCTGTGAGAGTACAGAGCCCCATGTGGGGCTTGAACTCAGGAACTGTGAGATCATGACCTGAGCCCAAGTGGAACGCTTAACCACCTAAGCCACACAGGCGCCCCAATATCTACATTCTTAAAAAAAAAAAAAAGTCACCCCAACTCCTTTTACCGTATCTCTCAAACAGGTAGTCAAGTATGGTGCAAGTTACCCTTTATTTATTATTTTTTTAATTTTTTAATGTTTATTTTTGAGAGAGACAGTGAGAGCCACGGAGGGGCAGAGAGAGAGAGAGAGAGGGAGACACAGAATCTCATGCAGGCTCTAGGTTCTGAGCTGTCAGCACAGAGCCCGACACAGGGCTTGAACTCACAGACTGCGAAATCATGACCTGGGCTGAAGGCGGACACTTAACCGACTGAGCCACCCAGGCGCCCCAAGTTACCCTTGATATCACACACAAGAATCAACTCGAGATGGATTAAAGACTTAACCATAAGACCTGAAACCATAAAACTCCTACAAGGAAACACAGGGAAAAGTTCCTTGACATTAGCCTTGGTTTTTCAATTTGACACCAAAGCTAGGTAACAAAAAGGAAAAACAAGTGGGACTACAGTAAACTAAAAAGCTTTTGCAGGACAAAGGAAACCGCCAACAAAATGAAAATGCAATCTACTCAACGGAAGACACGTGCAAATGAAATATCTGACGAGGAGTTAATATGCAAAATATATAAGGAATTTTTACAACCCACCACCTAAAAAAGCTAACAATCTGATTAAAAATAGGCAGAGGACCTGAATGGACATCTTTCCGAAGAAGACATTTTTCCAACAGATACATGCAAAGACGCTCAACATCACTCATCAACAGGGAAATGCAAGTCAAAACCACAATGAAAAACCACAAATCAAAACCTCACACCTGTCAGAATGGCTCGAATCAGGAAGACAAGAAATAACAAGTGTTGGCAAGGATGCGGAGAAAAGGGAAGCTTCGTGCACTGTTGGTGGGAAGGCAAACTGGTGCAGGCACTATGGGGACAGTAAGGAGATTCCTCAAAAAGTTAAAATTAGAAATACCATATAATCCAGTTAATTCTACTGCTATTTACCCCCACCCCCAAAATACTAATTCAGAAAGATGTATGTATGCACCTCTAGGTTCATCACAGCATTATTTACGACAGCCGAGATACGGAAGCAGACTAAGTGTCCATCGATGATGAATAAAGAAATGGCGTATATATACGCAGTGGAATATTACTGTCATAAAAAGAACGAGGTCTTGCCATTTGTGCCAACGTGGATGCCCCCAGAGGGTGTTGCGCTGAGTGAAATAAGTCAGAAAAAGGTAAATACCATGATTTCACTGGCATGTGCAATCTAAAAAACCAAATGAACCAACAAATGAAAACTAGAAGCAGACTCATAAATACAGAGAACAAACTAGTGGTTGCCAGAGGGGAGAGAGGCGAGTGCAGAAGTGACGTAGGTGAAGGGGATTAAGCGGTACAGACTTCCAGCTAGAAGATAATTAATCACCGGGATAAAAAGTACAGCCAAGGGGCCACTGGGGTGGCTCGGGTGGTTAAGTGCCCGACGTGGCTCAGGTTGTGATCTCAGTTCGTGGGTTCGAGCCCTGCATCGGGCTGTGTGCTGACAGCTCAGAGCCTGGAGCCTGTTTCAGATTCTGTGTCTCCCTCTCTCTCTGCCCTTCCCCTGCTCACGCTATGCCTCTCTGTCTCTCAAAAATAAATAAACATTAAAAATAAACAAACAAGAAAAAGGGATTACAGTTGATAATACTGTAATAATGTTGTATGGTAACTCTACTTATCATAGTGAGCACTGCACAATGTACAGAATTATTGAATCGCTATGTTGTACAACTGAAACCAATATAACTTTGTGTGTCAATTATGCTTCAATTAAAAAAGTAAAACACCACGGCGCCAGGGTAGTTCAGTGGGTTTAGTGCCCAACTCTTGATTTCAGCTCCGGTCATGATCTCACAGTTCGTGAGATTGAGCCCCATGTCAGGCTCTGCGCAGACAGCGCGGAGCCTGCTTGGGATTCTCTCTCCCTCTCTGCTTCCCTGCCAAAGAAATAAAATAAACAAACAAACAAAAATTAAAAAGCAAAACACCAAAAATAAATTTATAAAAATTATTGAGATTTGAAGAATTCTGGTTTTAAAATGTTATAAGAAAAATTGTAAAGGTGAAATTTAGGATTTTGAAAGCAAAGTTATTAAATAGTTTCATAATGTTTACAGTGGAAACATAAATGGGACTATATCAAAGTAAAAAATGTCTGCAGAGTAAAATAAATGAACAAAGAGAGAAAGAAACCAATGGAATGAAAGAAAATACTTGTAAACCCCTATCATCAAAGAGGTTAATATCCAAAAAATATGAGGAACTCCTATGCCTTAATAGCAAAAATAAATAAATAACCCAATTTTAAAATAGGCAAAGGCCCCGAACAGACATTTTTTTTCCCAAAGACATACAAACGCCCAAAAAGTGCTCAACATCACTAACCATCCAGGAAATTGAAATCAAGATCACAATATAACTGGACAGAACGGCTATCATCAAAGTCAAAAAGGCAAGGGTTGGCAAGGATGTGGGGAAAGGGAGCCCACTCCCTTCGCAGCCATTGGTGAGGATGCAAAGCGGCACAGTCACTATGGAACACAGGATGGAGATGGCTCAAAAACTTAATGGAACTACCCCGTGACCCAGCAATCGCACTTCCGGGTATACGTCCGAAAGAAACGGAATCATGATCTCACAGGGATAGCTGCCTCTCATGGTCATTACAGCGTTGTTCACAAGAGGCAAGGTATGAGAACACACTAAATGTCTGTCAGTGGATAATAGGATAAATAAATTGTGACAGGGGTGTGTGTGGTGTGGGGCGGGGGGGTGGATATTCAGTCTTAAAAAAAAGTAAATTCTGGAACATCTGGGTGGTTCAGTCAGCTAAGCAGCCAACTCTTGATTTCAGCTCGGGTCACGATCTCATGGTTCATGAGACGGAGCCCTAGGTCTGTCAGTGCAGAGCCTGCTTGGGATCGTCTCTCTCCCCTTCTGCCCTTCCCTCACTCACTCTCTGTCTCTCAAAATAACTAAACTTAAAAAAAGGCCAAAAAAAGGAAATTCTGCCATTTCTGACACAGATGAACCCGGAGGATATTACGGTAAGTGAAACAAGCCCAAAACAAAAAGACCATGATCTCACTCACAGGTGGAATCTAAACAAATCAAACTTCCGGCGGGGTTAAACCTGGCTCCCTCAGTCAGAGGAACATGCAACTCCTGATCTTGGGGTTGGGAGTTCAAGCCCCAGATCGCCTGTAGGGACTACTTTAAAAACATATATATACATATATATATATATATGTATATATGTATATATATATTTTGAAAATCAAATCAAACTCCTGGGAAGAATAGAATGGGACAAGCAGGTAAGGGAAATGCCAAGATATTGGACAAAGAGTACAAACTTTCAGTTATGAGTAATTTCTGGAGAGCGAATGCACAGCATGGGGGCTATACGGTTAACGTCTTGTATACTTAAAATCTGCAGAGTAGATCTTTTTTTTTAATTTCTTTACTGTTCATTTTTGAGAGAGAGAGTGAGTGCATGAGGGGTGGACAGAGGGAAAGACACAGAATCCGAAGCAGGTTCCAGGCTCTGTGCTGACAGCGGCTTGAACTCCCGACCCATGACACCATGGCCTGGGTCAAAGTCGGATACTTGACTGAGCCACCCAGGCGTCCCAGCAGAGAGGGGATCTTAAGTATTCTCACACCGCAGGTCTAAAAAGGCAATCACGGGACGGGACACATATGCTAATGAGCTCGGCCGTGGGAATCATTGTCCACTACACCACCACATCACATCGCACATCTTAAATGTACAAAATCTTAACTTATAAATCATACTTCGATAAAGATGGGGGGTGGGGTGGGGATCCTGAATCTTCCATGTATCATGCAACACCGGGCAGGTTTAAGCTGTGAGAGGGGAAGGACTACTGCAGGAGATAGTAGGGAGTCTGAGTGAATACATTCCAGAGCCAGGAAGGGCAGCCTCTTTCAGTCTGTTGGTGCGCGGTGGAGAGACAGAGGCGGAGGGGGCTGCGGGGTTTGGGGAGCGCACTCCACTAACCTGAAAGGCTAGACCTACTTTTCCCGAGGAGCCAACAAATGTCCCTTCTTTTGCTAGTTCAAGTGGGGCTTCTATACTTCCTACTGGAGTCCTAACCGCAGGGGACGCTTCTGAAAACTAGTGCAGGGCTCTATAAAAATGGCACACTGATGTAACTGTTTATAAGAATGTGTCTCTCCTAAGACCACCAAGTTGTCCTCTCCAAACGTCGAGGAGAGTGAGCAACTGCGCGTGTGACGTGAGCACCGTGTCAGGTCACTGAGCGAGCGCGTTTCACCTCTCCAGGGACTGGTCTCGTGCGCTACTCTGGGTAAACGGGAGACAGGTGCTGCTTTACAACTTCAAACATACCCACTCCACCCAGGTACAAGCTAAAAGGCCGGCTCACTTGTGTCTCGCTACTTCCTCGGGCTACAAAGAAAAGGCAGGGCTACAAGGATTTTAAGATCTCAGTGAAGCTCCTGTGGGATCCAGTTTTCGCCCTGAATGTGCAGCTCACGTGCTGGCACGTAACACACCGAGGCGCTGCTGAGCACCAGGTCCGTCTTTTCCAGATCAAGCTCCAGCTTAACCACAGCCTTACTCCTTTTCTCCCCTGCCCCACCCCTAGGTTCTATGTCCGTATTATTGCAAAGCATTTGACTCCCCTATCAATACCAGTGGAAATTAAACAAGAATTTAGTACCTCTGTAATGCCTCCTGGACTGTTTCCAGAACACAGTCAGAGCCTTTCAAAGGAAAAAGTTACATATATAAAATGTCCTGGAGACCCCATACCCCAAAGATTCACCCAGACACAATTATCAAACAAAAACTTTAGAACTCACAACCAAAATGTTTCATGAATGTAAATTCTTTTGTTATTTTGAGAGAGGGGGACAGAATCTCAAGCAGGCTCTACCCTGTTAGCTCGGAGCCCAACACAAGGCTCGATCACACCAACCGTAAGATCATGACATGAGCCGAAATCAATGGCTGGATGGTCGATCAACTGAGCCACCCAGGCGCCCCAGGGAATGTAATTTCTGCTTACTTTATGTGTCTAGTTGATGGGCTATTTATGGGGAAAAAGTCCTAAAAAACATTTTAAATGGACTGGCCTATCTTGAACATTTAGTGTGTAACTGATGGTCTTTATGCTTCAGATTATCGAATGAGTACTGGGCGTTCTTAAATAAACACGGTCTACCAGTTAGCTGGCTTTTTATTATTTTTTTTTAACATTTATTTATTTTTGAGAGATGTAGAGACAGAGTATGAGCAGGGGAAGGGCAGAGAGAGAGGGAGATACAGAATCCGAAGCAGGCTCCAGGCTCCGAGCCCTCAGCACAGAGCCCGACGCGGGGCTGGAACCCACAGATCGTGAGATCATGACCTGAGCCGAAGTCGGCCGCTTAACCGACTGAGCCACCCAGGCGCCCCAGCTGGCTTTTTAATTACACACATTTTTACAGAGCGCAGTGCTGAAGTACATCATCGGGGACATGACCACTTCTGCTGTCCTGTAATAATTTCCTACTCGTGTTTTCTACATCACCCCCGTTGCTGTGTCCCACTCACAACATGGCCCCAGACTCGCAGCGTCACCGAACCCTGGAACTCGTTAGAAATGCTAACAAGAGGCACCTGGCTGGCTCAGTCAGTAAACCATGTGACTCTTGATCTTGGGGTCGTGAGTTCGAGCCCCAAGCTGGGCGTAGAGTTTACTTAAACTAATTTTTTTTAAAGACAGAAATACTGAGAATGTGCTCCTGGGTCAGACCTGCTGCCCAGCAACGTGCCTGAGCAACCCTTCCAGGTACCTGCTCTTGCCAGGAAATCACTAGGACACAGAATCCTAACCGGCTGACGCTAAAGCTGGGGCTTCCTAACATGCGATCTGAAGTCAAAGGCAAATGTGCCCTTTCCTGGGAGAAGTCGCTCAACTGTCCACATTCTCTACGGGATGTCAACCTAATGACAGGTGGCACTACTGCGAGTCCTCGAATTCAGATTTCACTTCTGCAAACACACACCGAGCGAAAATGTTCTCCAAGCCCTTTAATATTCACTTAAAACAGTCGAGGCACAAGCAATAATAAAACTGCATTTTTTATGTTACAAGAAAGACAGTTTTGTGTAGTATCTGCATCATATACCAATTTTCTCAAACTCTCTTCTCCAATATTTTATTAATACTCTGGTCCATAAGTTGGTTCAACAAAGTCAGGAAAGCAAGCAGAAATATGGTTAAAAAAAAAATCAAACTTACTGAAGGGTAAGAGGACTCAAACACTTACTGAGTGCCTACTATGACCAGGTTTTATGTACTTTACAGAGTTCAATGTAAGTCCTAGTCATGTTACCAGGATAGCAGGACACTGACAGGTAAGCCCACTTTACGTGTGCTTACACCTTAAGTACAAATTGTGGAATCGAAAAATCAGTCTTTCCCAAGGAAGCACACCAACGCGCACGGATACGTTAATTCCATTTCCAAAGACTTTACCCGAGCGCGCGCCGTTAGCACGTGGGCACACTCCGTTGTCCCACTCTACCTAAATCTTCGGCTGAGCCCCCTCTGGCCAGCGTCACCCCTACTGCCTGCCTGGTTGCATCACCATTTAAAACTTCAGATAGGAAACGTGTTCCGCACTTATGTGTCTGGGGAAAAAATCTTGCTTAGGCTTTTTTTTTTTAACAAAATGACTTTCAGAAGTGGTGCCTGTTATGAAAACCGTCAGTCATTTAAGAAAATGGCAACATAATCAGCTCTAATGGGAAGATATCACAGTCTTTTCGGCAGGCATTAGATCAAAGCTGATTATTTTTCAGAAAACTGACACCCGGCTCAGACGACAGAATTCTCCAGAGCATCCAGCCTTCATATCCTCCCCCACAGCTAGGCCAACCCCACACTCCTCCAGCTGGTCCTTAGTTTTTCTGGGTCCGTTCCTCTCATGCTGAGCTGTGTGCCCCTTGCTCTTGCTCTTTTCCCCTATGTACTAACTCCGACGTATATTCTGAATGCCCCTGGCCTCAACACCCCGTCTGGCTGGGGTAGGCCCAGGATAAAAGATGGTTTCCTACCGATGTGTTCAACCACTGACCAGCTGCCACTGCGCTGCTTTGGATTTGTGCTGTATTAGTAAAACTGACTAACCAACCCTGCACTGGTCACCTCCCTGTCTGCGCAGAAGAGCAGGCTGGGTGTTATTAAAAATAAAAGCACACTGTTTAAGGGTTCAGGATCACAAACCTGGAAGGTACGTGAGGAAGAGTCGTCCTTAAATGTCTGAGTTGTGTGGTCTGACATTCTAATCTTATAGATGAGCGTACTAGGGGTAAGTTCAGAGATGTAATGTGACCTGCCGAAGGGTGTGGGGCTGTCCAGAGGCAAAAACTTAGAACCATACTCCAAACGCTTTCCTTTATATCCCAACCACAACAAAAACCCAAGGTTAAGAAAGATTTCTAAGTAAAACAAAATAAAAAGTCTGGTACCTAGGAAAATCTTTGGGATCTCTCCAGAGTTTTAGAATAAAGGCAACCTCTACACGGAGGAATTGTTATTCGGTTCAACGGATGACAGCAAGGACCAAGGATCTTTATTCTCAGGCCTGATGTTGAATCTGTGCCTGCAGATAACATGTCACTGTTTTGAGAACACCTCCATTCTCTCCAGGGCTTCAGCTACAAGATTACCCCTTATTCTCATCAAAACAAGATAAATGAATCAGACTGAAGGAGGATTAAGGAGATACACTGATGATAAAAGCAAAGGTGAACAAACATTTTACAAGCATATCATCCCAGTTACCCTAAAAGTTAAGTTTCAGATTTACATGAGTAGTGACAAACCATATGATTTCAGCGAAAATCAACACAAGTTAGATCTTTAAAAAGGGGGGGGAGGGGAGAGAATCAACCCAGAAATACTAAGTCAGGCAAGCATGCAAAATTCAGAGTATAAAAAATGCAAGGCCTGGGTGTCCAAACATATGTCTCAGGAGAAGGTGGATTTGAAGATGCTGAATGAACCGAATGAATCAAAAGCTGAAAGGGACCCTTCTCTGAATCAGCAGACCAATTCCCTCATTTATAAACGAGGAAAGAGGGCAGACAGTAATCGGTGAAGCTCGCGTGGCTAGGTTAAAGATGTACATAGGTTAATTCCCAGTGCTATCTGCAACTACATACATCTAAAATACAGGGAGATAAATATCCAGAACACATTAAGCCCACTGATTGGAACAAAACATTTCAAGACGAATCCACGCAGAGGTGAGTTAATACAGCACAGCAGCACATCTCACGTAGTTAAGAGATTAAAAGGAAAGAAACGATCTCTTGAAGCTTTTAATGCCTAGTTTTGATAAAGCAAGTTTCCATCCAATTCTTTCATGTAGAACAAAATGAACTAGCTTAAAAAAAAACCATGCATTCTTCAGCTTTCTCCTACATTTTCTTGGCCTACGTTTTCAAAACTAAGCACTGAGCATTTTTAATGTAAGTAATGTGATGTTATATGTACATTTTAATTGCACAGTTTAGGAATAAAATAAATCCATGATATTTCGGTAACTCGTAGTGTATTTATAAAATGAGAAGATTTCTATCAAAATACACTTTTCACTGGGATAAATAAATAAAACAGACAAATGGATCTACACAAAGTAAAAATTAACTTTGGTAGATTTCAGTGTAGGACAGTCCATAACCAGCCTATTTGCCCTTATTCCCCCAGAGCTGCTCATCTTCCGAGTTAGGATTTTAAAAATATTTTTAATTGATATTATGTTGACACTGGTTTCTCATTCCACATCATCTTCAGCCAAGCTCTGAGCACTTACAATTCTCTGAAAGAGAAAAAAAAAATTTTAATTTTTAAATGTCCTTTACAGGAGGCAAGAATACACATGGGGAAAAGACAGTCTCTTCAACAAATAGTGTTAGGAAAACTAAACACCTACATGCAAAGGCTTGAAACAGGACCACTTTCCTACACCATACACAAAGTAAACTCAAAACAGAACTAAAGACCTAAGTATGAGACCTGGCGCCATAAAACTCCTAGAAAACATACACTGTAATCTCTTGGGCATTGGGCTTAGCAACATTTTTCTAAGTATGTGCCCTCATGCAAAGGAAACAAAAGCAAAAATAAACTATTGGGACAATACCAAAATAAAAAGCTTTTACACAGCAATGGAAACCAACAAAATGAAAAGGCAACCTACTGAATTGGAAAATATTCATAAATGATGTATCTAATAAGGAATTAGTATCTAAAATATATAAAAAATTCATGTAACTCAACACCAAGAAAAATACCTAATAATCTGATTAAAAATGGGCAGAGTACCTGATAGACACTCTTCCAACAGACACATTCAACGATGCTCATCATTAACCAACAGGGAAAGCAAATCAAAACCACGAGATGTCACCTGACACCTCTCAGAACGGCTAGAATTAAGACAGGAAGTAATAAGTGTTGGCAAGGATGGGGAGAAAAAGGAACGCTGCACACTACTGGTGGGAAGGCAAATCGGTGCAGCTGCTGTGGAAAACAGTAATGAAATTCCTTAAAAAACTATGACAGGAATACCAGACGATCCAGTAATTCCATTGCTGGTTATTTATCCAAAGAAAAGGAAAATACTACATTGAAAAGATGTACACACCCCTATGTTTACTGCAGCATTATTTATAATAGCCAAGATATGGAAGTGAACTAAGTGTCCATCACTGGACGAATGGAGAAAGAAGTGACATATATATAATTTAATGGACTAGTCCACCATAAAAAAGAAATGAGATCTTGCCAACTGTAGCATGGAGGGATCTAGAGGGTATTACACTACGTGAATTAAGTCACACACAGATGAACACCATCTGAATTCACTTATATGTGGAATCTAAAATACAAAAATGAATGAACAAACAAAAAAAGTAGATAAAGACCCATAAACACAAACTGGCAGCTGCCAGACGGGAAGTGGGGGGGAGGGGGATAGGTAAAATGAGTGAAGAGAAGTGGGAGGTCCAGGCTCCCAGTTAGGGAATAAATGAGTCACGGGGATAACAAGTAGGGCATAGGGAATATAGCCCATGACTGTGTAACAGTGTTGTATTGTAAGACAGACGGTAACCACATCTGTGAGAAAAGCAGACCATAATGTACACCTGTCAACTCTGTAAGCTGTACACGTGAAACTGATGTAACATTTTGTGTCAAAAATACTTCAATTAAAAAAGGGAATTTTTTTTTAAAGTTTATTTCTTTTGAGAGAGAGAGAAAAAGCACACACACGTGCAGAGGAGGAGCAAAGAGAGAGAATCTCAAGTGGGCTCAGCACCAGCAGCACAGAGCCTGATATGGGGCTCGACCCTATGAGATCATGATCCAAGCTGAAATTAAGAGTCAGATGTTTAAATGACTGAGCCACCCAGGCAGCCCCCCAAAAAAATTTTAATGGGGAAAAAAAGAGATGTCCTTGGCAGTCAAAGAATCAAATCTTGCTAAAGTCTACTCATTCTAACATTTCAACATTTAACACGTTTAAACACTGTTACCAAAGAAAATAATGATTACACGGTCAGTCCCATTTCAAAATCTAATAAAGGAGGAATAACGTGCCCTGTTTTAGATGTCGGTCAATTATACCACTAAAACCAGAAAGAATTTAAGATCTCTTTCCACTCCCACATAAACTAAGAATTCTGATCAGTGCTTTCCTGGTCACCCTATCCTCCAAACATTTCCCTTTTGGGCCTGAAAATGCTCACAGTCCTCACACAAGAAAGTAATTCCAAAATTAGCATTTGAAAATGTCTGGATGACAGGAGAGAAGTTAACTGAGTAAGGGAGGCCATTTCTAGAAAGAGGAATTCAGGCTTCATCCCAAACTCATCCGTATTTCAAAAGCCCTCACCCACAGGTCAATCTTCCAAAAGCATTATGCCACGCTGCCTCTCCAAGAGCAGGCACTGTTGGAGGGTTCCGGTATAGGTACACCAGGAGCCATGCTAATCTAAATAAGAAGGATTAAGACCAAACCTTTGGTTTTTCAACTCTTTCCCTTGAATCTTTGGGGCCTTTATTTTCTTTCTAGTCCCTTCCCCAAATAGTTGAACAAAGATCAGTTGGAAGAACTAACCAGTCATTTTATTAATTTTTTATCACACCAACTATGGAAGTTAACACATGAATAAACAAAATATTCCAAAAAAATAGATTCACTTCAGTTCCCTGGAAAAGATTAAAAATGAACAGAATGCAAGTCATACGTAATCTTTTATACAAACGGTACTGTGTTCAATACAGATTTGGAGACGTAGTTTAATAGGTCCAAGCCCGGGGCCCCTGGGTGGCTCAGTTGGTTAAGCGGCTGACTTCGGCTCAGGTCATGATCTCACGGTCTGTGAGTTCGAGCCCCGCGTCGGGCACTGTGCTGACGGCTCGGAGCCTGGAGCCTGCTTCGAATTCTGTATCTCCCTCTCTCTGTGCCCTTCCCCCTGCTCATTCTCTGCCTCTATGTCTCTCAAAAATAAACGTTAAAAAAAAAGAAAAAAAAAAAAAAAAGGTCCAAGCCCGAAACCCACCTTGGCAAAAGTGGAGGTACTGGGGCCTTTAGACAAGTGAGGTCAGAGGCGATCTACCAATCCTTTATGATCTAGTTTCAGGCTGTGCCACCTTGGCTCCTCTGTCCTCTGCCAGGACACTTCACTGAACGCATGGGCTCACGAGAGTAGGTAGAAAACTAGTTTTAGAAAGTAGCCAAGAGGGGCCTGAATTTTGATATGTGGATACAGGCCTGAGATTTAATACTATGAGACGCACTTTCTTGTTTTTTTGTTTGTTTTAAGTAGGCTTCACACCCAGAACAGATCCTAAAGCGGGGCTTGAACTCAGGACCCTGGCGATCAAGACCTGAGCTGAGATCTAGAGTCAGACGCTTCTCTGACTGAGCCACCCAGGCGCCCCTGAGACACACTTTCTGATCCGCAAAGAGGGCACAATGACTAGCTCTTATGCCCGCTCACTCAAATGTTATTAGGGAAGAAAAATTTCAAGCACTGGTATCTCCAATTCTAATTTCATCCCAAGAATGAGTTTCAGCATTTCATCATGTTCACTAGATTAATGTTTCGTTTCAACGGTAAGAATGGCCTTTATGGTAAATGTCAATGTCCCTAAAACATTTCTTCCACAGATTCTACTCACTTTTATTCACATTTCAAATTCTTACCTGACTAATTGTTGGAAGCTTGGTCAGAAGCATCTGGAACACTGGTGGTGGAAGAGTTTGCTGTAACACTTGCAGCAACTGCTGTGGCTGTCCACACACCGCAATTGCGTTCGTCAGATGGTCTACACCCTTCTCATATTCACCTGGAAGATTATATAGGAGCACCATGACCTGGAAAGCCTTTGCCTTTTGTCCAAAATTCGACTATATAGCCTTCACCACACCTCCAAGTGATAATGACCAAAAATATCACAGAAGTAAAAACGTGGAAATAATCTGCAGTACCTTCATATAACTGATATTATGAAACCATTAATAAGAACAAATCAGATCACATGCACAGATATGGAAGTGTCTTCAAAACACATACAGAAGGGGAGAAATTAAGTGCAGAAATATCCAAGTATATTACTGTTTACAGACTTAGAATATTCCTGAAACATTATATAAAAAATTGCTAACAACGGAACAGTACTTTTCTAGAAGAACTGAAGACTGGGGACTGAGGTGGAAAAGAAGCCCAAATTCATTTAACACTAATCCCTTACACTATTTGAATGTTATCACATGCAAATATAAAAAAACCCCTAGGAGGGTGGTGCATCCAGAGACAGTGAAAAACTCATGTCCTGCCCCGCCCCACGCATCTCTTCCGTCTGGCTGCTCCGGGGTCACATCCTTTATAATAACCCGGCACAAAGTTTTCTGACCCTGAGTAAGAACATGACCAAATTAAGTGACTGAAGAATGGTGTATAAAGAAAAATTGCCTGCTTTAACATTTTCACTTGAGAAAATCCGAAGACTGAGGTATTCAAACTGAAGAAAGCGGAACTCTACAAAGAAGTACTTAAAACAGAATATACAAAAGACTGAGGCACCTGAGTACCTCAGTCAGTTGAGCATCCGACTCTTAATTGTGGGTGTCATGATCCCAGGGGTCCTGTGGGATCATGCCCCACATCAGACTCTGCACTAAGCGTGGAGCCTGCTTAAGATTCTCTCTCTCCACCCACCTCTGTCCTGTCCTCCCTGCCCCTCTCCCCTGCTCATGTTCTAAAATTAAAAAAATAATAAAAATAAAAATTATAAAAAGGAAAATATAAGACTTAGGTCTTCGTCCTGGGCTTTGACTTTCATCAGGGGACACAGTGACTCCACTGACTTGGGAAATTACCACACCAGTTGGCCACTGAATCCTCATGCCATTCAAAATCCTCATGAATTTATAGGCAACACTGGGGATTACACTGTTGCCTGGGGATTTTAATTCTGGTTATTAAATGGAAACAAAGCTACCACTGGAATGTTATGTGTAGAACACAAGGGATCCTGAGACACCTCCAATATTTCTAAAAACATTGCAAACAGTTAATGACCAACCAAAGCAAGTCAATGCAGGTGAAACCATTTCTTCTCTACGCTTTGAAGACCTGAGCCCATTCAAGGTATCCTAAGATGAGCTCTGGCTCAGTTAACAGAATATGCTTATGGAAGACCCCTAGATGGAAACCATGCCAAGCAATGAAGTTCACTGCCTAAATCAATTATGCCTTCACATGGCTTACTTTGATGTTGACTTTTCCCCTAATTATAACCACCTGAGTCTTCAACCTTGGGCCGGGCTGGTAGTTTCCACCAGAAGAAAAGCAGCTTTAACCCTCTGGATGGTATTGAGTTGAAGTGTGGAACATGAACTTGAGAAGAAAAATAACTCTTCTCTGTCCCTCCTTGACCTTCCCCCTCAACCACCATGAGTTACTGTCCTTCTCAATCTGGATCTAACAGTTCAAGTTAGACAGAGGGCCACAACGCATGGATCTCCGAGATAATCCAAATGTTAAGTAATTAAGAGTGCACTGTATTCTAGTAGTCTGGAATATAAGGAAAATAATTTAAAAGAATGTTTATATTTTGGGAGATGGAGGAAAATTTTGGTAGACATTTGATATCATCATGAAAAAATGTGGAGAATTTGTTTGCATGAATCAAAAGACAACCTGTGACCTTAGACAGGTATCCCTATCCATGCGGACTTTTCTGTTCAGATAGTAAAGTAACACAGCCTCTTGAATGAGCCCTGTGAGGATTTAAGTACTTTACTATTACCCTATGATTAAAGCTCACATGTTTCCTACTGAATTGGGGTAAAAAAGTCAATTACTAATTACTAGAAAATTATTTTCTAGTTAAGACATTTGCACTCTTATTTATAAATATTATCGGCCTACTACACCATCCAAATAGGCCAATTATTTTTTAAACAAAAAAAGAAATTACTAAAAAGTAACACATCACCACCACCTCAAACCTTTAATCTCTTTCCATAAAAATAAATTAAAAACCCACAAATGACCTACATTGTGTAGTTCAATACTATCTAAATCTAAGATATAGCAATGAGCATAAGAAAAACTTGACATTGACACTTCATACCACTTTAATCAATGACAGCAACTACTACTTCAAAGCTACTTTTGACACTAAAAATTTACAAATACATTTAAGACTCTAAGTTACTGAATTATACTTTTCAACTTGTCAGTGTCATCATTTTAACTTCATAATAGTACTGTTTTAAAAAACAACTTTTTTAGTTTATTTATTTGAGAGAAAGAGAAGAGATGGGGGGTCGGGGCGGCGCAGAGGGAGGGAGGAAGAGAATGTGCGTGAGCCGGGTAGGGACAGAGAGAAAGGGAGAGAGAGAATCCCAAGCAGGCTCTGCACTGTCAGCACAGAGCCCGATGCAGGGCTTGATCTCACACACCATGAGATCATGAGCTGATCTAAAACCAAGAGTCAGACGTGCCTAACTGACCGAACCACCCAAGAGCCCCTAAAAAAAGAACTCTTCATCCTGAACTGAATACATAATGCACAAAGCCTAAACTCTAGATCAGATTCGGTTCACTGACTGGTCCTGAAAGCAAGCACCATGAACTCACTGTGTGACCCTGACAGGGAAATTAACCTTCTCTGGGAACTTTATGACCCGTTCCTTCCTAGTAAGTACTAGAAAAGACCTAGAGGTTAGATGAAGAAGGTGAGGAAGCATAGTCCTCGATCATATTCTTCCAGTTACTATTTATATACTGCATTAGGACCATATTCTCCAAACTGCTAAAAAAATAACCTCATTTGTAAAGATTACTTATTATATTCTCTGTATCATATATCAAGTAAACCTAAAACTCACTCAAAACACATTATGGACAAGGATAACCCACAAGTATTTATGCTAGAGCCAGTCTTTTTTTTTTTTTTTTTGAGAGAGCGTGCGCATTAGTTGGGGAGAAGGATAGACAGAATCTTAAGCAGGCTCCATGCTCAGCGTGGAGACCAACGCAGGGCTCATGATCTGAGCTGAAATCAAGAGTCGGACACTTAACCAACTGAGCCACCCAGGTGCCCCAAGAGCCGGTCTTAAATAAAATAATCCTCCCGTTATTAACTGACTTGTCTTGAAATATTAGAATACCTTTTTTAACAGCTGCTAGATGACACACAAAAAAGTCCCTTACCACCACAAATTTGTATTAGTGTGAAAAATTCCAATTTCCTGTCTTTTAATGACTATTACCTTGGGCTAGCAACTCTTCACCAAGCTGTATTTCTTCAAGGAAGAATTTCTGAACAGCTTCTGCATCTTTAAGATCAGGTAACTGTTTGGAAACAGAATATTTAATACATGATTATCAAAATTATGCTGGGGATATAACCAATACACAGAAAATCACGCCACTAAAAACAAAACAAAAAACTGAATAGCTCATTGTAAAAAATGATAAAAAGAAATTTACCCTTCAATACTCACAAGCATTACAGTTTGGTTATCTACATTTAAACCAATGCAAAAAAAACTTACTGATTAAACTGAAATTAGAACAGTTCTTAGAAAGCTGTGCATCAAACTTAAAAAATGAAGAGTACAATGATCTTTACCATAAAATATGCAATTTACTGTTTACACTATTGATCCCCATTATAATACATTTTTTTGAAATTTTTTAATGTTTATTTTTGAGAGAGAGAGAGAGAGAGCATGAGCAGGGGAGGGGCAGAGAGAGAAGGAGACACAGGATCTGAGGCAGGCTCCAGGCTCCGAGCTGTCAGCAGAGAGCCTGACATGGGGCTCGAACTCATAAACTGTGAGATCATGACCTGAGTCAAAGTCGGACACTTAACTGACTGAGCCACTCAGGCGCCCCTATAATACATTTTTATCTATAATCAACTGTTCTTCTGATCCATTATTTTGAATAGATTTTTACATGTATCTAAAAGATTACATGTAAGTGGCAGAGTATTCCATGGAGAAATACAGGCTTGTATAATCATGATCTATTTGTTTGACATTTGAGCTACTTCTAATGTCTTCACTATTACAGTTACAAGCAACTTTATTTAATTAAGTTTTTGGTTTTGTAGCTTGTTACATATTGCCAGACTATGGTTAATGTCACCAGCTATGGGACTTACCTTTTTATTTTTTTTTTTAAGTTTATTTATTTCGAGGGAGAGGAGCAGAGAGAGAATTCTGAGCAGGCTTCACACTGTCGGCATGGAGCCTGATGCGGGGCTCAAACCCACAAACCCTGAGATAGTCAAAAACCCTGACCTGACCCAAAAAGAGCCAGCAGCTTAACTGAATGAGCCACTCAGGTGCCCCAGGATTTGTCTTTTCAAAAAATGTAAACCTACTATTAAAAAGTCCTGTCTTGGGGCACCTGGGTAGCTCAGTCAGTTAAGTGTCTGACTCTTGACTTCAGCTCAGGTCATTATTTCACAGTTAGTGAGTTCAAGCCCCACATCAGGTATCACACTGACAGCACAGAGCCTGCTTAGGATTCTCTCACTCTCTGATCCTTGCCTGCTCACGCTCCCTCTCAAAATTAAAAAAAATTTTTTTAAAAAGTCCCATTTTATTTAAAAACCTAAACTTCTATTACTGGCAGTTTTTGATTCCTGACTTCTATACATTCTCATTACCAACATGCACAAAGAGACCTTAACTTTCTGAAAGTAGAGGCGACTTTCATTGGCCAACACAGCACAGGTAAGAATGTGATTATACCTGAATCTAAAAATACCCACGGGTGCATGTGTTGATACCCACTTTCCCATGTCCTGAGAAAGAAAAGGTTACTGAAATATCATGAACATCTTACGTATTCCGGAAAGGGAGTCTGGACATAATGGAACGAAGTGGCCGCCTCTCTGTTTCACATCCCTATCATCATGTCCAGTTTGTTAGCTGTGTTGTGATTACTCAGTTGTATCAAAATAACAAAATATAATATTCACAAATTTAATGTTTCCTTGCCCCAACTTGATATTTTTTTCTTTTTTTCCAACTTGCTTTAAAAAGAACCACTACTGATCCAGTAGTCCAAGTCCTGGGAATCCAAGCAATGGAACTAATTTTAATAAAAAAAGAAAAGCTATATGTGCATGACTAACATTTACTTACTTGGCTTACACATGTCACAGAACATTTTTTTATCAAGCAGAGAAACCTATGTAGTCATTAAAAATTATCATGAACACAGGATCTATGAAAAGAAAAAAGTAAAAAGATTTATATCTACATGTACATATTAACATCAAGGTAAAAATTTGCCACGCGGTGAGATTCTAGATCAGTGGGTATGAATAACCCAATTTAACTTTTGAAACAAACAGCATGTGGTTCTTTTAAAGGAAGCTGAAGGAAGGAAAATTAATAATTAATGTTGTATTGTATTATTCTGAAGCAGCTGAGTGAGAAAGTTTAAACCTTTTGGTAGAACTATTTTCTGTAGACTATCATCTTAATGCCCCTCAAACACTGCTCAGGTGGTAAGCTGTCTGCGGTTAGGGCCAACAGGGGGGAAATAGTGATGGACCAGATAATCTGCAGTTGAACTAACTATTCCAAAAGAAACAAATTATATTTTAAAATAAAAAATCAATGCCTGTTATCAACTAGCTTTCTCAAAATACACATTTCAAGTGACCTATGAAGTATATTATACAAACTAAACAAAAAAACAGATCAGATCAAGTGTTACCTTGGAAAGTCCAGCTCTCTCCTTCGCAAGCTTTTGTTTCTTTCTTCCTGCAAGATATGGAATATTTTCTGTTTATCATCATTAAAATGGGAATCAAAAGAAGTCAAACTGCTGTGACAGTCACACATGCTATCTGCGAAACATCACTGAGAAGGGCTCTCCTATCCTCCTGTCTCCTTGTGATCTGTCAAGGTCACGCAAACAGTTCTGGTCCATGAGCTATGACAATGTGACATTTCCGGACAAGAGCTTTTTCCTTTCCTCTGGGGCTCCAAGATCAGCAATTTTCAAGATAGAGACAATTCCAATAACTGATTAATTAATTACCACAGCAAAGTAAGCCCCGTGCCCCCATGGGGGGAACAGGACATGAAACACAAGCAAGAATTAAGCCACTGCTGTTAGAAAGTATTACAACTGAAATAGATTTAATCTTTGCTCCATGCTGAAAGCTATCTGACATTCCTAAATGGGAAAAAAAGGGGTGTAACAGGACAGTGTTCAGAAACACACTGCAAATTTCTTAACTACTACTGGCTGGTTAACAAAAAAAAAAAAGCCTCTCCCGCAGCACCTGAGTGGCTCAGGATTAAGTGTCAAACTTGTCCAAGTTTAGCTCAGGTCATGATCTCCCAGTTCATGAGTTCAAGCCCCATGTTGGGCTCTGTGCTGGCAGCTCAGAGCCTGGAATCTGCTTCAGATTCTGTGTCTCCCTCTCTCTCTCTGCCCCTACCCTGCTCATGCTCTGCTTCTCTCTCTCAAAATCAAATAAAACACTGGAAAAAAATTAAAAGAAAAAAAACCTCTGCCTACACTCTGGAAGTTGTTTTGTCTTGTTTTTGATATGAAAAAGCAACACTACATATCTCAGAAGTAAGTGATGTTTGGGGTGCCTGGGTGGCTCAGTCGGTTATGCGTCTGACTTCAACTCAGGTCACGATCTCAGGGGTTCGAGCCCCGCGTCGGGCTCTGTGCTCACAGCTCAGAGCCTGGAGCCTGCTTCAGATTGTGTCTCCCTCTCTCTCTGACCCTCCTCTGCTCATATTCTATCTCTCTCTCTCAAAAATAAACATTAAGAAAAAAAAATTAAAGAAGTGATGTTTAAAATCTTAATCATCAATTAGTCAACCCCTAAGCCAAATCAATAAAGGACACCAACGGTATTTTAAATTGCTATTTAATTATATATTGAAGGGGTGTTAGCACAGAGGAAGCACGAGCTTTGTTTATATCCCAGTTCTTCTCACTACCATGTCACCCTGGGCAAGTTACAGTAACCTGTACTGCATTTCTCTGTATGTAAAACTGGTCTAGAACAGTACATGCTTCACAGAGTTCTTGTGAAGATTAAATATGTTAATTTATGTAAAATATTTCTTAACCGTGTGCAGTTTATCATGTGCCACACAAGGAGTTGTGCTATGCTAAATTACTAGTCATTAAAACTGCCGGGTGACATGGAGACTGCGGCACAGCTAAGAAAGGTAAGACTAAACTGCTTATTACGTGGGTGATCTTTGGCACATAAATCTCTTAACCCTGCAAAGCCATGTTTCATCTTACTACTGTGAGGAAAAAAAAGCCATAAAAAAGAAGCGAATGTCCTCTGAAAACCTTAGTGTTCTACAAATCCAAGTCTAATCAGCGCATGACTAGAGACGCAGTGAGCGGTGTGCCTCAGTGCAGTGTGGTCCGGGAAATTTCTTACCCACCCTTACCACCTGGGTTTCGCCACCAGTAGCTCTCGCCCACTCTAGCGCCCAGTATACCTAAAGTGCTACAACCCTAAGGCTTTAATACAATTCTAGCAGTTTCAACAAAACACAGGTTAAATAAGTTGATCTTGTATGTAAGTTTGAACACAGCCCATTTTTCTTTAATGTCTACTCATTTTGAGAGAGAAAGAGAGTGCACACACAAGCAGGGGAGGGGGAGGAGAGAGGAAGGGAGAATCCCAAGCAGGCTCCACACTGTCTGGCAGGGCTCAGATCTCAGGAAGTGTGAGATCATGACCTGAGCCAAAATCAGGAGTCGGACCGTTAATCAACTGAGCCACTCAGGGGGCCCCCATTTGTCTGTCTTTAGGCAGAAAATAATCTGTTATTTTCTTAATAATCGTTCTGTCTTAACTAATTACTAAGTATCACAGTGCTGGAAGGAGACCACTATGACCAGAAGAGAAGTGGAAGACTTCACAGAAGAACCAGACATGAAGACAAGGGACATTTGATGCTACAGGTAAGCGCTCAGTGAGTTTTGGACGCTACCCTGTAGCTGGACACTACTCTCAATATTAGCTGGCTTACTGACTCCTCACAGTAACACTAAGACAGGTACAATCAGCATTGCCACTTGAGACAATTTACCAAGGTCACAACTAATAAAAGGTGGAGGGGCAATTCGAAAGCAGGCAGCGGAACTGCCGAACGTGTGCACTCGAGCAGCGTTCTGTATCACCTCGGTGTGCCGTCGGGTAAGGGTGCCGACAACACCGAGCCCGCTCTGGCCTCCCATCTCGTTCAGGCTCACCGGGTGGCCTCTCCTGGGACTAGGTGTTCCAGCACCCTTGGAGATTAACGTGTGTACCTGAGAAAGGCCCAAGGTGAAGACTGGGGAAGGCTTTTTTTGGCCTCCCACGAATCTGTGAGAGAGAACAGAGTCTTTCTCCTAACTGACACACACGGAGTGCCACAGTATCTAATTAAAGGTTAGCTGCCATTTACATCAATGCAAATCTTTTGAGATGCGTGATCTTGCCACAATGGTTTTCTGCTAGTCCCTTCATCTATAAAAATCTGTGGACTAAGGTCCAGACTCTGGGGGGAATAACTGTGCAGCCAGATCACCATCTGACTCCTCCCGCCCCCCTTAAGTTATGCTGAATGAAATTGTAAACCTATGGAGTCACCGGCTTTATTTTCCAGTTTCAAAGTGCCTTCTCAGTTTGGGGGATACTCTACTGTCCCTCCTCTACCTTCTAACAGACGTGAAGGCATCCCATAAAAAAAAAAAGGTACCTCAGAAACGAACAAAGCAAGTATATGGAATAAACAGGTATGTACAACTTGCTAAGCCAGAATTTATGAAAGATGAGGAAAATAATGAAACCCAGTAGAGAGGAACTTATTTTCCATTACTATCCAATCTTATAGCTGTTTTTTTTTTAATAGGATGGAGAGGAGTGACTGTTGTTGAATGATACAATTACCAATTTTAAGATGGATTAGTTCCTTTAAATTTCTACCAGTAAGATTCTAGCTTTAGTTTCATAAAATAATTTCATTGTTTCCTTATCCATACATAATACTATCACTATGATAAAGGGACAGAGGGGAAAAGACTAAAAAATCATGGAGTTACACGTTCAACAAGCAAATTCTGCCCTTGACTCGATATTTACTAGAAATTAGTCCCAAGTGCTACTGTGTAAACCTAACAAGTTAAAACAGACTTTATCTACTTTCAAAAATACACATAAAACAGGAACTTACAGACTGCAGAACTACTCTGAATAAAAGTTTTACTTCCTAAAGAAAATGTCAAATGATAATTATATTCATAAACAATCTTTAGCATCCATCAGTTACCATGTGCCGGGGACCATACTAAGCTCTGTGTTGTAACACTTCACAAAAGAGGGAAAACTAAAGCTTTAAGTTGGTTGTCCAAGGTTACTCAGCTAATAATTCAACTGACCACTGGGATCAGTGTAGACCACTGCTAATGCTAGAAAAACAATTCCGGACTGAAGACGAAGGAAAGGGGATTCTGAAGATCTCTCAATTTGTCTAAAAGGACAGCTTTTATTTCTTCGGCCCAAAACTGGTTTTTCTCAAGGTTTCTAATAGGACTGCAGTGTTTCCAAAGGAAACAAGGATTAATCTATTCTACAGACCTCTGTAGCCACACCACCGCCACCACCGCCCCTCCAATGACTGAAATTCAAACAAGAAAATGATCTGAATTTCCAGTTATGTTTGTTTACAGCCAGCATTAATGGAGGGGCTTTCCCTAGGTCAGGAATGGCGGTGCCCTTCCAACGTCTCAATCATCACAAAAACAACCAGAGGCAGGTGGCCTTACCTGATGTTCCCAACTAAGAAAATTTAAGATTCAGAAAGCCCCAAATTACGCAGCTGATGTGTGACTAGCGTGGGCCTGGAAAACGGGAGTTTCTGAATCCAAAATGGGATCTCCTTCATTAGTCTATCTAACCAGAAATAAAATAACTTCTCCGTAGCCCTTCCTTCCTAAAACAGAAGACGGCTGGAATTAGGTGTCACATTGTAGATGGTACAAGATCATCACCTACCCCCCAAGGGGGTATGTCATTAGCCACGTGGGGCTGCTGAACACCTGAGACAGCCTACCACCAATTAATTAAACACGAAGTATGAAATAGGATAATCATTTTTTCCTGACGTTCTAGGCTTTAATAACTTAACATTTCAATTTTAATTGTAGAAAGCGTTTTGACTGAGCAACCTAGAAAAGTCACAATTTATTGCTACAAATTTGCTCTCTGAGGCCTCCGAAATTCGAAGATCACAATGGTTTTGGTGGCACGACCTCCCTCATCGTAGATCTCTCGTAAAAGATGTCGCAGGTATGAAATAAGACTGAGGCACAGGAGAGGCGCAGCCTTTTGGACTCCCCTGCAATTTCTATAGCATTCACTCATATCTTGGAAGCATTTTCGAGGAAGCTACCAAGAGGGTTTAAGAATGCAGCAGCGATACGGGTGGATCTGCGGAGCAAGTTTCAAGCACAATTTCGGAAAACACAAATCGCACGACTCTCGAGTTATGAATAGAGGTTTAAACAGGCGAACTGCAAAAAGAGCCCCCCCCCCCGCCCAAATCCTAACACAAACCAGAGTGCAGTCACACGGTGTGTGTCTGGAGACGACAAAATGGGAAAAATCGTCCCTCCAAAATGGAGGGAAGCATGCGGGGAGGTGGGGGGACCGGCGCCGCCGCCTTTCTCCGGCTCGGAGGTACTCAGCCGCCGGGTTACCCCGACGCCCCCGCACCCCCACGCCCCCCAACCCCCAGCGCGGCAGCGAAGGGCAGCCACGCGGAAGCGGGGAGAGGCTGCGGGCCCGGGACCGAGGGGATCCACTCACGTTCTCGAAGCCTGTTCTTGAAGTTGGGGTCACTCCGTCTCTTGCGGTCGAAGTAAATGCAGTACCCGATAAAAAGAGCCCCGCAGACACCGGCGGCGATGGCGCTGTTCCGGCCCACCATCTTCGCTCGACCGCGGAGCAGGAAAGAGCGCGGCGGCGTCGAGGCCGGGGTAGAAGCAGTTGGCCGCGAACCCTCACAGCGGACCGCGCCGCTGCGACCTGTCGCTCGCCGCGAGGGACGCGGAAAGGCCAAACGCACCCACTTCCGGCCCCAGCCGTGCGAGGCCCTCGGGGGCGTCCGCGGCAGTGCCTGAACAGCGGCGCCCGCGTAGCTCCTGCGCCTGCGCAGGGGGCCTAAGCGCTGTTGCTGAGGCGCCTCCGGGCGGGGTGTGCGTTGGTGTCAGCGTTTTGCAAGTGACCTCGCACTTCCGGGAGAGCCGCTGAGCGTGACGTCGCGAAGGCTGTGCGTGGCCGTCAGTCACATACTCAAAAGACTTTGTAGCTGACTTCTTTGCTTGTGCCAAAGATGGAAGGGACTGGTGACAAATACTTAGTATTAATTCTTGTGTAATATAGACAACCTGTGACTCCTTTGAATTGAACTGAATTTGCTTTCCAAGTTCAGTCACAATCCGCTTTACAGCGAGCAACATAATCTAGTGACCCAGTGTCGAAAGAATATCACAATATAGGCTTGAGAGGGGTGGAAGAAAATCACGCTGATTCCTGGAAAAATATAATGGATAAAAGAGATGGAAGAAAATTGAAAACATGAGTTGTCTTATAGTCCCTGGAAACATTATATATGGTAGATTAAAAAGACAAAACCTTGGTTAGAAAGACATTAAATAACTATAAATTGAGAGGGGTAGGGGAGAGAAGGGACCTTCAAGTTTGTGTCCTAACAATGTGGTTGCCTCTGTCCCCAGTCATAGGGAGGGATCCTCTTAAACCTTGGGAGTGACAATGATGTCTCTTACTCAGGGTGAGCCCTGGCAGTTTATGCTAAGGAGTCCACTCTGATGGGGGCTAGCCAGGCCAGAAAGACCAACCATGTGCTTAGAGGGTTGAGTCTTGGATCCAGCTGATACCAACCCTACCTTTGGGAAGGTCGGGGTTGGAGCGGAGGCGAGCTGGAGATTCAAATGGCCTACTTAATGAAACCGAAATAAATACTCAGGACCCAGAAGCAGGTGAGTCTCCTAGGTTGACAATACACTGTGTAATTCTACACCAATGTGCCATGTGCTAGGAGGGTGAGGTGTTCTGACTCCAAAGGGAGGGGACAACAGAAGCTTCATCTGTGGGACTCTCCCAGACCTCTCCCTATGCGTCTTTCCATTTGGCTGGTTTCTTTTTTCTCTGTAATAAAGCTGTAATTATAAGTGCAACATGTTCCTGGGGTGCCTGACTGGCTCAGTCAGAAGAACATAGGACTCTTGATCTCCTGCTTGTGAGTTCCGGCCCCATGTTGGGTGTAGAGATTACTTAAATAAAATAAGTATACCATGTTCCTGAGTTAAGTCCTTATAGCCAATTATTGAACCTGAGGGGGTAGTGGGAACCCCCAAACTAATAGCCAGATGGTCATAAGACCGTGACCTGGAGACCCCACCCCCACCCTCAAGTTTTGTCAGCTGTCTGAAGGCAGTCTTGTAGGAGACTGTGCTTAACCTATGAAGTTTGGCCAAACTCTGGGTCGTCGGTGTCAGAAGTTATTGCAAGGGTACTTAACGGACACATTCAGCTGGAGCCCCTAGCCTAGTCCAGGAGGTTGGGAAAGCCCTTTTGCTTAATTGATACCCAATGGAAGACCAGAAACAGGACCAAAGGTATGTATGCATTGCCGGGACTGGGGTGGAGAGGGAAGGGTATAGAGATGCATTCTGTACCAAAGCAAAGATAGTAATTGAGATTTACACACAACAGAGTAACACAAAAAGCTTTTCCTTATGTGCTGCACACATACATTCGGATTCTTCCTGTCCCCAAACTTGCCAGTGACCTCAGCTGTTAGAGGTATATCCTAAGCCTCAGATGTGTTGGAACACAAAAGACTTGTCCGAGGGCACACAGATGCAATGAGGCCTAGAACTTAACTCTCTTGAAAACTTGAAGAGACTACATGGCCATAAGATGAACAAAGAACTAGCTCTGTGTTGGGCATAATACACATGATGTAAGTGTTCAGGTCACAATTATGAAGTTCAATATACCAGGCAATATGCTGATATGAAGCAAAGTTAGAGCAACATCTGTCCTTTTCCCTTAATGTTTTAAAACACCTGTTGTAAAACGCAAGCATAGACTCCTGAAACAGAAACCGCCTGGCACCCCCTATGCACTTGTTTGTGAGTGAAATCATTAGTGTGTTGTGGAATACTGGTGGATCATGACCCAGTGGATCGTAATTGGTGGTGAAAAAAATTTTTTTAATGTTTATTTTTGAGAGAGAGAGAGATAGTCATGAGCAGGAGAGGAGCAGACAGAGAGGATGACACAGAATCTGAAGCAGGCTCTGGTCTCTGGGTTGTCATCAGAGAGCTTGACACGGGGCTTAAACTCAGGAACCAGGAGATCATGACCTGGGCCAAAGTCGGATGCTTAACCAACTGAGGCACCCAGGTGCCCCACAACTGGTGTTTTTAAGAAAATAGAATTTGAAGTATCAAGAAATGACATGTATAGAAGGACCAGTAATGTCATGTGAAACTTCCATGTCAGTTAAATATATCCATCAATGTACTAGTCACAGAATAAAGTTAAAGTCTCTTATTTCATCAATCAAGATATTTAAATATTTTTAATGTTTATTTTTAAAATTTTTAAAAATGTTTTTATTATTGAGAGACAGAGAGAGATAGAGCATGAGCATGGGAGGGGCAAAGAGAGGGGGAGACAGAATCTGAAGGAGGCTCCAGGCTCTGAGCTGTCAGCACAGAGCCTGACGCAGGGCTCGAACTCACAAACCGCAAGATCATGACCTGAGCCAAAGTCAGACACTTAACTGACTGAGCCACCCCGGCGCCCCAACGTTTATTTATTTTTGAGAGACATAGAAACAGCGTGAGCAGTGGAAGGGCAGAGAGAGAGGGAGATACAGAATCTGAAGCAGGCTCCAGGCTCTGATGAGCCATCAGCACAGAGCTCCACGTGGGGCTCGAACTCACAGATGTGAGATCATGACCTGAGCCAAAGTCGGCCACTTAACCAACTGAGCCACCCAGGCGCCCCTCAATCAAGATATTTAGATAAAGGGTTGTCCAAAGTCATGCACAGAGGTTGGTCAAGAACCAAATGCCCTTATACTGCGGCCCATGGCTCTTTACACAAAAACCTAAAGACCAAAGGAGAACCCCATGTTAAAGACTGAACTTATATATCAGAACAACCAATAAAAACTAAATTATGAAAGGAAAAAAAAGGCTAAAATGATATATTTATATATACACTGAACATTACATAAAATATCCGCTAATACACACTATAAGGTATACACAATAAAAATATATGCTACATATAGTCTGTATCTACAGTAATAGTTCTATATGGTCTATAGGTGATGCATCTTTATACAAAGTTTAATGGGAAATACATGCAAAAATGCTCAAGATTATCAAGTAATAAGTATTTAGTGAACCATACTTACAAAAAACTAGATTTTAGGCACCATAGGGGATGCTAAGCATAAAACACCCAGTCTCTGGATACAGTAAAATAGAGCTCTGATTTCTACAAAGTACATTTTAAAGATCATTAGGTTTCCCTGAAGCTACAACCAAAAGATGAGATTTTCAAAATAATCAGGAAATAACTCACTATCCCTCAAGCCCCTTCTCCACCTCGGTGACACGACACCTGCATTGCTGATTCTGCCCGCCTCAGACCGGCACCCTTGGGTTTCTCCCACCCCGCCCCCCCTGACACGGATGCAGCTTGGTAAGATCCGTGACAGGGGCGACAGCTGCAGCACAAGCTTAAGTCCCACGGCAATACAACGGTATTCTCTCCCCTTGTTGAACTTTATGGCTTAATTACCATATTTTATCAGAAAATATCCTTTATTGTTTTTTCAACAATTATTTTTGAGAGAGAGAGCATGTGCAGAGTGGAGGAGGTGCAGAGAGAGACAGACAGACAGACAGACACACACACACACACACACAGAATCTGAAGCAGGCTCCAGGCTCTAAGTTGTCAGCACAGAGTCTGATGTGGGGCTCAAACCTGTGAACCACGAGATCGTGACCTGAGCCAGAGTCGGACGCTTAACCAACTGAGCCACCCAGGCACCCCAGAAAATATCCTTTAAGTAGGATCTTTTTGAAGGATTGTTTCATTTCATTCTACTGCGTGACACTAATTTAAGAATCACAAGTTTTCCTGGGAGAGTATTTTTCCAAATGAACAACAGAAATAAAAGTAGAGATCTGCTTTAAAGACAGTTTGCCAAGGACTTCAAAAACGAGTTTAATTACCGTTAGAATAAGAAATCAAAGGAACATTTCATATAATATTCTTTCATTCATTAATTAAAATAAAAACCCCAAACTCCACTTTTCACAAATTCAAGCAAAATGGGGGAAAAAAAATTAGTGGCTGTTAACGTAACAGCCCTTCAAACCTTTCTTCTTTGGGATTGTGATTTGTATTAGATCAGTATTCCGACCTATCTAGGTCCAATCTGTATTAAGGTGTGTGTGTGTGTATATATATATATTTTTAATTTAGTCACTTTAATTTAGTCTCATCCCAAGTAATTCTTGAAACAACCGTCTGACATGTTAATTACATATTCCCATCATACGCTAATACAGAACAACTAAGATTCTTTTTTTTTTTTAATTCTAAGTGTCTACCCTAAGTCTAAAATCATCGGCAGTAACACATAATCGCTGGTGACTAATCTGCTTACATCTTAAAATAAATGCTTCAAAGGTGCTATTAAAATGTGAATAAACTAAAAACGTTCCCACGTTTCACACGCACCACCCATAAAAAATTTTGCAACTTGATACACGGGTTTACCACACTTTTATTATGAGTACTCAGTGGGAGCAAAATAATCTCTGGATTGTTACTTCTGTTTTTTCTGTTTCTTAGTCCGTCCATTTTTCTTCTGTCCTTTCTTTTTCTTCTTAAGGAGAACAGCTTTTTCTCCAATAAACAAACTTTTAGAATGTCCTACGTTTTTTGAATCGATATTAAGTCCCTGTTTAGGTTTCCCGACATTCTTCGAGCTGGGATTTGAATTTGGCTTCAATTTTTCTTTACTGACAGAACGCATGACTCTGAGTTTTCTCCCCATCAGTTCAGAATTATTTAATTTCAGAGCAAGATGAACAGCATCTGTATTCTGGAATAAAAATCAATGTATTAATTTCCACCAGAAATCCCTCTGCAAAGACACTAGTAAAATTGTGACTTTAGTGGATTCGGAGAATTTTCAAGCTTGCACCTAGACAGACACCCCTCCTGCTTTCACATCCAAGAAGTCCAGTCCCACGGGTTTCAGAGGCTGGGCCGGCAGTCTCGGTTTCATCATGCTCCTCACGAGTTTCACCCCAGGAAGCACTCAGCTGCCTCGTCACATAATCAGGTAAGTCACAATCCAACAGGCTTTATTTTTCTCATTGTAAAATGGAGTTTCGACCAACTGGATAAGTCACATGCCATCTTTTAAGCCAACGAGCCTCCCCTCTCACAGGCTCTTTCTGCAGAAGCTGCACTGTGTTAGCAGAGTCTCTTGAGATGTTGGACTAGACGCCCTGCAGAATTTCGTTGTTGTTTTTTTTTTTATGTTTATTTATTGAGAGAGAGAGAGAGAGAGAGAGAGAGAGAGAGAGAATCCCAAGCAGGCTCTGTGCTGTCAGCGCAGAGTTAGGACACTTAACTGACTGAGCCACCCAGGCGCCCCTGCAGGATCTTGTTGAGATCCCAAATTCTATTACTCTTTTATTCTTATATAGAACCACTAACAACCAATAACAACCCTGAATATTTATGAGACATTTGCTAAAGGGCTTTATGAACTTTTCAAGTAACAGTAGACAGCAGAGGGGCACCGCAATGGCTCAGGTGGTTAAGCAGCGACTCTTGGTTTTGGCTCGGGTCATGATCTCACAGTTCGTGGGACAGACCTGGCATCAGGCTCTGTGCTGACAGCAGGAGACTGCTTGGTATTCCTCTCCCCTACTCGAGCTTGGTATCCCTCTCCCCAACTCGAGCTCGCTCTCAAAATAAATAAGTAAACCTTAAAAAAAATAGTAGACAACGGAGAAACACTACAATGCAGTAATGATGGCAACACAGACTGTGACAACCTTTCTCAAGAGCTGTCTGGTAATAATACGTATCGAGAGTATTAAACGTGGTCATACATCTTGACCTAGTCAGTGACAGCCCGCTGGCGATCTATCAAAAAAAAAAAGCAACCACAAACATTTGAAGGAAAAAAACCACCCCAATTTCATTATTATAGGGAAAAATAGAGAACACTGCAAATTTCCAACATTTGAGAAACATTAAGGAAAAGACAGTATAAATTATATTACATCGTTCAAAAGAACATAGTTATACACCAGAAAACACAAAGCAGGTGGCAAAATTTTATGTCCACAGAAGTTCAACTTTAAAAAAGAAGGCACAGAAAAAACTGAAGGAAATAAAATTAATGGATGCTTGTGGAAGGGAGAAAAACTTGAGTGCCATCAGGCAGCATGTATATTCTCATGGTATGTATATTCTAATATTATTAGGCAGGATATACTGGTTCATATTTAGTAAACTAAATATAACCAATTTTGTACAAAGAGCAAAATTTTCTTCTACCTGTGCGACCGGGTCAATTCTTTCCTCCGTTTTACGGAAGGTGGAAATTCAGAGATTTAATATCTTTCCTATTATCTAAAACATTATTTAATAATGTTAATATGGAGAAAGAGGGAACCGGAATGTCTTTTGATTAGGTGTGGTTACAGGAATAGCACTCTAATATGGCAGGTTAGGACTGTCGTTTCCTGACGATGGAATCTGGAGGTGACGGTGACAGTTATGTCTGAGAGCTGAAACAGCACTGACAACCTCTCCGGCACATTTCAAAGGACAGTGACAACACACCAGTCTCCCATACCTCGAAGAGTACGTAGCCAAACCCTCTGCCGACTCCGGTGCCTGGGTCTCTCACAATCCTTACCGCCACAATCTTCCCACAGTCCAAAAAGTGTTCCTCAATTGCAGATTCTTCCACTTCTAAAAACGAATTCAACCCGAGCACAAGTAAGGACAGAATCGCCTTTGAAAGCTGGAGCTGTGTAACAGTACAGCCAGTTAACATGATACAGTTAATATAGCAGGCCCCTCGAAGACCACTCAAGTTACACTCTACACTAGATATCAAGTTAGTCTTAAAGCAAAACATGAAGTTACTACTCAGTTGTTACTTTCCTGTTATTTTAAGGACAAATGGGTACTTTATTTGAAACTTACTGTACGGGAGATTCCCCACAAATACTGATCTCTTGTCCCTCTGAAATACAAAGAAGGTTAATAAAAATCACTAGAGCCGAAAATGGAAGTCTTCCAAAAATCCACTCTTTCCCTCACCCCATGTATCCGGACGGGTCTCCACTGCTCTAACTACACACCAGTCCCTTGTTTGACTCTGTTTCTTTCGTCTTCCCTCTTGAAAGTGAGTAAGCACCAGAGGAAGCAGGTTTTAGTGTTCACAGCTAGCACTAACACACGGCAGTGCTCGAGACAGGCATGCTACACTGGCCAGCTCTCTCTGTACCGGGCCAGACCGCAGTGCTTTGGGCACTGCGGGCCAAGTGGTCTCTGGCGGAACTACCCTCCCTCCCGGCCTTGACAGCACATTTACAGCAGCCTCATGGGTATGGTTGTGTGCTAATAAATAATAAATAATAAATTCAAATAACACGAGCAGCTGATGGACTTGGCCCTCAGGGTAGGTCTACAATCAAAGCCAGAGATGTCTTCCAGGCCTTGGGCCTTCCTCGGCTGCTCACTCTGACCCCCACAACAATGCGCTCTGGGTTTCTGTGGTGAGCTCTCACGAGCAGCCTTCATTCATGTGGAGAGACCTTTGTGAATCGCAAATCCAGTCCCATCGCTCCTGCCTTTAACCCTGTGGGGCTGCTCCTGGACAAGCTCCAGACTCAGCCCGGCAGACCAGCGTCTTCATGATTTGGCCTCTCCTATTTCTCCAACGGCAACTTGCTGCGGCCCCCCTTCTCACCCTACCTGGTAACAACTGCATCCAGCTCTTGCCACTCCCTGAGCAAATTAAGTTTTCACCCCCACCTCATACACTGGCTAGAATTTCTTGTGTCTAGATAAACCTGACCCATCTCTCAAGTCTGATAGAGACCTGTTCTTCTCCTGGAAGCCCTCTTTTGTCCCTTCTTGCTAACACGTCCCCAAGTCAAGTGTCCCCTTCCTGAGTTGACAGAGCATCCTGTGTATTTATCAGAAGTGGCTCAGTCAGTTAAGCGGCCGACTTCCGCTCAGGTCATGATCTCACAGTTTGTGAGCTCAAGTCCCACGTCGGGCTCTGTGCCAACAGCTCAGGGCCAGGAGCCTGCTTCAGATTCTAGGTCTCCCTCTCTCTCTGCCCCTCTCCCGCTCCCGCTCATATGCTCTCTCTCAAAAATAAACACACATTTAAAAAAAAAAAAAAAGGTGCCACAATCAGCCCATCTGTCTTCACCTTTGTACTGCGAAGCCCCGCAGAACTCAGACTGTGTCTCTGCACTGCGTGCCTGGCCCAGAGCAGGGACTCAAAAACTGAGTTGTTTAACTTTCTCGATCTCAGTATATGAAATACGGTGTTGGCCCGGAAGATCTCCAACATCCCTTCCAGGCTAACTCTCTAGGAACACTTGACCAGACGTGGGGGTACTGCGTTCTTGGAAGCTATCGACTAAGGTCCTCGTGCCAGGCTGTGCGGCAACACTGGGACCTCAGAGGACCAAAGTGTTTCCTTCTTGGCGTCGCTCGTGCTCACTGATGATTCCACTCCTCTCCTAGCAAAAGCTCAGGAGAGAACATCTCTCCCTACGAGACACTAGTTAAGTTCTTTAAACAACTCAAGTACTACTTACGGATGAAGTCTCGGAGGCCAGATCAACTCTAATACGAAATCCATCTGCAAACTGGGCCCCATTTCTGCGTTATAAACACGAAGGGGGGAAATGGTTGTTAAAAATGAGCGCTGAGTTAACTGTAATATTTGCTCTAAAGTCAAACCAAAGAATAAAACATCCTCGTATATACTTAAGTATAATCATTCTACTCAAATCTCAAAGAGAGAAAATTACCTTTTCAATGCTTTTGTAGCAGCGCTCTCATCCTTAAACACAACATAAGCATTAATATTTTTCTGGTCAGGATGAATTTTACGTCTATACGAAAAGAAAAAAAAAAAGACGACGTAAAATCTGTTAATCTCGAAGTCACGAAAAAAATAGTTTGTTTTCTACTCTCCATCAGCACATACGACAAGAATTCCCGGGAGAAGTTTCCTCTCTTTCAATAAATATTTAGTAATGACGCAAAAAATACTGAACGATTTACACAGATATCTGATAAAACCTGGAACCTTCCCCTTCCTATCAGTCATCACTCTGAGAGAGCCAGCGGGCCCCCACGGCAATGTCACGAGGCCAGACACAAGAATCTTAACTGCATCTCTGAACCTAACAACACATAAGCAGATGCGACCGCCAACTTGATTTTTCCTTCTTACTAGAAGAAAAAAACTACACAAACGTGTATAGCTTAGAGAAACTTTAAAGATCAACCCCCTTGCAGCCACTGCCCGTCCCCAAGACTCTCCCTGTGCCTCCTCCCCTCCAAAGGTAACTGCCAGCCCTACTTTTCCAGAAGCTATCTGCTCGCGTGTCTCTGTGGTTTTATCACAATCAATGTCTATTCCTCCGTCATACTTTGGTGTTGGCCATTTGGGGACTTGAAGTCTTCTTGGTCTTACTCAGTCTGCAGGATTCTGCCTTTATCTCTCTCTTTACCTTACTGTTCGACCTACAGAATCTTCCAAAGGCTGAATTTTTTTGATTGCAAGCTCACAGTACAGGTCAACCTCCGGCCTCCCTATTTCCTGCAAATTGACGGCTGGATCCAGAGGTTAGCTCAGACTCAGACTGGACATCTCTGACAGGACTGGAGGTAGTGCTGTGTTCGCTCAACGGGAAGCATGTTATGACTGGTTTTCACTCTTTTTTTAACGACTACAGCTACGGCTGCTCAATGCCTCCACCCGCTAATTCGCTAGGCTTGCAAGATGGTCATATCATTGAGATGTGGCCAGTCAGCAAAAAGGACCTAGCGATGACCACAGAGTCTTCCCTGAAGACATGAACCTATTGTTTTTGAAGTGGCAAAAACGCTAATAAACGAGCGAGGACCATCAAGAGAGGTCCTAGGGAACGTGAGGGCATTACTCCCGGCATTCTGTAATAATATACTACACTATCAGAGAGTTTTATATTGATAAAACTAGCTGCGATTGCTGGAATGCCTAATATAATACTGGGCACTGTGTCAGACACTGTATGTATTCATTTAATCTCCCATTTCTGACATGGGGGTTCCTTTTCTGATCTTATAGATAGAGAAGCTGAGACTCAGAAGTGCCACGATCCCAAGGCAAGGAGCGGCCAGCCCAGGCCTTCAGACAAGCCTCGCCGACTCCGCAGCCCCTACTCTTTCCCTGCAGCACGCAGCTCCCGACAACATCCTACTCAGCTTCTCCTAGGGTTGAAATGTTAGCATCCTCCCCAAATTCGTATGTTGAAATCCATGTAATGCCCAAGGTGATGGTAACAGAAGGTGAGGCCTGTGGGCGTGGCTAAGGTCATGAGGGTGGAATCCTCTTGAGTAAGACTACTGCTCTTAAAGAAGACACCCCGCAGAGCTCCCGGCCCTTTCTTTATCTTACTGTTTGACTACAAAACGTGAGGACGCGGTGAGAAGGCACTGGCAATGAACCAGGAAGCTGACCTGACCAGAATGCAACCATGCTGGCACTTCATTCTGACCTCCCAGCCTCTGAAACTGTTAGAAAGAAATTTCTATTGTTTATAAGCCACCCAGTCTGTGGCCTTTTGTTATAGCAGCCCAAACAGACTAAGACAAACGCCAAGACGGCCTAAATGGAACGTGACTTTAAAAACTCTTCACTGGGGGCACCTGGGTGCCTCCGTCGTCGGTTCAAGTGTCCGACTCGATTTTTGCTCAGGTCATGATCCCAGGGTCCTGAGATCGAGCCCCGAGTCCGGCTCTGCGCGGAGCACGGAGCCTGCTTGGGGTTCCCTCCTTCTGCCTCTGCCCCTCCCCCACTTGCACTTGGGCACGCACACGCTCTCTAAAAAATTTAAAATGAAAAATCCCTTAACTGCACTCTATGAGAAAGGATCCCTCGGCACAGAGGAATTCATGCAGTTCTGCCCCTTTTCTATGTGGCAAGAACCTGTTTTGTATTAAGCTTGATGGGTGATTAAAAAAAACTAAGGACATCTAGAGGTCTAGGCATTAATGACATCTAGAGTTCTACTCGCACCCGGAAGGGAGAAAGCCAGGAACAGCATCATCCCCACCCCTAAACAAGCAGCCAGATAACCTACAGCATTGTAACTTTTGTAGAAGCTACCAGAGCTGAAGTCCAAGGGAAACCAAGCCGCCTGGGGGCTAAGTGAGGGCGGGTCCATCCAGGGAGACAGGAGGCAGCACTGGCTCACAAGCTGGTGCCGGACGAGGGCGCTGGGCCGATTTCAGCTAGGATTTAATAAACTGCCAAAGCCGAGTGTGGGCTGGGCCTGAAATGGAATCTCTGGAGGCCACCCACACATATTCGCACCCACTCAAAGGCTCTGCCCCTCCGACCTCTGCCGGTGTCCCCAGGAATAACTGAGGGCAGGTGGGAGCCCAGAGACATCCCTGGGGGGTGTGGGCTGGAGAAAAGAAGTGTGAGGAGGACACAAAACCCACCTGGATTCTTCACCCTACAGAGAGGGCTGAGCTGCGGGGGCAGAGACAGAAACCCAGTCATCCCCAGGGCATAGGGAATACCCTTGTGGCCAGAGAAGGGACGCCTCCTACCAAAGGGCAACGAGTGGGAAATGTTTTCCAGCCCAAGATCCACCAAAGGCACAGGCAGAGTTTGGCTGCCATGGGAGGGAGGACCGGCCGGTGCACTGCTATGCAGGCAGAAAGGGCCTGTCTGCATCAGAGGTTGACCGGGACAGCAGAGGACCCCAACCAGACCACCAAAACCCAGCATTCTCTAAAGTGGATCTTCAATAAAATTTAAAACTTTGGCTCTTTAAAAGACACCCTGAAAAAAAGTTAGCCACAGGGGGCCTGGGTGGCTTAGGCTGAGGTTAAGTGTCTGACTTCAGCTCAGGTTATGATCTCACAGTTCATGGGTTCGACCCCCAAGGTGGGCTCTGTGCTGACAGCTCGGAGCCTGGAGCCTGATTCGGATTCTGTGTCTCCCTCTCTCTCTGCTCCTCCCCCGACTCACAGTCTCAAAAAATAAATAAATGTTAAACAACGGTCACCATGCTGTACGTGACATCCCTGTGACTTAGTTATTTTATACCTGGAAGTTTGCACCTTCTGACCCCCTACACCCATTTCTCCCCCACCTCCTCCCCTGGCAACCACCCACCTGTTCTGTGTCTTCGAGTTGTTTTTCATTCTCTGACTTACTTCACTTAGCATAATGCCTTCAAGGTCCACCCACGTTGTCAAAAATGGAAAGATTTTTCTCTTTTTTAGGCCTGGATAATATTGGGTGTGTGTGTGTGTGTGTGTGTGTGTGTGTGTGCGCGCGCACGCGCGCACACGCATCCAATGATCTACTGATGGCCACTTATCTTGGCTATTGTAAATAACGCTGCGACGTTTTCAGAGTACATTATTTTAACTAATATAACTGTATCTGTATATTGACGTAATCTGTATACCTATTAACATACCTATATCTAATATATACACTGTTTGTAAAATCTATTAATTCATATCCTACTTAGAAAAAAAATAACCCAGGATTAGAGATTACTAGGAAACCCTGCACAGAACTGAAGGTAAATGAGAAATAAAGGCTGTACACTTAAATGTACATGTTATATGTCAATTACATGTCAACTTTAAAAATTCATGAGATCTAAAGGGAGAGTGAAGAAAACTTTTGTGTCTCGTCTGGGGCACTAGGTGGATAAGGAGGGTAGGGGAAAATCCCCGGAGAATACGAACCACCAGCCACACTACTTTCAAACTTTCAAACAGAGAGCTGAAAGTGGTCTTGGCTGGCAGCACCCCCAGGTGACTGACAGCAGCGAACACGAATTCTCTCTGGAAAAACCTGACCAGTCAACAGCAACTATGGGGCACCCCTGATTTTCAGAGGCATCCTGACTTGAAAATGTTAAGATATGGGCAAATGTGTGCCTGAGAACTGATAAAATGTGGTATTTATGATTGACACTAAAATATTTCGGCAGAAAACTTTCTTATTCTCTTCCAAACACAATGCTCCATTAAATGTCCTTGAAATTTCGCATGGCACATTTTCTAGCAACTGACTTTATAATACTTCCTGTGATTCTACAATTTATGTCAAGGCTTAAAGACAAACATCTGATAAACTTACATGCTATTACAGACATAGGAAAACAGTCGAGTAGTATGATGTATTACCCACAGATAAAAACCCACGAAAACACGGGCTTAACTTACTTTATTGCTGCCAACTTTTTGGACAGAGTTCCCTCTGCTGGAATCTTTTAAGAGAAAAAAAAATGGGGGGCGGTATTAAAGCAAAATCATTATCTGAAATATTTTTATATTAATTATATTTTAATAAGTTGAATTCTAAATATCTTCTTCTGATGTGATATAATTAAAACACGCTAGGGAATCAGAAACAACTGTCCTAACTTTTTATGAATGGGATCCGGTGGGTTAGGACAAAACTTTCCAATGATATGGGGCCATATTCATATTTCACAGGCGATGACTTTTAATCCAGATTGAAGTAAACATACTGTGCCCTCAACCTGGGTCAGATGACTCACAGGGGCCTCTGGTCACAAGCGGACAGGGAGGTTAAAGACGCATATGAAAAACATAAGGAAAACATTTATAAAATGAGCTTGGGGAAAAAAAGCGACATTTCTATACTAATATTTTATGGTACATTCTATATGATTTTAATTTTTGTACGTTCCGTATGATTTTAAATACGTCTAACTAAATTGGCGTATAATGTAAAGACATTATTTCATCCACGTATCTAAGGGGTTGTCTATGCCAGCTGGCAAAAAAAAAAAAAAATCACAGTATCTTTAATTGGGCAAATAAGGGAATCCCCTTTACATTCAAATTCACTTTTTTTTCAGCCATATATAGTATTACTTTTGTACTACTTAGAAGTGAGGGGGTGTGGAGGGAAAACTTTATGGAGATGGAAATGCAACTCAACGACTCTGACCGTCAGCAATGCGCCAAGCCTGAGATCCTGGCCGAGGCGCTGGGCCACCTCGGCCGGGTACTGAGAAGACAGAGGTGAAAAGATACAGGCGCCCTGCAAGTTCGCGGAACGGCACCATCCATGAATGTCGGTTTCATTCAGGGCGGTTACTCTAAATGTCCTCTGGAAATCTTTCTTAGTCATCCCATATATAGTAAAACCAAGAAATTTGCAGTTTGTCTTATTCGCAAACTCTGAAAAAATACAGACGGCGTCACCAAGCAAGACGGGAGAAACACCCAAGTGAACGAACAATCAACAGGTGAATGAAGGTCATCCAAACGCATTTACTAGGTGCCCGCTGGGAGCGCTCAAGCGCCTCTACTTTGTACTGAAGATACGAATAAGCAGATGTAACAAAGAGCAATAAGGTCCAGAAACAATTTAGTGACAAAAATACCACTTGATGGCACGAAGTATTAAAAAGGAAAGCTTGAGGGGCGCCTGGGTGGCTCAGTCGGTTGGGCCTCCGACCTTGGCTCGGGTCATGATCTCATGGTCTGTGGGTTTGAGCCCCGCGTCGGGCTCTGTGCTGACAGCTCAGAGCCTGAAGCCTGTTTCAGATTCTGTGTCTCCCACTCTCTGCCCCTCCCCTGCTCACACTCTGTCTCTTTCTCTCAAAAATAAACATTAAAAAAATAATAATAATAAATAAAATAAAATAAAAAGGAAAGCTTGAGTAAGTAACATTTGAATTGCCTACTGAAAGAGCCGATATCTAACTAGGCAATGCGAGACTCGGAGGAGGAGTCCCAACACCACCAATGAACTGAGCAAAACGAAGAGTGAGAAAGCCAAGTGTCTGATCAGCAACGAGGGCAGCTCCCGGGCTGCAGGAGAGTCACGTGAGGGGAACACAGGGCCTCAGGGCCACCCTGTGCCGACCGTCAGGCTAAGCACTGGGACAGATTTCACTCACGGCAAGAAAAACAGAAGGGTTTCAGGCAATTCCACATATGCTTGATGTGCACGATGTGCAGGTACTGGTGACCCACGAAGAGCTGGACACGCAGGATAGCTGCAATCAGCTTTCGGTCTGGTGGGATAGATGAATCATGTGACGACGACGACAGAAAAGGGTCATAAGGACTCTAATGAAGTGTGGGGTGCTGGACAAGGCACAGCAGGGTCATCAAAGAGACCAGTAATCCAGGGATAGAGCAAGATCCCCAAAAGCAATACCAGGCAAGGGGTGTATGTGGTGTGTGTGTGTGTGTGTGTGTGTGTGCGCGCGCAGGCACAAGTGGTGTGTTATCTGTAAGTGTAATGATCATGAGTTCCAGGAAGAAGTACTTTAGCGAAATTAAGTTGACAGCACTATGTTGGACAGAGGTAGACTGAAGGTAACCTCTGCGACTATTCCGGCAAGAGGTAACAAGAACTTAGGTGGAACAACGCAGAAAAGGAAGGACTCCTTGGAAAAAAACCCACAGCTAATAAACAGACAGGGAGGGGCACCCGGGTGGCTCAGTCAGTTAAGCATCCAATTTTGGCTCAGGTCATGACCTCGCCGTTCGTGGGTTCGAGCCCTGCACTGGGCTCTGTGCTGACAGCTCGGAACCTGGAGCCTGCTTGGGATTTTGTGTCTCCCTCTCTCTCCCCTCTCTTGCTCATGCTCTGTCTCTCAAAAATGAATAAAGTTAAAAAAAAATTAAAACAAACAAAAAAAACCAACCAGATAGGGATACAAAGAACAAGCTGGGTGGGCCAAAGAAGAGTTCAAGGCAACGACGAGACTTCCGGCCTGGGATGGGGCTGGGGAGAGACGTGCTGGAAAACTGGGGTGCTAGAAGACACCCAAGTGGATGAGTCAGGCAAGCATTTGATCTCAAGAAATGGGACTCTGAAGGGCAGACAAAACATTTATGAAAAAAGTGAGAAACAAACAGCATGATAGAAATTGTGGACACTGTGCCGAAACCTTGGGAAATGTCTACTTTTAGAGAAGTGGGCAGTTATGTCCTCTGGGGCCATTTGGCAAGACGGGAGAAATTTTGGGATGTGACAGTCTGGGTGGCGAGGGTGCTGCCGGCATCTAGTGGGCCTCTAGAGGCCGGGGATGCCGCTGAAGGTCCTACAAGGCACCAGGCAGCCTCCAACGACAAAAGAATCATCCGGCACAAAATGTCCATAGTGTCAAGGCTGAGAAATTCTATTTTAGAGAATCGCATGAGACAGAGCAGTGAGACACAAGGAATAAGCATTTCTTATATTCTAATACCATTAATTACATTTAAAAAACATGAACGATGCTTATTTCCTGCTCCAAGGAGCATGACTGTGACCGGTCTACACAGGGCTCAGCTTTATACTTCTATGAAGGTTTACCATTAAACTGATATTAAAAAAAAAAACCTGATCTACCCATGCTCAGGGCCTAAGTCCTGTCTGCAGTACACCAACCTCCTCTATTGAATGCCTTGGAGCCCAGAAATGCTACTCAACACGTAGTAACGCTCCACAAACAAAAGTCACACATTCGCTCTCCAACAACGATACCATTTTACTGTGTGAACTCATCAACTTAACAGAGTCCAAGAGTCAGAAGGAGATCTTAAGAGCACCTCTTCTCCGGGGCTAGATTTGAACCTGTTGATTCAAAAGGTTGAGCCTCTCCATCTCACTAATACCAACACGTTAATCAGTCTGGCTTAAACACAATACGTTCCAAGATCTGCAATTTCAAGGCAGGAAGAAAACATACCAGAGAACGAAATCGCACAGATTCTATCTGTCCATACTCTTTGAAAAATGACTTCAGCTTCTAAAATAAAAAAAAATACATACACTTTAGTCTACTTTCAGAACATCAAGTAAGTGCTACAAAAAAGAATTAAGTAAAACCATCTGATAATCTTTTACTGCCAGGTTTTATTTTAAGAACATTTCAGGAATAACTGACTACTCAGTTGGAAGACAAAAAATACTTCATACACACACACATATGTATATCTCTCTATATATGTATATATCTATATGTACGTGTATATATATATGCATAAAACGCATCTCAAATTCTTGTTAGTATCCATAAGATATGCATTTTTGTCTTTGAATCTCTTATAATCTTGGCTACATGTAAACTGTAAAAGTAAAGGGCATGTTTTGGGTTTAGTAAACCCCACATAACGGAAGAAACTCAGGATGTATTCATTCACTTATACAACAAATATTTATTGAGCCCCCTACTCTATGCTAAGCATGATTTCAGGTTTATGTACACATTGCGTAGTGACATGCAACAGAAGAGAGAGCTGAAAGGAATAAAACAAACAAACAAAAAAACAAATCAGGAGACCACTGCGATACTTTTTGCAGATTTGCAAAAGACTGAGTAAGGACAGTGACTACGGGCACGGAAAGGAGAAGGAATATACTGGAATCGATCTACAGAAAGATTCATGCAATCATTTATAAAGACGCTTATCTGTTAATGACCTATTAATCATGCACTTATTCAATAAAGGAAGAGCAAACAAAGTTACGAGTTATTAACGTCTCTGAATCCTTACAACATGTAACTTACACGCTTACCTTCTTATTACATGTGACAGGCAAATTCCCAACAAACACCGTTCTCTCATTCTTTAACCTCTCTTCTTCTTGGTTGATTTCAACTTTCTTTCTCTGATTTCCAACTGTGTGATCTACATCATCAAGTACTTTTTTATCTCCGGCTTTAATACCAGATTGAGAAGCACTCCTTTTCTGTCCTTGTTTTTGGTGAATTTCTTCTTCGAAATCAGCACTAGCTAGAGCGTTTTCCCTTTACAAGGCCAAAAAAAAAAAAAAAGGTAAAAAGAAAAGAAGAAAGAAGAGTCCAGGAAGTCAGGTGTAGTATCTGACAAAGCACAAAGATCTGAGATATTTCTCACCTACTTCTAGCTTTCCTAAATATAAACGTATGATTCACAAATATATCTAAATTTAAGCAGCAGCATTATCAAAAAGTGACCGGTATCTCTAGAATACTCAAAATTAGAAAAAATTGGGGCACCCGGGTGGCTTAGTCGGTTAAGCGTCTGACTCTTGGTTTCAGCTCAGGTCATGATTTCACAGCTCCTGAGTTCAAGCACACTGCCAGGGTGAAGCCTGCTTTGGATTCTCTCTCTCCCTTCCCCGCTCACGCTCTCACCAAATATAAATTAAAAAAAAAAAAAAAAAAAAAGAATGATGTATGAAAAAAAAAGATTAGAAAAAAATTAAGCTTAATTTTTGAAGATATGTTAAAACTGCCAGGTAACAGCAGAGCAACGGAAGTTGTTCTCATTGTAAAGCTTGCGGAGGTCTAGTTTACGCTCTATGAATGCCCAGTTTCATTCTCTGCTCCGGAACTCTGGGGGATCTGCAGCACTCGTAGGGGGTCGATAAAGGGTAATATAGCTGCAAAATACTTCGTAAAAGCAACGTGGCCAGCAGGGAAAACCAGATTTCCTACTTTTAACTGTAACATTTAAAGGACTGTTTGTCAAAAGAACATTCTGAAATGGCGAATACAAGAAGCACTGATGCACATGGAGAAGCGAGATCTGAGCGTCCGTCCCAACAGAGACCCGGACAGGGACCGTACGTATTTTTTTAAGTTTATCTACTTATTTTTTTTAGCAACCTCTACACCCAAAGTGGGGCTCACACTCACAACACCAAGATCAAGAGTCTCATGCTTTCCCAACTGTGTCCGGTAGGCGTCCCTGGACCGGGATCTTAAGGAGGGGAGAGAACGGTAATACGAGTCGCGGGTAGTAAATGATTCACTCGGTAAATATTTACTAGGTTCCTATTCTGTTCTAGCATTTGGGGACACAAAGATAGAGAGACTATTAAAGGCCTTTCAATAGTCTAGCCTCTGAGGAGATAAGCAAAGCTCACAATACGATGGTAACGGTGTAGAAAAATAAAAGAAACACGAAAGGCTTCTCAGAGGAGGAAGGGCAGTGTCTGGAACATAGTGCTCAGTCAATTTTGACATTATTCTTCCACTAGACCATAAGTTCCACTAAGGAGAGGGTCCATGTCTAGTGTTTTGTCTTTTTTGCCCACTATGGCATATAAAGTACCTAACAGGAGTGAAAGGAACCAAGACAGTGTGGCAAAGCAGGAACCAGGTCAAGATCATGGCTGTTAGGCGAAAGTGCTTAGATTGTTTCCCATAGAGCATAAGGAACCACTGAAAATGCTGGGGTCACTTAAAAAGATCATTTGGGCAGCAGAGCAGAAGATATTTACGAAGGGGGCAAGGCTGGATAAGGGAGACCAGTAAGGAGACAGTTATAACTGCATGTATTTGAGAAGACAACAGACCAACTTGGGCAAGGGAGGGGTGGAAAGGGAACGACAGATTCAAGAGATACTAAAAGACAGCACCATCGGGACCTGGCAGTCGATTACATAAGCAGGGAAAAGACAGAGTATAAGAGGACTCCCACGTCACTGGCTCAGGCAACTGGCTGGAAGGCTAGTGGTACCAGTCATGCGGAGGAACAGGGCTGATGAGCCTAAGCAGCTCAGTCTTGAGGTGCAGGTGACTCTTGAACAACATGGGTCTGGACTCCACTTAAACGTGGATTTTTTTTTTTTGGATAAATATGGTACAGTACTATAAATGGGTTTTTTTCTCTTCCTTATAATTTTTTTTAAACGTTTATTTATTTCTGAGAGACATAGAGACAGATTGTGAGCAGGGGAAGGGCAGAGAGAGAGGGAGGCACAGAATCCGAAGCAGGCTCCAAGCTCTGATGAGCCATCAGCACAGAGCCCGACATGGGGCTCGAACCCACCGACTGTGAGATCTGACCTGAGCTGAAGTCGGCCGCTTAACTGACTGAGCCACCCAGGTTGCCCCCCTTATGATTTTTTAATAACATTTTTTTTTCTGCAGCTCACTTTATTGCAAGAATACAGTACATGACATATAAAACATACAAAATACATGTTCACCTACTATTTATGGTAAGGCTTCTGGTCACCCGTAGGCTATTTAGTAAGTAAGTTTTGGGGCAGTCAAAAGTTATATGTGGATTTTTGAATGTGTGGGGGTCAGTGCCCCTAACCATTCCACTGTTCAAATGTCAACTGTATATAGAATACACAGGTGCAGATGCCAGCAGGCAAACAGATACACAGGTCAGGAAAGAAACCAGAACGGTGCAGCCACGGGCATAAAAAAGACTGTTCAGAATGAAGGGTAGAAAAAAGTCCTGGGAAGACGACCACAGAATCCTGAGGGAAATCAACATTTCCAGAGCAGGCAGGAGAAAAGGTACCCATAAAACACTGAGAAGGAATAGACAAGAAGAGAATCAGAAGAGACTGCGACCAAAGAAATCTAAGAGCTTCAGGAAGAAAAGCCACCGCGTGGAGTGGAACAGGGAGGACTCCTGAGACACAGGCTGTACTGCCTATTCAATATGGCGGCTGGGTCAGGAGGCCTTCACTGTGTGCTGCTTCGTAAGTTCTGGGAGATCACACAAAAACAAACACGACAAGTGAACAGTCGGATTCAACAAGTCAGAACAAGTGCCCTGGAGGAGAGAACAGATCAAGAGAAAGAAGAGAACACAAGCGGAAAGTTTTTCTGAAAGCTTGACTATGAGGAGAAGGACTGAGGGCATGGTAGCAAAGACAGGGTTTGGTTTTGTTGGATTTCTCTTTTTAGGATGAGACCCTTGAGCCCATTTGTATGGTAGACACATGAAAGACACAGGAGAGAGAAGCAAATGGCTACATCCGAGGGAACAATCCTGAGGGAGACAAAGGAAATATATGGTATTCACAGCACCGGTGACCGAATTAACCTTCGACAAAGAGGAAGACACTTTTCTGAGAGAAAGGAAAAACCTTAAGGATGTGCATACATATACTAAGTAGGAGAACAAAAAGTAAGAGTTAGCAATGAATAGCTCTCTGACCAGGTTAACAGTATCACCTGGTGAGAGAAATAAGAAATTAACGGCTTGAAGAGAGTGGCTTCATAGACCCAGGAAAGTGCCAGGGAGCCTGCGATGTGACCGCTATTCGGATCTTCATCAAATAAACTGTAATGAAAATATACTTAAGCTAATGGGGGAAATCTGACCTCTGAGTCTGGGAAAACAAAACTCACCTTTTTCATGTTGGAGTATTTACGCATTTACAAACCTTAAATTTGCTTCCACTTAATGAGGGAGATAAGAAGGGTAGAGATGAAACAAGACCGGCCAAGTGTTAGTACTTGTGGGTGCTGGGTATATGAGGCTGTCCTCATCTTTTTCAACCTTTGAATATGTATGACATTTTACACGATAAAAAGTTTTTTTCTGTAAAACTTCTAATTATGAAATGAGCAAAAAACTAAGCTGAAGATTGCAGGCATGAAAATCTCAATTTCTTTACCATCTAATTTCTTTCGCATCAACTTAAGACCATTCTACCGACCTGTTTGCCAACTTTTTGTCTGCAGCAGAAAGTTTCTTCTTCGCTTTCATTTTTTGTGAAGGTTCTTGCAAAAGTGGTCCTTGACTTTGGGATGTACTTTCTTCCTCCTCATCCCGTTTCCTTTTTTTGATGGTTTCCTTTTAAAAGTTGGAAGTTACGTTTGAGACCTCGTCTTTTAAAATAATTTAGTAGTCTTTCTAAATTAGCAAATACTCTCTCTCATTGGATGTCCAGTAATGCAAGGTTACTTAGAATTAACCCTATCTGGGGCGCCTCGGTGGCTCACTTGGTTGAGCGGCTGACTTCGGCTCAGGTCATGATCTCACGGTCTGTGAGTTCGAGCCCCACATCGGGCTCTGTGCTGGTGGCTCGGACCCTGGAGCCTGCTTCGGATTCTGTGTCTCCCTCTCTCTCTGCCCTTCCCTTGCTCATACTGTCTCTGTGTCTCTCAAAAATAAATAAACGTTAAAAAAAAGAATTAAAAAAAAAAAGAATTAACCCTATCTGCCCCACCTTAGGAATCATGCCCTGCGAGGCAGACTGCTTTGTTCTAAAAGCGGGACATTCGGGATACAATTCAGTGACTTACTTTCGGCACGGGCACATACACGGGTTGGAGCTGAGGCTCAGAAGAGCTGAAGAGGGACGCCAGGCGAGCTGTACTATTTCCGGAAGGGCGCCTGCTCTGGAACAAGCTGCGGGCGACTTGTCCAACCACATAGTCTCCGGTCAGATTCCCGCGAGCGCAATCGTCCGGGTCGTCTCTAGACACCGACGCCAGAAACTCAGCCACGCCAGGCCCTACCGCTCCGCCCGCCAGAGCTCCCGAACGCACACCCCTGCCCAGGCAGACGCGCCACTCACCCTTCCTCGGCACCTTTCTTTTTCTTCCGTTTGTTCTTCCCTTCCACTGGCGTTCCCATCCTGAAGCTTTCTAGACAGCGGCAGCACACGAGCCCGCACTTCCGGGTCCCGGCTACTTCCGCTCCCGGAACCACGCCCCTTCCGGTCTGGGCAGCGTGGGAGCTGGAGACATCCGACGAGTGGGCGCAGGGCTTCCGGCGCCAGGTTGGACCTCTTCAGGCTCGAAAGAAACCTTTCTTGGGAGTGAAGGAAGTCTTCGGGAGTAGTTGAGGCCTGAAGTATAAATGAGAATCAGCCAGGCTGGGTGTGGGGTACCACTCCAAGCGGAGTGAAACGGGTCGAAAACCCCTGAATCACTGAAGACGACGGAAGGCGGTTTCATCAAGAAATGAAGTTACAGAGATGTAGGTTACACAATAATTGGTGAATCGGTGTGAAGTGTACATGGGCATTCTTTGCACTGCTCTGGCAACTTTTCTGGTATTTGAACTATTTCAAAATAACGTTTAAAGTAGTTGGAGGCTCCAGCTCTCACCTGCTCTGCCCAGATCCTTGGGACTCAAAACTCTTGCTAATTTCTCAGCCTAACTTCCCAGATTCCTCTCTCCCCAAACGCGCACATCTAGCCTTTTTTACCCCTTGTTATTCCTTTACCCAAAAGGAATCCCAGCTCAGATATCTCACTTAGGAAAATTTCCCAGCTATTTACATTTTTTTCCCCCAAACCTTCATCTAACTGCACTAGTGTTATGTATGTAAATGGCTGTCTTATTTACCCTATTTCTGTATTTTACTTGCCGTATCTAGTGAACGTTTGGTAAATTGATTTTTAGGTAATAAAATCTAAGTATTAAATTATGATTAAGTAATTGATTTCAGAACCTTGGTGGTAAAATCAGATTTAATTATGACTCGAGAATAGACTTGCTTTCTGAAAGCTGCTTAAAAGAAGTCACTGAGAATATGTGTGACCTTTTTATAGACTACATCAGAAAGACTGATGGAAAAACCCCACAATATTCAACTGCGTGGCTCTGGTCTTGATTTCTGAGTCTCTTATTTAGGCTTCCTGTAACTGTGACCTTGTATTTCACAAAAGATGAGACAAATCCAACTGTCTGGCAACAGTTGGCAACTGAAGCCCATCTGGCTCCATCTATTCTATACAGTCCAATGAAGAATTCTACTCATTTTTCTTTCAGAAGGTCTCCCAATCCCATTCTCCTCCCCGCTCTCTCTCGCATTATTCCAAGAATCATTTCCTATCTGTAGCACTGCAACCTCATCACATCTGGCCTTTACTGAGTCTTCCTCTCCACTCTTGCCTACACATTCCATTTCCAGATGAAACTCCCCCAAATGTTACTTTAAGGATTGCATCTCCTCTGTGTCACCATCACATCTGTCATCACAATCCGTGTATGCTCATTAACCACCCCCTTTAAACTCCTATGCACTCCTTTTCCCCGACTGTACAATTTAGCACATATTTTATTAGGTCTTACATAGATTACTCCACAATGAAATCATGAAACTATTCCTCCTTGGGGATCGCAGCTAATATACACAAAACCCATCATGATGTTAGCCAAAAATCCCTAAATAGGTTAAAATTAAAAGAAAGGAGGAGAAATGGTCTCACAAGGAATGAAAGGCAGCACACACTTCTAGAGGAAAATAATTTGTGAGGATGAAAGAGGCTGTGGTTGGACAGTTAAAAAATCATCCCCACAGCTGTTCAGAACTGGTTTTTAACTGTTTAGAGATCACTTAACTCCTCTGAAGAGTTTAAAATATAAGGACCCTTTTTCATGGAAAGATACAGACAAAAACACTTTGTAAAAAATGTTAGTGGTCTTCCCTATTCTGTTTCAGCTTCCCCAGTCTCCCCACAGTTAAGAAAATTAACAAGATCTAAAAAAAAAAAAAAAAAGAAAAAGAAAATTAACAAGATCTGACCCTTAGGTGATTTCGGGAGGAAAAAAAAATTTTGGGAGAACACTGTAAAAGACATTCTCTCTTAATTTTACCATCTGTTGTAACTAGGTTGTATAAACCACAGTTTCGGTGACCAGAGGAAAACTTAAGTCAAATTCTGGTAATACTATGAATTCTCAACCTCTCCAGAGAAGTTGGGAAGGAAGGACAATAGGCAGGAAGGCAGAGAGAGGCCCAAGAGTGTACACCTCAATTCCAACAAAGTTTAGAATCATTCTCCTTTAGAGCACTGTTTCTGTAACACACAAAGTATGTGATATTAGCAGTTCTTGAAACACAGGGTTTCATGATCGGGTAAGAGTGGAAACAGTAGGTAAATGAAGTTAGCCGGGAGTCTCTTCATAAAGGGCCTTTTAATATGCTAACGCTCAATCTCTGTGAAGAAAAAACGCTATAGTATATATATTTGGCAATGAAATTCCCAAAGCATTTCCTGGAACCAGTATCCTAGGACTTCATTTTGGGAAGCACTGTTCTGTAAAGTCATCCATTAAAAAGATTTCTGTAAAAGTAAATCCAGAGATATCCCAAAAGTGCTTTTTAGGCCTTAAAAACTGTTCTTAAGAAAGGATTGCCTCTTGGTGGAAAGTTCATTAAATGGGGCAAAAAACCTAATTACCGATTTTTTAAAATGTGGAGAAAGGCAAATGCGTATTAAAATCACCGGAGACCTTTTAAAAAAGATCTAAATCTAAGTCCTAGACCAACTGAATGCAACTCTTTGGGGGACTGGGGGTGGGGGGAAGGGAGGATAGCCTCCACTACCCAACCCCCCCCACCGCCGCCAGGGGTACAGTGTGATAATGACCATTGTTTGAACAATGCCCAGATGATTCCAACGTGCAGTGGGGCAGAGTGCACTAAAAAGGAAAAGCCCATGAAATTACAAGCCAGAAAAAAGAAAATAAAAAAAGCTGCTGGTAATGGTTCCACATGTTAAAGAAAATAAAAATTTTTTCTTTAGACAAACCTCCAAGTGATATTCACCTTCAGACTCAAACAAAATAGTCTATAGTGTGTATATACAAAGACATAAAAATGCCTTAAAAATTCTGCATCCGGTTAATGGATTTTTCATTCTTATAGTATAATATTCTTCTTTTTTGGTATGTCAATTAACCCCTTCTGGATCGTATAGGCCGGAGAGGTATGTTCCAGTCAATGGTCACATATAGAAGTGAACTAAAATTACTTAATCTTTTAGAAACAAAATCAAGGATTCACAAACTATGGCATTTTATTTCAGAGCCTTTGCTTACATTTGTACAATATATTACATAATTCTTCATTGTTTGCAGATCCTAATATATACTTTATAGCTTTTATTCTATAAGCTTTTTCTTCAACGTTTTGCTGTCAACAAATCTTTACAGTCCTGTACAAATTTGAATAACTTGAAACCATTTTCAACAAAATTAGTTACTGTAAGCACACACTACAAGACTGAAAATGCTTTTCTTAGAAAAGTTGAATGTAAAGGATTCTGACACGTTAGCATCTACAACAAAACGCTTCGAAATTCTCACATGTCGTATTGCCAGAAAACAAATAAAACATGCCAGCCCCGTCCAAAAAAAGTACACAGAACTACAATTAAAACAGTAAAACAGTCTGTACAGTAAAGTACTGTGTATTAACAGTGCCAGGTATTAAATAGCTTGAATGAACACATCCGCAATATACAAATGTCTTACAAAGGTGTAGAATTAAATACAAGTGCCAAACAGAACAGAGATTGGAATCATACAACATAAAGTCAATACAAGTGAAAACAAGTTTGCGTTCATTTTGGATTTTATACAAGGCATTTAATTTTATAGGCCTACCACCCCGATTAGCTATTTATACTTCAAATAACAACCATCCTCTTGAGACAGTTCATATCAACAACCTTGAACCATACTAATACAGTTTACTTGTTCCTGAAGTCCTCTTGTTGTAGCTCATAATAAAATAAGCAATACAAATGAATTATCTGTATTTAAGGAAAAAGAAACATTTACAAGAAAACACAAAAATATAACTGTTATAATTCATTATGAATAAATATACACTTTGAACTGGCTAAGTACAATCTTTATACATTGTTTAAGATTTAATACAGTTTATTAGCCATTTTCTCTTTTCACACAATGTATCATATCAAAATTAAAAAAAAATACTGATTTATAGAAAAATGGCAAAGTACAGTAGTTCCATTCCAATTTGAAGGGGCATGAAAAGCCACTGCAAGACCTTTTAGCCTAATTCAAACCTGTAAACATGTTCAGTCTTTTTTAAAGAGAATCTTTAATATTTGGTTACCAGGACTGATGTCTAATATCCTGTTAACTGCAGGTTTTGAATTTATTACATGTGCTTGACTTATACAATTAAAGCCACCCTAAGGTGACTTGCTTTAAAAAACAATTAGCTCGTACAAATGAAAATAGGTTCATATTTTTTCATAAATAAATGGAAAAATATCAAATGTTCCAGCTTTAACAAAATACAAGGGAATACATATACAGTAAGTTATCTTAACATGTTCTGGCCCACCTAACAACTCTGCTTACTGTATTGTCTCTACAGGCAGTGAAAAGCCTCCATTTGCCACAGTGGAAGGCCTTCGAGTTACCAGACACACAATTCCCAGACAAGTTGGAAACAATTATTGCTTGAGGAAAAGCAGTTCATTGTACTTTTTCTTCATAAAAAAAGTGCACTTAAGTGCCAAGTCAGCTTGTCAAGAAACAATTTTTAAATATAAAATAGTGCTTGTCTGATTTTTTTGTGCCACTGTGCAGTATAAAAAAAGACGTGGCCCTCAACAGCCATTAAGTGCAAAGTGCTTTAGCAAGTCCTGCTGTCACCTGCACTCAACTGACATTCCGTTTTGTGATGCGCTGGACACTGACGGTTCAGCTAAAGTTAGCATAACAGCAGCTGTTATGGAACTGGATGAAGGGGAAGAAGAGGATGAGGATGTAGCAGCACCTGAGGAAAGGGGAAACCAAACCAAAGGCTTAATAAACGTATGTACAATAACAGAAAGAAAGAAAACACTAGTCCCGTAAACTAAAAATCTGTCATATTCTCTAAAATCACTCAGCCTACAAGCAGTCCGAATGTCACGATATCACAATGTAAAGAAAGGAAAAACTAGTGTATCTCAAGTAGCTCCAGACAGCACCAAACTACAGAGTTCATGAAGAGGGTTGAAGCCACTCCCGTACAGATGAATTAGGGGGAAAAAAAAATTATGTGCCAGGCTATTAAGACAGACATGGAAATAGAACCAAGAATCAACTTTCTGCAACACTGAGATAAATGTCAAAGGAACTTTGAATCCAATAGGAAAAAGCTGTACTCCACCCAAAAATCTTCTCCTTCTTCCTAGTTCCTGCATCTTTCTTTGTTTAGAGGTTCTTACGAATTTAAATGGGGATGAGAATGATATTTAGTGTTGGGACAAAAGGGTCCACAGCTTGACTACTGCTTTTTCCTGCACTTCCCGTACAAAGCAAATGACATGTCTGTTAGTTTCTTCAGGGAAATTCTTGGATTGTTACAAATCAATATTTTTTTAAAGTTAATTTATTTTTGAGAGAGAGTGCGTCCATGCAAGCACAGTGGGGAAGGGGGAGAGAGACATACAGACAGAAAGACAGACAGACAGAGTCACAAGCAAGCTCCAGGCTCCGAGCTGTCAGCACAGCGTCTGATGCGGGACTCGATCTCATGAACCGTGAGATCATGACCTGAGCTTAAGTCAGACCTTTAACTAACTGAACCACTCAGGCGCCCCTGTAAGTCAATATTTGAAAAACAAAATGTTTTAAGGAATACATGCACAAGGTAAAAGAAATTCCTTCAGTATAGGAATATAAAGTAGAAAAGCAAATCTCTGCCTCAGTGAAAACCCTCCTAAGTGCTCCAAATTCCACTTCCCTGTTGTAACCAGTTGCTTCATAGTCTTCAAAACTCTAGTAGAGGGGCTGGCAAATTACTGCCCCAAGGCCAAATCTGGCCCACCTGTTGTTTGTTTGTTATAAAGAAAGTGATTTTATTAAAGCACTGGGACAGGATGCATGGGCAGAAAGAGCTGCCCCACCTGTTTTTGAGAAATTTTAAGAAAAATTTATTGGAAGGGTGCCTGGCTGGCTCAGTTGGAAGAGTGTGTGGCTCTTGATCTCGGGGCCATGAGTTCAAGTCCCACATTGGGTGCAGAGATTACTTAAATAAACAAACAATATATATGTATATATATACACAAAGAAAAAAATTAATTGAAACACAGCCACGCCCATTTGTTTACATCTTGCCTATGGTAGATTTTATACCTACACTGGCAGGGTCAAATGTTCTAAGGAGGCCACTTGGCCCACAAAGCCCAAAATATTTATTATCTGTCTCTACAGAAAATATTCCAACCCCTGTTCTAGAGGACTGTCATCTCCAGCTTCTAGAAATATGATATGCAAATTTAATAGCTGTATTAATAGAGTGTAGCTGTAAGTCTACTTTGAAAATACAAGTAGAAGCACCATAGTATAGTGGTTGACTCTTGATTATTTATTTTTTTAATTTATTTTTTAACATTTATTTATTTTTGAGAGATAGAGCATGAGTAGGGGTGGGGCAGAGAGAGAGGGAGACAAAGAAACTGATCAGGCTGGGCAGGCTGAGCTGTCATCACAGAGCCTGATGCGGGGCTCAAACTCAAAAACCAGAAGATCATGACCTGAGCCAAAGTCGGACGCTTAACCAACTGAGCCACCAGGTGCCCCTCTTGTTTATTTTTTTAAACACTTAACAATTTATCTTAGGAGATTATTCCATATTGGTACATATATAGATCTACCTCTTTTGCTTTTCAAAGTTGAATAGTATTCCATTATATTTATGACTTGTAACTTATTCAATTCTAGTCTCTTCCTATTGCTAACAACAACGTAATAAATATTTTGAGCATTACAAATAAAATTTTAAATGTCTACTTCTTTTCCGTGCAATGTATCACTTGATAATATAATTTAAATAATTTCTATCTGTTATTTTAGGTGTTACCATGACAAACTTCTTTATCATTACATCTTTCTCCCTGGGAACTATTCTTAGAACTGAAATTAGCTGGTTCTTCAAATACATAGTCAAACTATTTTCCAAATTATGTGTGCCAGCGCTTTATAGGCATAAAATAGGAATTTCACCAGTTTCCTAGTGCTGGTTTCAACCATACTTTTTTTTTTTTTTGGCTAGGAATAGTATACTATTTGGATTGCATTACTTTGAACAACTGAGATAGTCATTTTCTACTGATATTTTAAATAGTATTTAGGAACTGACTTTTACTGCTAACTCCCCAGAGAAGGCATTCATTTCTAAGAATCACTTGCTAGAGAGACTCTGTGGTGCCCACACATACAAATACGGTTTCAGAGGAGCTGTTTCTGGGTAGACATCTTCTTACATAAAAACATTCTAACAAGGCTTAGGTGATGTACGAATAAGGAGTGCTGGTGTAAGAATTTAAATAGTTTGCTTATTATAATTGATTTTTAATTATTTTAAAATAGTTACATATCAGGGGAGGGGCACCTGGGTAGCTGCTCAGTTGGTTAAGCATCCGACTCTTCATTTCAGCTCAGGTTATGATCTCACAGTTTGTGGGATCGAGTCCTGCATTGGGCTCTGTGCTGATAGTGTGGAGCCTGCACGGGATTCTCTTTCTTTCTCTCTACCCCTCGCCTGCTTGTGTGTGCATTCTCTCGCTCAAAATAAGCTTTAAAAAAAATGGTTACATATCAAATATGTATACAAATACATACAAATATGTATTAAAATCCTGATCCCCTTCCTTTGACAGAATGCTTCTGTATACACTTCCTATATGTTAAAATTTAATTTCTTTTCAAATCACTCCAGAACCCAGACTTTCAGCCTCTCCACAAATTAAAAAGCCTAGACAAAGGTGGAGAGAGGTATAGGACTTATCACAACACCAGAAGAGGGAAGGAAGAACATTTCTCCAAAGAAAAAGAAAATCAAAATGCTTTGATTTTCATCAGAGAATGGGAGCAGTGGAAAAAGAGGACAGGCGGGGAGACATACTCATAAGCTTATAATGACATTGTCCCCCAACCCTCACCCCTAGAGTCCCCTTTCTCTGTTCCCTTCGTAGCAAAACGTGAGATTTTCCTAGGGCCACCATCTCTACTTCCTCACCTCTCCCTCTCTCCTGAATCAGCTTTGGTACAGCTTATGCACCTCCACAGCTTACAGTAAATGCTCTCAAAAAGGCCACCAACGATTCCAGCATGCTCAGCCACTGATCACTTTGCTGGCCCTTCAACAGCATTTGACACCGATGACCACTCTCCTCCTCAACTCTTGGCCACCTTCGTGGGTTTTCTTCATTCAAGGGTACTCCTCACATCTTGCCAGTTCTGTCTTCTTCCTCTCAGCCCTAGTTCTAAAAGTTGGCTTGCCCCAGCTTTCCTCCTTCTGTACCCACATTTCTTTCCTGGATGATTTACTCAAGTACTGGGGCTTAACAAACCACCTGCAGTAACTATTGTACTATGGCCAGGCTAAGGACTTAGAAATTCTCTCTCTAGTCCTGCCTTCTCCCCTGAGCTACACACTTAGGTATCACACTGTCTACCTGGCATCTCCACTAGGCATTTCAAAAAGTAACATGGTGAAAACAAACTGTCTGATCCTTTCTGTGTTTCCAACCCACAATGTTACCTTTTCTAGGTCCTCCTCATTTCCAAAGTCAGCACCAAGTAACCGCCCGTTCCCGCTGGAAACCTACAAGTCATCTTAGTTTCTCTTTGCTCCACCCAAACCTAATTCATCAGCAAGCGCTGTGAACGCAGACCACTGTCCATCTTCCCTGCAAGCACCCCAGTCAAGGCACTGTCGCCGCCCCCCCTCCCCCGAAGCCACTGCAACAGGCTTCCTAATCGACCCTGCTTCTTTCTACCCCTGCCCCTCTAGAGTCTCTAGTTTCTACACAGCAGACAGTGATCTTTAAGTACTATGAATAGACCATGTCATTTCCCTATTTAAAACTATCAAACAACTCTTCGTCTTACTTAGAATAAAATCTACCCCCACGGCCCCCTTGCCTACAAGGCTCCACAGGAGTTGGGCTCCGCCTACCTAGCTGACATTTCCACCACTTTCACCACAATGGTTTCCTTTCAGCTCCCAAAAGGCACCCAATGTATCCCCTCCTGCCTCAGAGCGGCTGTTCTCACCCCGGGGTGATTTTGCCCCCTAGAGGATACCTGAAAAATGTCTCCACGCATTTTCGGTTGTCACAACCGTGGGGTGCTGCTGGCACCCAGTGGCTAGAGGCCACGGATGCCAAGCACCCTGTGGTGCACAGAACAATGCCCCCTCCTCCCCCACAGCAAACAGGTACCCGGTCCAAAATGTCACTAGTTCTAATACTGTTCTCTCTGCCCAGGACTCTTTTATGAACTGAGCACCGTGTCTTCCCAAATTTCTATGCTGAAGCCCTAATTTCCAATGTGACAGTATTTGGAGATCAGCAATGTTTCCTGTTGTTTAAGACCCCAGTCGTGGTACTTTGTTATGAGGGCCCTGGCCCACTAAGAGAACTCTTTTCCCTCAGATTTAACTTTCCTCGCTTCCTCTGGTCATTCAGGACTCAATGAAGCTGTCCTGACCATTTGTAACCTAACACAACCCATCCAATCTCTGCCTTACCACTACTTTCTTCACAGTGCTGCTCGCTATCTGAAATCTTATTTGGTTTTGTGTTTTGTTTTTTTTTTAAGCAGATTATCTCTAAACTCCATGAAAAAGAACACTGTGACTTGAGATAATTTTTTCTTTAGATAAATTCTTCCATTTTATAGATGAGGAAAATAAGGCAGAGCAATTAAAGAACTTGCCCAAAGACCCGGACATAAATTCACATGAATCTTACTGCAGGGTCATAAACTGCCTGTTTAAGTCAAGGAAGGTGAACACTTACTTTCTCTCTCTTTCTTCTTTAAACGCTTTCTCCTCCGATCAATGGAAGCTACTTCAGATTTTAATGACAGATAATGTTTTCTGATTTCCTGAAGTTTCTCTTGAAGAATTGTGATGCGTTCAGCACTTGTCATATTTTCCAAGTCCGCTGTGAATTTAAAACTTTCATCAGTACGTATTTTTAAACAAAATTTTATCATATAAAAGAAAGCATGTAGTGGGGTTGTAGAAAAAGGTCAAGATAGATAAACTAAAACCAAGGCTTGTGAACATTTGTTTCTCTGAGATTTTTTTTTTCGAGCTAGAACATGAAGAGCTATGCCTATATAAAGGTGCCTGGCTGGCCCAGTCGGTGGAGCACATGATTCTTGATCTCAAGGTTGTGAGTTCTAGCCCCACGCTGGGTGTAGAGATTACTTAAATAAAATCTTTAGGGGCGCTGAGGCAGCCCAGGGGGTTAAGCATCCAACTCTTGATTTCGGCTCAGGTCATGATCCCGGAGTCATGGGATCAAGCCCTGAGTCGGGGTCCGTGCTAAGCATGGAGCATGCTTAAGATACTCCCTTCTCTCTCCCTCCCTCCCTCTCCCTTTCCCCTATATGCATGCTCTCTCTCTCCCTGTCTCAAAAATCTAAATAGATAAATAAAATAGGGGCGCCTGGGTGGCTCAGTCGGCTAAGAGTCCAACTTCGGCTCAGGTCATGATCTCACAGTTTGCGGGTTCAAGCACTGCGTTGGGCTCTGTGCGGACAGCCTGGAGGCTGGAGCCCACTTCAGATTCTGTGTCTTCCTCTCTCTCTGACCCTCCCCTGCTTGTGCTCCTTCTCTCTCTCAAAAATAAATTAAAAAAACAGTAATAATAAATAATTAAATAAACAAATAAATAAAATCTTAAGGAAAAAAAAAAGCTATGCCTATGTATGACTGGGACATAATACATGCACGGTATCTGTTGAATGAATGAGTGTGTAGTATTAAAAACCTTATAGCCTGAACATGCATGCTAAAAATATCTCATTCATATACAGTATCACCACAATATAAGCACTAAAACTTATACTTGGAAAGATACTAAAATGTTAAACTTGTAATATATTTTTGAATGTCAGGGCTATGGATAAATTTTTCTCTTTTGGCCACTTTTTGTTCTTTTCTTTAGATTTGTTTTGTTTTCTTTTGAGTATGTACAACTTTTAAAGTGTAGGAAAATTTTTAAAAGTTACAAAAAGCAGTTTTCAATTTCCTAAGAATATCTCCGTGTGTGAGAAACTCTGGGATAATCTTTTTCAAAAAGTTATTATGCGTATTTCTCACATAAACAAAAGTACAGAGAATATAGTATACTGCAGGCCCGTATACCATCACCCAGCTTCAGTGATTAGCAATTATGGCAAGTCTTGCCTCATTTATACCCCATCTACTCCCACCCCAAGACCAGATTGTTTTAAAGCAAGTTTCTAACATCGCATCATAAATATCTACTCAATGTTGGTATCTGCCTGAGTTGCCTTAAAATTTTTCTTTTACCAACTTGTTTATTCGAATCAAGATCCAAGTAAGCTCTCTACACTACAACTGGTAATGATGTCTCGAGTTTGCCTACAGCCCCTTTTTCAGAGGTATCTGCCTCAAAATTACTAGGCTAAAGTTTCTTCCTCTTCCTCTGTGTCACTTACACATCTGAAAACTCCACTTGTAAACTTTGGGTAGTCGATTACTGGCTTCCTTGAGATCAGGATCCTTATCACCATTCTTTCCACATTTTCCCGGGGACTGTGTCCTGGCAGGAGATTTGGTACTATGAGACTTCATTCCAGTAGAAACTGATTTGACCGGCTGAGTCTTCGTTACACTCTCCCCAGCAGAAAGTTCTTCACTATCACTACTGTTTGCTGAAATAAAAATAGACAGAAAAGTATTGGTAAACAGAAAAGTAACAAAAAATCTGTCACGGACTTCAGTGAAAAATTTAAAATTAACTGCATGAATTTATTACTAAAGTAAATACTTTGCTTTATAGACCCTACCTAGAAACCTGGAAAATCACGTACAAATACAGCAGCACCTCAGTTTAGGAGAACAAAATCAAAATCAAAAAATGCCTCTTACCTGAATTGCCAATATTTTTTTTTAAAAAACATTGAAGCTAATCTCCCGTTATACCTGGTAGACTGTGAAATGTATCATAATTACAGATTTGAATGGCTTTTTATTCTATCAGATTACTATATGTAAAATAGAATACAGCATCTTTTTAAGTGATTCATTATAGCCAGTTAATTTTCATATTTTGGGCTATATACAGATCAGGTACACGTAACACTTTTCCTACTTCTCTGGCCACAAGCAAACAATGAAAGATAATCATGAAATTCCTTAAAAAAACTTCTTTGGGAATAAACTCTAAATTTTATAATGTATAATAAATTTTGTGTATAATGATTTTCTCCTTAAGTAACTCCTACATCCTAGCTTGTGGACTAAAATAAACCATCGGTTATACTCTGGTAAATACACTCACTATGAAGATTTCACAAATCTGCAAAATAATTATGTTACAACTGCCTTTGCTGATTAAAGCCTCAGTCCTCGAACAGAAAGGCTTAACCTTGACTGTTTAACCATGTGAATGAATAGATGATGGGATTCATCTTTCCATGAATTACCTCCTTCTGGATACAAAGTATTATCTTAGTTAGATTCCATGAGTTAGTTCAACTTTACTAAATTATTCTCAGAGAATGGCTTCCTCGTTCTGATTTACCAAGCCTTAAGCCCAATAATTAAAATGGGAGAATACAATTAACTGTAACTGCTACAGAACAGTTATAGAAAATAATTAAATATACCCACTCTACCTATAATTATAGGAATACATTAACTGATTCATTGAAGAGGAGCCCTCTTAGAAATGTCATTAAATGGTAAAGTCTTGAAGACAAAAATATCATTGTGTAGTAACACTTTAAATATCCTGTTGGCTATTCCAAATAATGAATGATCAATTTGGATGTATTTATTGATTCTTTATCTACTAACAGCGACCCCAAAAAAGGCACAGTCAGGCTCTCAAAGCCTGACAAGTATTCTAGATAGGAAAGGTACACAGCAACTCCTCCCACTGTGGTGTTTTGAGAATGAAGAAACTCCACCACTCCTTTACACACATCGTAAAAGGATCCCCTCCCAACCCCCCCACTGCTGCTCTGGAAGCCCTGGCAACTCCTAGCTAAGCCACCCAAGGCTTGGCCCCACTCTGATGCAGTGGTCTGCCTCAGCCCGGCTTTCACGGCCTTGCTGAGCGCAGCCGCCCGGGGCCCCGAGGGACGCCATATTCACCGCCTGGAAGTCATATGGGCTCAGCAGAACCTCGGGGAGCTGGCCGCATAACCCTTTTCTGCACTGAAGTGCAGCCAAGCCGGCCGATAGCAAAGGTCAGGCAGTGGAGGTGGCAGGAGTCTCCTGGAAGAGCAGCAGGAGGTCAGTGTGGGGCACCTGAAAAAAAATTCTTTACATATTTTCTGCTTCTCACTTTGTCTACAAAAGAGAGATTAAATGCGCAGCTCTTGGGAGAAATACAATATATAAATTCCTGCTGGTCAACGAACAGCCATTACTAAAGTTAAACCTTTAGTACTGCTTATAGCTGCTCTTGGGACAAAGAGTTTGGGGTACCAAAGATAAAAGTAACAGACTGGACTTGCTGGAAGTACAGCTCTAAAGCTTTCTTGATTGTTCTCTTCCAGTCTGATTTTGCCTTGAAGAATTACAAAGCAATCAATTTCACTGTAACAAAAATAATATATAATTGAAAATGCATTTTCAATTATATGTGATACATACAATGGCAAATGGAAAGAACTGTGGGACATAAAACTAACAAAGACGTTGAGTTTATAGGACACTGGCTATTATTTGAAAAAGGATTACCTGGTCATTCATCAGCAATCAATACCACTGCTGAGTAACACCAGACAGCTTAATCCTAGAATTTACCTAGGATCGGAAGACTTCTGTGTGACTTTTTTGATGGTAGAGAACAAAATCAAAATATTTAACTATCCCATATCCTGAATACCCCTTTCTTAATGGGGGGGGGGAAAAAACCACGTCCACCATTATCTTTATACGTAAATAATTAGAGGTTTCACACTTACTGCCTTTTCCCTTTTTTTTGTTGTTTACCACTGTTGCTTTATGGCTTCGCTTCTGCTTTTTTGATGAACTTCCTCCTCCCTGAGATTCTTTCCCTCTTTTCTGACCTGTACAGGCTACGACGGGAAAGAAATGATTAAGTAACACAAAATAAAATCCAGCTTTCCTAGGTATAAATTAACCCCACATTTCAGAACCATAGAACAATTCTGAAACAATGTGTGTTCTTTATGAGCTTTATACATTATCCTAGAAATTACTATAATTTTTAGAATAAATTTTCATTAATGAACTAAATTACTGCACATAATAAATGTTAGAGTTTTAAAAAAGCAAATAAAGTATGCACATCCTTCTTAGAAAAATCAGATATAAACCAAAAATAGTTCTCAATATAGTACTGCGAATTTATGAGTCTAGTGACTCCAAAAACAGGTAAATGCTGAAAATAAAAACTGAAATTTGTTAAAATTCGATAGAACCAAAATATTAAGATTTAATTACAGATGAAAATATTAATGATATAGCTTATATGATATTAATCTTAAAATGGTATCATCATATTAACGGGATACATTTTAGTAGTAATTCACACTTAGTTATTCGACCAATTTATTTCGGTCAAGAGTAACTTCGCTGCCAGGGCATCGGTTAACACAAATACTATTTACAAATCCACCATAATAATTCTATGAAATGTTTCATCTTCTTGGTAGGAAATTATCCTGAAACTTCGTACGCGTCTCCCTTTTCTTCAAGGACTAGCCCACGTCCTACATCTTCGCTAAGGCTTTCTGTGATGGCCAGGCTTCATGGCGTGACAACTACTCCAAACTACAGTTTCGGTACATTTTTCTCTGTACTATTAAATTGGTCCACAGCATGTACTGTGTTTCTATGTATCTGTAATTATAAGTACTGTCTATTTCAGACTATCTTTTCCAGAGATGAATAAAGTCCCATTTCTATTCAGTATAATGTCAGAGACTATAATGACATATCAGTGTGATTAAAAATTATGCCATGTTTGCTGTAAGAAATATTTCTTAGTCCTGTTACCAATGATAATCTCAGTCTTGAGTATACAAGACATGGCTTCCTTGGTCAAAAATGGAATTAGGCCCATTAACTGTTTTGTTTGCAACTTTCAAGACAGTTTTTTAATTACACCTTATTGATAACTTCTCCTAAAGCTATTTTAATATAGCAATTTAAATGAAACATAAAGAAGATGATTAAGATAATGACTATACTGAAGCACAGAATCTTAAAAATAATCTTCACTTTTCTCCCTAAAAGAGTTAATTCTGAAGCTTTCAGCTGCAAGAAATAAAGAGTAATGGAAGCTACTGGATGTAAGTAAGTAACTGTAAGCTAACTGGAGGGAAATCCAAAATCTAAATTATAAAACTTACATTTTTACTTTTGATACAATGCAAATTCTCTGGTAGCAGCAGACAAATTTCTTAAAATGAGGCCATACGAAATTAGTGCTTAAGAATTTATTTCTAACGATGGTAAAGCAGATGGCCTCTGTTACCCTAAATTTAGGAGTATTTCATTTAAAGTTCTTTTTTTTTTTTTTAATTTATTTTGAGAGGGAGAGAGAGAGAATGCGGGAGGGGCAGACAGAGAAGAGGAGAGAGAGAGAAAGAGAGAGAACCCTAAGCAGGCTCTGCACTGTCAGCACAGAACCTGACACAGGGGTTGATCACGAACCGTGAGATCATGACCAGACCCAAAACCAAGAGTTGGGACGCTTAACCGACTGAGCCATCCACGCACCCGGGAGTATTTCTTAAGTTGCACACTTTTTAACCTAGTCAAGATTAAGATTCAAAAGGGCAATGCTAACCAGAGTCTATCAGAAGACAAGCTATTGTATTTCTTTTTTATGGCACACATTCTGTAGCTGTGTTATGTGAATGTGAAAACCCAAAGATGATCCCAATTGAACTGCAACTGTATCTTTTACTTAATATTTATTTTTTAAAAAAATATTTTAACTCAAGATTTGTGTGACAATGTCACATCAATTATATCTCAGTAAGGCTGGAAAAAGAAAAAAAGGAAAAAAACATTTGTGTGAGAAAAATTGGAATTAACTCACCCGATCTCTATCGCATCTCTTTAAGCTTAGCTAAAAACCTAAAGCTAGCATAATAAAAATCGGTATGTTACATAAAGTACATATCCTGTCTTTACAGTGAAAAAGGAGGTTTCAAAGCCAACTGTCAGTGTATATTCTATTCATTTAAAGACATCTGAATGAAGTGGTCTATAAGAAAAATGAAGACAGAAGAATAGCTATGGCAAAATCAAAGGGCGCTAATACTTTTAAAAGTATGAATTTGAGGGGCGCCTGGGTGGCTCAGTCAGTTAAGCGGCCGACTTCGGCTCAGGTCATGATCTCGCAGTCTGTGAGTTCGAGCCCCGCATTGGCCTCTGTGCTGACAGCTCAGAGCCTGGAGCCTGCTTCGGATTCTGTGTCTCCCTCTCTCTCTGCCCTCCTCCTCCTCACGCTCTGTTCTCTATGTCTCAAAAATAAATAAACGTTAAAAAAAAAATTTAAAAAAAGTACGAATTTGAATTTCCACTTTTAACAACTTCATGGAAAATCAAAAAAGTATTGCAGGTTAACATACACATTGGTCGTTCAATCTGGAAGCTACTCATCTCAGAAAGCATCAGATTCCTTTACAAACTCACACAAGTCAGTCAGGCTTGAAAATCAGTTTGACACGGTTGTCTGAGGAAAGCAGTGCCTGGACAGTTGGCTGCTCCAAACCCCTACATACAGTATTTGGTTAAGGGCGGAGGGGTCTGTCAATAAATCGAAATGTTTGTGAGAAATCGCACGTTACAACTGCAAAAACAACGTTACGGAAATATATCGAAGCTGCTCGGGCCACACAGTCAACCAGTGGATAATGAATCTTCGAATGGGTTGGGATTTGGGCCTGGGCGCGTTTCCAGCACATGCTCTGGTCCGCTACGGAGTGTCACGGACGGCTCACGCACAGGACATTAAGCCCCCCCGAGCTCTGGGGTGCATTCGCTATCCATTCCTCAGAGTACCCTTCCGATGGCCACTCTTAACCGCGTTCACACAAGGACTTGACCGCAACACCTCCTGCTCTAAGGAGCGCTACGGCGACGCCCTGGAAAAGGGAAGAAGGGAAGTTCTCAACTACGGCAACACACACAGCTCGCCCCTCACCTCTGTCGGGGTGCTCTGGCTCCGGCTGATGGCTCCCGCTGGAGCTCACGCTGGCGTCAAATCCTGCCGGCGAGCTGGTCCCTTCCGACTGCAGGTCCTGCAGCTCCCCCGCGACACTGTCCACCTCGATTGTGCTGTCGGTCTCACTCTTGATACTTCGAACCTCTTCTTGGTTTGGGGCCAGCGGCTCCGGCACCATCACCGAAGACTGCTGCCGACCGGCTTCTGTCACGGTGACCGAGGAAGGTGATTCGGGGGTGGTAGGAGGGGTATTGAGCACGGAATTGCTGCCACTACTGGGAAATTCCGCTTTTTTGTCAGCGACCTCCACGGGCTTGTCCTCGGCGGGCTTACTGTCGGCGCTGGCTGGCGGTGGTGTTTCCAGCTCGGCGCTGGGGGGACAGCCCTCCTCCTCAGCCACTGGCTGCAACGACCCCTCTGCGGGCCCCTCCTCGGGGGCAGGATGGGGTGGGGAGGCGGCCGCCTCCGTGTCAGAGTCTGAAAACAGCTCCTTCAGGGTTTTCTTCGGCCACTGTCCCTGAATGCTCGACCACACATCTTTCCGATCTTTAGCTCTGCTGTTCTGAAGTCTCTCATCAGAGTTATTTAAAAGTTTTATCCTTTTTTCTGCCACTTCCGAAAATCCTGAATAGAAACCAGTTGTCCGTAGAGATTTTCGCTTTTCCTCCAAACCGTTGTATTTTTTCGTTGGAGTCATCTTTGTTTTTGATTTTTCTTCCTCCTCTTCATCTGAAGAGCTGTTGCTACTGTTTTCTATGCAAAGTGACTCTTTGTTCTTGGCCTTCTCTTCCTTTTTGCCAGGCGATCCAGTTTTTAAACACTCCTCTGTATTGCAATACCTTCTTTTACCACGTTTTACTTGTGGCTTTGAAGACTTCTCTGCGGTGTCCTTCTTAATATCCTTTCTCTTTTTTGTGATTTCATCTTCTTCATAATCCGTATCTTCAGATAATCCTTCCATATCTTTTCTTAATCTTTCTGGAGATTTTGACACTGGTTTGGATATCACCAAATCTGCATGGACTTTGTTTTCTTCCAGCAAAGATGAACTGTTCTGTTCCTCTTTTGCAATAAGATCATTTCTGGTATGTGTCAAATGATCAATCTTAGACTCCTCTTTGCCACTGTTATCTATGTCTTGAGCACCTGTCTCATCCTCCTGCTCACTGTCGTCAGCAGAACTTTCAGAAGCTAAAAAAGAAGAAGAAAAACCGAGGAGTATGCTAAGGACACCAGCAACGTCTTCTCTGTGCATGGCACCTTATATATGTATATTAGCCCCGTGTTTACAGCCCTCCCGGGTTGCTGAGGTTTTATCCTCATTTTGCAAGTGAGGACACTAAGCTTTGGAGATTTAGGACACTCACACAACGATGGTAATTGGTTTAAGGTAGCCTTCATGCCTAGCATGAGCTTGAACTCTGACCCTGAGAGCAAGACCTTAGCTGAGATCAAGAGCCGGCACCCAGGCACCCCACGATGGTTAATGTTTTATACTGTGAGGTGGTTGTAGTTACACTACCGTATATTTTTGCCAAAACACATCAAATTCTAAGCATAAAAGTTGTGAATTTTATTGTTTGTAAATTATACCTCGATAAAGCTGATTATGAAAAGAAACTCTTCCAAATTTAGGAGTAGAAAATAGTGTAGTCAGGATGTATGTATTCCTGGGTTATTCTAACTTCAAAGTCTGTATTCTTATAAAATTGTAAGCTTCATTTTCAATGTAGCAATGATTATTCAAAGATTTGTGAACAACGGATTTCACAATGTTTTTTTTTGTTTTGCTTTAGTTTGGTTTTTAGTGTTTTTTGAGAGAGAGAACACAAGTGGTGGACAAGGGCAGAGGGGGAGAAAGGTGGGAGGAGAGGGAGAGGGAGGGAGGGAGAGAGAGAAAGAGAAGAGAGGGAGGGAGGGAGGGAGGAGAGGGGAAGGGGGGAAAGAGAGAGGAGAGAGGAGAGGGGGAGGGGGTAGGGGGGAGAGAGAGAGAGAAAGAGGGGCGAGGAAGGGGAGAAAGAGAGAATCTCAAGCAGGCTCCATGCCCAGCACAGAGCCCAAGGCGGGACTCGATCCCATGACTCTGGGATCATAACCTAAGCCTAAATCAAGAGTTAGATGTTTAAGTGACTAAGCCTACAGGTGCCCCATTTACTATAATGTTTTGAAGAATAGACACAATTAGCTTAAGCAACTGATACTTTATATAAAAATATTTACAGAATTTATTTCTTAAAAGTACATTTTAGTAAATGAATTCAATTTCGTATAAAAAATAATTGCCTTAATTATAATTTTAATATAATATTTACTGAGAAACTGCTACATGCCCGATACTTTGATACTCTTTGCATGGACTGTCTGACTCAGTCTCACAATAACGCTATGAGGGGTATATTATTATTAACCCCATTTTATAGTTTAGGAGACCTGGGATTTAGAGAGGTTAAACCACCCCAAAGAGCTAGTAAAAGTCGAGATGAAACAGAAATCTAAGTTATTTGGCCCCTGAATTTAGAATTGTAACCACAACACTACCTATATTCTTTAGCTAAGTTTGCTAAAAGAAAGAAAGGACACAATTAAGGTAGTTAAAAACATTTAAACTTTTCAATCTGTTCCTCTATAACTGAATTGTTTTAATTATCAAAGCAATGCATATATGACTAAAACCAAATGGAAACTCAATAGAAAACCAACAGTGCTTTTTCTTCCTTCCCAAGCCTCCATAAAGTCTCAAAACTACGTTTTCTGATGGTACACTGTGGTTCACTACGAAAAGAAGCACCGCATTTGATAAACTTCCTTCCTCACAGGGCCATTTCTCCAAGTTTCCAAAAGTCCTTCTTTTCTACATTACATCTTCCTTTGCTAAGCCTTTCACATTTATTTCAGTTGCCCTGTGCAGTCAAACTCTCCATCCAGTTCCCTTAGTCACCGAATCTCTCTATCCTGAAGACCTACTTTCTACTCCATTTAAGTTGGTAGGTCTCTGGGTCTGCTCTAACAGCTATCATCTTAGAAATTCCCTTCACTGCTTTTTTTTTCTTTTTAAAATTTATTTATTCTGAGAGAGAGAGAGAGAGAGAGAGAGAGAATGAATTCTAAGCAGGCTCTGTGCTGTCAGCAAAGAGCCTGACCCCAGGCTCTATCCCACGAACCCTGAGATCATAACCTGAGCTGAAATCAAGTGTCAGACGCTTAACCGACTGAACCACCCAGGCGCTCCCACAGGTAAGTGAATTGCCCAACTTCTTCCTTCTTTGTTTATTCCCGGATTGTCTTGGAGCACATCATCTAGTACTTTCCTTAAAAAGGCACATAGGAGATAACTATTTTTTGTCCTTACATGTCAAAATACATCTTTACCCTCAAACTTTTGTTTTATGGATAGTTTAACAAGGTACAGAATTCCAAGTTGAAAACTATTTCCCTTCAAAAGTTGGAAGGTACTGCCCCTTGCCTTATAGCGTTAAAAACACTACTTTCATTTATCTCCTCAACCACAGTGGTGGTTTTTTTATTCCTGGTATTTTTAATTTCATAATAATGTACTGTGGCATGGCTCTTTCTTCACTAATTTATCAGGATCTCCCCAGGAAGCTGTCTGTGTGCCAGATGCAGAAGGAAACCAGTCCACACTAACACAGTGTCAGTTCCAAAGAAATAGCAAGGGCCACCATCACTAAGATGCCTGTTGCCACCATACTGTCTGAACGAGTCTAAACAGAACAATCGCCTGTTTTAAAATGTGTTGATGAAACTCCAGCCCTCCCCTCTGTCTTGCAAGGTCTTACCGGGACCAGCGGACTACATCATTTTACCCAGCAGAAACGCTTTGCTCCGACCTGCACCTGAAAGCTAGGAGTTCATTTGGTAAAGCCTAGAATCAGAAAACACAGAGCGGCTGACCACCCCCGGGCTCCTGTTAGTCGCCCACCGCCACTACATCAGATACTCTGATTGTGGTGAGCCCCGATGTTTCCCAGAACTCCCTTCTGACCCTGCCCCACCGAATTCCCTCAGAGACGCTCTTGCAAACTCTTGGAGCAGCTGAATATGAAATCTGAATATGACCTACAGACTCCGTTCAGGTAACATTCTCAGGGAGACTTCACGGCAAGGCTGGTGCTTGCTACTCCATTTTCTAAAAATTAATCTGCTCTTTAGTCGATGGCTGATTTTACTTCAAGTAATAACAGGCAACAAAATTCTGGTCCAATTAAAAAAACAGTAAACGCCCGTATAGAATTTGATTCATAACAACTAAAAACAGTCGCACACAACAGGGTATTTGTTAGGTTTACCTTGAAGTCCATTGAGGATAGAAGTAATTTCTATTGATTTAATATGAGCTGTATCAGAGTTTTTGGCATCGGTAAGATCCAGTTTGGATACCATTTCAGGAGATGGATTTGTCTGAAAAGGTGGTTTTGATAAGCGCCGAAGTTTACAGTTTTTAGGAGAATATTTTTCATCTTTGTCTTTCTCTTTGTCTAATTTATTCTAAGTTAGGAAAAAAAAGTATCTCATGTTAGCCATAGTTTATCATGAGCTATTCACTGTAATAGTGCTCACACTCATTTTAAATTCAAAGTTGGATTATCTATTAAATAATATGAAAAGAAAGAATATAAGCTCTTCTAAACAACCAGAGATTTTTTTTTCCAAAAATACTTCAGGATGAGCAAAAAGTTTTTGTCTAATATTTCTATTTTAATAGTGGAAGTAAACTAGAGACCCCATAAACAATTCAGACTAACAAATCTCATACTGCTAACAACTAGTGCTACAAATTCTTCAGAATCAAATCATGATATGCTAAAATAGTCATTAAAAAATTTTCCAACCTGGCAGTTTCAAAATTTGTAACATTTTCAATATAAAATGTGGGCCGGGAATGACAAAATTCCAAGTGTCTTCATTTAGTCGACAACTAGGAACAGCTCTACAAATGATCTGTTGTGAGGTTAACTTGGAAGCTACCTACCTGCTCACTGATAAATGAACATTTCTGGAAAAAATGAGAAATTTTCTCAAATTGTCTGTTTACAAATAAGTTAGGCAGAGGCTTAATTAAAATACTTCCTGGAAACTATTTTTTAAATTTGGTTTTAAAATAATTTATAGAAAAAGATCGCATCTAGACAAGCTTCCTAAATGATGATACAGAGGGTGATGGAGCAGTCACAACTCTGAAATCCTGTTACACAGATCAGACCACAGACTCTCAGTGACTATCTTCACACTTCTCCCAAAGACAATGTATGACTGAAGATGATTCATTACATCTTATAGTTGCTTTGGGGTGATGGTTCTGCAAGGGTGGTCCCTGGACCCGCACCCTGAGTTGTAGCGACTGGGTTGTTATATCAAAACTTGAAAACCAGACCCAGTTTTACAGCGAGAAAGGAGTAACCACTCTGGGGGAAAACTTGCACTATTTGGGGCCAGTAGCAGGAAAGTAATAGCTCTTCACTGGGAATATGAGGCCTGAATTTCAGAAGAACTACTAAGCATCCGACTACAAGTTATCAAAGTATAAAAAGGCCATTAAAAATATGAGTATTTTAAAATCTAATTAATGGTCAACTTTCTAATAAAACACTTAAAAGATTTAGTCGTAGAATATAGAAGAGTGAATCTATCATACATAAAAGTAACGTTAATTTCCATACAAGCTCATTAACAGAGTCCCCATGGTCCATCTACAGCGTGGCTCACAGGGTCCTATGAACACACGGTAAGCTACTGCTGATACAGTCAGCTACAGATGAAAACTAAAAGAGGAGGTACAGATAGGCTCTCCTCTGCCTTCAGATACCTTCCTTTCTTCCTCTGAATAGTTTACAGCCTTCACACCAAGCCAGGCTCCCAGTCATACTATTGTATGGCTCCTAGCTGGAGACGAGAGGGGCAGAAAGGGATTGAAACAAGTGAAATCTGGCTGGGTGGCCTTACACAATGTCGGAACAACAAAAGTCTCAAAATTCATTTAGAACTGTTTCCAAAATACCTTTCCATAAGGTGACAATATTCATTGTACCCGAATCGAGCATTTGATAAATTCGCTATTTTAAGGGAGTATTTCCATTTCTATTAATACAATGCACACACACTGAAGGCATCATTTCAGAGGAAAATTTCGTTAATTAACACCTATCATGTAGGAAAAAAAGTAACTTTAGCAAAATAAACACTTACCTTTATTTTCTTCCGATGTTTTATCTTTGGCACATTTTTATCAGCAGGTCTTACTATTTTATCTGCTTTAATCCACTCATCATATCTAAAATTAAAGGAAATTAATATAAATATGCAAAACATCACAGAACTATGCCGTATTAAAGAAAATCTCATAAATAGTATCATAACATTTTAGAACAGGAAAGGACCTTGGAGACCATTTAGTTCAACTTCCTGGTTCAATGAATAAAGCTACCAAGGCCCAAAAAGAGAGATCAAGTGATCTGTCCAAGGACATAATGTCAGCTACTGGCTGAGCCAAGATCAGAAAGACCTCTTGAGGTCTAAACTGGCACTCCTGACTCTGCTACACCAAAGAGAAACCAAACTTGTTTGTAAAGAAACCACAATATTTTCTATGAATTTTTGTTTTGTTTTTAAGCCGCAAGTAGACAGGTTTGGTTTTGTTTTTCTTCGAGACGCATCAGGAAGCTAAGGTAATATGCTCTAGTTTTAAATGACATCATGCGATAGAAGAGCATAATATTTTAACTTCGGACAATGCAAAATCACCGAGGGAAAAAAAAAAATACCTTCCCATAAAACACTAGGCAAGTACTACTCGGCCAAGTTTTTCAGTATTCTAGATGCTTCCTACACGGACAGGCAGCTAAGCGTCAACAGCTCTGACGGCCTGTCCACTCAGTGTTGACAGCCTGCATGAGTTTCACAGGGTGCAATTTACTACCAACTGCAATGAAGCTATTTCTTTAAAGCAAAAAAGAACGGCAGCTTATTTTTATAAAAACTCAACTAGAAAGAAGAAACATTAAAAACAAATTAACCTCTTTTTATGTTCAAATGTTATATACGTTTATCGTCGAAGATGGAAAACTCACTGACGTTTTTAACTCCAGAGCATGAACAACTGAAAATGAGCTTTTAAATTAAAATGTCCTCATTATTAGAGGCACTAAATGAAGTAATAAAGGCCCCAAGTCAGGAAGTAAATGACTTGGGCCATTACCTGACTAATAAATTATATTCCTGCTCCAGAGTCAGCCTGGAAAGAATGCCAGCCTGGAAAGAATAACCACTCCCAGGCAAAGAGACACCGGCTGGTGCAAACTATGGGCTGCGGTAAAGCTGAGGGTACAATCCCACGCAAGGACTATGTCCGTATCTGCTGGAAGCTGTTGAGAGCCATAATAATTAGAATAAGGAAGAACACAGTGAGTTCTAGAAAAGTCTTTACATAATCCCTGCTGGCTAGTTATGTGGCCCTGGCCAAGCCATTCTCAACATCAGACTTCGTGTAAATCTGTATCAAATAAGACTGTATTAAAAAATAAAATAAAATAAAATAGACTGCATATCACATAGTTTTTGAGAATCAAATATATAAGTACTCTGAAATTTTTTAAAATAAATATTATTATTCTACTTAACACACTCCTTTTGGCATTTATACTGGCACAGTAGCACCTACCTAAATATTTACAGTACTTTTAACTTGCCCAGGAATACTGAAAATTGCAATACTGAGATGGAAGCAATTTAGCTCCTCCCAAAATTGTAGTGAAGGTGGAAAACGAACAGAAAATATCTCTGCCCTCAGCAAAGCTGAAGGTACACTCCCAGAAGCTGCTCTGGAAGTCATTGCTGTCTACTTTGTTTACAAGAAAACAAAACAAGTTTTTTGTCTTCTTATGAAATAACTAAAGGTAGTTCATGATGGTTCTACCTAACACCACATGAGCTAAACAAAAATATAGCAGATTTTAGCTTTCTTAAGTGAAGACTATCTGTTACGTACTTAGCTGTGTAGCATCAGACATTTTTACTACCAATAAAAACACTACGCTATTCAACTTGGATTTTTGACATGAATTATATTTCCAATTAGGGCAAAATAGTAGCTTTCAACTTACGATCACCACCATGATATTGTGTATTTGTACATGTTACATGGAGCACCAAATATATCAGACAAGCAAAAAAACCCAGTTATTATCTCCATAGTTAAAATGTTCACTGTGATAGAGGAAGATTTCTTTATGACTCAGAGATAATGGATGTTACTTAAATTGTCTTAAGAACAGAATAGAAGAAACACATACATACACAAAACAATGGCTACCTCCCCCGCGCCCCCTCCCCGTACAGGCTGATGCCCACTGCGTAAGCTCCATCAGTTTACAGATGCTGTCTGGTAAATCATTTTCTCCTCCACCAAATCACAAAGTAAGGATGCTATGAGAGAACTGGCTATCAGAAGAACTTACAGCTGTGAGTTTGGATGTGGAAAGACTGTTGGGCCAGGCAAAAAACAAACAAACAAAATTCTGGAATAAGATGAAACAAACTACACACATTTCCAACATAAGAACCATAGTAATTAAACACTATGGTCTTACTGTTTTGGATGACAGTTTCATTTTAAGATAATGAATATTCTGTATGGCTTTAGGAGATGCCTTGGAAAATTCTTTAGATACACTTCCTACTGAAGTAATTCCATGGTAACTTATAGTCCTGCAAGTATTAGCTAATATTATTTCTCCTTCATTATTTGCCTCTTTCTGTTCTACTTTCTCAGTGCTTTTTGTCTGCTCAGGCATCCCTCTGTTCTGACACTATTCTTGTAATTTTTTTTCTTTTCTCCACCAGATTTATTCTCTGTTTTTATAAAATGTAGTGACACAATATTATTATTGCTATTGTAATTAACAGCCTCTAGAACTAGATCATGCCTGAAAAAATTAATGAATTTATTTCACAGATTCAAAAAACTCTGACTATGGAAGAAAACGGACTTTGCAAGCAATAAGCTTGCAAGAACAGCACTCAGTAGGGAGTTAGAGAAAAATGGGAAAGGGACAGCCTCTTAAAACATTCTGGTCAATACCAGAATAATGGCTGAGGGCACGCCAGGTCCCATTCAGAGAAAGCACAGAGAAGAGTAACAGACCAGCAAAAGGAAAAGCCACTTTAGGGGATTTTGGTTAAGGGAGTGCTTTCAAATTCCAAAGCCTATACCAAATGGAAGCTGAGATCGCAGACATAAACATTAACCCAGACCAATCCTTCCAAACTTAATGATGCTCTAAATAACACTTTAGTTGTCTGATTAATTGTACAAGGGAAAAAAATATCAGACGATAAACTGAACATTCTATTTTAAAAATAAGAAATGTTCTTTCCCTTTACGTAATCACTCAGAGCGTCATTCAAGTGTTCCATTTCCTACACAGAGGACTTTCAAAGAAGAGGAAGGAGAGACACATAAAATCATATGGGAGAAAAAAACAAAAACTGATGTGGGGGATGGGGGAACAAACCCACAACATTTCCTACAGACACTAACTTATGTAAGAAAGGTCAACTCAAATTTTATTTTACTAGTGCCAGTTAATTTAAATAAAAGAGGTAATATTAGTGGGTCAAGACTCTGATTCCCTATCAAATACCAAGAATAAAGACTTGAATGAAGGGCAGTTAGTTCACAACTACAAGAAGCTGATGCTGTTTATTCTATGCAAACTTTGACTTTTAATACAGTATATTTAATATATATTAAAAGGAGACCCCACATTTGCTATACACAGAAAAAGAAAGTCAGTGAAGAGAGAAAATGAGAAACTTGAGCTCAAATTCAAGTATCCTGAATACATAAGAACTGAAATTACTGGAAGGGGCAAAGAGCAGCAAATTGCAGCTAAGAAACAGAAGACCATAAAATAGGTCTCTCTTTCTCCTTAGGGTACCATATCAAGTAAGACAGCCATTCATCCCTCAAAATACATACTGAAAGAATATAAGAATCTTAACTAATTGAAATATTTTTTTTTTTTTAACTGAAAATGCTTCTGGCCCTTTTCTCAGACATCCTCAAATACACAGACATGCTATCCTTCCCTTGGCTACAATGGTCCGGGGCTCTCCAATATTCTTGATTCTCCTTTAAGTGGCACAGAAGGAATCAAGAGCGGATACTCTGATGGGGTCTCTCCACTGCGCAGGAAGAACACTAACTACCTAACAGATATCTAAGGTAACAGGTCTTCAGAGAAACCACTTTTTATTATTAAATACCTAGACTTCTCTTCAGGTTGGTAGGCCTGTAGTCATCAACTATCGTGTTTAGGGACAATGTAGTTTGAGAACTAGGAGAGAAATGAGGCTAAGCAGTGGGCCTACAAACAGAGCGCCTTGCAGCTTTGGATCCAAACAACAGAATCCTAAGGGAACGTCAAGAAAATCAATAGTCTGCATTATTGATATAAACGTCCTGCCTTTAATTACACATTACCTTTAGAAATTAGGATCACAAGATAGTAACTGGCCTCTCTGTGACAAAAGAAAATACAGTTTGCCATGGCACAAAGATTACTGAATTCTTACATTTAAAAGTAAATATTGAAAAACTAAGAAAAACAAATATTGAAACAAATATTAAAATACAGAATTAAAAAAATATTGAATTAAAAAATTAAGTCTGTCAGTCATTAGACCACACTTTTTCAATTATCAATAAATTCACTGTAATTAATGCATGAAATCTACACAGGTATCTCCTCTGATATTTAACTAGAATATTAAGGAAAATATTTTCAAAACACACGCATGGCATACCTGAGGATATTTCTGTTGAGATCATCTAATATTCAACTAATGGCATGAGCATGAAAGAAGAGATGCATGAGCAACTCCTGCAGCTTATAAAAGTCTGCTCCCTGACCTGTACAAAATGAAGCAGGTGGACCAGACGATCCCTAAAGTAAAAACTTAGATGAAACTCAAGTCTGGAAGTACACACAGGGGCTTAATCATTTGATAAAGACTTTTTAGGGACCTACGACGTGATGGCCTCTGTGCTCTGCACTGGGCATTCAGGAATGAGTGTAGTACAGCTTCTTCCCACAAGGAGCTGACAGCGTAACAGAGAACACAACTCTAAGCAGTAATTACAAAAGTACCAATACAAACCTTCTGAAAGCAGCCACATAGATATTTGAATTTTTTAAATGTGTTGAATTAAAATATTCATACAGAGCTAGAAGGAACCATTCAGAGACCATAACGTACTTGCTCTCACCAGAGAAACACAGCTTTCTGATTTTTGTTTGGATGTGTTGGCAAATCATCTAAGAAATCACTTAGCAATAATAAAAATGGAAAAGAATATTAATCAACCAGATATAAGAAACCAAAACAGTTACTGTTGCCCATATCAATTTAGATTTGGGTTCTTCTTAAACCCAACGAATCCACTTTCAAAGAAATATTATCAGTGTGTATTAACACATACCCCAAAAGACATAATCTTAGAGATTAAAAAAAATAATTACATGCAGAATAAAGATATTTTAAAAATAATTTCACAAGCAAAACCAAACTGCCATAATATTTAAAAGCTCACTATTTGAAATATGTATACAGATTATAAAAAAGACAAAATCTTAGAACCAATCATTAATTTAGGAAAAATATTAAAATCATCTGTATTTTGTTTTCTGTAATGAATAGGCTCATTTAATAACTGCCGAATAATATGTATTTTATATCTTGCCTATCTATATACAAAAAATTTACCCATGTCATATAACAAAACCGGGTTTTAAAAACCTCACATCTGAAGTGGAAATTTGGTCAATCTTAGCAAGGAAAGAAAATTTTCCCTCTTAATGGTTTGGAATAAAAATTTATAGAAAAAAAAAAGTATGACACTGTGTAAAGAGACCAAATCGTATGAAAAACAGCAATAGTTATTAATTATAAACTTCATAAGCCACTGTATTCGTATTTACCTAACTTTATGAGTTTTCTATAATAATCTCAATTTACACATATATTTTTCATCTGAGAGAATATCTAAATCAAAATTCATGAAAGACCCACTGAACACAATTCAATACTTTCGGTCACGTACTTAAGGTATAACAAAAGAAAACTAAAAGCATTATATTATTGAAAAATTAAAATTCTACACATGCTATTAACAGTTCATATTTCCACATCAGGTAACGCTTCACGTTAAATCCACATCAAAGACACAGGAATGGTGTTCATCATAATAAGGAACGGAATGACAATAACTTGAATATTATAGCACAATCATATTTAATATTTGACACAAACGGCCCAAGTGCATGGCATAGTAATTATATCAATTGGCTTTCCTAAAGAGTTTAAGTCTATAAAATTAAAAAAAGGTATAGGTCTTCAGGCAGAGGTATGAAATGTTAAAAACACATCACAACAGAGTACTGGAGCAGGCTTAGAGAGATCACCGCACATGGCTAACAACCGTGGCACTCACTGTATTTTGCAGCGCAGATACGGACTTTTAAAAGTCCCTTAAAAATTTACTTTATTAACATCTGATAAATTTAGAGGATTAGGATTTATGCACAGTCATAAAAATATACTGAGGTCCCTACCAATCTACAAAAACCACCAAATGAATAGGTCCACATTTACGTTCTTCCTTAAATGTACCTGCCAATCCGCAAAAATTCCTGAAAGGAACAGGCCCAACTTATAGTAAACACTCAAAGTTGAATACACAAAGAAAGAAAGCCCATCTGAGTGCAAAATATCCAGGTTACTAATCTTTTTTCCATGAGGGAAATATGTATTTTCACTTGCACTGAGAAACTAGAGTCAATCCAAAAGTCTTATTTATAAAGTAAAAACTATTTTTATGTTCATTTTATTCACTGCTTTTAACCTTTATTTTAATTTCCTCTACCTATATGACTGTCTGATACAAAGCGACTGCATACTGCACAAGAATTTTTCACATGAGCGGTAACATGGCCCTTTGACTGTCATGGTACTTTTTCAATTTAAAATGCTTTCCATCATAAACGTAAGTGAATGAGCTGGAAGGCTGAGAGGGTTGGGGAAGTGGCAGTTTGGAAAAGATGACGATGAGGGATCAAGAAAAAAGAACGGGACGCGGGAGGAAGAACGTGTGAAGGAAACTGGAAGGCCTGGTTAAAAGACGGGGTGGGGGGGTAGGTTGTCCGACTCCTGATCTCGGTTCAGGTCGGATCTCACAGTTCATGAGTTCGAGCCCCTCAGCAGTCTCTGCGCTGACAGCATGGAGCCTGCTTAGGATTCCTTCTCTCTCCCTCTCTCCCTGCTCTTCCCCCATGCACACACACTCTCTCTCAAAATAAACTTTAAAAAAAAAAAAAGACGGAGCTATGTTGCCTTCTAAAACAAGTTTGCTGATACTCACTTGGAACCCCCTGTCAAATGGTTCTCATTCATAGTTCTTTAACTTTCACACTATAGCAATAAAGCAGACAATTTCTGAGAGTGTTTTGCTTTCCTTTCTATCACTACCAGAATACTTATTTTAAAGCACAGGAATAGAACAACTCTGTACTCTCTTATCAACATTCCTAAGTCCAATGGCATACACAATGAAAGTACGGCAGGGATCAGATGATGTGGAAGTAAAAGAAGAAAAAAAAGTCAGGACGTAAAACAGTCTGAAGATGGAAGGAATATGAATATAGAAGAAATTAATCTGAAGTGACATAAAAATTCTTAAAGGGACAAAAGGACACAGAGTAGAAAGAGAGTCACAGATCAGGAGTATTTCCCATCAGATTCATTTTAGTCTCACTTTCAACCCATTTTGGCTGCTAATTAGGAGATGGGCTCTTTATACGACAAAAAGAAATCATAAAAAAAGAACTGACTAGCATACTTTTATAAAAATTAAAATGGATCAAAAACTAAGTATTAGAACTAAAAGCATAGGAGCGTCTGAGTGGCTCATTTGGTTAACCATCTGACTTCAGCTGAGATCAAGATCTCACGTGGTTCAAGCCCCACATGGGGCCCTGGGCTGCCAGCACAGCCTACTTTGGATTCTGTCCCCCTCTCTCCCTGCCCCTCCACTGCTCGCTCACTCTCTCTCTCTCAAAAACAAATATTAAAAAAATATTTTAAATATTAAAAAAATAACTAAAAATATTTTAAATATTAAAAAAATAAAGAACTAAAAATATTTTAAATATTAAAAAAATAAAGAACTAAAAGTATAAAATATCTTAAAGTATAAAATATTTTTAAAAAATATTTTAAATATTAAAAAAAATAAAGAACTAAAAGTATAAAATTCTTAGAAGAAAACACAGGGAAATTTTCACAACGCTGGATTTGGTGATGTTTTCTTGGATACACCGCCGAAAGCAGGGGCAACAAAAAATGAGTGAATTTGGATTTTATCAAAATTTAAAACTTTTGTACACCAAAAGACAGTATCAAGAGAGTGAAAAGGTAATTCTGTGGGTTCGCAGAATGGGAGAAAATATCTGCAAACCATGCATCTGAGAAAGGATTAATATACGTAACACATGAAGAATTCCTACAACCCAACAACAACAAAAACAACTAAAAAATGCACAAAGGCCATAAACAGACATTTCCCCAAAGATCTACAAATAGCCAATAAGTACACGTCACTAGTCATTATAAACACGCAAATCAAAACCAAATGAGATACTAAGATAGCTATAATAACCATTTTTTAGAAACAGAAAATAACAAATATTGGTGATGATTTTGGAGAAACCAGAACCCTAACACAATTCTGGTAAGAATGTAAAATGGTTTTCCTTTCCAGAAAACAGCTCGACAGTTCCTCAGGTCGTCAAAGAGTTCCCATATATAAAAGCATTAAGAGGCTCCAGTGAGACAGCCAGGCCGCATCTGTCCCCATCCCCGATTTGTGTCTATATTCTATCATTTTTATAGACTAGTACCTTTGATCTGGATTTTAACTCTTACTGTACATACTTCTATTTTGTTGCCACGAGGTCCAATTTAGTTCAATATAGGTTTGCTACTTACAGGCATGTACTTTTCTAGAAGTGGTAAGGGATATTAATGGAATGAATATGGAATTGGAACTGTTTTTCATGTTTTAAAATTAAACGCACTTTTGTGATGGGAAGTAACGTGGTCCTGATGTAGAGAGCATAAACAATGAAAAAAAAAATTTTTTTTTTTACCTACAGTCCTAGGTGGAAGCTATATTCCAGAAGGTCAAAACCCTTTGGCTCCGAGAAATAATTTAGAAAACTTCAGTATCAGAAAAATTACGGCTGGAAAAATAGGAACAGAATGTAAACAAGTTAAGTGGGTTATCAAAGGATAAAAGAAGGGCACAATTATAAAGAAGAAAACACACATAGACCAGAAGAGACAAGAGAGGACGATGGAGGACTGGCAGAAAAGGAAAATAAACAAGAAGAACAGCTGTCACTGCTGTAGAGGCTGGGACACAAGTGAACGCTGTAACAGAGGGGTCAAATACCACGGATGACACAAGTAACAAGAGGTCAAGAAACGAGGATGGAATTCAGTTAGATGAGGGTCACCGGTGACAGTTTTGGAGGTGTGACGGGGCAAAAGCCTTACCAGAGTGGGTTTAACACAAAACAACAGGAGAGAAGCCAGCTGGCAAGTGTAAACACAAAAAGTCTTGCCGGATGGAAATAAAGCAGGGAAACGGCCCAGCAGGAAAAGGAGGGGGAAGGTCGAGTCAGTTTTGAGACAAGAGAAATCATTGAGGGTCCAGATATCGACAGGTCCAGATATCAACGAGTTAGAACAGAGCGAGAAACTGACGAGAGAGGGAGGGGAAGAAAGGGAGAATTTCTGGGCCTGTCTTGATATAGGCAAGAAGGCACGGCAATCAGAAGACCGGCTTTCAATGGTGGTGTGCCCGCCTGCCGATGCCCAACGAAGACGAGGCACAAAGTGCGGCAGGGGTGCAGGTAAGAAGGCGGATGTAGAAGTCTGCAGAAATTCTCTCATTTCAATTTTTCAAGGAGGTTACGAAGCAGGGATGGGGAAAGAAAATCCTGGGTATCTGAGGGAGATAAGAAACAGTATGAAACAGTCCTCGGAGAAAGTAAGAGAGCGGATGGAAAAGGGACATATCATGGCCACTTGAGGTTCATAGTCATGAATGTAAAAGAAGTCATTTTGCTCTCTCCAGCTGGGGTGAGCCGGTGCAGGCCGGGAGCACAGGTGTGAGGTTTAATCGGTGTTCTAGTGGTTCTGTCACATGAGGATGACGAAGCAACACAAGAGCAACGGAAGAGCATGGGGGTCAAAAGAAACGACCATCAGGACTGACTGAAGGTAAGCAGCCCAAGGGGAGGGCTGAGGGCCTTAAGAGGGAGGGGTGGTAAGATCAACGGACTGTAAATCCTGGTGGGATAGTTCCCTCGCCTGGACAATCGGTGCCTTAACGGGAACCATTTCTTTGCATCTCAGTCCAAGCACAGTGTTTTGCACAGGATACTGAACTTATGTATGCCAAATAAAGGAATAAATGTTAAAAAGCAGCTGAATGTTAGCACAAAGTGGGTTTGAACCCATTTGTGAAAGCTTTTTACTCGTTTTCCCCCCACCCCCATCTCTTCAAAGGAAGAGCCAATTTGCTTCAAGAGACAAAATATTTTTTAAATGAAATACATTTTTATTTCAAGTAATATATTTAAACATAATTTCTCTTATTTCTGGTTTTCTATAACTTATAAAATGGAGTAGAACTAACTTGCTGATTAGGAGTTTTACAGTTGAAACTTTAGTGTTGCTTTTCCCTTTCTCTTTTACTTGGGGGTATCCTTTCAATGTAGTCAATGAGCCTCAATATAAAAAAAAATTCTCTAACCAAATTCCCAACCCCTTGATTATGGAAAGCCAAACTGGCAACGGAGAAAAACAAATCAGCCTCAATACATAATAAAATACTGATGTATTTAAAATCCCGAGCCAAGTCGTCCAGGAAGCTGTAACACACTTGGCTGTGCTTGTGAACAAGGATAAACCCAACACACACAACCGAGATTATACCAGCTGGATTTCAAAGTGTAACTTTATTTTCAAAAATCAATCCCATGTTTATGACATGACTTAGAAACTTGAGAATGAAAGGAATCAATTAGCTAATGATACTAAAAACCTCTACAGAATATTAACATCACTAAGAGAAAACAAACAGAAAGCCTACTATGAAAAATTACTGAAGTGTGATTATGATTTTTAAAAACATATAGTGTCTTTTAAAAGACTAAAAGAGAACATACTACAATATTACTAGTGGTCTTTCTACTTTTATGTATTTCGCCAGTTATCTAGATTGGATGCTATTTTTAGAAGAGTCAAAAACAATTCACAAAAAAGCACTGACTTCCTCCAAGCACATGGCAACCTAGTGAAGTCTACTGTGTTGGACAATAGTTTTATATATGGTCACCACACCCAACAAATTCTGTAGCAGTATTATGCCATTTATAAGCCATTATGTGGTTTAAGATCCAGAGTTCTGGCTATTTCCAGTAAATCTGACGTAAGCCTGTAAAAAAGTGTCTTCTTTTCTCGTTGTGGCACTAACACTCTCGTTGCGGACTGGCCCGAACACTATCCTTTTGTGTAACAAAAATTAACATTTTTCAATTGTGAAATAGGGATAACAAATGAATATATTACTGCAAAACTTTACACAGCATTTTAGAAAAAAGGAACGATGTAGAAATTACCAGAAAAAATAGTATCTTTTAAACTAAGAAGGATACTCTTATTTTAAGAAAAATTTGTTTACTGGAAAGTGATCTTTCAGATCAAACAAAACTCACAAAAAATAGCTCCATATAAAGTTTCCTAAACTGCTATAGTAATGAATGACTGCCACTGAAGATAAAACGATTTTCACGAACCTTCGTGCATCAATCTTCATGTCTAATTTCACATCTCTTAAGTGTAAATTTAAAGACCAAGCTGAATGAAGATCAACCAAAATAACACGAACACAGCTGTAGAACTGATGAGGATTTGTTGCTGTCCTCCATTAGGTTAGCTTCAGACATGAAGGAGCAGCAAAAATCATAACTGCTGCTTATTCATCAATAAGAGACTCGGGTCATTACTGCAGAGAGACAGGAATCCTGTCCCCCTGACTGGAAGAAAAGTAACTGCTCATCTACAGTGGTGCGGCTCTCTATGCTGCGGGCGTGTGAAGAGATCCACTCTACAGGTCTTCATCAGGTTGGTTAGTTTTCTTCTTCTGACAGTTCAGACCACGCAAACGCTTGAGGCGTGAGGAGTAGACGGCATCCTTCTCAGTGACATAGCTGGTCTTGTTGAACTAGGTGTCGTTTTCTTTTCTATATTATTAACCACTTGAAGGTCTCAATTTAAAGTCTTCCCTTACCATCCCCAACCACCCCCCATTTCAAAGCTAAAATACTTTCTCTTTTTAGTCCCTAAAATCCAAGTGTTCCTACGGAAAGAGGACTCTCTCCTTCACTCAGTCTTTCTTAAACAAGCAGGAAAGTTGTGTCCTACTTGCAGAATAATTTTATGAATGTCTCCATTCTTATACTTACTAAGCCTCTTCTCTGTTTAATGAAACAATAGAAAATAATCAAACCCTGATAACGGTGCAAGTTCTGTCACAAAATATAGAGCATTTAATAAAGGCCACTAAAAAGACTGCCTCATTATATAAAGTAGCAAAATAACAAAGGACAGAAGAATGGAAAGGAGAGGTAAAAGATGATGTGGCTCTTATCTCTCTTGTGGGCATTACTCAGCAATTATTAATTTTTCCTGATTCAATTTTTCCTTCCTAATTTTAAACTAATATACTCAACATGTACATTCTAGACATAAATGGAATTCCCTCGACGCTTCTATTAATAAGATCATTTAGTAAGATCAAATGATTAAATGTTAAAAACTGGGCAAAATATTCTTATAGCAGCTACGTCTGAGATCTCCAGTAGCTTCCTTTGAACATGATCATTAATAGCCAGCCCTTCAGGTGAGGAAAATCATGCACCACAGAGGGAGCATAAGAGCCAACAGACAAAAGGATAAATTACACATGGTGTTAAAACTGATTATTTGGAAAAGCTGATATTACGGGACAACAACGATTAACAGTGTTCTTAAAATCCCAAACTTGCTGGTTAGAAATAACAAAGAACAAGTCCCAAACAAAACTTCTAAACATTTCCTTACGACTTAAATTGTTATTTTCTTCCAAGCTTCAGAATGAATCAGAATTGCACTTTTCTCTAAGTAAGAAAGGTAATCAGATTAGACAGGCGTCTAGAGCTTCCTACTGCCACAATAGGACAACAAAAAATGTACTTTTAAGAAACAGAGGCTATACAGTTTTTTTAAGAAACAGAATTTGAGCTGACGTTTTCTCAACAACTTTCCAAATCACAGAATACAACTTAAATAAAAAGCATGGCAACCGTATTCCTCCTTGAAGATCCTACGCACACCACGAAACCACCACTTAAAACTTCTATGGTCAATTTTTCAAGGGCAGCAACCCTATCATAAGCTGTATTTCGAACACAGTTATCAAATATTCCAAAATGAATTTAGTTTTTCTTAAAAGATGATCTAAATGACCAGATCCTAAAACAGAATCGTGAATTTTGGATAAAATTCAAATACAAAATTTCTCTGGATGAGCCAAAGAAAACTTGTATGAGGAAAGAAGCGAAGTCACCGAACACCACCTAAAACCAAACCCTAGTCTTGCCTTTCATCCTTAGGGTTAGCAACGCTCAGAGAGCGCACCCTAGTTCTAGTCAAGCACACTTGCTTATTACATTTCCACCATATCGCCTCTCAAACACACAAATACATTTCCGAGGCTTCTGAACAAGACCATAATGTAAGAGCTGTTGATGAAGAGATAGAGGCCCTTTTAAAATGACTAAAGCTTCTTAAGAAATCACAACTTTAAAATCCCTGCCTCCCGAAGGAAAGACACGAGACGATTTCAGATTACAAAGAGGTTACTGTGGCAATGTAGTTGAAAATGTAAGAGAGAAAGAAGCCTGGTAACTAACTCATAGACATCAAGAAGCTCAAAACTCTTTTAACTTTAAAAAAGATTTTTCTACTTAAATTAAAAAAAAAAAAAAGATTTTTTTATCATTTCACCAATAATGTTGCCCCTGTTAATCTACATAACACAGAAGTCAACTGTATAGATACCAGTTTTCTAGACCCTAAGGATATCTTCTACATACTCAAAACACTCAGTAGGAAGTCACTAAGCGAGGCATTTACATACTGAAATCTACATATTGTGTATATGGTACTATGACCTCAATCAGAATACTGGTAAGTCTGCAATTCGTCAATTAAATTTTAAAATAGAAAATTATTTTAGAAGTGTTTTTAGGTAGTAATCACTAGCTAAAACTCAAGTTACCTCACATTCCATCCGCAGTAATGCACCAAGTAAAGGACCTCTCCACCTTCGACATCAGAATCTTTAATACTAGCTTCATACATTTTTTGATTTTTCCCTCGTCCATACCGCACTTGGACTTTCATGCCTGGTGGATAGCATTCAAACTCCTCGTCCTCATCGTTGTCATCATCCTCTTCATCCTCTTCTTCCTCCTCCTCCTCCTCTTCTGCTTCTTCCTCATCTTCATCTTCCTCTTTATTCGTTTCATCTCTTGAAAGGTTTAAAAAATTGCAGTTAATAAAAGACACTTCATAAGCTTTTCAGTTCCAAACCACATAAATTGATAAAAATCGTGGCTGTGATTGCTCCGGGAACGGCAGGTTCCATGTGCATGAAATTCTGAGTTGCAATGTAACATTAAAAACTCAAACTGTGTGTAAGATGACCATGGTTGTAGAGAAATACATTTAGAGGAAATGAAGATTGAAAAATGCATTAAAAGAAAATTTCCAACAGCCAGAAGAAGAGAAGTTGTATAAGAAACTATTAAGGTCGACTTTAACAACTTTTTCACGTTTTATTATGAAAGCGTTTTACACAAAGGTGTTGACAAAAACAAAAATCATTTACACCTCATAGCCATTTCCAGACTAAAAAGTAGTTTTTATTCAAATATTTCCAGCCTCAGGGTGTTTAAAACAACAACTTTTACTAGCCGACAGCTAGTGTTAATTGAGTTCAAAAGGTGTTCCAACCAGAATTTCAAATGTTACGCTCCCTGGAATACTCCCTGGAATACGAGTCCACCTTTCCCAGGGATATCTGACTAGCTGCACGCCAGTATCACATCATTTTTTCTTTCCATTCTGCTGAACTTTGCTACAATTTCTGCTTTACCGCGTATTTACTTAAAGTCTTTTACCAATTCTCTCAACTTTGAAGTTCCAATGAAATAAGTATGAGAGGCCAAGTCCAAGTAATATGAAACCAAAAGTCAAATCATTCTAGAAGCAGCAATGCAACCATTTCAATCTTCTCAATACTGTGCATTTTTAAAAACTGAGCATTCGCATTCATTTTATATTAGCCACAAATCTGTATTAAACAAGTTGGAGAAAATCTTCCAAACACTAGATTTATTTTTTAAAAGACTTCAATATGAAATTCAACTATATTTAGTCCCAAGTTTTTATCTGCTGTGCAGGATAAAAACTATATTTATTACAACAGTTTTTTCTCAAAAAGAATCCATCACTTTAGAACTGACAAATGAATAAAGACCATAAAACAGAAACCACATGACAGTTAATTAAGCTTTAAAAGTTAATGAATGTAATACTTACATAAAAAGTTTCTCCACTGATCATTTGTTTTATAATCTTACATGCAACCTTTTTAGCAATAACATACTTTATTGTTCCTAATTACACAATTACATAAGCAACAGAAACAATCTAGAGTACCACAAGCAAGACTAAAATGGTTTTTTATTCTCCTACCTCTTTCCTTCTACATAGTGCAGCAGGAAGGATGAAGGGAAGCCTAACAGTCTTGGGAAATTAAGCGTAAGTTTACAAAAGTAACAAATGCACCAGTTTTCTCTGAAATACAGCACGAAGTCTACAGAATCTCAAGACTTATTTTTATTTTTAAAGACTCATTTATATTCAAATGAATAGGTACTTAAAAATTAAGACCTACATAAAACCAACTATAATCTGAGATAAAAAACTGGAACTCTATTTTTAAAAATACATGAACATGTCTGTAATGAAGAAATAATTATTAGTAAGGCTAAAACATCTAAGAAATTACCAGAGAGGGTATTATGGATGATAAACTATTATTAACAATTTTAAATAAATGCTTATTGTATTTAAAAAATTAAAACACATAAGACTTTTTTGGAAAGAATATTCCTTATTTAACTCATAAGCTTATATCTCTGTGTATCAGGGAGAAAAGGAAGTGTATTCTAGTGGCCACGACAAAAGAAGAAATTTATCATGCACCAAAGAGATTTGTTATGTACCTCAGAATGATCATACCAGACAAAAGAGAGATACGGGATAAAAAGTCTAAGATTTTTTAAATGAAAACAACTTCTAAATTATGTCTTACATCACACAATGCTCTGACCACAACCGGTAAATGCCAATAAGAGCAAGCACAGTCCCACTATAGTGCAGCCTGAGCAGTCTTTAATTTTATCTGGAATAAAACTCTAATATCCTGTATTAATAAAGCAATCATAAATTAAAAATAAAAGTTTCACACTGAGTATCAACTTCAGACACCAACCAAATGAAAAACACTTAAATAATGTACTAAAGTATAAAAAAGCAAACAACACAACTGCTATCAAATAAAATATTCTACTCCTTTCTCTAATAACTCACTGGCAAAATCAAAGGTAAACACACTAAATCAGACAGAACATAGAATGCCAACAATGATAGCTTCTGGAAATATAAAATGTAACCAGCATATAGATTTTTAAAAATTAAGTTGATGTGTACCCCCCCCTCTCACACACACACACACACACACACACACACACACACACATTTTGTTGCTTATCTTTTAAAGAACTATATTTTGGGAAACCAAATGTATCAGTATTTTGCATCTGAATTCACAAATACCAAATTTTCCCAGTTTGACGTCACACTCCTTACAATGGAACAAATTAAAAACAAAAAACAAAAAACGAAAACTTTAACTTATTAATATTTACTACGGGCCAGGCATTGAAGCAAGCATTTTACCTAAACTAACTTATTTAATCTCCTATACCTAGACTATGAAAGAAAGACAGGGAAAATTCCTCGTAGTAGCTAATTACTTAGAGACTACGTTTATATGCTAGACAAATACTCACATATGATTCTTTATAACTATCAATTTTTCTACTGCACTTATCTAGTAAAACTCAGAAATCAATCTTGGACATTCCCAACACGTACACAACCAGATTAGGGTGGTTGGGCTAGGAAAATTTCAGTTTGTGGCATGATACATTTATAAATACATGTAGTAAATTAAAAAGCTATATAGCTGAAGAATTTTCAAAAACCTACATTATATAGTTTACACTATAAAATAAACTGAAACACCAACTTGACAAATTAAGATAATTATTAGTGACAAAGAGAAAACACAGGCTTATCACAATGCCTCCCACACAGCAGATATTCCAGAAATATATGCAAATTTAAAGATCAGATTTTTTAGACAAAAAGCTGAATGCTTACTAAGTTTCTTAAGAGTTGAAATAGTCTCTAGCAGCAGCAAGGAGTCCCTGAAATATACACGTGCACACTGGACTATAACCAAGTGTGATGAGGAAACACTTCGACTATATTCATCTAAACCCAGGTTTCTCCTTCCACGTTTATCTGCATGCTGCAGCCAAATTTCAGAGGACGCTAAAATGATTAAGAGATTTTAGGCAAAAAGCCAAGTACTTACTAAGTTTGTTAATAGCTGAAATAATCACCAACAGCAGGAAGCAGTACTTGATATAGACATTTGTACACGAAGATATATAGCAAAGTATACTAAACAAACAACTTTCCCTAAATTTGCAAAGTATATTTTGCTTCCCCTTCCCTGCCTATGTGCATGCTGTGGCCGACTTCCAGAAAAACACTAAAATGATCAAAAACATTTGGTTGTACTTATTTAAATGGACCATTAACAATGGGGATGTGTAAGGTTTTTTTAAACCTCAGAGATAAGACTGGATGCCAACAATCACCTAACAAAATCCAGGGGTCCACTGGCAGGGCATAAATTCCATTGCTGAATAAACAGTTCATCATTCCAAACTGACCAAAATGAGGAATTACTACGGTCACAGTAAACACAATAAAACAATCCTGGCCTTGTGAAACTAATTATTAGCACTTTTCCATTATTATTGTTTGCTTAAGAAATTAACACAACTCTTAAAATCTAGAGCCAACATATCATCTATAAAACGTTACAGAAAGCCATCTTCCCAAATTTCTATTATCTGGTTATTTCAGCAGAACTTAATGTAGTACGAAATACTTTTTTTGCTAGCTCGAAATTTCATAAATTTCCATGATGAGAGCAAGAATGATCAAAAACATGACCTTTTGCTACAAATTTGCATTACTAGGGTCTCTGAAGGAGGCAAATGGTACTTACATGCTAAATGCAAACCACTCAATTAGTCTATATTTTGTCAGATTTAGGTTCAAACACACACACACACACAAAGAGCAAATTACAAGAATTCATTCAGCCAAAAAATGCATCTTAACCAAAAACAAATTTCTTACCCCGATTTTGCTTTTTCTTCTTCAGCTTCTACCTTTATGCTGAGGGACTCCTCTACCCCAGTGGTCTCCTCAGCTTTGTCCTCCAGGTTCTGATTTTCTTCTGTTTTTTTCATGTTAACTTCTTTTTCCTGATCAGACTGTGTAGGTATAGATTCTAACAAATTCTTTTTACTTCCCTAGAAAAAAATCAGAGAACTAAACCAACAAAAGTAAAAACTGTCAACCTAACTCTGTGATCTAATTGTTAGCAAAAGGCGGTACCAACCAATACGAATACTTAGAAACACATTAGCTATTTTAAGAAACTCCTGCCATTCCTAACACACTAAGCAAAAATAGCTATTTTAAATAAAAAATAGCACTTAATGAGGAAAATGCTCAAAAAATAAAGCATAACATTTTACAATAAACCATGAAAACTTTACAATGTAGACAATGTACCAAAGAAGGCACAGCACTATTAACAGTATCTGATTTACCAGAGAGGGTTTAATATTTTCCTTTCTTTCAATATCATCATCAGTAGGCTTTTCTTCTTTTGGTATTATATTCTCTTCTGCTTCAATCTTTATTTCTTTGATGTCTGGTTCATTTTCTTCCTTAACTTTGATTTCTTTTACATTTTCACACTCCTTACATGGCTTGTTAACAACCTTCTCTGGCAATGCCATCTGAAATTCAATATTGGCCGACCTACAGTACTCCTCAAAACCATATAAATATCTGGAAACATGAAGAGAAATTACATTTGGGAAAACATTTCAAAATATTACTATAGAGTGACGGTTTTTAAAAGGTGTTTATTTAAGTTCTCAAATATTGAGTCATATTAATATTCTAATTTATTCTAGTTCAGTTCTTCCCAATCTCATTAACCCAAATAGAAACATTTTTCAAAAAAAACAAAGTCACTGAAAAACTATGCTAATAGTAAAAAGATAGTATCTTAAATATAGTAACAATAGCTATTAAAAGTATTAGTAACAGCATCAATTTTTTGAGCACTTTTTTAAAAGTTTATTTGAGAGAGAGGGAGAGAGGGAGGGAGGGGGAAGGGAGAATCCCAAGCAGGCTCCACACCATCCGGCACAGAGCCCAATGCAGGGCTTAACCTCATGAATCATGAGATTGAGACCTGAGTCAAAATCAAGAGTCAGGTACTCAACCGACTGAGCCACCCAGGCGCCCCATGAGCACTTCTGATATGCTAAGCACAGTCCTCTTAGTTCATGTGACAGCTCATTTAAAAGATTTTTTTTTTAATGTTTTAATTTAATTTTTGAGAGAGCATGAGTGGGGGAGGAGCAGAGAGAGAGACAGAATCCGAAGCAGGCTCCAGGCTCTGAGCTGTCTGCACAGAGCCTGACGCGGGGCTCGAACCCACAAACTGTGAGATCATGACCTGAGCCGAAGTCGGACGCTCAACCGACTGAGCCACCCAGGTGCCCCGTGACAGCTCATTTAATCATCAGAGTAATCCTACGAGGCAAGTACTATTATCCCATTTTACAAATGAAGAAACTGAAGCTTAGGAGAACAAATAAATGGTCCAAGGGGCACAAAAGCTAATAACTGGCAGGACCAGGATTCAATCTTTGACTTTTTAACACTTTAAAAAGAGGTTTTTAACCTCTACACAGTACTTTTCAAATTTACGTGGCCACAAAAATTTTCTTTACAGAATTTCTCATAGATCTAGTATTCACAGAAAATGCTATAGAACATGCTATTATAGACTGATTACTGCAGTAAAAATCCCTGATTTCTTCTTAGAAGAAGTAATCAGACTCAGTTATACAGTGAATTCTAACCTACTTTCTAGGTAAAATATTGACTGTCAGTATATCAAGTACACTGACTTACTTTTTGTAAGCACATTTAACGTTGTATCCTGCAGCTGAATTTAAGACAGGGATTCCAAGATCTTGGTAGACTTGCTTCCAAACAGCTCCACTTTCAATCTAGCAGACAAAATAAAATGAGAACTATCATATTAAAAGGTGGGAATATAATAAAATTTTGATTAATGTAGCACATAGAAATATATGTTTATATGTACTGGCTCTAGTCTCAAGGGAATGAAAAGTTACTAGCTTAATAAATTCTAAATAAAACAATTTGGTTTACAACAATCTTTTAAAGTAAGTTTTATTTTTAGTATTCTAAATCTCAGAAAATTACAAATGTTGAAACATTAGGCCACTTGATTTTTAAATTAACCCTGGTATAGTAAATTAGAAAATATTCATGTTTCTAAATCAAAATTTGTAATGAAGAGACACGGATAAAATTCTTAAGTAATGTATTAGTTCCCATAAAACCTGAAAGTTTAATAAATCAAAATAGTTCTAGGATCTTAGGAAAGCATTTTATTCTACAGAATACTTTTCCCCCCAGAATAATCTTAATTGGATGGACACCATACATCATGGCTACCTTACGATAATTTCTTCAGTTCAACAAAGATTTTTCGCATGTTTCTATATATACATATGTGTATGTATGTGTGTGTGTGTGCATCAGACACAACGGAAGAAATTAAGGACATAAAGAATATTAAAAGAGAGCCCTACTCTCAAGGACCATACAGTGCAGTGGAAAAGACACATAGGAAGAACTTCTACTAATATGGTTATGCTGTGACTCAGACACACGCAGGTGTGGTTTATGAAGGTATGACAAACTTAACAGTAAATCAGGAAGTTCATTTGAAAACCTCTTAAATTAAATTTGGTTGAGGAAGCTAGCTGTTTCTGTTTCTAACTTGTACTTTCCATCTTCTTTCCCTTCTACTATTAGGTTTTTATTAGTAGACAAATTTAGGTAATTTTTATATAAGAAAACATGCTGTATTGAAAAACATGTTTCACTTCTGACTGTAATACTTACATTATCAAATCCTCCAAGCTTGTGTACAAGTCTGAATAACTTAAAGAGGTTCAAATTTCGATATCCAAGTACAGGCCGTTTGTTAATAGGTGTGCCTATTAAAGAAAACACAAAATATATTATAACCATGCTACATTTGTAATGACAAATTACAAAAGATTCAGATATTACCACTGAATATATATAGTGTAAAGTATATGTAGTTGAGGAAAAAATCCCTTGTTAATCAAAAACATGTCTACTACTTAAGCTCATTTCATCTTAAAAATTTCTCATACCAGATTTTTGAAACCTTAAATGATTTCACTCCCTTTTCATTTCCTTGATGAGCAAAGAATAACAAACCAAAATAAAATATCGACAAAAAATTTTTTTTACGTTTTTTAAATTTCCTTTGAAAGAAAAAGCTTCCTCACAAGCGGGGGGAAGGACAGAGACAGAGGGAGAGAGGGAATCCCAAGCAGGCTCTGCACTGTCAGATCTCCCACCAACTGTGAGACCATGACGAGCCAAAATCAAGAGTCGGACACCCAACCAATGGAGCCACCCAGGCACCCCTTCACTTTTTTTATCTGTCTTATACAAAAGCCTAAGAAATCACCTACCTTCTTAGGCCAAGCCTCCATTCATACAAAAAAATAATATAGAAAGCAAGGCCATTTTATATCAAACAACAAAGATACCTACATTACAGCAGCCACTATCACTTAAGAGAGCAAAATACAGAGCCAACGTCTACTCATCAGCAATACAAATGAGGATTTAAAAAATATTAATCCCCCCAAGATAATTCCCAGAGTACAGTGTCACTTCCAAATTCATTGATTTTTGTCCTTCTCCTCAAGCTAGAAAGCTCCCTGCCTCTCCCCATTCCCCTACTAGCATCTTCCCAGGAAAGGAGACACCATACTCTGAACAGCAGATAAGCAAGAGAGTGACAAGACCACAGTTAACAGAGGACAAAGTCACTACCAAAAAACTAAGCGTCAACATCCATTCCTCTTTCCCTTGATTCTTGTATTTCTTTAACAACAGCAGGCAGATTCGAAAGGCTAAGCCAAAGCTCACCCTGGGACTCTACCACCTTTCTCTATGTCTAACTCTCTTTGGATGGTTTAATTCTCTGCTTCGTTCTGTGTGGCTGGGTCACAAGAAGACTTGTGGCCCATCTAAGAGTATGGTCTCTCCCTCGCTCCCTCTCTCTCTCACAAACATGCACACATACACAAACACACCACATCTACACCCAAGGTATATCAAGCTATGATTCTAGAGACGAAGGGTTTTTACTAGAGGCATCTATGTAGGTGCAAATAAAATGGTACTATGGTTCCCATTCTGCTACTGCTCCCTAGTATTAAGAGTTCTTTGGGAACCTATGGGTGGATAGGCAGATAGGCAGGATAGAATACAGGCTATATCGAGTCCATGGCCATAATATCCATCAAAATGCTGTCAAATTTCTCATTCCATGTACTATATGCCAGGTATTATGCCAGGTGCTGGTGACACTGGCAATCAGTAAGAAAGATAGCCATGATTACTAGTGACATGAAACTTAATGAACAGAATTCTCAGTTTTAAAGTACCAATTATCTATGTGATACCTATACACCAAAAACCATGAATAAAAAAAACTCACCTCTATCCTCCATAAACTTGTACAACTGCTGAAGAAAGTTCTCCCTTTCTTCTGGAAATGGTTCTATTTCTTCCTAATTTTAGTCACAGAAGAACAGAATATTATTTTCCTCAATTAAGCATTTTAATAATGTAAGATTTCCTACCAAGAGCAGAGACTAATATTCACTAAAATATTTCAAAGGCTTTTTACCAAGTAAAAATTATTTCTTAACACTAAGCTGTTCAAAACCAGGCAAGTCTAGACATTTTAGGCTTTCCAAAGGAATATGCCTTAAAAGATATCTCAACAGTGATCATCCCAAATGTAAATTCTCATATAAGAAATAAGACCAGCAAGATGGTTCATGAGTTTTTTACCATATCAGAGATCTACTCTTTAAATCAGGGCCACAGGCTCAAGAAGACCTACTCTCTCTTATATCAAATTGGGTCAGGGTTTCACATCAAAACAGACTATCTTGTTGCTCCTCCAGAATTATACACATGTGGGTCCCATTAGCTGTAACTCCAAGTATCCTTCATTATATACAGCCCCACTGTGTAGCACTTCAAGCTTATAAAATCAGTAAAGTGGGGAACAAACTTGATCTACAATACCTGAAGATTCAGACTTAGGGAAATCTTCAAGTAATAAAATAGTTCCCCGATTTATCAATTACAAGGGAGGGACTAGCTTCTTGCTGCTGTGGCCAGGGGCTGTGGCAGTAGGGAGCTGGTCCTGAAGCGACCTGCAAGGAGCAGGGTAGTAGGTGAGATGGAGGAACTCATCAATTCAGTGACTATCATCCATTCAACAAACCATTTAGCGAGCACCAGTGAGGGAAGGCACTGTGCTAGGTGCTGAATCAAACACAAGAAAACTAAGCGATGGAGCCCGCCATTAGAGAACACGGTCAGGAGTAACTGCAGAGAAAGTGATTCCAAAGAGACATCCGGGATTTACAGTTACTCTGGCTGAAACCAATGTATTTCTGACAGTAAAATTTCAGGCATAGTTTTCAACTGAGAGTCTAAATAAATCTAAAATATCATTTGAATTTTAAAAATCATGTGTCTAATGCCACTGTTTTGACATCTGCCCCTTATGTGAAAAGCTAGCAGAGCAAAGGAAGGCAAGTTAAAAACAAGAAACAAAATCCATGTTGATAAACTATTAGGTTTGCTAGTTGAGCAGAGAAGAATAAACAACAATTATTAATTTGTTTATATAAAAATCTACACTTCTCAGTTTAAACATGGTCCAAAGAAGGTACATTTTGGTAAGGTAGTCAGATATAAATCTAAGGAAATCTACTTTCTAGATATTATCTTAAATGCCCCCAATACAATATTTGACTTTCATAAACTGCCAAATTTATTTCTGTCACAAAAATTTAGTGAAGTTTGTATTTAACTTAAAAGAAAATGTTTAAACTGGAAACCAGATTTGCTTTTACAAAGACATTTCTAAACACAAATCTAAGCAATAAAAATTTTAGTAACTAATGTGTATTGGTCATTATTTATTTACAAGTTACACATTATGAGACACTGAGCAGGAGCACAAATAACACAGGGCCCCAAACCCCTGAGGAGATTACAGGGGAGAAAGCTGACAATAAGTGTGTGCGTGTGTATAAATGATAAAAATATGTACAAGGAAAGGCAGTAGTTTAGCAAATGGAGCGATTAACTTTCCTGAGGTGAGGCGGGTGATGTTTCACAGGTGTCCCTTTACAGAGGTGTCCTGTTAGTAGGATTCTGAAAACCCAACAGGAGTTTGCCAGGCTAACTGAGGGAGGAAAGGAAAGGGCACTGTAGGCAGAGGTATTGGTATGTGTACAGGCTGAGAAGCAAGGTATGTAATTTAATATTGCCACGGTATCAAGTTCAAAGTGGCACAGTATACCAAGAGAAGTGGTAAAAAGGTGGGACTGGATTGTAAAAGAAGTTCTGTACATGAAGCTTGACTTTTAGGGTGCTAAGAAGCTTTTGGGGAGGTTTTAAGCAAATGACTGCTTGTTCATTTTAGCATTTTAAACAGAAAGTGGGAGGGGGAGAAGACTGAAGCCGAGAAACCTCTACACTACGCACTGTCATCACAGATCACTGGGTTTTAAAACACAAACTCTAAAACAATCCTATTTCATGAATCGTTGTTTATTACAATTCAACGGCAGAATTTCAAAACTTACCTAAAATATTATATACCAAGATTAACTTACTTAGTTTCCTGAAAACATTCACTCCAATTCACCTCAAGGTCAAATATAGAGCCTTCACTATCTGCACCATTTACCAGAAACTTTTATGAAATCGTTCAAGAAACCACTGAAGACTACAGTGGTACAATGCCACTACTAACACCATGGACATCTTTTGTTGGTACTTATCACTGCTAGACCTAAAGTATCAGTTATAATAAAACCTAAAACTTTAACCTCCTTGATCCGTACAAAAAAGTCATTCACAGATGACTTATTTATGATCTAATTAGAACTATCCACTCGTTTGTGTTAAATATAATTATTTAACATTCTCTGAATCAAAGAGATATTAATCCTTTTTTGCTGATTATTCTTTTAAGATTAGATGGAAGATGTATTTTATACTTCTCTAATATTTCAATAAAATATGCAGATGAAAACAGTGTATGAGGTGACAGTGGTCCACACGACGATGAAAAGCACATGGAAGTAGAGCTTTGCTACACTGGGTGGGGATTTCCCTTATTATCTGATACACCAAAAGCACAGCATGATTAAGAACCATTTTTGAGGTTATTAAAATAACCAGATTTAGTATTTTCTTTTTTTTTTATAATAGTTTATTTTCAAATTGGTTTACATAGATTTAGTATTTTCAATGTCACGAGACTATATTTCTATTTTAAGTAATACAGCAAACTCCTGGTTATGGCAGATATCACAAGTACAGTTTTATTATGAAATATCTCTAAGTACTAAAAATACTTAAGTGATGGATGACTTTATGCCAAATCCTAACTCACAAAGGAAACCCAAGTGTTACTTTTAATTTTAAAAGACATCAATTGTTTTTACTTACCTCTTCTTCACTGCTATTATCCTCCTTTTCTTTTTCATCATCTTCCTCCTCCTCTTCTTCCTCTGCTTCACTGCTAGAACTATCTTCTTTCAGTTCAGTCTTCCAGTTAGCAGGAATAATTCTATTTTTGTGAAATTCAAGTGCCTGATCAAAGGCTGGAAAGAAGACCATAAACTACGTGAACTGGAGAAATTAAGACAACTGATTTGTCTAATAATATATCAAAAAAGATAAAAAAAAATCAAAACTACTGTGATAATACCGCTGACATTTGTGAAGTGTCTGCTATGTGCCAGGCACTCACTGTGCACTGTTCGAACCCAACCATCCTAAGCACCAGGCACCCATTTTATAGATGGCAAACTCCTGCTACTGAAGGTGACTTAGGTTCAAACAAATACAAAGGAAAACAGTTTTCTTCTTTTACACAAAAATTAAACATGCCTAGTAAAACAACTTTAAGACTGGTACATTTCTGATCATTTGGTCAACAAATGACTATTATTCAGCATCACGTATCAAGCACAGAGCCACTGTAATGAACATACAATAGCCGAAGATATACTATAAATACATTAGCTTCATTTCTAGTTAAACATGAATTGCAATCAAAGTAATAATTAGCTTAAACTAAAATTAGCTACACAGTTATTTTCAGTTTATAATACACGGAAATAAACCCTAAACCACAAATTCTTAGTGATTTTTAACCCGTCTACATAGCATGCTATTAGATTTGATGAACATGGTCGAAAGGAAAATAAAGTTATTTATAAAGCCAAAAACCAAGTAAAAAATGTCCTCAATAAAAATATAAATGTCCTCAATAAAATATAACTATTGTTATATTATGAGAAATGCCAAATCAAAATTACTTTTGATTTCTGTTTCTACCATCCTTAGGAACTAATATTTTCTTTCCTAGGCAAAAGCAAGGCTATAGTAATTGGCTGATAATCTAGTTCTTTCCCACTTTCAGATTACTGCCCCTGATTATAAGCTAAGAAAGAAAAAGAAACCCTACAAAAACAAAAGACACATGGGTTTACAAAAGTATTAATTCACATAAAACTATAACTTCAAAGACAGAATTATAAAAAATATTTTTTACTTCATTCATTCTTTCACTCATGTTTACTGATTTCTGAGAGAGAGAGAGAGAGAGAGAGAGAGAGAGAGAGAGAGCGCGAGCGAGCATGCAAGCAGGGGAGGGGCAGAGACAGAGGGAGACACAGAATCCGAAGCAGGCCCCAGGTTCTGAGCTGTCAGCATAGAGCCTGAAGCACGGCTCAAACTCACTGAGCCGTGAGATCATGACCTGAGATAAAGTCAGAGGTGGCTTAACCGACTGAGCCACCCAGACGCCCCAAAAATGTATTTTTTAAAGAGCAAAAGAAAGTTTGATCTTCAAAATTACTTCAGCAGTTGTTAAACCAACCATAAACGATTCCAAGATTATCCTTACCTTGTTTTAATATAGCATCGGGCTTTGGTGCAGAGTCACTAGTAATTTCATGGACATCCTTTCTTGGCACTGAAGTACTACATTAGTTTTTTTTAATTTTAAAGAAAAAAAAGCCACAAAAACATAACAGAAATTAAGAGTTGAATTACACACCACAGAAAGATGTTAAAAATATGAAAACATTAACATTTACAATGAAAGTGATTGCAGAGTGTTGCAATTCCCAAATAAAATGCTAGGCAGGGTTCTGAAATAGGTCATCATCTACAAAAGGACCCCACCTTGAGAGGTGTTATACAAACAAGATACTCTCAAATATCAAAGACTCCCCAGCTAAACGTAATACTGCGAATAGAGAGGCCAATAAAAATAACAGTAAGTGGCAATACTTGGATATCAAGATCAATCCAATAAAAAAAAAGTCAAATAGTAAGAATTTGCCATTGTCTGGGAATAATCATAAGAAATTACTAAATTTAAGACTGGAAGAAAATGTACTTGTTTATAATATAAATGTTCTTTTAAAAATTGTTTTCAAATTGGATTCTAGGCTCACAAGCAAACTTCTTATATATAACTTAAAGTCTTTTATGGAACTCCCTAACCAATCAGGTGGGAGAAGTTCTATCATACATATCACATATATCTCCTATTTTATAATCATAAATCAACATTCAGTATCATTCAGCTCCTCTGCATTTGGTTTCTATCAGTCAATCTACAAAAGCCGGAAAACTATTCCAAATACATTTTCAGCCTGCGTATTTTTAATTTCTTATTTAAAAAATTTCAAATATATACAAAAGAGGATAGAATAGCACAATGAACTGCCATCTATCCATTATTCAATTACAATGATCATAATAGTCACTGTTTCACTTATACCCCTGCCTACTTCTTCCCACCTCACATGGTCACTTTGAAGCAAATCGCAGATATTGTATAATTTGATTTATGATACGCTTCATATGATCTTTAAAAGAACATTTTTTTAAATCGTAATCAATACCATTACTACACGTTTAAAAATTAACAATAATTTCCTAATACCATCGAACCAGTACTCAATTTCAATATTCAAATTCCACACTACCTCCATTTTGCTAAAGTGGATTTCTAAATTGTTTTAAAAAGTCACTTTTCAGAACCTGAAAACCCAAACATCAATCTTAAAATGTGATGATTCTTTTAAGGTATAAACACAGAATAACACAAAGTATAAAATACATGCCTTTTCTAGTCACATAATTCTTAAAGAAAAAAAAAAAACATAGAAATTCCTAACTCAGTTCCAAAAAAGTTCTATATGAAAAACCACATGAACACTTAACATGCGTTTGTAGTAACCCATTTTATACAAGTCAAATGTTATACAACAACCATCAGACCTAAAAATATTAGGGCCCAATTAAATATTCCAGAACAGCAAATACGTCAAGAAATACAGTGATCAAGTATTAGACACAGCAGATATATCTAAATGTCCCTGAACAAATCACTAGCTACTATACTATACAGGCGAATATTGACAAACTCTGGGAGTTTAGATAAAAACGAAATGAACAAGTAAGACAAACTGTAAGACCACTTAAATGAGAATGGGAAAAACAATCATACTTCCAAACGCTCTGTATGATGAAAAGTAAAAGCATAAGGTCATTGGAAATAATTATCATTTACTCTCCCTAACTTGGAAAAACAGCATATTTTTCACCTCTAGTGAATTATACTTACAATTTGCCATCTTTGAAAGATCGAACAAGAATATTGTCTTTTTTCACAGCAATTTCATCACTACAATCAGGACAAACCACCTTTAAAAAAAAGTATAAACTATTAAAACTAAAAGCACATTTACAGTTATACAGATTATTTAAATCCTTTTAAAAGATAGTTTCGGCTGAGAGCTTAAAAACTAACTTCAGTTTGTAGGGGGAACAGGTACACGTGTGTGACAATACACACAAGTAATTCTAAATGTATCTCCTATATCCTTCCAGCTCTCTGGATTCCCCAAAGTGTTTCTGGCACCGGCCTGGTGTTGAAAGCAGAAGCGTGGCCATGGCTAGACTGAAGCTGTGGACCAAGTTCTAGTCAGAAATAGAACACTGAAATGAAAGTGGAGGCTGGGGTGGAAAAAAGAGCTAAAGCCAGAGCCTTCACAGAGAGGGTCTGCAGCATGGCTAAGAGAAGACCAGAAACCAAACTGCGGGCAAGTATCAGAACCTCCATCAGAGCTGTCTCTAACTTAAAAAAGACAGAGACGAGGTTCAACTTATTAGTTACATTTAAATATATATAATAGGCCATAAACTTTCTTCCTAATGCTACCCACTCTAAAAAGTAAATATTTTAAAGAAGATATCTTTCTGGAGGCTGTATAAGATTTATTACTAACAAGAGAAGATTTACTTCAGTTGGAGTGGCCTCAGCTGCTATTTAAAGAGAGGTTAAAGCATTCCTTCTCAAAGACTAATGCAAGACGCCTATAAACTCTTAGTATTTTAATTCCAAGACAGCCCATTATGTACACCAAGAACAATGAAAAATGGGCTAAATACGCATGACAGGTTTGTTTTAAGGACGGTCTCATTAGCTCTGAAAAAGGACAATGGCACATAAACGGCATCTATTCTCACCACAGGTCAGAAAGGAGCTAGCAACAGGTGAGTTCTAATTCTGTCGTTAAAAAGTTAGTTCACATTTTCCAGAACGGCAACTGCATTGCACCAGGCGTTCCTTAAATGTTGACGGCATTGTGAACGAACTGACGAAAGTCTGCTATATGGGGCGCCTGGGGGGCTCAGCTGGTTAAGCATCTGACTTCAACTCAGGTTATGATCTCACGGCTCAGGAGTTCGAGTCCCACGTCAGGCTCTGTGCTGATGGGCTCAGAGCCTGGAGCCTGCTTCCCATTCTGTGTCTCTGTCTCTCTCCCTGCCCCTCCCCCACTCACACTCTGGTCTCCCTCTCCCTCAAAAATAAACATTTAAAAAAAGAAACTCTGTTATATGTATTGGCATCTAAAGAAACTTCCCTGTCATTTCCGAAAAGTCCTGAAGCAGGCATGACTGGGTGGCTTAGTTGGTTAAGCGTCCAACTCCTAGTTTCGGCTCACCTCATGATTTCCCGGTTCGAGCCCTGTGTTACAGAGCCGGCTTGGGATTCTCTCTCCCTCCCTCTCACTCTGCCCTTCCCTCCCTCCAAAATAAATAAAACGTAAAAGATTTCTGAAGTAAATTCTTAATATTTGTTCTAATCACACTACAGATATTAACTACCACAGGGTACCGTACTAGATGTCAGAAAACTCAGAAGCCAAGACAGTCACTGTTCCTTCCCACACGGAGCCTGTACTCTAGCTGGAAAGACAAGAACTAAACAGGAGAGTGCACACTGATTCAACCGCTATTGTGTTAAATCCTTATCTAGGTAATCAGGGAGTGTTTTGTTTTGTTTTTTAATTTTTTAATGTTTATTTTTGAGAGACAGAGACAGAGAGAGGGAGAGAGAGCACAAGCAGGGGAGGAGCAGAAAGAGAGGGAGGGAGACACAATATCCGAAGTAGGCTCCAGGCTCTTAACTGTCAGCACAGAGCCCGATGCAGGACTCGAACCCATGAACTGCAAGATCATGACCAGAGCTGAAGCCGGACGCTTAACCAGCTGAGCCACCCAGGCGCCCCATAGGACTGCTTTCTTGAATGCACAACATTTAAGCTCAGCTTTCAAGCCTGAGTAGGTGGTGGCTTGACACGGGATGCACATGTACACACGTATGTGCAGTACAGGGGTGCACTGCAAGCAGAGCAAACAAATCACGGGAATCGTCAAGAGACAGGGAGCAGTGAAACCCCATTCTAGAGAGCAAAAGGGCAGTGTGGCTAACCTTCTGCCTGGAGTGATTAAGAGAGATAAAAAGGGTTCAGAATTTCTGGTTAATTTCTAGGATAAAATCTAAAATCTTTAAGGAAAGGCTCTGAGGCAAGATAATATCATAACAGCTTCGCCTTTTAAAAAATTACTTTGGGGAAGGTGGGGTGCCTGGGTGGCTAAGTTGGTTAAGCATCCGACTTCAGCTCAGGTCATAATCTCACAGTTCATGAGTTTGAGTCCCACATCAGGCTCTGTGCTGACAGCTCAGAGCCTGGAGCCTGCTTCGGATTCTGTGCCTCCCTCTCTCTCTCTGCCCCTCCCCTGCTTGCACTCTGTCTTTCTCTCAAAAAAAGGAGTAAACATTAAAAAATTTTTGAAAAAAAAATTAAAAATTACTTTGGAGGTGCCTGGCTGGCTTGGTCAGAGGAGCAAATGAACCTTGATCTGAGGGTTTTAAGTTCATGGGGCTTGAACTTAAATAAATCAACTTCAAAAAAAATTAAATTACATTAAAATTATTAATTTCATTTAATTTATTAAAATATAATTTAATTAAAATTAAAAATTATTTTGAATGAGACGAAGCGACTCCAGTGATACAAGTGAGAGGTGGTGACTTGGCTGCAGAGTGCTGTCAATGGCAAATTAAAGGAGAGAGAACTATTAGAGATAACTAGGGAAGTGAGGAGATGAGCAAGCAGGGGGATGCTCAGGTTTCTGTCTTGCGCAAATGATGTCATTCACTGTGAGAGGAAACAGTGGAGAAGGGCCAAGTTTGGGAAGAAAGGAGGGAATACATTTAATTTTTAACTATTAAGTTTAGAGGTGGCTACAGGACATGCAAACGGAGATACTAAACCGAGAGCTACCCAAGTCTAGAGCTCACAGTGGAGGTCTGAACTGTGATATAAACTTGGGAGTCAACGGCCTAAATATCAGGGGTCTTAAATTTAGGTCTAAGACTATGAATAAAATCTACCTTTTTTTCCTCATGGTTTTTGCAGTCCTCTGCCTGACCAACTGAGCTACAAAGTTACATATACGATAGCTTTGGCCAGTGCTGCTGGCAGTGTGTAAGTGGGGTCACTGTCCATTCCTCCACAGGAATGACAGTCCGTATTTCATTTTGTTCGCTTATGTATGTCCCTTTCTTGATCCCTACGGCATTTCAGTTTGTTAACTCTGCAACCAATGCTATAAAAGGGGATGAGATCACCCAAAAGAGAATACAGAGTGATATATTCTGAACCTTGAACAACAACATTTCAAGGTTGGTTAGAGGAGAAACTGTGAAGGAAACTGAAAAAGACAACTGTATGAGTCATGGAAGCTAGGATTTCCTTCTCTTAAAATGGGGGTAACTACCACTTCTCTTCAGTCTCGGGAATAAAGGAGACTGCCTATGCTGGCAAGCTCGGCACAGCGCCTGGCCCGGGGAGAGGCTCGACACGTGGCGGCTGCTCACAGGTCCTAGGAGGGCGCGACTGCTTCCTAACATGATGATGTTACTAAACACTTGTAAAACTGACTCAGTTTATAAAAACTAACTTTAAAAACTGAAACCCAAATACTATTTATGTGATTGTGTCAAGATTGTTTGATTTAGAACAGAAGCTCACACCCTAGTTGACAAAAAGTATTCATCACTGTCCAAAAGATCTCACTTTTGCGGGGAGGATTACATATATGAATAATTCTAAGATTCTTTAAATGATAGTGAGATGGTTCCTAAGCAGATTACTGACAATTCAACATCATAAATCCTGAAATACTTTTTCCGTCAAGGAAACTATTTAGAAATTACAATGAGAGAATCATAATATTAATTATACTAACTGTGAAAAACTAATATTCTTGTTGTTTTAGCAAAAGACATTTTTTTAATGTTTATTTATTTTTGAGAGAGAGAGAGAGAGAGAGAGAGACAGAGCGTGAGCAGGGGAGGGGCAGAGAGAGAGGCAGACACAGAATCAAAGCAGGCTCCAGGCTCTGAGCTGTCAGCACAGAGCCTGATGCAGGGCTCGGACCCACGAACCACAAGATCATGACCAGGCGCCACCAAAACTTTTTTTAAAACATGTCTTCAGGGGCACCTGGGTGGCTCAGTCACCTAAGCGTCCAACTCTTGATTTTCGGCTCAAGTCATGATCTCACTGTTCGTGAGGTAGAGCCCTTGTTGGGCTGTCCACTGACAGCGTGAAGCCCGCTTGGGATTCTCTCTCTCCTTCTCTCTCCACTCCTCATCTCCCTCTCTCAAAACAAATAAATGAACATTAAAAAAAAAGAAAGAAAGAAAAAACATGTTTTCAAAAGAAATTCTTACAGAGAATCTTAGTGCTTAAGGAAAAAAGAAATGATCTTATACACTGACACTTTTCAACTTATCATTAACCAACTTACTTTGCCTTTCCAATACTCGGTTTTCTTATTGCTAAGTGAGGATAAGTAATACCTGCCTCATAATTCTTATAAAGGTCTTAGCACAGTCCCTGCATACAGCAGGCATCCAATAAATACTGGATGGATAGATGGACATACTGCCCTCTTTAGTTTTAATTATAAGATACAATGTAAGTTTTAATGGAAAGAGCTGGCATTTACTGGGCAATTATTTTGTGCACAACACTTAGGATAAAGAATATAAAACATGTTCACTGAAAAGGATGATAAATAGACATCGATTTAGGCAACAGTAGAAAAAGAAAGTCTCTTCTTCTGCAATCTTCCACATGATGAATTTAGGAGTTTTAAAAATTTGCATTATGACTTTTCTACCCAAATCAGAAAGAGGAGTATAATAAACTCCCATATACATAGCCTCTAAAATTACCAAAATTTGGTCTTTTTTGGATGACTTCAAGAGTTCTTGGTACTCTCAAAGACAATTTTGAAAGTATCTTTGTGTAAACTAAATGATGCTAAAACCATTTCCCCACTTTGTACCTGTGAAAAATACTAGTAAGATTATCAGTTGTCCTCTTCATGAACTTAAATACTTGAAAATTAAACTTTTATACTGAAGTTACTCACCAATGCAGGAAACCATAGTGCTTTCTTTTTATCCAAACTAACGTAATCTACACATACAACTTTTCCTAGTAGCTCATCAATCTGTTTCCTATCATCCTCATCTTCATCACTGGAGGATGAAGAAGACTCTTCCTCTGGTCTAGGAAAAGAAAAAAAATGAGATATTTCCATTTATCTTCGCAAAGAAGGAGCATACCGATTTGATAAGTGCAGGTATTCTCGAAATCTTATTCCATTTTCTAAAACCTTCAGAGTGGCAGATTTAAATTTTTATATATTTTTTTAAATTTCTAAAGAATAATAAAAAGGGTTATCATTAAAAGAAAGCACATCATTTTCCTAAAAATCTTTTGGAAAGAAAAGAGAATTCTCAAAAAACTGAGGGCCCCATATAAAACATCCCGGTACAACATAAAAATGTAGTAGATGCTACTCTCAAATTAAAGGAGTTGAGAGTGCTAGAGATAGTAAATCTTATATTCCTAGTACAAAGATAATTTTAAAAAGGGGAAGAAAGATTTTTATTTACTGGGGGGTGAGGATGGGTAGAGAAGACAACCTTCTAAGAGATCACCACTGCTATCATTATTATTCAAATATGTGCAAATTAGGCACTGACAAAATGTTTAATACTGTTATTTTATGTGTTTTTTTGTATAACATTGTTATTTTGTTTATTATGTTAAAAATTCCTTTCAGTTTACACTGTAAGTTGGAGTAGTAAATTAGAAAGAAGTCAACTGTCCACAGAAAAAGGGACTATCTAAAATTAGCCACTTGATGTTATACAAAAGTACAGTAGAAAGGAAAACTAAAAAAGAAAAACACACACACACACAAAACAAACAAAAATTCTACTTTGAATCTGGTTTTAAGAAAGCCCACAATCAGTGTTAAAGAAAATAAAGATTCTAACAATTGACGGCTCAAAATGCCCAGAGTAAGTAAAGACACTAAGAAATGAACACACAGGGATGCCTGGGTGGCTCAGTCAGTTGAGCGTCTGACTCTTGATTTCAGCTCAGGTCACGATCCCAGGCTCAGGGGGGCAAGCCTCATGTCAGTCTCCGTGCGGAGCATGAAGCATGCTAAAGATTCTCTCTGTCTCTCTCTGCCCCTCTTCCCTGCTCTCTTTCTCTAAAGAGTTTAAAAGAAATTTGTAAAGGTTTTAAGAAGAGAAATGAATAAACAGAATGCAATGTATGTTCTTTTTATAAAATAAAATAGAATAATGGCTAATACTGATTACCTAACAGGGATGAAAACATTTTTGAGATATTCAGCAATGACCAAGTTCACTGACAAAAAATGTAAATTGACAAATTATTTTAAAACCTTAAACATGATTTATCTGTTTGGTTGATTGGGATAAATCTAATATATTCTAAATCTGTCTTGATGCCTTTCCAAAGGGATGACGATATAAATGTCACTCTTTTATATTTATATATTTCGACATAAATATTTTTAAAAATCCCAAAAACTATTATAATAAGATTAAACATTTTAGAGTAATATGGGAAATAATCACTATTTGATTTCAATGATCAGGGAACTTAAAAATTTTCTCCCGGCATGGGGCGCCTGGGTGGCTCTGTCAGTTAAAGCTTAGGCTTAGGCTTCAGCTTAGGTCATGATCTCACAGTTAAGGAGTTCAAGCCCCACATCGACCTCTGTGCTAGAGGCTCAGAGCCAGGAGCCTGCTTCAGATTCTGTGTGCGTGTCTCTCACTCTGCCCCTTCCCTGCTAGCTCACTCTCTGAGTCTCAAAAAAAATGAATAATTGTTAAAAAAAAATTAAAAATTTTTCTCCTGGCAGAAACAAAGCAAATTTTCCAAGTTCGCTACTGAGGAGAACCAGGGTACTTCAAAAGGCTCTTATAGTAGTTTAATTCCTACTAAGAAAGTAAGTAACAAGAAGTAGGAAAAACCAATACACCTTCGTATTAGCAAAGCATAAAACCTTAAAAATAGGCACATAGGGGCCCCTGGGTGGCTCAGTCGGCTGAGCGGCCGACTTCAGCTCAGGTCATGATCTCACAGTCTGTGGGTTCGAGCCCTGCGTCAGGCTCTGTGCTGATAGCTCAGAGCCTGGAGCCTGCTTCGGATTCTGTGTCTCCCTCTCTCTCTGCCCTTCCCCTGCTCACACTCTGTCTCTCAAAAATAAATAAAACATTAAAAAAAAAAAATAGGCACATAGCTTCCGACAGTCATGAGAGACTTCCAAAGTCTAAGTTGTACTTGATTAGAAGTGTTTCTCAAGGGCAATGACTTTTATCTCTCCACTTTCTGGGGGCTGTAGAACACAACCAACCTTAAAACCACAATCACTAGTTTTTCAAAGCAGTCATAAAAAACTTATTCAGTTAGGATTTAACAGACACCCTTTATGTCATTATCATTAGCAAGACAGAAAGTCCCAGTAACACAGATAACACAGATCACATCTGTAAAACAGAGACAGAAAACTGGGCTTTACTCGCCTAACAAAGTCACCTGCATCTTTATGAAAATTCTCATTTTGTTTCTTAAGACTGAACAAGCATGAAGACTTCAGACATGAGAAAGTTACATCTATAAAAAAAAAAGGGGGGGGGCGCCTGGGTGGCTCAGTTGGTTAAGTGTCCGACTTCAGCTTGGGTCATGATCTTGAGGTTTGTGAGTTCGAGCCCCACATCAGGCTCTGTGCTGACAGCTCGGAGCCTGGAGCCTGCTTCGGATTCTGTGTCTCCCTCTCTCTCTGCCCCTCCTTTGCTCGTGCTCTGCCTCTCTCTCTCTCTCTCTCTCTCTCTCATAAATAAACATTAAAAAAAAAAAAAAGGACTACCTACATAAAACACCTATCCACCTTACATACTGAATGTTCGAGTTCCACTCTAAAACCATTTCCTATTCACAGACTAGACACCCTCCCCTCCACACTCCAACTGAAGACTCTGTTCCCGCAATGCTTATTGCTCTCTCGTGTATCAATTTTTCTGCCTCTACTATATTGAGTCCTATCAGCATACTGTTATTGCCACTAACATGATTTATTTCTCCCACAAAACAAAAACAAAAACAAAAACAAAAAAAACCCTGCGATGCCTGGTTGGCTCGGTTGGTTAAGCAGCTGACTTCGGCTCAGGTCGTGATCTCACAGTTCACAGGTTTGAGTCCCCAGTCGGGCTCTGTGCTGACATCTCAGAGCTCAGAGCCTGGAGCCTACTTCGGATTCTCTGTCTCCCCCTCTCTTTGTCCCTCCCAGACTTGTGTACACACTCTCACTCATGTGCGCACTCTCTCTCTTAAATAAGTACACACATACATAAACGTTTTAAAATGAAAAATCCCCTGACCTCACTTTCTCCACCAGCTACTACCACCTCGTTTCCCTACTCCCCCTTTGCAGTCAAACGGCCTGGAAGGCTCTATTCCCAGACATTCGGGAACACTCAACTCCTCTAAGTCTCTGTTCAAATGTCATCTCAATGAGGTTACCCTGACCGTCTCAAATTTAGAATCCACCTGTCTCGATCTCTCCCTTTACTGTTTTCCCACAGCACTGACAAATCTATCTTACTATATAAGCTGCTCAGTTCTTTCTTATGTCTTCTCTCTCTTGCCCATCTCCCCCATATGAGAGAGTGTAAGCTCTCAGGGAAGACATCTTATCAATGCCTGTTTTATTCACTGATATATTCCAAGTACCTGAACAGTGCTTGGCACATGCATCGATATTCAATAAACATTTGCTGACTGAATGAATGGAACTGAATACATTTCTTTCTTTCTACTATGATATTTCTAATTTTATTTCAAACCCTGAGATCACAAAATGCAAACAAGCAGTGTGACATACATGACCAGTATAAGCCATACCATTATATGCACCTAAGACCCCTTTAACTTTTCCTCTTAGAGGAGTTTGGTCAGGAAATAATTTATACAAGACAAGCGCTCAATAAACTGATGGAACAAAATAAATGAGCATCAAAAGTATTTTAAGGGAGCAAATACACAGCAAGCAGACACCCTGCTTGGTTTTCTTCCCCTCTGACATTGTTGCTTCGTTGGTAGTAAGGAAGTAGTTGTTCCCTGAGCCAGAACAAAATACTGCACCATCTTTGTGAAATAACATCTAATGATGCCACTGGAAACAAAGCTAGTTACACAGAAATGTTTACAACCACAGACCAACAGCTAATGACCTCTAGCTGATCACACATCACTATTAATTGTAAATTAATTGTGAATCAAGTAAGAAGAACTTTAGACAAGACATGTGCCAAAGAACAACAAATGACGAGACGCAAGCAGAAAACTCAGCTAGGAACTTCAGAGCCTCAATTTTGAAATGTAATTCTGACTTCGATGATCCTTACTATTTCAGGCAAGTAACTCAGCTTTAAATTTTGTACACTAAATTAAAAAGCTGTTTTTCCCCAATTTTTATCAAGAAGGAAACTAGAATCAAATTCTCCTACAGCAAATACTTAAAAAGTCTTCTAGAATTAGTGGTACTGGTTGCAGAGTCTGCGAATACACTAAAAAACAATGCACACTGTACACTTTTAAAGGGTGAACTGTGTGATATGTTAATTAGATCTCAAATAAAAACAATTTTTTAAAGACCCACAGACCTGTAAATGTCTGGTACAAATCCCTAGTTTATTGGGTAAACTCCAGCACTGTCGATGAGGAAAATCTACGCCCGTAAATAACTGCTATCAAGAATCATTACGAACCTTATTAGGCTTTATTCTTTTTCTGAACGGGGGGAGAAATAATGGCAAGCAGACTGATTCTTGCTGTAGCAGCTGCCTATATACTTTTGCCAGACTACTGGAAAACACTTTGAGGGGGTGGGGACACACAAATATTTCTATAATTCGAGGCATTCCATTCTTTAGGCAGAATCAAACAAAACATCTGTATACAATGGCTAAATTAAGGGCAAAACTCAATCAACTTATACACTGATCAAATGGTCAGTAACTTGCTTTAAAAAATTAGAGAATGATAATCTTAAGGAAATACTTGAATATGTTAAAATTAACTGAAGATAAAATATAAATAAAATCCATTTGAAGAAAGGTGTCAAAAATCATCAATTCTGGAATAGCTGGAGGCTGATTTACTGGTACGTGGATTAACAGTTGTTAAAAGAAAATAAAGGTAGTGCTATACTAAGGCAACAATGGAGTCTGGGGAATCCTGGGAAGGGACAAATTCATTTATCTTTGAACAAAAGTAAATTTTAAATGACAATCAGAGAATGAAAATGAAGACTTTTTTAGTTGAGTAACGGAAGAAGAAATGAAGGTCAGATAAATGACCTTAAGGTCCAAGTCCAAGACTTTGTTGTAGAAAATCACTCAGAAAAGGGAGAAAGAAAGAACTTTGAGGAAGTATAATTAAGGAGAAGGGAATTTCCAGCTGTGGTACTTGCCTGTAGTGCCTACATACGACGACATGAAGTGATACTGAACAAGAACGTTGTGTTTCTTGGCAGTGAGAATGACCACAATAGTGAGGGGGAAGAAACAGCAAGCAAAACAAGATTACGGAGGAGCAGGGCTTTGTTCCCTACAACAGTTAATTCTCGACCTCTGGTCTGCCTTCAGACATTGCACATATGCAATATAACCCCAACAGCAAATCTTTCATTATTCACGGCAGGAAAATCACTGACTTTGATATTTGCTGGAGTCTTTAGAAAGCAAAGATCAACTTGCTCTGTGATGACCGCATGCCTTAGTCTCATCTTCAAGAAAGGGAGAGCTCAGCTAATTGATTTTTTAAGACATAATATTCAGTCACTTTTGTAGATCACTCTAGGTGATATTCTATAAACTATCTTTAAATTTATTTTTACACGTCTAGATGACAGCTGAAGAAAGGTAAAACATATCTGAATATTAGATGCCATCTTTTTCAAAATTTAAAAAGAATTTGATAGATACCAAAACAGTTTTTCCTACAATATATATAAAATAACATAGAAATGTTGTTTTAAAAAATTCAAATACAGGGGTGCCTGGGGGCTCGGTTGGTAAAGCAGCTGACTTCAGCTCAGGTCATAAACTTGTGGTTCATGAGGGGAGCCTGGGTGGCTCAGCTGGGTGCCTGACTTCAGCTCAGGTCATGATCCTACAGTTTGTGAGTTCGAGCCCCCGCATTGAGCTCTGTGCTGACAGCTCAGAGCCTGGAGCCTCCTTCCAGATTCTGTGTCTCCTCCTCTCTCTGCCCCTCCTCCCCTGCTCATGTTCTGTCTTTCTCTGTCTCTCAATAATAAATAAAAACGTCAAAAAATTAAAAAAACAAAAAACAAAAAAACCACAAATTTGTGGTTCATGAGTCTGAGCCCTGCATCTGCGCCGGGCTCTGTGCTCACAGCCTGGAGTCTGGAGTCTGCCTCGGATTCTGTGTTTCTGCTCCTCTCTGCCCCACCCCACCCCCCGCTCATGCTCTGGTCTCTCTCTCTCTCTCAAAAATAAATTAAAAAAAATTTTTTAATATAAAATAAAAAATTCAAATATAGCCAAAACCAGTTCTACCTATCAGACATAAACATTAAGTAAGCAGAATTTTTATAAACTCACATATAAACACATTTTATGAATGAAGTCACGTTACACACCAGTATTTCATGAAAATTTTTCCATTCAATTCATGATGTTGAATGTATCTGTAATTTACACACTGCTTCGTATATAAACACTTTAAGAATTCATTTAATCTCGGGGCGCCTGGATGGCTCAGTCAGTTGGGTGTCCGACTTTGGCTCAGGTCATGATCTCGCAGTTCACAAGTTCGAGCCCCGTGTCAGGTTCAGCTCAGAGCCTAGAGCCTGCTTTGGATTCTGTGTCTCCCTCTCTCTCTGCCCTTCCCTTGCTCAGGCTCATTCTCTCTCTCTCTCTCTCTCCCAGAAATAAACATTTTTAAAAAATTCATTTAATCTCTGCAACAACTCTGAAAGATAGGTAATAGTATCTCAATTTCACAGATGAGAAAACTGAGGCATGAAAAGACTAAGTAATCTGCCCAGAGTTCTATAGCAATGAAGTGGCAGAAAACAGTTATTCACAGTTATTCACCTGACTACACAGTTCACACTCTTAACAACTGAGCCACACTGTCACTCTCAAAAGCTAGAGGACAAGTAGAAATCGTCACTAATGAAATAATTTTACATTAAATACACCCCACCTTACTGTTGACATCATCACTCGTAATTATTTTTTTTTAATTATTTTTTTTTTAATGTTTATTTATTTTTGATACAGAGAGAGACAGAGCATGAGTGGGGGAGGGGCAGAGAGAGAGGGAGACACAGAATGTGAAGCAGGCTCCAGGCTCTGAGCTGTCAGCACAGAGCCCGATGCGGGGCTTGAACTCACAGACTGTGAGATCATGACCTGAGCCGAAGTCGGACGCTCAACCGACTGAGCCACCCAGGCGCCCCATCATCACTCGTAATTAAAAGTTGACTACTGAACTATGGGAAGACTCTAATGAGCAATGGTAGATAAAAAATTTTAATATACAATTGAAGTCTCCCTCCCTGTGTCTTTTTTCTTTCCCCTCTTCCCCTCCCCGCTAGTTTTCTGCTAAGTCTCTCATAGTCCATGCATGGAAACATATGGTATCTGTTTTTCTCTGACTAACTTATTTCACTTAGCATAATACCCTCCAGAGACTCTTAAATACTAAGAACAAACTGAGGGTTGAGGTGGGTATGGGAGGGGGGAGAGTGGGTGACAGGCACTGAGGAGGGCACTGGTTGGGATGAGCAGTGGGTGTTGTATGGAAACCAATTTGACAATAAAAAGTTTAAAAATATATATATACAATTGAAGTCATTAATTTTCAAACAGACATCAAAAGATTTATCTTCTAAGTGCTTCAGTGAATATTTTATGGTGATGTAACAGCCCTTGAGAAACAGTGATAACATTATTAGATCACAGTAACATCAAATAATCACAAAAGGACTCTTTCATATGAATAATGCCATCATACATTTTTCATTTATTTTTCTTTCTGGATAGAATTTTTAAAATTTTAAACGTCATAGGCACAAGAGTAAATAATAGTTACACCCTGAGGACCCTAAAAATAATCAAGTCATCAGCAAGCTAAATCACAAGTGAGAGAAATTGTTCACTTGATAATTAAGAAAAACATTTTCTTAAAATAAAATATCAGAGAGTTGAGAAAGAAAAAAAGGTAAGGCCTGAATCACAAATACAGTAGGAAAATACTATTATCAAATATTTTTTCAATGCAAGGATCAGTCTTTCCATTTTGTCCCTCATTGAGTCATTATTTATTTACTGTTAAAACTAACTCAGAAAGTAACTGAAGTACTACTCTATCTAAATAAGAGTCAATCAACGAATGGGAAAAGGTCCATAGAGCATGGGTGAGTTCAAGTCCTGGTCCCTTTTCTTCCTGTGTTTCCTGGATTACTTATTGTGTATGAGGACAATTTCCCCAATTTTTAGTACGGGTAGAAGCAATACCTAACTTCAGGAGTTTGCTGTAAGGCTGAAAGTAAGTAACATGAGACGTCGTGCTTACCCAATTCCTGTCTCCAAAGCTCAGCCACGATGAGATTTAGTAGCTGACTCTAAATACTGAATGAAAGCATACACTTATACTAAAGATTTTAATAATTCAACTCACTATTTTTAACAGCTACTCTGACAATATTTGCGCTGAGACTCATTAAAAATTTGTTAATTTTATCCAAGTAAAACGTTCAACATTGTTTTTGAAACAACCTCCAGTGGAGTAAATTAAAAACCCATCACTTCCAATTTTCTTCTCCTGCTCCTGTGGAGGCAACTATGTTTTTAACTATTTTAGTTAATTCTTTGAGAGTTACTACCTTATCTCTAAACAATATTCTTACATGGGTATTATACATTTTAGACATTATTCTGTTGACTTTCTATTGTTACTAGGACTCCACTGTCTTACGTTTAAGCCACCTCCTCATCCTCCTTCCTATATTAAGTTTTCCTTCAATACTTTTCAGGGGGAGTTACTTAATGCCTTTGCTATTTTTTCTCTATCTGTTATCATCTTATCTTTAATTTCCTCCCAATGTTACATAGATCAGGTAATCAAGGACTCCTTTTTAACAGAGACTTCCATTCTTCCATTCTGCATTCTACTGACTACGAGCATCTAGTGTTAATATGGAGAAGTCTGATGCCATTCTGCTTCTCAGTCCTTTTCAATAAATTATTTTTCTTTCGGCAACTGTCTGAAGATTGTTTCTTGATTTCTGATGACCCTTTGATCCCTGATGACCCTTTGATCCTATGATCCTTTTTAATTTAGAGCCTTTGGAGTCTAAGCACGTCCCATTAAAAGTAATTTGTTAGGCAGAATATATGTCACTGCTGTAAAACATAAAAATAAGTGATGGTTTCTGTCAAGGAGATTATTAAGAAGAGAAAACAAATACTACAATAACAACAACAGGTGGAATATTGTCTTTGACATGAGATAAATGCACAGAATTTAGTGGGTTCAGAGGAAAGAAAACATGTCTGTTTTCAAGGAAAGAGCAGGGAGACACAAAAAGTTCACGTAAAGGTGGGAGCGTTTCTGTTGGAGGACTGAATGTGTGAGACAATGACATGAAGGGTGGCATATGAGAAAACAAAAAAGAGTATGAATAAAAGCATGATATCAAGAGAACAAAGGCTGTGTTCGTGACTACTGACCATGGCATCGAGATACACGTTAAGAAGAAATGGCAGGCAGATAGACACCTGTTAAGGCTAGCTGAGCACAGAGGATCTCAAGCACCTGTGCTAAGGAGTCTGAAATTACTTGATCCAGTTAGCATTTTGCAAATTACAATTTAAAATTCATAACTATTAAAACAATACTAGAAGGAGAAATGAATTCAGGTTCAACTAACAGGTATGAAAATGGACTTACATATGATTAGATCTTCTTCCTCTATTTGTTTTCTTTCCTATGACTGGAGTGCCAAAATGTTCAGGGTTGGTGAGTGGGAGCTGGTCTAATGTCTGTGGGTAAGAACATAAACCCAGCAAAGTTATTACGTTGCAAGTTCTTTTTCCTTTTTAAACCAAATCAGTTTAAGAATATGCTTAGATTTTAAGATTCAAAACTGCCCCCAAGGAAGACTAAAGTACAACTTTCCAAAAGATAGAAACTGTCATTTCACAGATATTAGAATCAAGATGAATGAGCCCATTGCTAGAAAAAAAAAGGAAGTGAAAAGAAATTTAGTTGTTCTTTCTACATGGTTTCATTATTTATTTGAAGGCTGACAGACTTCTAAGAATGATTAAAATATAGAACAAAACACTAGAAAATAGATTTCAAAGATAAAAACCTATATGTAAGGACCTAACACCTAAACTGGGGCTGACTGCTACTCAAATTTCTCTTTGTTCAAAGGGAATCATAATCCGTAATATAGAATTCTTAATAAGTAACAAACAAAATTATCCAAAAAAAACCGCATCAATTGCTTGGAAAAAGGCTTCAGACAGGCTGTTTGCAAACATTTTCTGCAATAAACCGTTTTTTTTTTTAAGAAAATGTAAAACTTAGCTTTTCTACATTTAATTTCCCCTTCCTTTTTAATCTACAACATCCAAAACAGTGCTTGGTATAAAGATAATGATCAATAAGTAAACATTTCTTGTTGTCAACTGACAGTTCATGTCAAACCCTTGTCCCTCACCCCATTCTTAAACAGTGATTTCCACGGGGCACCTGGGTGGCTCAGTTGGTTAAGTGTCCAACTTCGGCTCAGGTCAGGATCTCATAGTTCATGGATCTGAGCCCCACATTGGGCTCTGTGCTGACAGCCCAGAGCCTGGAACCTACTTCAGATTCTGTCTCCCTCTCTCTCTCTGCCCCTCCCCCACCCACGCTCTGTTGGTCTCTCAATTATAAATAAATGTTTAAAAATTTTTTTTTCAAACAATGATTTCCAGGTGAGGAACTGATTATTGGTTAAAAGCAGAATGAAGAAAAAAGGGATTTGGGGATGATTCTCTTCATTTCTCAATATCAGATATTTCTTAAGATTTTTCTTGCCAGTATTCCCTGAAAAGGTTTTTATTTCTAAAAAGCTGAGGTACTGATCTAAAGACACTATCCCAACTAACTTCATTCTGAGTATCAATTTTGATAATATTCCTACTTTTTCTGCATTTTTAAGATCTCTCACACAGCTGCTATTCCTTTCATTCCTCCAGTAGAAGCTTTGCTGTTACAGATAATGTCATGAATGCCGGGGGAACTAAATATCCCAGAAAAACTGTCAGGATGGACGTAAGGGTGAGTAAGTACTTAAGATAAAGACTTCTTGAAGTTATAAACAAGGGTGTTACATGAAAGGGCATATACCAACTTAGATTTTTTTTTAAAGATCAGATAGCTAAATATAGACTAACGTTAATATCCAAAAGGAAATTTTTAATTTTTATTTTTAAAACACATAATTTTGTCAAAACAATGATGAACTAAAATGTGAAAGGGGGAAGCATAGTAATAATCTATTTTGTTTAACTTAAGTAAATGTTATACATATAACTATGCATCCAACAAAGAATACTGGTACAGGTAAAAGGTACTACCCATAAAACATGAAGTAAAGAACAATTCCCTCAAAAGACAGACAAAACTCTTAACTTTTATAGGGCAGAAAATGTAATCTTACAAATTTAGTTTTGCTTATTTTGTTTAAATCGGGCATTTAAAAAATATTTGGAGGCAAAAGTTGGTCCATATTTGCCAAACAAAAACTCTTTAGAAGCCACTTGTCATTAATTCCTAATTACGCTTCCCATGGACAAAATTTTCAAAGTACTATATTTGGTAAACAGAGAAAATAAATTAATTTGGGTTCACTTTCTGCCAAGCTAATGGGACTAAATGCCCCCACCTTCTCTCCTACAATTAAAGTTGCTCTCCTGAAAGCAGAGATTTCTATTCAGTACTGCGATTACTATTCAAGCACCTGCTAGTCATTAGCTACAGGAAAGAAAATACCCAGGATTTCGGATTTCTCTCCCTATGAAATAAAGACTTAGAACATATGAAGTAATAATAGCTCTGTCCCTGGCCTCCAATCATGTCCAAGAAAGTAGGAGCATGTCTACTTCAGATGACAGACCGCAAACAGTAAGGTGAGGGTAGGGGTCTCGTCTACACCTAAAAAGCAATGAGCAGAGACCCCTGGCTATACTGAAGGCTAAAAGAAAATTTCATAGGCCTGGCAGAAACAGGCCTATATCCCTGCTACCTAAATCGGCTGCAGGAAATACGGAGCTGAGATTTCATCTCACTTTTCTTTAGTTTTCACCTGCATGTAGTAAATGCACAGAAATACCAGCTGATGAAACTACTTCTGAATGATATTCAAATTACGAATGTCCTCTAGAAATGCCCACTCAGGCGGTGGGCAACATCCTCACTCAGGTGGTTATGGTAGAGCCAGTGATTTTAGGGCTGGAATCCAGAGGACTGAAGTGCTATTGTAACCCCTTGTCATGGAAATCTCTAATTTAAATCTTCATTTAAGTATGCAGCTTATTAATGGAATTATTGACCCCCAATACTGCCAGTATGCTGTGGCTTTTTGCTCAAAGGCCAAAGTTATTACTAATAACAATGCTTTGAGTGATCTGTCACAAAGATAAAAATGTTTTTGTGAGAATATCGAAAATAACAAATAAAGGGAAAGAATGTAAGACAGGAGATTAAATATACTCCTGGTCATGTTACCATAGAACTCAATACATTCATACTTTTAAAATATCTGATTGTTTGATTAATGCTTTTTCTCCTCCAACAGATGTTAAATTACTCCCAGGATAAATTCCAGGGCTACTTGGTTTATCCTGGTCTCCAGTACCGAACAAAGCACCTAGCTTAGGAGAATAGGATAAGGGACAGTACACCAATATTCTAAGTACCTTCCGGCAAAACACGAAATCTAACACATATAGACACACACAGTAAAAGTGATCCTCCTTGAAGGTAAGAAGGATACACTGAGCTACTTGCTCATAGTGCTTTCGCCTTTACACTATAACTATCTTATAAACTACAAAATTCTCCTGACAAAAATATTTTAGATACTTCTCTGAATTAAATAAATAAGGCACATGCCTTCACTTAGCAGATGAAAAGTCAAGTCTTCAAGCCCCCATATTCACTGATCTACTAGAACCGTACACGCGTCCTAAGGGAAATGAAATTATTTCTAAGAATTACATAAGCTTCGGGGTTCCTGGCTGGCTCAGTTGGAATAGGGTGAGACTCTAGATCTTGGGTTCATAAGTTCAAGCCCCATATTGTGTAGAGAGATTACTTGAATAAAACTTAAACAAAAAGAGAAACTCTATAAACTTATAAAGAATTCTGTTACTTCATCAGTCAGCGCAAGAGGCCAAACTCATTGCAAATTCTAAAGTGTATTTCCAATATTTGAACTTTCACAATTAATTCAACGAATATTTACTGAAGGCTTTTGTGTAGAAAATACTCCTGGGAAAAGAAGAGCCATCGAGATGACAAAAATATGGCTATTACCCCAAACGGCTTAAAATCTTACAGGGAAAATAAGGAGAGTAATTTTTTAAAAAATCAAAAATCAAATATCAAGTAAGAGTAAAAGAAGGAGGATCAAAGAATAAGGGGATCAAATTTGGTCAAATTTGGTTAGAAAACTCATGAGAGACATCATGGAGGAATAGTAAGAGGAGCAGTAGCTGGCTGAAACCAAGAGAAGAATATGAACCATAGCGGCGCCCGAGTGGCTCAGTCGGTTAAGCGTCCAGCTTCAGTTCGGGTCATGATCTCATAATCCCTGGGTTCAAGCCCCACATCAGGCTCTATGCTGACAGCTCAGAGCCTGGAGCCTTTAGAGTCTTCAGATTCTGTGTCTCCCTCTCTCTCTGCCCCTCCCCTGCTTGCACTCTGTCTCTCTCTCTCTCAAAAGAAAGACATAAAAAAATTTAAGAAAAAAAAGGAATATGAAGCATAATCTGAAAATACCAAATAGTCTTATAAGACAGAAGGACAAGGAAATGGAGAAGTGAGGCAAAGTGAGGCACCTGGCTGGATCAGGTGGTGGAGCACACGACTCTTAATCTTGGGGTTGTAAGTTCCAGCCCACTATGGGTGTAGAGAGTACTCAAAAGTAAAATGAAGAGAAGAGAAGAGAAGAGAAGAGAAGAGAGATGAGAAGAGAAGAGAAGAGAAGAGAAGAGAAGAGAAGAGAAGAGAGGAGAAGAGAAGGCAAGAGAAAAAAAGGACAGAGAAACAATACAACAGGAGACTGAAAAAACAGGCTAGAATTGTAATACACAGAACCTGCCCCAAATTCTGAATTGGAATAAGAATTCAATTACCAAAAAGTAAAGAAAATATTTTCAAGACAACACAAAATAAAGTCTAAGAGTTTAATAAATAATATTAATATATCTTCAATGAGGGACACCTGAGTGGCTCAGTCAGTTAAGCATCTGGCTCTTGATTTTGGCTCAGGCCATGATCTCATGGTTCACGAGATTGAGTCCCATGCTGGGCTCTGTGTTGACAGTGCAGAGCCTGTTTAGGATTCTCTCTCTCTGCCCCTCTCCCACTCGTGTTCTCCCTCTTTCCCACTCTCAAACACACAAACAAACAAAAAAAACCAAAATATCCCCAAAGAAACACTGTTCTAAATAGTGACAAGAAAAAAAGAAATGACGGTTTGGCCATGCTATGCATTAATTAATATTTACAGACTGGACTAGAAAAGATAACGCTTTAACCATAAGCCTTTTTAAAATTCTGGATTGCAAGCTACTAATTTATAGAACTTTGTGAATCCTCCCTCCATTCTCAATAACTTAACACCCTTCAATTCTAGAGCATGGTTTTGGTACTAGAAAATACTGGTTTAGGAACCAGTTTTGACCATCAGTTTCATCATCTGTAAACTGGAAGATAATAATGCTATCTTATTATTGTGATGATGTACATAAAGCAGTGAGCAAAATCCCTGGCAAATGTAAGCACTTCATTTCTTCATCAACTACGATTTCAGTTCCTACTCTATGGCAAGCACTGTTCTAATAACTGGGAACAAGTGGTGAAGAAGACACATCAAATATGTGTCCTTGTGACACATTCTAGTGAGGAAGGCAGATAATAAACAGTTAACTAAGCACATATACATATTCTTATGTCAGAGAATGATATATGCTATAGAAATAAAACTAAATCAACCTAAAAAGATTAAGAGGACTAGAACAGACTATTCCAGAAAGGTGAGACACGCAAGACCTCTTTGAGGACAGCCTGTAACGTCAGCTAGTAGTACCAGCAGTAATAAGGGATTTCATATAGTTTCTACTCCCTTAATGATGATGCATTTTAGGTGGATTGTTAATCAGACATCTAGAGGTCACCTGGGTGGCTGGGTTGGTTAAGCATCCAACTCTTGATTTCAGCTCAGGTCATGATTTCACGGTTTGTGAGATCAAGCCCTACGTTGGGCTCTGCACTGACAACACAGAGCCTCCTTGGAATTTTCTCCCTCTCTCTGCCCCTCCCCTGCTCACTTTCTCTCTCTTCCTTTTGTGCGCGCTCTCTCTCTCGAAAATAGACATTAAAAAAAAATCAGACATCTGTTTTTTACAATTATTTACAAATTAGAATCTACATAAAAGTTACCTAAAAATAATAGTTAAGCAAGCTCACTGCATTTTCTTTGTGGACAAATGCTAAAATATTCTTATACTTTAAAAAAAAAAAAAAGAATGTATCACCTAGTACTCAAACACAAGGCTTAAAACAGGATTCACAGATTACATGATAAATGTATTATGTATTGACTTTTCCTGATTAACAAGTAAGTTGCTTGAGTTGAGAAAGAAAAATATGCTCCCCCTAATACAAAATATTAAAATACGGTCATTCATTAAATGCTTACTTACTTCACTTTCAGCAAAATGCCTCTCTCCCTTTAGGCACAGGGAAGACCGTCGCAGTGTCTTCTCATCTCCGTCATCAAAAACTATGAGGAGGTAAAATTGGAAATGACTGAAAGATTTTTCAAAGGTTAATAAGATGATATAAACTATCATTTAATTTCTGAGTACAAACAGAACTATTGTTTAAGAAGATTACACTTGCAACTCAGTTCACATTTTAGGTTTTCTAAATGACAACTTTAAATTCTAAAGCATCTTTTCCAATTTTTACTGATAAAGAAACAATATGGCTGAAATGAAAACATATTTCCTGACCCAGAAAACACCAAATAAAAATAAGAAGTTCGCATTTTAGGAAGAAATATTTAAATACTAATTAGCCCATCTCAATATGGTAAGGAAATGCAAGTTTTCCAGCTGGTAAATACAGACAGATTTACAAAAAAACAAAACAAAACAAAACACCAGAATGAGTACAAATTTGTATATTCGGACTGCCCCTAAAAAATTACTGTTTTTACTATTTAAAGCAGGGTTTCTAAACCTGAACACTACTAATATTTGGGGGCAGACTAATTCTTTGTCATGAGAAGCTATTCTGAGCCAGTAGCATGCCTGGCCTTTAGCCACTAGATGCCACTAGTGACTTCCCAGTTTTGACAACCGAAAATGTCTCTAGACACAGACTGCCAAAAGTTCCCTGAGTGACAAATCTGCTCCCCACTGAAAACTACTTAAAGTACTAAAATGCCCCAGCAAATTTACTGTAAGTTCATATATATACAGAATATACATATATTTTATAATTTTGGCATATGCTGACATTCCTCACAAATTATTAGGGAAAAAATAACTTTATTTTAAATAATATTACTAGGTTTTGATTCTAGAAACACCAGTTTTTGCCTAAGTAACAAAATAGGTTCTTATATATTAAATGAGACTTTATGGGAGACTAGATAAGTAACTTTTAGTACATCTTTTAAATGGTGTAACTAAAATATTAAACGATAAAAACGCCACATTTATGAGACTGACAACCTTATGTAATTACCAACAAACTTACTCCCCAGAATTGCTCAGTCTTGTAACTTATATAAAGTCAAATTTTCTTATCTCAAATTAAAATCTCTCCTCTCCAAGTTTTTTTTCCCATCCCTCAAAAACATAAACAAAACTCATCTATACTATTTTCAAAGTTCCCTCAAATTTTGACATCATTAAAGACACTTTAACTAGGTGTTTACTTTCATCTATGAGGTCATTAAAGAAAGAATTATTCCCATTCAATAAATAATGCCAGGATATTTGGCTATCAATTTGGGGGGGAGGGTCCTGACATTTAAAAATGTTCAAAAACCTAAACTATAGGTGAAATAAAAAGCTATTTGCAAAACAAATAAAACTATAAATTGAAGAATACATTGGGAAATAAATTTATTAACACTGAAGGAAGCCCTTTTAAACAAGATTCAACAAGTAAAACTACAAAGGAAAAGGTGATCAGAAGAAAACAATATGAAAATTGACAGCAGAGGAAAAAGTAAAGCAATAGGAGAAAAACACTTGCAACTAAAGGAGCCAATAATAATAATGTTCAGAATATAAAGATCTCATATTCTAAAAATAAGAAAAAGATAACCATCCCAACAGGAAAAGGCACTATAAACATACAATTCAAAAGAGAGAAAATACAAGTAAAACGATGTTCCTTTCAATAAATATATGAAAAAATGTTCAGTCTCACTAGTAATCATGGGCGGGGCATCTTGAAACAAAACTGAGATACTACTTTGCATCCAGATGGGCAAAAATTTTATAGATTACCAACATCAAATTTTACAAGGGCTGGAAAAAGTACACTCACACACTGTCCACAAAAGTATAAATGAACACAGTCTTCCAGGAAGGTGGTTTTCATTACCCGCTAAGTTTTAAAGTACATTTCACTTCACTCTATGTCTACTTCTTAATATACACATCAGGAATAACGTGCATTTATGACATTCAATCCACCACTGATTGTAATAGCAAGAAAAACTGGCAACATCATCAGCTGAAAAGAAAAAAGAAAATAAAAAAAAAAAGTAGGGGCCCCTGGGTGGCTCAGTCGGTTAATTGTCCGACTTCGGCTCAGGTCATGATCTCATGGTGGTGGGTTCAAGCCCCGCTTTGGGCTCTGTGCTGACAGCTCAGAGCCTGGAGCCTGCTTTCGGATTCTGTGTCTCCATCTCTCTCTCTGCCCCTCCCTCCACTCATGCTCTGTCTCTCTTTCTCAAAAAATAAATGTTAAAAAATTTTTAATAAAAAAAATTATGGCACATCAAATATTACTAGAATTTTAAAAACTTCCCTGTTGCACAACATGAATATACTTAATATTACTGAAATGTACATTTAAAAATGGTTAAGATAGAAAAAAATTTCTCTTTGAAGAGATATACTGATGTACCTTAAGTGAAAAAAGCTACCAATTCAGCAACTTTATATAATAAATACACTAATTTCAAATTAAACTTTATACACTTATTTATGAAATAAAAATTTTAAAGACCTGGAAAGAAAAAAAACATTTACCAGTAATAATATCTTTGGCATCAGGGGAGGAACTAAATCAAGGAAATTTTGCTTTGTATTACCTTTGAAAATACATTTTTAAAAGATTTATTCCCTTACCTACAGTGTACCAACTTGCATCTGTTAATTTATTGATAACAGCTTCCTGATATGCACCATCAAGATTCTTCACTTCCACAATAGCTCCAACCTAAAAAGTTAGACAAACTTTTAGAAGATAAATGAACAAATCAAAAATTGGCTTTTTTTTTTTTTTGACTGAATGCATGGTGGTGAAGAATAAAATAACTACTGATTTGCCTTAAGGTGCCAGCAGTTTTACCCACCACTGTTTTTGTGCCATAGTGAAAATGTCAACATAGTAAAAAAGTAAATATCTAAGTACTGTTATGAAAATCATGTTGCCCTTACAACCTCCCTGAAAGGGTCTTGGGAGACCCCAGAGGTCCTCAGACCACACTTTGAGAACTACTATCTATGAAATCCATTGTCCTTGCCTCCGATTACCACTCCTCTTTCAAAGAGGCTGGGGAAGGAGAGAAACAGTTAAGGGCGAGCTTTGGCATCTCCTTAAGAGTTATAATGTACCAGTAACGACAATCATTTAAAATAATTTTTCATCTGATCAAGAAAATGCTGATAGTTACATTTCTATGGTCTTTAACACTACATCAAACAGCTTCTGCACAGCAAAGGAAATCATCAACAAAATGAAAAGGCAACCTATTAAATGGGACAAAATATTTTCAAATCATATACCTGATAAGGGGTTAATACTATCCAATTTATAGAAAGAGAACTCCTACAACTCAATAGCAAAAAAAAAAAAAAAAAAGTCCAATTAGAAAATGGGGAGAGGATCTGAACATTTTTCCAAAGACACATATAGCTGACAGGTCCATAAAAAGATGCAAATCATCATTTAATCATCAGGGAAATGAAATCAAAACCACTCTGAGTTATCATCTCACATCCGTTAGAATGGCTGTTATCAAAAAGATAACAAATAACAAGTGTTGGCAAGGATGTGGAAAAAAATGGAACCCTTGTGCACTGTTGGTGGAAATATAAAATAAATTGGTACGGTCACTACAGTAAACAGTATGGAGGTTTTTAAATTAACAAGAGAACTATAACCCAGCAATTCCACTAACGGGCATCTATCCAAAGAAAGTGAAAACACTAATTCAAAAAGATATCTGGACCTCCATGTTCACTGCAGTATTATTTACAACAGCTAAGATATAGAGACAACCTAAGGTATCCGCTGATGGATGCACAATAAAGAAACACACACGCACGCACGCACACACAGGAATACTATTCAGCCATAAAAAGTAAGGAAACCTTGCCATTTGCAACAACATGGATGGACTCTGAGAACATTATGCTAAATGAAATATCAGAGAGAGAAAGACAAGTGTCAGATGGTGTCACTTATATGTGGAATCTAAAAAACAGTAATAATAAACAAAAACCAGAAGCTCATACATACAGAGAACAGATTGGTCATTGCCAGAGGGTGGGAAGGGAGTGGTGAGTGGGCAAAATGGGTAAAAGAGGTCAAAAGGTACAAACTTCCAGTTACAAAAATAGTCCTGGGGATATAATGAACAGACAGCAATGGTTACTATAGTCAATAATACTGTACTGCACATCTGAAAGTTGCTGAGAGTGTATCTTAAAAGTCTCTATGACAAGAAAAAATTTTAACTATGTATGGTGACGGATGTAACAAGACTTACTGTATTGACCAAACATCCAATCATTTTATTGTATACCCGAAACTAATATAATGTTTTATGTCAATCATATCCTTGAAATTAAAAGTATATATGGTCTTTATGATAATAACAAAAAATAAACTTGTTTAGAGAACAGACTGTTAGCCCCACACAATGCTCCAAATGGGGAAGGAAACTAGAGAATTAACAGAGCTTCTATCAAATGACTGTAGTCAATAAATACATGGTACCATTTTTTTAATTTAATAAGTGGTCTAGGTATTATATTTCATGTGAACTCAATAGAAAATACATTGAGATCAAATGACCACCACTTTTGGTAGGTTTATTTCCTCTAAGAGAAACATTTACCCAAATGCTGACACTTTCTATCAGGTAATAGAAAGCTATGAAGTATTTTAGGGAACACTACAAAATCTGTACACACACGCACACGAAAAAAAATCGATAGACAAAAAAAATACTTTACCATCTTGAGACCAAAATTTAATATAGTTGCCTGTGTCAAAATAAAAATGGCACTAAGCCAAAGAAAATTGTAATAAAGTAAGAAAAACCAAATAAATAAAATAAACCAGCTACACCACAAAGAACTGGAAGCAGAAGGAGAAAAAGAGGGCTTGAGGTTACAAAGCAGTTGCCTGTTCTATCTCCTCCCAACCCTGAGCATATTTTGCAGGTGGCACAAGCTGGCCTGTGCCACATGAACAGGGCGGAGTCAGTGAGAGCTATGCTGGTGTGCTTACGAGGCAAAAACGCAAATAAGGCATGAAAGTGTATGTATGTGTTCTGCACATCCAGAGGGCACCTATCGGAATTCTGGCTCTGCCATTACTGTCTGGAATGGCCAAATTACTTGACCTCCCTTTAGTTTCTTATTCTGTAAAGAGCTATTATGAGGATTATGTAAGATAGTGTGTGCAAAAGACTTAGCACAGTACTAGCACATACTAAGTGCTAAATAAATGGTACCAAGCATCAAAAGTATACGTGTTTGGTCTCCTTTGTCCCTGCAATGATGAACATGTGCATGTAACATTAAAGATGGCACCTACGAAGCAGAAACGGTGGAAAATAATTTTTACAAGGCAAGATTGTTTAGAAATTACAAGCTCTAGTTCTCTCTAGTGCCTCCTAAGGCTCTGGGGATCCAATTAAACGTCTTTAAATCAACCACAAACAAACTGGCAGATACACGTATCTAATTCTCCAAATAGTACAGCTCCATCGGTCAAAGATTTTTCTCGCATCTGTAAGTTCTGTTATCACTTCTTAAAATTCACCCAGCCAGGCCGCTGCCCAATTTTCAGACACTCAAAAGGGCCAAAGAGCCCACAGTGGCTACCCACACACTCCCTTTAGCTTGCTCACTAGCAGAGAGTAGAAGAGCCCTTATTTCATGCACCACTGAGGAAACATGAATGCAAACAAATGAAAATATCTTTGTGTAACATGTTCATTACTTTAATTGCCTAATAACCCTTAAAAAAGGTTTCATTTGCCTGTAGTTGCTTCAAAGCCCTGAGGTTTTTAACGTGTTGGGTTTTTTCCTTCACTTTTCACATTAGACATGGAGCTTAACATCATTTAATCCCTAATTCATCACCTATTAATTCCAGAAGTGAAATACGGTAAAACGGAAACAGAGGAGTACACAAAAGGCAGTCGATGCCTCCTGGATGTTCACTTCATTTCTGGATGCAGGTTTTACTACCACATCAGGTTTCACTGAATGTTAAATCTGTTGTTTTCTATTCAGAGAGAATTATGTTGAGCAACTCAATAACAAAACAGCCAATGAATTAAAAAAAAAAAAAAGAAATGACCAACTGTAATTATTAATGTTTCCCACTGAAGCATTAGAATTAATAATGAATAAATAAATGAATTACCTTTAGTGGGCCCTTTATGTGGTCATCCTGAACTTCCACTGTTGAAGAATCATGTCTAAATGTTACCTAGAGATCATAAATTTAATTAGCCACACATACACACAAAATCAAGTGATACAAGCTCATTAACGCATGATTTCGTTTTCATTACAAGTAATCTAACTAACCGCGACCTAGTGTATGTAAGATCTCAATCTTTAACTAACCGAAAAATTTATTATTTAAACAGAAAACTTCTGAGACTATATTAGTATTTCACATATCACACTTTATTCAATACTATTATTTATTACATTAGTAGTATAATTTCTTTTCCTAAAAAAAATGAGGGGAAAAAAGGTAGAGACCTTAGGCAATTAGGTCCTGTATCATTCTGAGAAAGCCTAGTTTAATAATAAGCAGATACAACAAACATGTACTGACACCTAAGCATCAGGCCCAAGCATCAAACATATGACCTTTACAACAACCTTATTAGGTAGGTATGATTGTTCCCACTTTGTTAAGAAAACCGAGGAGCAGAAAGTATCAGTAACTGGTCCAAGATCACAGAACTGGTGCGTGGTGGCACTGAGATCAAGCTCAGACAGTCTAGCTCCAGAAGTTTACTCTACTCTCTATCATTACAGCAATCAGAGAGTGGGAAGCCAGATGTAAGGAGATTAAGTTAAAAATACAGTTCCCGTTTAAATATTTAATTAGTTGGTGAAAACTAAGATAGCTTCTAGTATTCAATATAGAAAAAGGTATTTTTCCTATACAAAGCAAGAATTCTTACAGGAACTGAACCATCAACATGGTCTTATCAAGATGTGTAGGATAACCAATTTCCATACTTTGCTCACAAACGAGCTATGAAAAGAGATGTCCTGTACTCAGAAGATCCCAGGCATTTTTGTCTCACATAAAAGCATTACCACACTTCAAGTTATGTATTTAGGTTATCTCTGTCATTCACTTAGACTTGAAGCCAATTTATGACAGAGACCGGATTTTAACACGAGTTTCAATACCTAATACAGTGCTTAGCACAGAGATGTTCAATAAATGAAAAATGATGAAGAAGTTTATCAACAAACTTTGAATCATGCACAAATTAAACCAGTATAGAAATTTACCACTGTATCTGCTGGGAAAATAATTAACTTTGAATTATACACACATTTTTAGAGCAGCCAAAAGTATTAACGGCAATTTTAGATATTCGTTATTTACAAGGTGCAAGGTACTGGTACTATGTGCTATCAACAGAGGCAGGAGAGACTAACGGTTTTCTTCTTTTAATTAACAGCAAGAAACGGCAGGAGTGATGCATGCCATCTAGCTGCTGCACTCACTCAACAGCGACAGCCAGCTGAGACTCTATGTCAGGGCTAACACCAGCCTGTGCCCTGCAGACCCAAGCATAGGGCCTGGAGTAAAACTGCTCCTGTCCAAAAGAAACACCTTTTTCTAACCAATACAAAAGTCTTACCTGTATGCCATGCTCTGCTAAGGAGACTATCCACCAGGAGGGAGGACTTTTGCCTAATTCACACTAAGGTGTTACATGTGCTGGTAGCAGCCCTGTCTAGAGAGTGAGGAAACCGATAAAAAGCTTCCTCTTCATTTCTCAGTAGTGGCAAAAAAAAAAAAAAAAAAAAAAAAAAAGGAGTGCTCAGGGACTACCACTGTGTGAAATCGCAACAGGAAATGTCATGATGTGAACACTGTAAGAGCACCCACAAAAATCACGTCACCAAAGAGCTCTCACGCATCCTGCACGTGAAAACTGAAGGCACTGGCAGGGCCAAGACTTGATTCCTATGGGTTTACAGTTAATTTAAAGGTCTTATCACAATGGATCTTAACCAGGAGTACAAGTGACCCGGGAAGCTTTTTTCAACACATCCATATATAAAAACCTAAGTCTACAGGCAAGGGAAGCACTCCAGAAGAAAATCTGAAACTCCCCACTAGACATACAACACCTCTATGGCCTGTTTAATAACTGGGATATTCAAACCAGTGTTTTACAGAGTAAAATAATCTCTACTAATCTGGACTACAGAAATCCCTTGAGGACAGAGATCAGGTCGCCCTCATATCGCCATCCTCCTTCCCACCTAACAGATTACCATTCAGTAAATAACTGATGAATAAATATCTACCTTCAAATATTTTACCTGTGCTATATTTTTCAACACTAATAATTTACCGAAATATAAACAATTACATTTCTGCATTATCTGAGACAAAACTCAAGTACTTAAGAAAGGTAGAGGATAAGGAAATCAACTAGATCTACCTAGATCTACTGTTATCTAAAACATCATCAATTATAAATTACATTTCAATTTGATGGTTAAAATAGGAGGGGGAGGTGTAAAATTAAGAATTAAACTATATGACTTCTAAGGTCCTTTCCAGCTCTAAAAGGTTAACAATACAAACAGTACCAAGTCTATAGCAAAATAGTATTTGAAATACCAATTTGTAATAACCTAACTTCATTCCAATTAGAATACTTTAAAATCCCAAATAATGCTTTGTTTTCATGTGTGACAACCATTACATAGAAACTAAAGTCATCTTGCAGGGAAAAAAAGGTCCTAAATACACTCACCAAATAAAAGTTTAAGTATCAAATATTAATCATCTAATTTACAAAATCTACATATACCGTACCTTGACTTTGACAAGTCTTTTTGCTGTCTTGATCTTGGCTTCACAAAAGGCTCCTCTGTATTTAGCACTCACATCAGTGCCCACTGTCAAATAGGGAGGCTCATCGAGGGCCTAAAAAATGCAAAGAAATATAATTAGATTTAAACTCTAAATCTCTGGCACAATTATACCTTCTAATGGCAGATCTAATCCTATTACAGCTATAAAAGTTATAATAATTGAATGTAATAATGTGTTAAGAACCGTTCATAAAATACTTTAACTTAAAAATAAGTAAAATCTATGTATCAAAAAACCCATTTAAATGTATATTATGGGGCGCCTGTGGGGCTCAGTCAGTTGAGCATCCAACTTCGGTTCAGGTCATGATCCCACGGTTTGTGGGTTTGACCCCCACGTCAGGCTCTGTGCTGACAGCTCAGAGCCTGGAGCCTGCTTCAGATTCTGTGTCTCCCTCCTCTCTCTGTCCCTCCCCGACTCACACTCTGTTTCTCTCTCTCAAAAATAAATAAACATAAAAAAAATTTTTTTAAGAAAAGTGTTGTAATCAAATAACTGTAGTAACTTTTTCTAAAACGTAAGAAGTATCACATAAACCAAGACAAAGGTAGTACAACTGAAAAAATATCCGGGTGACCTCCTCAAAGGCCGTTTATTTCACATTCTATTTATTTCACAAAAAGTATTTTTTAAAAGAACACAAAGTATATCAAGTAGATGGGGTTTTTTAATGTCTATTTATTTTTAAGAGAAAAAGAGCACAAATGGGGAAGGAAGGTGCAGAGAGAAGGGGACAGAAGATCCAAAGCAGGCTCTCCACTGACAGCAGAAAGCCTGACGCGGGGCTCGAGCCCAGGAACCACGAGATCATGATCTAAGATGAAGTCAGATGCCCAACCAACTGAGCCCCCCAGATGCCCCGAAGTATGCTGTTTATCAAATCTACATGAGGAGCACCTGGCTGACTCATTTGGTAAAGCATGCAACTCCTTGGCCCTGGGGTAGTGAGTTCGAACCCCATGTTGGGCATAGAGATTATTTTAAAAAAAAACAAAAAAACAGTTAAGAAAAAAAACGGGGCACCTGGGAGGCTCAGTCAGTTAAGCTTCTGGTTCTTGGTTTCGGCTCAGGTCATATCTCCTGGTTCGTGAGTTCCAGCCCTGCCTCAGGCTGTGCACTGACAATGTGGAGCCTGCTTGTGATTCTCTCCCCCTGCCCCTTCCCTGCTCACTCTCTCTCAAAATAAATAAGTAAATAAAAACTTGTTTAAAAAAGGTAAAAAATAAAACTACCTAGGAAAATGTCCATATTTTAATTCTTTTATGCCATAAGAGTATATACCCTTACAGAAAGATAATTTCTGAAATTCTTTTTAAATTTATTGATATCATTGACTACAATTTGATAGCTCTGTACTCTCTTGAACCTAAAGTTAATAAATGAATTTTTCTAGTTTACCTATCTGCCTTAGCCCTCTGAAAATATCATTTTTCATGATCAAAACTTTGGTTAAATTCCAGACAAGCGAGTGGCTTTTTTAGACAGCAAAAATATGAAACGGACCACAACACTTCACCTGCAAATTTTAAGTAAGTTTCAGAAGGACCTCAATTCACTTTGTGGTTCAACTGGTATTGCATGTTATTGCTAGAAAAGGAAATGGTGAGCCTGTCTTCACTATCGTAGGCTCATTACACTCCACAACTTGCAAACCTCTCCCATTAATACGTCCTGTCTTATTAGTTAGTAAATTCATTTTCACAGACAAACAATATAGTTAAAAATAAATGAAAACTGATGAGGAACGAGAAATTGTGAAATGCAGAAAAAAACAAGAAATCAACTAAAAGTTGGACATTTGTGCCTACTCAGAAACAAATATTTAAGATAGGATAAGCTTTTTAGATATTTTTATTATAGAGACTGTGAACAAAAAAGGGAATAGAATAATAATATATTTAGACTACTAGTATACAAACCATCTACATTTTCTTTTTGTTAATATTCATAGCAAACCTAGCAATACTCCCAATGATAGCAAGCTATAAAGATGCTTATTGAGATTTATTCGACTTAAATTTGAAAGAGAAGATTTTCCCCCCTAAACGAAGACCTTCTCACATCCTTACCAACATAAAAATCCATGCAGACAGAAAAGAATACCTCAAATACTGTGGGGAGCAAATTAATCTTTTAAAGGGTAGAATTTCCCTTCCTTCAAGCTAGAATATATGAAAAGGAATTAGCAAAACATACAAAGAAAATGTCTATTAGAAAAATACTTGAGCGGTGCGTGGGTGGCTCAGTCGGTTAAGCATCCTACTTTGGCTCAGGTCAAGATCTCACTGCTTACGGGTTCCAGTCCCGTCTTGGGCTCCATGCTGACAGCTCAGAGCCTGGAGCCTGCTTTGGATTCTGTCTCCCTCTCTCTCTGCCTCTCCTCCTACCTCTCTCTCTCTCTCTCTCAAAAATAAACATGGAAAGGAAAGGGAAAGAGAGGGGGAGGGGAAGGGGAAACGAAAGGGGAAGGGGAAGGGGAAGGAAAAATACTTGAAAAGGGAAACCAAAGTATAATAAACACCTGCTAAACTGAAATATATTGTTAGAACAGTGTTAATTTGTTAAAGGCTGCAGATGAAAAGCAAAGATCTATGTTCTGAACCCTGGCTCTATTTTTTTGTTTTGCATCATCTTTGGCAAGTTACTTGCCAAAATTCTCATTATTCTCTGTTCCTAAATTCTCATTATTAGATGAACATAAGAATTTGAATTCTGTATACCTTTGTTTAACAAGCCTATTTCAAAGCACTGGGGTTACAGAGATAGAATGGGATACTTCTAAGACACATAATCATCTAGAACTGAAACTATGCTAACCAAATTTTGAATGAGAATTTCTACAGAAAAATAAATGAAATCCATAATCTACCCATATGTTCAGCTTTGTGTACATATAAAGCAGGAAAGTACAGGCTTTCAAAACAGAATGATATGGTCCTAACCACAGGTCTATTCCTTACACTAACCGTGAGTTTTTGTAGGCTATCATATACCTCTCTAAGCTTCAGGTTCTACGTCAGGAAAACATGATCAATATTAGGAAGCACTCAATTATGATGCCTCGAGTATTTAGCTATTAACAATTACCATTACTATTATGAAGCACTCAAGGTGGGCAAACAAATCATTAAACCAATGTAAATTCAGATTTCGCACCCCCTCCTTTTTTAATTTTTAAAATGATAGAAGAAAATCTCATTTTTAACAATTTCTTATCATAAGTCACTGCAAATGGAAAAGGTACACCATTTTCTTCACCTTTCCAACTAAGGTCAATACTCCTCGGAATATAATATTTTTCAGTACTAAATCTAATGAGAAAATATCACAGGATATCTGACAATATGTATATGTCTTTAAAATATTACTCTATTTCTAGAAATGCAAAAATAATCAAAGATATTTATTTTGTACATATAGAAAAAACATAAATAAAGACAGGAATAACTGTTAAAAGGAATTAAGAAAGGGAATGGAGGGGCACCTGGATGGCTCAGTTGGTTAAGCATCCGACTTCAGCTCAGGTCATGATCTCGCAGTTTCTGAGTTTGAGCCCCGAGTGGGGTTCTGTGCTGACAGCTCAGAGCCTGGATCCTGCTTCGGATTCTGTGTCTCCCCCCTCTCTGCTCCTCCCCGACTTGTGCTATGTCTGCTCCTCCCCCACTTGTGCTATGTCTCCCTCTCCCTCTCTCCCTCTCCCCCTCTCTCAAAAATAAGCATTAAAAAAAATTTTTTTTACTGAAATGGAATGGAGGAGTATGTATATGAAAATCTTACATTCAAAGTCAGTCTTCCTATTTTTTCATTAAAATTGCTACAACTGGCATGTATTCTTTCCTTTTTTTTTTTTTTTTTCTTTTCTGAGAGAGAGAAAGCAAGTACACAAGCAAGGAGGGAGAGAGAATCCCCAACAGGCTCCACACTGACCCGGGGCTCAATCCCACAACCCTGGGATCATGACCTAAGCCGAAATCAAGATCTGACTGAACCACCTAGACACCCCTATTCTTTGCTTTTTAAAATGTGTACTAACAAAAGGAGCGGTGCCTGAGTGGCTCAGTCGACTGAGCGACCAATTCTTGATTTTGACTCAGGTCATGATCGCACAGTTCATGGGATCGAGCCCTGCATCTGGCTCTGTGCTGGCAGTGTGGACCCTACTTGGGATTCTCTCTCCCTCTCTCTCTGCTCCTCCCCTGCTTGCTCACATTTGCTTTCTCCCAAAATAATTAAACATTAAAAAAAAAAAGTACAGTAAGGTATGTTTCAAACATATACAAAAGATGGGACTATAATAAATCCCCCATATGCTCATACTCTGGCTCCTACAATTGTCAATGCAATTTTTCTCATCTACACTCCTACCCATTCCTTCCAATGATTATTTTGAAAGAAACCCTCATCAAAACAATAAAGAGTATTAAAATCTTAAAAAAAAAATCCTAATTTTTGTGATTGAGATTATGGGTTACTTTTATCTTTCCTATTAATACTTTTCTGTACTCTCTAATGTATTTACAATGACTATATTAACGAGACTCAGTACAATACAGTAATTAAGAGCATAAGCTTTTTTTTTTTTTTTAAGTAGGTTCCACGCCCAACATGGAGCTCAATGTGGGTCTTGAACTCACAACCATGAGATCAAGACCTGAGCTGAGATTAAGAGTTGGACGCTCAATCAAATGAGCCACCCAGGTGCCCCAAAAGCATAGGCTCTTGAATTAGATGCTTATATTCAAACTTAGTAGGGAGGTGACCTTGGACTAGAACTCTGTACCTCAGGGTGTAAGAGTGACTATCTCACAGGGAGAAGAACTGAAATGCTACATGCAAAATGCTTAGAACAGAGCTCAGCATAGGGTGCCAAATAAAGACTGTTAGCATTACTTAATAATTTGGAGGTAAACTGTGCATTAAAAAAAATTTGAAGTCCTATACAAAAGAGATCCCACAAAAACAGAACAGATGCCAGCTTAACTGTGACTATATATGGAAGAGGTAGGGGAGGAAGAGTTTAAATATTATCCCCCTGAGGCACCTGGGTAAGTGGCCAACTCTTGATTTCAGCTCAGGTCATGATCTCGCGGTCTTGAGATCAAGCCCTGAGTAGGGCTCTGCACTGGGAGTGGTGCCTGGTTAAGATTCCCTCTACCCCCTTCCCCGCAAGCTCTCTCACTCTCACTGTCTCTCAAACATAAATAAATAAGTTTAAATATTATCCCCCTTATTCAATTCAGAAATAAAGTAATCCTGTGGATTGTAGCAGCAACAGAGGTTGAAGTGTCTGTGGGGACACTCCACTACGAAGTACATCTCACCCCTTTAGTATGGCGGAAAGACAACAGAGACTACGTGCCCACTCCAGGGCTACCACACTTCAGTCCACAGAGATACACAAAGAATTATGCCAGGAAGTTAACTAAGATTCCGTGCACCAACACTGCCCCTGTTAGGTATACATGTTGTAAAACCAGACAAAAACTCTTACCTTCTCTTTTTGCTCTGCTTCTCTGATTTTGGTCAATAATATGGACCATCTCAGAGGCTAAACTAAAATATTATGTGGCACCTCTATGCCAAAAAGGAAATTAAACTCCTAAATTACCATCCCTTTGTTTAGCAAACAGAACAGTTTTCTAGTTGTCAAGGCAACAGCTACCTCACAGTTATCCAGCCTTGCTTAAACAATTATTTTTCTAGTCAATCTACCGAATGCCCTAACTGGCACCTAAAAACCATTGAATTCCAAGGGAACACTAAAAAGCGTAAGCGATTTTAAATTAGCTATTGGTGGATAATAATCCTTTAAGAAGCCAAAATGCCAGTGAAACATACAAGTGCCCAAAGGAATTAACAGTAATTTCTAATGTGCCTTGGGCTGCAATACACCAAATATTTGAAATGAGCTTTAGAAAGACAAGAGTTGAATCAATTCTCCAAATGGCTGACTAATGCTAGCACTGCCTAGGAAGTATTCAGTTATTCAAGATCTATTTTTAAAAAAGCAAAATATGTCTGATAACATTTTATTGAGGTAGTTTTTTTATAAGGTAAGTATTCAAACCGGTTTTGGCAGTGCCGATGCAGTTAGGAGAATTAGAACAAGAGTATTATTTGATGCTAAAATCCTTGGTAAATAAATGTACTGTATTTAAACCCGCAGTGTTAACAAGAAATCTAGGAAAACCACCTTTTGTATATGACGATCTCAAAGAGACATTAAAACAATAGTGGAGATAACTCCAGTAGATGAATGAATGAATGAAAAATATATACCAAAGGGTATGTCATTTAAAAATTAAAATGCACAATTTTCTAAGACATACAAAATAAAAGTACACTGAAGAAATAAAGAAAACTGTATAATCTAAAATCTTCTCTGGGACCATTTCTTCTTCTTTTCATGTGGCACTAAGGACATGTGCTAGTGAGGGGTAAGGGTTGGGGAGGCACAGAGAGCACGACAGGTGCTGCGCATCCATAGTAATGAGGAGGAGGCTGAAGGAGCCCATGGAAGCAGAGGCCCAGCCAGTCGCTAAGGACATGCTGGGAGCTGAGCAGAGACTGAGGAAACGAGCAGCATAATTACACATGTTTACACTCACCAAATAAGCAAACTGAGTGATCGAATGAGTAAATATACTGAGGATAGTGGGGCCATGTTTCTCACTGCCAAAGAAATTGAAAAGGAAGGAAGGAGAAAGGAGCTATAAAGAAGTCTAAGATAGGGGCACCTGGGTGGCTCAGTAGGTTGAGCGTCCGACCCTTCGTTTCGGCTCAGGTCATGATCCCACATTGGGCTGAGCATGGAGCCTGCCTAAGATTCTCTCTCTCTCTCCCCCACTCTTTTGCTCTCTCTAAAACAACATAAATATGTCTAAGGCATTGGTCTGGAATTCGAAATATGAACTCATGGTTGCATGATATACACACATAGGAAAATGAATAAGTAGTTACAGATGTATATGTGTATACCTATGTATATGCATATATGTGTAGTTACAGATGCATGTACATGTATTTGTGTGTGTATTATATGTCCATTATTTTCCTACTGTCCACCAAGAAGGCACAAAAGCACCTGACAGCCTAATAACAAAAAACATGACAATGGCCTATCTCTTGACTTTTAAATCCCATCCTACATTAAAAGAAACTAGGGCTCAGTAGGTTGAGCATCCAACTCTTGATTTCAGCTCAGGTCCTGATCTCATGGTTTGTGGGCTCAAGCTCCACTTCAAGCTCTGTGCTTAGAGTGTGGAGCCTCCTTGGAATTCTCTCTTTTCCTCTCTCTCTCTGCCCCTCCCCAACTTGTCCTTTCTCTGTGTGTGTGTGTCTTTCAAAATAAATAAACAAAAAAAGAAAAGAAAAAAAAAGAAAAGAAAAGAAAAAAAGAAACCAGGGATCTTTGGAGAAATGGCTAACTTCAAAGTCGGGCAGAGAAAGCACAAGAAGAATCTGCAACATAATGCGCTAGAAGGTAAGGAAGTGTTCAATGAATGGTGGGAGCCATTTCAGAGAGACACAGGAGCCAAATGAAGGCGATTCTGCTGGTCACATGGGGGAAATTGAGCATCAAAATATATACTGGTTATCCCTGCCAGGCACGTATGTGTATGTCAGAACTGTCTTCAGATGTACATATTCCACTGGAAGTAAATCATACTGCAGTTGAGAAACTTCGTAACAAGTTACAACTCGCTTCTTAAGATTGGCATCTATGAGTCCATGCTGACAAGTGAATGAATGATGAATAAATAAGTAAATGCAGAAAAGGGAAAGCTCTTCCCTATAGTAAAACATTAATAAATATAGTAGGAATGATGGAAATAAAGAATCGCCTTTGGCAGTCATCACACAGATGACAGATTCATAGTGTTGTCTACAGGTATGGTGATGAGTGGAGGTCTGATGAAGAGCATATTGGTATGATTCTGGACTATTAATCAATTACCAGTGGTAGAATGATGAAATACACTGAAAACAAAAGAGCATTTTTCTGTAGGGCATACTCATTTGACAATGTGAAAAATTTATCCTACAGATAGAGATATAGTTACAGATAGAGATACAGTTATCCTACAGAATTCCTATTCCTGTATTCCTTAAAACATTAAAGAATATGAAATGTAGGGAAACCAGGAAACAGTTTTAGACGGCAGTGGTCTGAGAAGAGAGATGGGAGTCAGATGCAACATGAACTTCTGGATAAGCGCGGGCCGTAAAGGAAAGAGAGCTATTCCTAGGAGAGTGGGCAAAACTGACAAGGGATGTGTGGGTAGGATGGCAGAATTAGGCCAGTGCTGACTTCCTCATTTCCAGGGCTGACTGCAGGACAGGAGTGGCCTTTTGGTTGGGAATTATACCCTGGGGTATTTAGGGGGGACAGGACGTCACGTCTGCAGCTTGCTCTCAAAAAGTCTGAAGATAATGGTAACAGGTCCATACATATGTGTACATATACATAGATTATATAAATTATTATACTATAAATTCAAAATTCTTTTAACAAATTATTTTTTATGGTAGTATATATATTCACTGGACATTTGTGTATTTCTTCTATGAATTGCTCATTTGTGTTCTCTGTCTGAGGTTTTTATTGTTGTTTTTACTGGATTGTAAAAGTTCTTGGATATTAAAAAAATAATCTTTACACCCAAACACAAAAATCTTCTCTGGATGCCACCTATATTTCCTAATATTTTCCTAAAAATTAAGTTACTTTGGAAAATGGAACCACAAATTTACTTGTAAGTAAATTTTAGACCCACATCTACTAGTACCAGAGAGAAACCTGCATATTCACAGATACGGAGAGAAGGGTATCTGCATATTTCTGGAAATTTTAAAAGCTCAAAAGAGACATTCTAACTAGACTATTCACCATTATCAGAAAAGAGTAATACAGAGATATAGGAAGAACACTGTTTAAGTGCCTACTGTGTATTTAAGACATTATTCTATGAGCCAAAAAACAGCACAGGCACTTTCCTCAGATAACACAAAGGCAGCCAATTTATTTTGCCCGTAGAAAAGGTTTAATCTTATTTGTTATCTTGCTAGTGAGATCAAAACCTTACTCAAACATAAATGAATCTGCTTTAAAATAGTGTCACTCTCAGAATATACCATGCTTATTTGTAATATTTAAACTTTAATGATTGGGAAACTGTAAGAGCCTCGTGATGCAGCCAGTTCAAAATCAGAATTACAAAGAGAAATCATAAACTGGCATTGTTATGGTTTATGTCTATCTGGGCATGTTAGTAATATCTCCTTTGGCATGAATTAAAAGGCAGTAAGTATAACATTTTGAAATGTCACAAGATAAATCACTAGGAGGCATCTACAGAATATTTTCTAAGAGTTTGCTTGATGACCAAAAAATAATAAAAATCCTTGAAAGCTCATGTTAACCATGTTTTTTTTTTCCTTTTTGTTTTATTACCAATAAAAATAATAGTAAAAAACTAGGAGAAAAATCAGATTAGCAAAAGTGTCTGTCTTCTCAGAGATGACTATCAGATTACCATTCCAGATATTTTCCCTTAGCAAAATAACCAGATAGATGAAAGATAGTTTGATCAACTACTCTTACTTCACACTAAGTTTTTTTTTTTTTTGAGTAAGAGAGATAGCGTGAGGGAGGGGCAGAGTGAGAGAGAGAGAGAGAGAGAGAGAGAGAGAGAGGGAATTCCAAGCAGACTCCGCACTGTCAGTGCAGAGCTTGACTCAGGCTGGGCTCAATCTCCTGAACTGTGCGATCATGATCTGAGCCGAAATCAAGAGTCTGATGCTTAACCAACTCAGCCACCCAGGTGTCCCCATTGTATAGTCTTATTTTTCTTCCATATCTTAAATGTGATTCTGCTAATCACTACAGAGTCTTACCTGTGCTGTACCAACCTTTATGTACTTATCTCTTCATGACTGCAAAAAGAGGAAAACAGAAGTAGGGAAGGAGTGGAAAGAGATGGATGAAATAAAGGACAAGGAGATAAACGGTAGAGACCAGAAGCAGAGAGAACAAGGAGGAAAGCAAATCCTGTGGACTTCGGGTTTGGGACTCAGTTCGCTAGCTCTCCTGATGAAAGGCATTCCCTATTTGTTGTCTGATTTCAGAGTGGTCATACTGCTCAATGTACAGATTAAGACCCTGGCAAATTTCAAGATTCTCTGGTTTTTGAGCCAGAGGGATCACTATTCACTTACTAAGTAACTTTCTGTCTTGGAGTATGTCACCTCCACCATTTTAATCTTTGCTTTCTTCTCTGTAGATTGTGGAGATTTCTCTTGTAGGGAGCTTGCGAATTTTAAATTAAGTAGTTCATTTAGAGTCTTTGGGAGACTGACAAGTCCTGGATATGTACTCAGCAAATATTAAATCATATGAAACTACTGTTTTATAGATCAAAAAAGGTCAAATACTGGCAATTTTTTACAGTTCGACCTAACATTGATTTTCTTCTTTTCTTTTAAATTTTTTTATGTTTATTTTTGAGAGAGAAAGAGCATGAGTAGGGGACAGACAGACAGGGAGACACAGAATCCAAAGCAGGCTCCAGGCTCTGAGCTGTCAGCACAGAGCCTGGCACAGGGCTAGAACTCACGAACCACAAGATCATGACCTGAGCCAAAGTCGGACGCTTAACTGACCGAGCCACCCAGGCGTCCCACTCTACTTTTCTTTGAGAGACCAGCACCTCAGACATCTAATGGTACAGTCCTATTCTACAATCTGCTCAGATCCTACTCCTGCTCCACTGCCCATGAGCAAGACTCAGCTTTGCACTTAGAACCCCACCTAAGTATATTTCCTTCAGATGACTGGGCCTCTCACTGAGCTCCGGGTCCTGCGCAACCTGCATTTCACCCTTATGCCACTAATAGGAGTATGACTATTTTTTCCTCACTTGATGGCTGGCCCACCAACCAAGTTTTAACTTGATTTACATTCTCAAGAATATAACCTTGGGAGAAGCCACCAAAAGGAAACTAACTTTGATCGCTTGAAAATCTGCCCGTTACCGGTCTAGTGACCAAAGAAATTTGAGCCATGTAATATGTAATACACATTCTAAGCCCTAGAATTCATTCTAATTTCAGAGCACTTAATTGTATTAACTCCTTTAGTGACCAGTGCTACAATACTCATAATTATACTAGATACTAGCTTCGCTTGTCCCAAACAGACAGAAACATTCTGTAAAGGTGATTTCACACTACTATTTTTTTTTTAATTTTCATTTTTAGTAGGCTTCACACCCAACCTGGGGCTTAAACTCACGACCCTGAGATCAAGAGTTTCATGCTCTACTGACTGAGCCAGCCAGGCACCCCCATGTCACACTGTATCTTAATGATTTGTCTCTGTCGTCTCTCCTAGATCGCGCAACTCAAGGCAGAAAATAGCCTCTTACTCATCTCTAGACGCCCTGGTCCTAAACTGCACCTACATACAGGGGGAATTCAGGAAACATTTACTGAACCAAAGAAGTTAGACATTAGTTAAGGCCAGCTAAATGAGATTTCCCTTAAGGTAAAAATTATTTATATTTCAAAAACATCTTATACTGAGAAGCATCTTACACTGAAAGGTCAAAAGAATGAGCTCTGGAATCAGAGTACCTGGTTCAAACTCCAGGTCTGCGACTTGCTAGGTGTGTGACCCTTGACGCTGATTATTTGACTTCTCTGAATCTAGCTTCACATTTGTTAGGTGGAGTTGATAAACAATAATATAATAACCGTATAATATATCCTTATATGTAAGTAAAATATACAATAAAGTTGTGAGCTGACACAGAAAATTACATTATGTGCTGATAACTCTAAAATAGTTGATAACTTATCAGATAACCAAATTTTTACAATAAAAAAAGGCCATATAATTTCATAAAGACTAATCTGATAACATAACAAGCATCAACTATTAGATTATTTCTCCTAACAAAGAGATATGTTCTGGCAATATGCTTTGCCAACAAGTTGATTAGACTGGTAGCAGAACCAAGCAAGCCAGGTTCTCTCTCATAGGAATTTAAAGCTGAAATGCTTATCAATTTGTTGGTAGAGCAAAATAATACAGACTGCAAGCCATTTTCTGGCATGTATAGAGATAAGCAGAGAAAACTGGTCAAACTGCAAAGAGAGTAAGAAATAAAGAAGAGGAAAACAACAAAACAGATGTACAAAGAAAAAAGCGACACGTAAGAGACTGTGTCCTGAGTGACTAAGAGAATAGCTAGTCCCTGCTAGCTCTCCAACTCCCAAGTTAAATGCCTCCTAAAATCTGACTGGACTTTCTGTTCTTGGGTACTATGCACCCTTAAAATAAAATGCCTTTTCTGATTTTGATAATCTGGATGGTTTCTATAACCTATAATCAAAATAGTCTTAATTAAAACCCATCAGTCAGTCAGAGAAAGACAGATACCATATATTTCCACGCATAGTTGGATTCTGAGAGACTTAGCAGAAAACCATGGGAGGGGGAAGAGGGGAAAAGAAAAAAGACACAGAGAGGGAGAGAGACAAAACATAAGAGACTCTCAAAAACTAAGAACAAACTGAGAAGTGCAGGGGGTGTGGGAGGGGGGAAAGCGGGTGACAGGCACAGAGAAGGGCACTTGTTGGGATGAGCGCTGGGTGTTATATGGAAACCAATTTGACGATAAATTATTTATAAATAAATAAATAAATAAATAGTCTTAATTAAAACCCATCAGAAACTTATCAAGGTTAGAAACAATATAAAATGTAACTACAATTCTATAAACATTTATTGACTATCCATAATGTCCTGGGTTACTTAGAACTTAGATGACATCTATACAAATATTAAACCAATTCTAGTTTAAAATTTTAAGCTAAATTGTCACAATATATGCTTATGACATGGAGAAGACTAACTGGACACATTTAATGTTGTATATTCCAGCTACTATGATTGGATTAGAAGGGGGACATTGCCAAAACCCTCAAACTAAAATCGCAGGAAACTCAAAAGTGATCTAATTTTGAAATATTACACCAAAAATAAAATTTCAACCTTCTACAAAAAATAAATGCCTACTCTATTAATCTACTAACTATTCCTTTGTCACTGAACTAAATACTTCTTGAATAACTTATTTGAACTGTGGTTAACTATAGCACATATATTATAATACAAAGTTAAGATACTTTGGAACTGGCTCAAGAAAAACATTAATTTTGAAGAATGAAATCACTTACAATCCTTGCCTCCTATGGAGTCTCAGTTTTTAATAATACTATCACTAACACTGGGAAGAACTTTCTGATACATCTCATCCATGGCTATCAGTCTACAACTGAAGATAAACAGTGATAATAAAGACAATAATGTGAGACTTTTTAATGCTTTATTTTCTTGTGTGGATATTTTAGGTTTTTTGTTTTTCGTTTTGTTGTTTTGCTTTGGGGTTTTGGTTTTGTTTTTTCCCCTGATCACCATCTTGGCATCTTTCAAGTTTTTAATGGTGGCACCAAATGGTTTTTATTTGGCCATTCCTACCATACTAGATCACACTAAATGGGGATTGTGTTAGTTGCTGAGGATCTCTCTTCACTGAGGACCAAGAGAAATAATTTCAGGATAGGTATAGAGAAACATGCTTATTAGGTCAAAACTATCTCCTGGCTCTGCATATGCACCTAGTCCTATTGCTAGGTCACACTTGTCCTCTAGATCACCAGAAATTACTCTTACATGAGAGGCAGTATCAAATAGTTTTAGCCACATTTTAAGAAGTGAGTATTTATTTACTGTTGCCCACTGCACAGTTATTTAAGTAAATGAACACAAGACACTATTAGTGAAAGCAGGTAAAAAGGGCCACATTATATACAGGGATCTGTAACAAGCCCTCCAGGGTACTTGAACTTGCCTTCTTTCAATGGGCTCTGAGAACTAAATAGACAATCCTCGAGGCATTGTAATAGGATAGCTTACATCAGACTGTTCATCACCAGACATGCAGTTTTAAAAATTGTACCAACCAATGGGTGACTAGGTTGCTTATCAACCTAAGATCCCATGTGGATCAGAACATTTCCAAAATTTCATCATCAAATCTGCCCTGCCATCTATTGTGATGACTACATCCAGCTTGCCACCCATTAAACTCTGCCTCCTTGGGATTCTGTGACCCAACTGAAGTCATGAAAATTTTTTAGTGGGATCCCTTTTCATGAGCATGCCCAGCTAGAAAGAAAAGCCAATAAATCCCTAAAATACTAGCATTTTCTTGCTAACACATTTTCCCTAGAAAACACTGAAGAGAGAATCAACCGGACTGATTACGCAAGTGAGATGAGAAATTGCAAGTAGCATGAGGGCAATTCAATGAACACAAAAAAAATAGAGAATCTTTTATTTATTTACATTAAAAATAGATCAGAAACCAAACTTTTTAAATACATATTTATGTTGATCTACGAGTCACGCATCCCATGAACACATACGTCCTGAGTGAAAAGGGGCAGTTGCAGAACACACGAGGGTTGAAAGTGGTGCTTTTAGGGGCACCTGGGTGGCTCAGTTGGTTAAAGCATCTGACTTCGGTTCAGGTCACGGTTTCACGGTTTGTGAGTTCGAGCCCTGCCATCAGGCTCTGTACTGACAGCTCAGAGCCTGGAGCCTGCTTCAGATTCTGTGTCTCCCCCTCTCTCTGCCCCTCCCATGCTCCTGCTCTGTCTTTCTCTGTCTCTCAGTAATAAATAAACATTAAAAAAATTTTTTTTCTTTTTTTTTTTTAAAGAAAGTGGTGCCTTCAACTGCCCGTTCCCTTTCAGCATCTTCATTGTGTTCGGTAGGCCTGCAGAGGTCTATCTGGCAGATGACGTCATCCGGTTTCCATGAGTTGTATTAACTATAGTACAAACTATAGTTTGAAAAGGAAGTTTGAAAGGAAGTTCTCCAAGTGTGCTCCCAGGACCAACTCTATCAGCATCAGCTGGGAACTTGCTAGAAATGTACATCTCAGGATCCACTCTGGACATACTGAATTGGAAGCTCTGGGGACGGGAATCAGCAATCAGTGCAAAACAAGCCTTCCAGGGAACTCTGGTATACCCGCAGTTAGAAAACCTAGAGGTTATTTCTCTACTAGGTCCTCACCAGAACTTGTAAAACTTGTACTAGATATACTCAGCAACTAATCTCTATTTGGTTTCCTGACCCATGTAATAGGAGATATTATGGTGGGAATGGTCAAAGCGAAAGCCACTTGGGAATCGGCTACCATCAAAGACTTGGAAAATGTCAGGGTTGTGATAATGAAAAAAATATTTAACATACACACAGAATGAAATAGAGCAATAAAAGCAAATTCATTTAAAATAGTATATAAATGTGGTTTAAGATTCAGCAAAGAAATCAGAAACAGATAAAACTATATTAATGCAAGAAGTAAGAACTAAGAAAAATGAAAACAAATACTTCTCTGCCCAAGAGTTAATACAACAGGCCTAACTGCTATTGTTGGCCTGCTTGCAAACCTAGCTCTTAGATGGCATATCTGGGAACTTATGGGAACCTGGATTTCAGAAAGGTTCCCACAATTAACTGATAAGAGTGGCTCACTGTACCTAAACCATATGTACATACAAACAATATAGTTTATGCTAAACACCTGTTTTCATTCTCAGACCTTGGCATTTGGGTATGTGCCAAGCATGGGGTGCCTATGGTACTAGCCACTATAAAACTCTTGGATGTTCAGTCTCTAAGAAGCTTTCTTGTTGGCAACATTTCAGATATACTGTCACAACTCACTACTAGGAGAATTAAGTGCCTCCTGTGTGACTCTACTGGAAGAAGATGCTGTAAGTTTGCACCTGATTTCCCTCAGACTTCACCCCAAGCATCTTTTCCTTTTGCTGATTATGTATCCTTTTGTTGTAACAAATTACAGCCTAAGTATGACTACCCACTGAGTACTGTGAGTTCTCTCCATGAATTACCAAACCTGAACTCCCAAAACATTCTTACTTCTGTTATGAGCTCTTTGACAGTCATATAACACAGTTAAAAACACAGACAATACCATTGAATCTGACATGTTTATGCTATTATTTGATATATTAGTAAAACATTTTAATATTATTCTATTCCATTTTCTTAATTTTTAAAAGATTTATTTATTTTGAGAGAGATACAGAGAGCATGCAAGTTGGGGGTGGGGGAGAAAGAATCCCAAGCAGGCTCTGCACTGACAGTGTGAACCAACAAACTGTGAGACCATGATGTGGGGTGAAATCAAGAGTCAGACACTCGGGGTGTCTGAGTGGCTCAGTCTGCTAAGCATCCAACTTCAGCTCAAGTCATGATCTCACCATTCATGGGTTCGAGCCCCGCATCACGCTCTGTGCTGACAGCTCAGAGCCTGGAGCCTATTTCAGATTGCGTCTCCATCTCTCTGTCCCTATTCCGCTCCCACGCTCTCTCAAAAATAAATTAAGATGTTTAAAAAATTAAAAGAAAAGTTAGACACTCAACCAAGTCACCCAGGCACCCCTCCATTTTCTTACCTTTTTTAAAAAAAATTTTTTTTAGTGTTTAATTTGAGAGAGAATGAGAGAGCAAGCAGGGGAGGGGCTGAGAGAGGGAGAGAGAGAATCCCAAGCAGGGTCTGTGTTGTCAGCACAGAGCACGATGTGGGGTTCGACACCACAAAACAGGAGATCATGACTTGAGCCGAAATCAAGAGTTAGACACTTAACCGACTGAGCCACCCAGGTGCCCCCATTTTCTTACTTTTGAAACCTATTCAATAAGCCTAATTTGAATCACATGCTCAGTCCTCAGCCTCAGGAACAGGGCAGCAACACTGACAGTCCACCCAGGGCATGCTGTTACCAAATAAAGGGAGAACACATGCTGGGTAGGCCCAAATAAGGGAGGACCACTAAAATCAAGCTTTTTGGCAAATACAAAATTTACTTCAAAGATATTGGGAAAGCATCTAAAAAAGACAACAGTCTCGATCTCCCATGGTTCAAATTCATTCAGTTACAAAGAGTTCTGAGTGACTTCTTATAGTTTATATTTTAAGATATTTAAAAAAAATGGTTTCAAATGTGAGCTCACAGACTGGACAGACTGCACAGTAATGACTTGCCATCGGACTGCTTCTTAACAGGGCAATTCTATACAGCATGCCCCAAGGTATGCAGGAGTTAGTGATTTATTTAACAGTGGTGAGCAATTCTAAGGCAGTCGGGTAATATTTAATAAATATCTAATATTTATACCTTGAAAAGACCAAGAAAAGAGGCCAAAACATTAGAGATACATAATGAAAAGAAATTAATGTATTACTAATCATATTAGATACCAGTATTATTAATGATGAAATAGTTTTCAGTCACAAAATGGTCCTTAAACTTTCCTATTTGGGGTAAAATACAGGCCTAGAGACACATACCTTGATTTAGGAGAAGGGAGGCCTAGTATGAAAGAAAGACAAACATTGAAATACTAGAATTTGGTGGTATACCTGGAGGGAATTATTAAAATCATCAAAAACACAATCACTATGTAAGCACAATGGTGCCTAACAACGGTCTCTAGTGGGTCCTAGTTAACCCAGGATTTACTTGGTCTGTACTCGTGATATCGTGTGAAAACAGTTTGTGACGGACTTGACTTACTTATATCTGCAAGAGCCTCAGTTTTTACTTGGTCCACTAAACCAAGACGTTACTTTCAGCCCTCACTGCTGCCTCTAACACAGACAACCTAATATTCTGCTCCAGATTACTTCATAGGATACAATCAGCTAAAGGCAACCTTCTGCAGGGCAGCCTTTGGGATAACAGTACGTAAATTCAGTTCATACAAAAACTGAAATTTCATGGCTGTGTCAGATTTTGGAAGCACAAGTAGGCAAACCAAGGGACTGTGGACAATGGGTACAGACTACTGTATTCATAGGAATAATTATAGGAATAATTAACTTGGGAGCTATGAACATGTTTCTGTAGGCCTCTGACAACCCTGCAATTAAAGACAGAATCTTCAGGGATTTTACATATATATATATAATAAATATATTTTTTCATAAGGGCTTTCATAAACATTACCTAATAAAATACAAGAAAAGGAAAGAACAAGAATACTTCGACGCACGCTAATCAGATTTAACCAGACATGGAAATATTTACTACCTTAGATATTATTTAACATTCTAATAAAATAATAAAACTGCTACACATTCATTTCTATAAAAACAAACAAATTCTGTAGGTAAACAGGAAAATTACAATTACTCACTGGTATAATAAAGCAAACAGAGGCAGAATTTTAAGTGATTCTAAGGACACACTTTCTAGAGGTAGAAAAAGAGCACACACCCAAATACCTACTTAGTGTTACTGCATGCTGCCTAGTAGGTAATAACAACCTGTCATCCTTTAAAGCTATCTATAACTAATATATATAACTATAAATTAAACTGATCTACCCAACCAGGAGCCAATGTTAACAAATATTAAAAAGAAGAAAAGTTATTATTCTGTTTAAAAACACACACACACAAAGACTTGGAAGGTTATACTAAAATGTTAACAGCAGTGGGGCGCCTGGGTGGCCCAGTCAGTTAAGCGTTGGACTCTGGCTCAGGTCATTCTCACGGTTGGTGAGTACAGGCCCCGCTTTGGGCTCTGTGCTGACAGCTCCGGGCCTGGAGTCTGCTTCGGATTCTGTGTGTGTCTCTCTCTCTGCCCCTCCCCTACTCGCACGCTGTCTCTCTCAAAAATAAACATTAAAAAAAAAAAAAGCTTAATGTTAACAGTAGTAATCTGCAATGTCTAAATTGTGGGTGATCTTTATCGTGTCTACTTTTCTAGATTTTCCATATTTTCTATGAATTTTAATAATTTTATAATAATCAGAAACTATTTAAATGAAATGTTTTCATTATAAAGTTATTAATATTAAACACTAGTATTTAGTATTAAAACCACTATGAGATTTTTTACCAATACCATTTTTCTTTTTTTAAGTGTACTTATTTTGAGAGAGAGAGAGAACAGGGAGGGGGAGGGAGGAAGAGAGAGAGAGAGAGAGAGAGAGAGAGGGAGAGGGAGAGGGAGAGGGAGGGAGAGGGAGAGGGAGAGGGAGGGAGAGGGAGAGGGAGAGGGAGAGAGGGGGGAGAGAGAGAGAGAGAAAGAGAGAGAGGGAGAAAGGAGGGAGGGAGGAAGGGAGAGGGGAGAGGGGGAGAGAGAGGGAGAGGGGGAGAGAGAGGGAGAGGGGGAGAGAGAGGGAGAGGGAGACAGAGAGAGAGGGAGGGAGGGAGAGAGGGAAGGAGAGAAGGAGGAAGACAGGGAGGGAGAGGGGGAGGGGGAGGGAGAGGGAGAGAATCCCAAGAAGGCTCTGCACCCTCAGCACGGAGCCCTACACGGGGCTGAAACCCACAAACTGTCAGATCATAAGCTGAGCCAAACTCAAGAGTCAGACACTCACCCTATTAAGCCACCCAGGCGCCCCTGTACTTTTCTTTTTAGAAGAAGTTGACTTAGACTCTATAAAGGAAATGAAATTCATCCTGTATTTTCTTGAATCTCCATTAATCCTGTAAAGTCTTCCACACCTGTTCTCCAAGTATACTGTAAAATTATCATAAGATGAAATGTGATAAATTGATCAGATAGAGAAATTTAATCACATTTACTTCACAGGCTTTCGTTTGTGTGTACTTATATATGACAAGTGTGTCTTTAAAAATATAATGTGACCATGACCTATTATTTCAACTAAAAATTAAGTGACTGAATTCTAAAAGACATGTTTTCACTGCAACTTAGTTTTTATTTTAGCTTTGCAAAAATATCAGTATTTTCTGCATAATAGGCCAATTTGTCATTTCCATGGTTATCAAAAAGAAATAATTATACTTCTTCCACACAGATTAAAATACTATATTTGGTTAACCGGAGAACACAACATGTCATCCTACTACCATAATACTCTTCCACCTCATATTTAAGTGGGCACTAAGGTTTATCAATAACACAGTTCACTATCATCAAGAAAAAGGTAAAGTTTAAAACAATCTTTTAAAAATAAATTACCAAGACATTTTACAAGACTTCCATTAAAAAAATTTAAGGCTTGATATTAGAAAAAGGTAAAAATTGTAGTGAGTATCTAGAAGTAACTCACTTTTCCCAAAGATTCCAGAAAATGGAAGTTTTAATACCGCATCATTAAGTAAAATAACTAGTCAAATATTATCACCAAAAATTGCACATCATCTATTAATGAATTGGCTGTATAGTGACCAAATGACTATTTATAGATCCTAATTTCATAAACACACTGTGGCTAAAAATATTTTGAGTTTTATTTTAACACAGAAAAGTCTAAACTTAAAAGCACTTTAGTTTTTGTAAGACTTTAAAAAGCTTGTGTTATATGGATGGAACTGGAGGGTATTATGCTAAGTGAAATAAGTCAGTCAGAAAAAGACAGATACCATATGTTTCCACGAATAGGTGGACTTGGTGAGACTAAGCAAAAACCAGGGGGAGGGGAAGAGGGGAAAGGAAAAAAAGACACAGAGAGGGAGCGAGATAAAACATAAGAGACTCTCAAAGACTAAGAACAAACTGAGGGTGAGGGGAGAGAGGGAGGGGGGAAAGGGGGTGATGGGCATTAAAAAGGGCACGTGTTGGGATGAACACTGGGTGTTATATGTGAACCAATCTGAAAATAAACTATTACAAAAAATTAAAAAAATAAAAAAATAAAAAGCTTGTGTTAAAATTAATGGTTGATATTTGTGCTTACTTATATGCCAGGCCCTGTGCTAAGCATTCCATGTTCATTAACTCATGCAGTCTGCCCAGGAGGTGGGCAATATTACTATGCATATGGCATGAAATCCTAATGTAACATCTATGACACCAAAATGTTCCCACAGTCTCAATGAGGATCGTGTAAAAGAAGGTACAATAGAAGAATAAATAAGACTGATGAAAAGAATGAAATTTTTAATGACAACCTGACCTTTTGTCTAATTCACAAACTTAAACATTATCGGCCTAATCCCATGAATATAACTAACTAATCATTTCTTCAGCAGGCACTAGGCATGAATTTTGGTGCACTACTTCTGTGTTTCTGGAATCCTGACTTACTGATTTTGTTGTGAATGTGCAATATATTATCGTTTAAAGAAATTATTAGTAGCCTGTTTTAGCCAAAATAGAGTAACAAGCAAGTGGATTTACTAAACAACCTGAAACAAACAGAAACAAACAAATTACTTTAAACGATGGTTTCAAGCCACTGGACATCAGACAAAGAAGGCCAGAGAGCCCTAAGAGACAGAAAACAAATGAGGTGAACCCTATCACTGCTTCAGTTTACTGCCTTGGCACAGGGAGAGGGAACTGAGGCAAAAGCCGTAAGACTCCCTGCATTGAAGAAACAAAGAGAAGAGTCTAAGGAGCTCAAAGTGGCTAGAAGTCAGAGAACAAACTAGCAGAGAGGAGAAGTCTACACCAGAGAGAACCCTGGAGGGTTCTTCTATAAAAGGTCTTCCTCAGGTATTCAATAGAGGACGTAGCAATACATGCATGTGAGGAAACTACTACACAAGCAAGACCAAGGGAAGAACCATCAGAAACGATTAGAGGAAACACTGCCTGGTGTTCATGCAGGACCCAAACCATGCTTGTTCTTGCCAGCTAGATTAGAAGACTCGTAATTTATGGGTAGTGCATCTAGGAAAATCTGGTCTTATCTTAATAGTGGAGCATAATTAGCCATTGTCTGTGTTCTGCTCCTGATCTGCCTAACAAATTTTAAAAGCAAAACTCGAAAAGAGTTTTCTAAATATTTCTAAATATTTATCTACATCTAAAGAAAAGCCTTAAGAAGATTTACAGAACTACAGAAATATCCAGCACCCAACATGGCAACAATCATGTCAAAGATTATCAGGCATGCAAAGAAGCAGGAAAACATGAACCATAACAATAATCAATCACTTGAAACTGATTCATAACTGCCACAGATATTAGAATTTGCACCTAAAGACATCAGACACGAGTGTATTCCATACGTTCAAAAAGTCAAATAGAGTCATGGAAAATACTTAAAAAAATTTTTTTAACATTTATTTATTTTTGGGAGGGACAGAGCATGAGTACGGGAGGGACAGAGAGAGAAAGAGACAGAATCAGAAGCAGGCTCCAGGCTCTGAGCTGTCAGCACAGAGCCTGACGTGGGGCTCAAACTCACGAACCCCAAGATCATGACCTGAGCCAAAGTCGGATGCTTAACTGACTGAACCACCCAGGCGCCCACATGGAAAATATTTTTGAAAGACTCAAATCAAACTTCTAGAAATGAAAACTATGATGTCTGATACACTAGGTGAGGAAAAAATACACTAGGTGAGGAAAAGATTCATGATAAGTAATTCAATTCAAAATAAAATAGAAAGAAAAAAACAACCCTCCCTGTAAAAAATGAAAAGAGCATCAAGGAGCTGAGGCACAACTTCCAACAGCCTAATAATATACATATGTAATTTGAGTCCCCAATTACAAAAAAAGGGGGGAAGTAAAAAAAAATTGTTTTCAAGAAAAAATGGTCAAATTGTTTCTAAACTAGATGAAAGGGGCACCTGGGTGGCTCAGTTGGTTAAGCGGCCGACTTCAGCTCAGGTCATGATCTCACGATCTGTGAGTTCGAGCCCCGCGTCAGGCTCTGTGCTGACGGCTCAGAGCCTGGAGCCAGCTTCAGATTCTGTGTCTTCCTCTCTCTCTGCCCTTCCCCTGCTCATGCTCTGTCCCTATGTCTCTCAAAAATAAAATTAAAAAAAAAAAACAAAACTTAAAAAAAAATAAACTAGATGAAAATTATAAACCTAGAGATCCAAGAAATTCAGCAAATGCCAAAGACAAGTAAATAATGCTATCAACCAACTTCATCTGGTTTACATCTACAGCACTCTACCCAAGAAAAAGAACATTCTTCTCAACTGCACACAGAACATTTATCAAGACAGAACATATTCTGGGCCATAATCAATTCTCGATAAATGTGAAAGCACTTAAGTTATACAAAATATGACTACAATAGATTTAACTTAGTGATCAATGATAGAAAGATCTCTGGAAAGTCTACAAAAGTATTTGAGAATTAAGTAACACATGTCAAAATAACCCATGGGTCAAAAAAAGAAATCAAAAGGAAATTAGAAAGTATTTCAAACAGAATGAAAATAGAACATATCAGAATGTGTGTGATGTTCCTAAAGTAGTATTCAGGCATAAGTTTACAGCACTAAACACCTGTATCAAAACAAAGAAAGATCTCAGATCAATAACCTCAACTTTTGCTTTAAGTAGGAAAAGAAGAGCATACTAAACTTGAAGTAGAAGACAAGAAATAATAGAAATCAATATAAACATCAGTGAAATAGAAACAGAAAAATAGAGAAAATCAATGAAAATAAAATCTGACTTGTTGAGATCAATAAAAGTGCTAGTCTAGCCAAATGGATCATGGACAAAAAGGGAGAAGATGCAAGTTACCATTATCGGGAATGAGAGAGGGGAGCACTACAGATTCTACAAACACTAAAAGGATAATAAGAGAGTATGAACAATTCCATGCCAATAAGTTCAGTAACTCAGATAAAATGGACAAATCTCTTGACAGACACAAATTACAAAAACACACTCCACAAGAAATGATAACTGGAATAGCCCTCTACTTTAAAAATTGAATCTGTAGTTAAAAACTTTTCCACAACGAAAACTTGAGGCCCAAATAGCTTTACTGGTGAATTCTATAAAACATTTAAAGAATAAATAATATCAACTCAACACAAACTCTTTTCAAAAAATTGAAGAGGACAGAATCCTTCCCAATTCATTCTACAAGGCCAGCATTTTCCTGATATACAATGACATTATGAGAAAAGAAAACCAGACTCTTATTTCTCATCAGAAGTGTAAAAATTCTAAATGTATATTTAGCAAACAGAATCCAACGAAACCTTGAAAAGATAATACATCATGATCAAGTAAGGTTTATTCTAGAATTGGGGGATGGTTTAAAATTAAGAAATCACTCAACATAATTAAGTGTATGAACAAATTTTTAAAAGAAAAAACATATGATCACCTCAATAAAGAAAACGCATTTGACAAAATCCAAAATCCATTCCTGATAAAATTTCTCAGCAAATGAGGAAAAGGAAATTTCCTCAGTATAGAGGCAACTAACATCATACTTAAATGGTGAGAGATGAATGCTTTCCCCTAAGATTAAGAACAAGACAGGGGAAGGGGCATCTGGGTGGCTTAGTTGGTTAAGCATCCGACTTCAGCTCAGGTCATGATCTCGCAGTTAGTGAGCTCTGAGTTTGGGCCCCGTGTCAGACTCTGTGCTGACAGCGCAGGGCCTAAAGCTGTTTTGGATTCTGTGTCTCCCTCTCTCTCTGCCGCTCCTCTGCTTACACTCTGAACTGTCTCTCTCTCAAAAATAAACATTTTTTAAAAAAAGAACAAGACAGTGGCATCTGGCTGGCTGCATGCAACTCTTGATCTCAGGATTGTAAGTTCAAGCCCCACATTAGGTGCAGAAGATTACTTAAAAATAAAATCTTGTGGGATGCCTGGGTGGCTCAGTTGGTTGGGTGCCCGACTTCAGCTCAGGTCGTGATCTCATGGTCTGTGAGTTTGAGCCCCACATCAGGCTCTGTGCTGATGGCTCAGAACCTGGGGCCTGCTTCCAATTCTGTGTCTCCCTCTCTCTCTGCCCTTCCCCTGTTCACGCTGTGCCTCTATGTCTCTCAAAAATAAATAAACATAAAAAAAAAGAAAAAAAATAAAATCTTGAAAAAAAACAAACAAACAAAAAAACAAGAGAGTTGTCCACCTCATCAATTCTATTCAACAGGGTCTTGGAGATTCCAGCCAATGCAATGAAGAAAGAAAAACAAAAGGCATTTGGATTGGAAGAAGAAAAACTTTAGTGGCAGGTGACATGATCAAGCTATACAGAAAATCTAAAGTAATCTACAAAACAGCTACTGGAGCAAGCAAGAGATTTTAGCAAGAGCCAGGATATACAATCAATACAGGTAAATTAATTTCATCCCTATAAACAAAATGATCAGAAATTAAACAAAATGATCAGATATTAAATTTTACACTAGAATAAAAAATTACTGAATACTTGCGAAGTCTGGCAAACGATGACAGTTATTATTCTGAGAGTACTCACTGGTACATCAGGATTCCCTCAGTGTTTTTCAAACTGAGTCATGATCAATTGATGGACTGTGAATATAATTTGATGGGTCCTGACATCATTTCAAAATGACAAAGAAAAGAACAGAACATATCAGAGTGAAAAGAACTATTATTTTGTAAAATTTCTTTTTTTTTTAATGTTTATTTATTTATTTTGGAGAGTCAGAGCACAAGCCAGGAAGGGGCAGAGAGAAAGAAGGAGACAGAGAATCCGAAGCAGGCTCCAGGGTGCAAGCCGTCAGCGCCTTGCCCGACACAGGGCTGGAACTCACATGCTGTGAGATCATGACCTGAGCTGAAGTCGGACACTTAACCAACTGAGTCACTCAGGTGCCCCTTATTTTGTGAAATTTCTGATTCCAGAGTCTACGTGTACATGTGTTGTGTTGTAATATAAAATTTATGCCTAAAAACTGTTTGAAAGAGACTATTTTTTTAAAGAGAGCTATTTTTTTCTTGACGAACAACCCACTAAAATATACGGCTGAGGGTAAAGGCCAAAGCAAAGAATGAGAGCTCCAACTCCAAGTATTAGCCCTGAAGCAAGGCATTAGGGAGGTATAGGTACTGGAAAGTGTTGTTCCAATAGAATATTCAGAGGTAAGAGCTAGGCAGGCAAAGGTTTTGTGCTCCAGGCATGTCAGGCTTTTCACCACTTCAAGTTCTCCAGCCTACTGGATCTTTGGCCATAATGTTGCTATCTGTTCTTGAAGCCTCCTTCCCCCTACTTTCCATCTACAACACTATTCCATTCTCTAAAGTTCTGCTTAAATATAAAGACTTCTCTGAACTTTCTAGACCCTGTCTCTGCATTCTTCTGACCTTTTATGAATCCTCAGGTCAGAGGACACAGATTCTACCACTTTTTATGATAGATCTTTCTATGATCCTTCCACCTGTGAATCATTTATGTTTAAAGTAAATCGGGGCACCTGGGTGGCTCAGTTGGTTAAGCAACCGAGTGCAGCTCAGGTCATGATCTCACAGTCCATAGGTTTGAGCCCCACATTGGGCTCTGTGCTGACAGCTCAGAGCCTAGAGCCTGCTTTGGATTCTATGCCCCCCTCTCTCTCTGCCCCTCCCCCACTTGCACTCTGTCTCTCTGTCTCTCTCTGTCTCTCTCTCAAAAGAAAATAAACATTACAAATTTAAAGTAAATCGTGGGAGGGGCACCTGGGTGGTTCAATGATTTCCGGAAATGTCAAGATCTCACAGTTCATGAGAGCTGACAGCGTGGAGCCTGCTTGGGATTCTGTCTGTCGGTCTGTCTCTCTCTCTGCCCCTTGTTGCTCATGTGCACATGCTCTCTCTCTCTCTCAAAATAAATAAACATAAAAAATAAATAAAGTAAATGGCAGGAGGTTTCCAATTTCTGCGCTGGCCTGTAAGGAGATTGGAAGTTACCACTCCCATCCTCACAACAAGAAAAAATCTGAACTGAAAATCAGCGACTCTTCTTCATCTATTAGAAAACTGACATCAAAGGACAGATCACTGCTCCTGCAATTGAAAAAATGAACAGGCAAATACAGAGAATTACAACTGAAGCAGAGAAGAAGGGCAGGAGCAGAAACCTATGCTGGAGGTAGCAGGGCACAGGAAAACCTCGACTGTGACGAATTGCTAAAAGCTCAGTACTGACAGCCTGGGCTGTCCCATACTTTCATGAATGACCTAGAAGGTTCTCACAGAGATAAGAGAAAAATGCCCTCGTGCTTCTGGCAGGGGAAGAGGAAAAAAAAATTCACCATTTTGAAATACACCCAGAGCACTGTTTTTCTTTACAAGGCCTGCCCTCAAAAGAAACTATTTTATCAGAGCATAACCAACCTGGGGGAAGGAAAATACCCAACCCCAGTCCCCTCAAGCCTTCCAGTCTCATCTAAGGACAAGGGCCTGAGAAGCACTTGTGAAGATCACAATCCAGGGACACCAGCTCACTAAAAGAATGAGACCTAATCATAAGACTACAGAATGCTTCCTTCCCCTTCCCCCACATCTTTCCATCTTACCAACAGAACTCCTGTATAGTAACAGAGGATTACAAGTGAAAGAACTGTATGTATAAGACCTTATTTATTAAAGTCTCAGGGCATCTGGGAGGCTTAGTCGGTTGGGCATCCAACCTTCAGCTCAGGTCACAATCTCTCAGAGTTTGTGAGTTCAAGCCTCACATCAGGCTCTTTGCTGACAGCTCAGAGCCTGGAGTCTGCTTCGGATTCTGCGTATTCCTCTCTGCCTCTCCCCTGCTAGCACTCTCTCTCTTAAAAATAAATAAAAATAAGCATTCATTTAAAAAAAGGGGAGGGGGGAGGGGAGGGGAGGGAAGGGGAAGGGAGGGGAGAGGGAAAAGAAAAAAGAAAAGTCTCTAAGAATGGGCACCTGGCTGGCTCAGTTAGTACAGCATGCCACTCTTTTTCTCCGGGTCATTAGTTTGAAACTCACACTGGGCAGAGTTTACTTAAAGAAAACATACAGTCAAAATCAAGGACACCAAGGAAAATAAATTACTTAAAGAAAACGTACAGTCAAAATCAAGGACACCCACAGCCACAGCAAACAGTAAACACAGCCTAAAACCTAGCCAATAAACATAAAACTTTACCTTAAAGGCCTATATACCTCAGTTCCTTTTACCCAGTACACCATTACAAGTAAAAATTACAGTAAAATTTTACAGTAAAATATTCTAAGACATACTAACACATTTTGAAGAAAGAGACTATGGATCAGAGCCAGACTCAGATATGGCAGACATGACGGAATTATCAGAGAATTTACTTTTTTTAAATGTATTTTATCCCAGTTGCATTTATTAGTTTTTTAAATACACTCGATTTTTATTCTGTCATTTGTTGTACAATTTTAAATTTGTTTGCAATCAGATGAGGGTTTTTTTGGGAAAAAAAATTTTTTAAGTAAACTCTATGGCCAAACGAGGGGCTTGAATCCATGACCCTAAAACCAAAAGTCACATGCTCTACCAACTGAGCCAGCCAGGCAAAAGAACTTAAAGCAAATGGCAGACATTAGGGGAACTTTCCCCTAAACATGTCAGCATTCACATTGCCTTTTAAGTTTTTAAACTAAAAACTGTATCTTTGCCCAGAAATCTGAAATTAAAATAGCAATGTCCATTCTTTGTAATAAAAATAATAAATTCTTGTATTCGGAGTGGGGGGATGTCGGGAAAGAATTAAGCATAGAATACTAACAACCACCACCAACTTTCCTCCTTTTCCTCTTCGGTTTCCTTTTTCTCTTACCCTTCCCTATATTTTCTTTCCCTTTATCACTAGATAGGGAAAGAACAAGAGTTAGGTTGCATAAGATTAACCATTCGCTGACTCACATATTTGACCTAAAGCCTATAAAATTTACCAGGCATTAGTTAGGAACCAGGGATACAATCTAAGACCAACGAGTTTAGTGGAGTCAGTTAAACAAGTGAGCAATTACAACACAAAGATAAGTACTGTGATCAAGTTCTGTACAAGCTGAGCACAAAGAGCAACTTAAATCAGTCTTAGGATACTGGGGAAGGAAGGATACCTGCAGGAGGACTGGTAGTGTAGGAAAAAGAATCAAGATGTGTAATGACCTGAAATGAAAAATACAAAGTCTGGAATGCAAGAGGAAAGGTGGTAATACAGGTGGTATACATAAATTGAGAAATTATAAATGACTGGGGCACCTGGGTGGCTCAGTCGGTTAAGCATCTGACTTCCATTCAGGTCAAGATCTCACCCTCTTCGTGGGTTCGAGCCCCACATCAGGCTCTGTGCTGACAGCTCAGAGCCTGGAGCCTGCTTCGGATTCAGTGTCTCTCTCTGTCCCTCTGCCCCTCCTCCACTCAAGTAAGCACACGCGCGTGCTCTCTCTCAAAAATAAACATTTAAATAAATAAACAAATAAATAAATTATAAGTGACCACACTGAGAAACATTTTGATAGCCAAGGAAGAGAAGCATGGCCTGAGAGCAACAGGAGAACCATGACAAAATTTCATGCGGAGTGACATCATCTGATGTGTGTCTTATAACACAGTGGTTGCCACCTGGAAAATGAACTCCAAAAACACAAGACAGGATCAGAGACAGGTTAGGAATTTCTTGTAATCTAGAATGAGATATAAGGTACAGACGGAGAGAGGACAGACTAAAGACATCTTCATATTCAGTGACTGAATATGGAAATAATGACAAATTTTATCTTTTTTCCTCTCACTGCTGACTCCCCTTTGCTAAGAACAGATCTGATCGTGGACCAGTAAACTAGAGAGCTATCCAGACTGCAGGAGAGGCTGTAGCAGCAAGGGCGAAGACCAGAGAAAATTCTAGATGAGGCTACACGGGAAGAACAGCTCTATGTCTACTACCTTGAATGTATTAGAAGCTAGAAGTGTTCATGATGGTACATGGGAAAGGGCCTGCTTATTTTTATTCTTGTATTTGCCCTAAAGCAATGAGCATGCATCCCATCAAGCAAATTAATGCCCTAATTATTATCAAATTAGTGAACTTTATTCTCTACCTACTGATTCAATTGGCAGCTACTATTTTCATTAAGAATGGTTAAATAAGCCCAACAAAATGAGATCGTAGTCTCATATGAATTCTTGGTCCCAGAAAATTTAGTCCTTTTTTTCCCATTATACAAGTTAATACACGAATTCATCTACTTTATAAAAATATAAAAATAGGGATGTAGACAAAAGGTAAACATTGTCTCCCTTCATTTTCTCTTCTCACATCCCTCATCAACCTAACTCCCTTCGCCTCTTTAAGGTAGCCTTCCAGCCTCCTTTTTCTGCATTCACAGGGATCTATGTACAACACGACACACTTTTACTGCCAACAGATGCTTAAAATCAGCTTTTATACAGCCAACAAATACACTGTCCTTATACAAATAATGAAACATTAAGTTCTAAATTACCATACCATTCGTATTGGTAATTGCTGTTATCATTTTGGCATACATCCTTCCAGGTTTCTTCCAGGCTTTTCCATTTATATACTAGTGTATGTACCCGTGTACGGTACTTCTGTGAGTATATTTTTATATAATTGGTACTAAATTTATTTTCTTTCTTTTTTTAACTTAAATTTTAGTTAGCATACATGGCAATATTGGTTTCAGGAGTAGACTTCAGTGTGATTCATTACTTACATAAAACACTCAGTGCTCATCACAAAGTGTCATCCTTAGTACCCATCACCCATCTAACCCACGCCCCACCCAACCTCCCTCCATCAACCCTCAGCTTGTTCTGTCATTAAGAGTCTTCTGCGGGGGGCGCCTGGATGGCTCAGTCGGTTAGGCGGCTGACTTCAGCTCAGGTCATGATCTCACAGTCTGTGAGTTCGAGCCCCGTGTCAGGCTCTGTGCTGGCGGCTCGGAGCCTGGGGCCTGCCTTGGATTCTGTGTCTCCCGCTCTCTCTCTGCCCTTCCCCTGCTCACTCTATGTCTCTCAAAAATAAATAAACGTTAAAAAAAAAGTTAAAAAAAAAAAAAAAGAGTCTTCTGTGGTTTATTTCCTCCTCTCTTCTTTTTCTCCCCTTTCCCATATGTTCATCTGTTTTGTTTGGTACTAAATTTAATATACTGTCTTTAACCTTTCTTTTTCACTCAAAAATTGTTTTGCAGATCTTTCCAATCAGTAAACACTATCAAATTATCCTTGTAGTATTTAATGATATTAAAAGGCTTCCAATTTTTCACTAACACAAATGAGGCTGCAATAAACATATTTATACAAGCTTTCTCGTGCAACTATGTGCATCAGTTTTGCTCTAGGATAGACGTGAAGGAGGAGAACACAGAATATGCACATTTTTTACAAGATAATGTAAATTCTCCAAGAATTTCTAAATTATAATTCTGGTGCCTTGAAGACCGGTACACAATGAAAAAAGAAAATTCTTAATTACAATTAAGTGTTCTACTTTCAACAAAAGCTTTTTTAGTACTGGAGGAGTTTTAATGACCTCGGATCTTGAACATAAATCACCATTTATTTCTTCACCAATGAGCAATGCAATATCTTCAAAGTCTTAAGAGATAAATGTATTCAATTTGATAATTATCAATATTAAAAACGCATACATCCCTAGCCCCAAGAATATACACCAAAACTCATCCAACAGATATACTTGTACATATGTGTACATCTGCAGATGCAAGTCAGTAAATCTATCAAATTTAACTCAAAATAATAATGAATTATGACCTTGTAAGGGTATTCAACTTATACCTTACTTTAAGTAGTATGTTAACTCAAAATTCAAGAAGCTATAAAATATTGATAAATTGATACATTTAACCATTAAAAAAAAAAAAAACCCTCTGTATGGCCAAAAAAAAATTAAACTCTTAAAAAGTTTTATGAGGTGCCTGGTCAGTTAAACATCCAACTTCTGCTCAGGTCAAGATCTCATGGTTTGTGGGTTCGAGCCCCACATCAGGCTCTCAGGCCTGCTTCGGATTCTGTCTCTCTCTCTCTCTTTGCCCCTCCCCCGCGGTCACGCTCTGCGCACATGTGCGTGTGCGCGCGCGCTCTCTCTCAAAAATAAACAGTAAAAAAATTTTTTTGAAGTTTTTGTAATCTCCATCACTAACAAAAAGCTCATCTATCTCCCTAATACAAAGACACCTAGAAATTAATATTTTTTAAAACTCTAACCATTCAACAGAAAAGTGGACATATTATAGAAAAGGTATTTGACATTAAAAAAATGCAAGTGGCTCCTAAACATATGACAAGATATTCCAGCTTATTCATAAGAGAAATGCAAACAAAAACTACTCCAAGACAGTATTTTTCACTTTCAGATCTGCAAAACTTCAGAAGAATGGTAACGTACTTGCTTGGTAAGGTTTGGGAAAATAGGCAATCCTGTTGTTGGGAAGAATGTAAATCTACATAAGCTACACAGAAAAAATACCAAAATAAAAAATACATAAAGCCTGTAACCTTACTTTTGGAGATTTATCCTACAGATACTCTTGCATATGTATGAAATAACGTATATACCAAGTGACCTCATCTCAGAACTATTTATGAAAGCAAAAGGTCAACAACAACCCAAACTCCAAAAATGGAAGTGTGGTTAAATAAATATTACATCCATAAAACGAATACAGAGCTGCAAAAACAAATGAGATTTGAGGTTGCCTGGGGTTGAAGATGGGAGTGAGGACTGACTGCAGATGGGAAGGAGGGAACTTTCTAGGGAAGATAAAAATATTCTAAAACTGCACTGTGGTTATGAATGTACACCCTATACATTTATCTAAAAATCACTGATTTTTACAGGGGCACCTAGGGAGCTCAGTTAAGTGTCCCATTCTTGATTTTGGCTCAGGTCAAGATCTCACAGTTCCTGAGCTAGAGCCTCTTGTGGGGCTCTGCGCAAACGGCACGGAACCTGCTTGGGATTCTCTCTCCCCTCTCTGCTCCCCACCCCTGCACACTCTCTCTCTCTCTCAAAATAAATAAAACGCTTTTTTAAAAAATCACTGAGGGGCGCCTTGGTGGCTCAGTCGGTTAAGTGGCCAACTTCAGCTCAGGTCATGATCTCGCAGTCTGTGAGTTCAAGCGCCACGTCAGGCTCTGTGCTTACGACTCAGAGCCTGGAGCCTGCTTCGGATTCTGTGTCTCCCTCTCTTTCTGTCTTTCCCCTACTCACTCTATGTCTCTCAAAAATAAATAAATGTTAAAAAAAAATTTTTTTTAAGTTTTAAAAAAATCATTGATTCTTACATTTATAACAGTTTAATATTTTGGTATAAAAATTATACCTCAACAAAGCTGTTAAAACACAAAAGAGAGCATTCTCGATGCGTCTATATCAAAACATCTCCTAGAATGTCCATATGGCTCAGTCAGTTACGAATCTGACTCCTGATTTCAGCTCAGGTCAGGATCTTGAGGTTTACAAGTTCGAGCCCACATCAGGCTCTCTGCTGTCAGTGAGGAGCCCACTTTGGATTCTCTGTCCCCACCTCTCTCAGCCCCTCCCCCACCCTCCCCACATGCACTCCCTCTCTCTACCCCAAAAATAAACATTAAAAAAAAAACACACACCTCCCAGATGTGCTAACTGACAAAGTTGAAAAGTGCAGAACGATATATAGGAGTTAAAAATGGAAAAAAATAAGAAAAAATAAAAATAAATAAAAATTGAAGGTGAATGGGGTGCCTGGCTGGCTCGGTCAGAAAAGAATACTCTTGATCTCCAAGTTGTGAGTTCAAGCCCCACGGTGGGTGTAGAGATTACTAACTAAAAGTAATAATAATTAAAAGAATAAATAGTAAAACTTTAAAAATTGAACATAAAAAAGAGAAGAAAAAAGGCAAATTTGTGTTTCCTTTTCTACACACTAGTAACACTGGAATAATACAAAAGAAACAATAGTGGGTACCTGTGTAGAAAGAAGGGAAACTCAAAGAGTGGAGAGAAAAAGTGAATGAAAGGTTTTTTGTTATATTCTTTTATATATTTAACTTTTCAGCCGTGTAAGTATTCTAACCATCTGTTCTAACCATATGGTTCTAACCATCAAATTAAAACATGTATATTTGGGGGTGCCTGGGTGGCTCAGTGGCTTAAGAGTCCAACTTCGGCTCAAGTCATGATCTCACAGTTTGAGAGTTTGAGCCCCCCAATCAGGCTCTCTGCTATCAGCCTCCAAGCCTGCTTCAGATCCTCAGTCTCCCTCTCTCTCTGCCCCTCTCCTGCTCATGCACCCTCTCTCCCTCTCTCAAAAATAATAAATCTTAAAAAAAATAAAATAAAGCTTAAAAAAATAGGTATTTGGACTTCAACAATACGAATATAACCTCTAATGTAAGTTGCCTGCGTTCACATTACATTACATATTATATTTGATATAATTTTGCAATCATTCTAACTGTCCCAAGAGTCTACCTTTGTGAAGAATTGCATATGCCTACAAGAACCTTGCATCCTGAATATTCTAGAAAGGGTTCCAATTTCAAATATTCAATTCTCACTTTCGCTGAGCCCCGGAAGCGGGAGCTGCGTGTTTTTACACCAACAGGAAGGAGTGCCAGAGTCACAAGATTGGGACATTTTTTAGGGTTGGAAACAGGGAAGGAGCCACCACTGCCTGCCTCTAGCTGGCGCTGTGCCGCCCCCAATTTAAACAAAATAAAAAATAAAAACAAGTATTCAATTCCAATGTTATTAACTTATGTATCAATAAGGGCACTTAGAAATGCCAATTTTTCCAGGTTATACATACAATGACATCTGAAAGAAGCGCAAAAAAATCCTTTTTAAAAATGTGACCCAGTTTGAGTTCAGGGAAGTAGAGTCATCCAGAATATATGTAAAACTTGAAATTTTGACCTTTCCAGTTTTTACTGAGCAAGATAAAGTTATACATCTATTTCTAACAGTAACATAACAGGTACAAAGTGGACCCCAAAGTCTCTGCTGGGCAGAAAAACTGGAAATGAGTCTTCCAGCAATATATCTGCAGGGGAGAAAAGCTAAAGTAGAAGGAAACAATCAAGAAGAAAGTTCCAAGGGAAGGTGGTAAGCTCAGATAAATATAAAGCTCTTCTAGGATCCAACGATATATTCCTCACAGTTATACAGCTATACTGTCGCCCTCTCTCTCTCAAAACTAATTAAGTAAACATTTAAAAAAAGAATATTTAAAAAAATAATATAGACAAACAAAAACAAAAACTCCACCTTATTTTCTTGGTCTAAACATTAAAAAACCTAGAAGCAATAATAAAACCAGTAGCAACAAACACCCCTGACACCCTGACTGTGATGTCTAAAAACCACTTCCCACTTGAAGAAACCAGGGCTCCTTGAAGAAAAATCTGATTCCAGATCTGGAACAGGAAAAGTGCAAGATGAATCTGAGATCCCTTGTGCCAGAAAATAAGGAAGTTATCAAAAACTAATCGGATCATAGTCAAAAGAACACAGGAATCCATTTGAAATGTCTCCAACCACCCAAACAGGAGACAACTAAAATGTCCAACAGCAACCGCAATGAAAAAACACATACAAAACCTAAAAATCCATAATACTACGAACACTAAAACCAAAACCAACTTCACTGGTTATTTTAGGAGGGCACCTACTAATTATTCTAAAAACCAGCAAAGTGAGGGGAAAATAATCATTTATTCTGTATTTCTGTATTTTACAGTCACTATATAGAATTTCAACCAATAGATGCAGTAAGAGTGATAGAATTAGAAAATCATTTTGCAATCCTTACACAATAGACAGGAAACAATCATTAGTGGCTACCATAACCACTGAATGCAAGTTAACGTGAACTTCAACTATAACAAATAGAGAAGTCTTACACCACCTAAAACCACTGACCCATCTTAAAAACAGTAAAAAAGGGGCGCCTGGGTGGCTCAGTTGGTTAAGCGTCGGACTTCAGCTCAAGTCATGATCTTGCGGTCTGTGAGTTCGAGCCCCGCGTCGGGCTCTGTGCTGATGTCTCGGAGCCTGGAGCCTGCTTCGGATTCTGTGTCTCCCTCTCTTTCTGCCTGGAGCCTGCTTCGGATTCTGTGTCTCCCTCTGTTTCTGCCTCTCCCCTGCTCACACTCTGTCTCTATGTCTCTCAAAAATAAATTAAAAAAAGTTTTAAAAAAATAAAAAAAAAACAACTAAAAAAAGTGAACTGAGCTAAAATTATGTGCCTCGTGATGATGTATAATAGAAATACAACACCTCTTATTAAATATGCTCGTCAAAAAAGCCCCTAGAACTATTACCAAAAATAATTTACAAGAAATACAGGGGTTAAACAAAATCACACAGACACAATGAGCTATACTCTGAATGTAGGAAATTCTACAGGTTAAATAACATAGTTCCTTTATCAAATAAATGGCATGAAAACAGAGGAGACTTTATTGAATAAGAGACTAGGTTTAAAAAGCATATCTTTCAACTGCAACGTGAGGAATTTATCTGGATCCTAATCTAAGGAGGCCTATTGTAAAAGCTATTTTTGAGACAATCAGAGAAATCTGAACATGTTCTAACTATAGGATGGCATTAAGAATTATTGTTAACATTATTAGCTGTGACAATGGCATTGTGATTAAGCTTTGGAAAAAGAGACAGATGAAATGATGGGTGAAATGATACAGAATTTGTGTTAAAATGGTACATGGTGGGGCACCTGGGTGGCTCAAGTGGTTAAGCGGCTGACTTTGGCTCAGGTCAAGATCTTGCGGTTTGTGAGTTCGAGTCCTACGCCGGGCTCTGTGCTGACAGCTCCAAGCCTGGAGCCTGGTTCAGATTCTGTGTCTTCCTCTCTCTCTGCCCTTCAACCACTCACACTCTGTCTTTCTCTCTCTCTCAAAAATAAATTTTAAAAAACATTTAAAATAAATAAATAAATGAATGAATAAAATGCTACATGATGAGGGGGCGGGGAGAGAAGCAGGAAGAGAGTGAAACAGATAAAACTAGTATGAAAAAACATGAACAATGCTGAGGCTAAGTGGTAAGTATGTGAAAATTCAGTGGACTTTAATGTTAAACGTTTTAAGTTTCCATAATAAATTTTTAAAGCTCTATCACCAGCTTATTTGTTATATTGAGTGTATTCATCCCTAGTCATCTATCTTTATTACTTGCCAGAATTTGAGGATCATGGAATTTTCAAAAAAAAAAAAAACCTACAATGTTTCATATAATACAGTAATCTAAAAACCAATTACTACATCATATCATCCAATATAAAAATTACTGCTTACATTAGCAGTCACTGTGCCCATCCACAGACTGATTAAACACTTGTTAGCAGACTGGTGTTTAGGTAGGATCTGGCTTCAGTTTTTACTTGAGATCTTCATTGTGCTTAACTAGGACCCTATATTTGTTTCATCAACACTTGATCACAGCTACTATTGTAATCAGGACAGTGTAAGTTAGAACTTAAGTGGTGTGGAGATGGGGAACTAAACCACACCGTTAATGTTTGCCATAAAAGCTGGCTTCGATCCATACACAGAGGCATTTCATTCATTAAAAACTGCAGTTTTAGGGGCACCTGGCTGGCTCAGTCAAAGGAGCGGGGGACTCTTGATCTCAGGGTCATGACTTCGAGCCCCACACTGGGCACAAAGCTTACTTAAAAAAAAAATGCATTCTAAGCCTCTCATTGTACTTTCTAGACACACCTTACAGTTTGAACCCAAATCAAGTTCATATCCATCAAAACCTTGTTAGTGTTTTGGGGCACCTGAGTATCTCAGTCGGTTAAAAGTGTGACTTTGGCTCAGGTCATAATCTCACGGTTCATAGATTCAAGCACCATATCAGGTTCTGAGCTGACAGCTTGGAGCCTGGAGCCTGCTTCGGAGTCGGTGTCTCCCTCTCTCTCTGCCCCTCCACTAATCATGCTCTGTCTCTGTCTCAAAAATAAACAAACATTAAAAAAAATGGTTTTTTTTTTTAATTATCCAAGGGTTTAATATCCTAACAACCAATAACAACTGCTAAGAGTTCAGCCTAGTCAAAAATTAACACTAAAACTAATTCATCACGGAAATAATTACCCATTGAAATGCTTCCTGCTCATCACTATGGGCACTGGTTTAGCAATGGTTTAGAAGTGGATGGACCTGTTTGTTCTTTGGAAAACAATAGAAAGAAACACTGGTTTATGAGTCAAGAGATCAAGGAGGCTGGACTATACCAGAGTTTCAATTCCTTCTTCTTATCCATCAGTGATGGCTGCATAAAGAACTCTCTTGGCAAAGAATTCTACGGTTTCACTTAGGACCAGCAGAAAGTCTTCAGATTCCCTGACAGTTTTTAAATGTACAATATCAAGAATCTGGGAGTAGAAGAAAATGTGCCTTTATTAGGTATCTTTTTATTGTCCCAGAAGGAATTTAAATTTAGTCCTGTAAAATTCCAAATTAACCGCTAGCACACTGCTCCCCTTCCCTCCACATCACTCCACTCCACCACCTCCATAAGAGAATCCCAGAAAAACTACTAAGGGGAAAAAAAGGACATTTTCCTTTGCTTTTTCACTCTACCCAGAAACGTGTAAGAAGGTGGTGTGGCTGTTAAGAAGGCACGCTCTGGAGCTGGACTGCGTTAAAATCCACGTTCTACCATTTCCTCAGAGCCTCGTATTCCTTATCTGTAAACAAATAAAAGTATCTCATAGTGGTGTCGTGAAGACCAAATTAGATATCTGTGTTTAGAAGAAAATGTAACACATATACAGTACTCAATAAACACTAGTTGTCATTTTTTATTACTGCTTTTATTACTACAGTTTGTTCTACATTAAAGATGCCTTGGAGATGAAAAAAAGAATAGCCACAATACAGTTTATTTTTTTAAGTGTTTATTTATTTTTAATTTGAGAGAGTGAGTGTGAGGAAGTTAGGGAGAGGGACAGAGGGAGGGAGAGAGGAGGAGGATAGAGAGAATCTTATCTCCATACTAAGCGTGGAGCCTGTTGAGGGGCCGTGACCCTGGGATCATGGCCTGAGCTGAAATCAAGAGTTGGACACTCAGCCACCCAGGCACCCTGCATTTTAAATAAGTGCTTTTCTTCAGTGACAGAACCTCTTCCTCCCCTTCACACCACTATTTTAGATATTTTTAAGGACAAACTAATCTCTAGTGCTTCCTTTACACCAAAGTTTCATTTATATTTTCTTAAATGTGTATAGGCTACCTAAAGTATACTGTGGTTTCCAAGTTTTTGTTTCAACTTAAAGTTTTAACTTAAATATAAATAAGGAAATAAATCCTGAAATTCAAAATAAAACCGGAGGTTTTATTATTTTAAATCACTAAAATGTTAAGTTTCCCTTTAAAAAGTATCCCCCCAAAAAAGGTCCTAAGTATAAAATTATGTATCAACAATAAAATCAAAAAATGCATTATCTAAGTCAAATGAGGTAAAAGGTAAATGGTAAAATATATGAAATTTTAACAACTAAAAAGCACCGGGCACATGACAGATAATACCTATAGACTATTTAAATATATTTTAGCTAGAGTATTTTCATACCAAAAAAGCTTTTAACCTAATTACCATAAAGCAACTCTAAAAGCCATAGAGAACACAGGCACACAGGAACGTCCTGCAATGTCATAGGAGAGGCTACCAGCCACCAGTGCACTTGAAATGTGGCTACAAAAGAACTGAATTTTTAACTTTACTTACTTTTAATTTTAACTTAAAAGCTAATATTCTTTTATTTTTTTAATATAATTTATTGTCAAATTGGTTTCCATACAACACCCAGTGCTCATCCCAACAAGTGCCCTCCTCAATGCCTGTCACCCACTTTCCCCTTTTCCCCTCTCCTCCACCCCCAATCAACTCTCCGTTTCTTCTCAGTATTCAAGAGTCTCTTATGGTTTGCCTCCCTCCCTCTCTGTACCTATTTTTTTTCCCCTTCCCCTCCCCCATGGTCTTCTGTTAAGTTTCTCAAGATCCACATATGAGTGAAAACGTGGTATCTGTCTTTCTCTGCCTGACTCACGTCACTCAGCATAATACCTTCCAGTTCCATCCATATTGCTGCAAAAGGCCAGTATTCTTTTTTTTGTATGTTTATTTATTTTTGAGAGAGAGAGAAAGAGAGAGACAGTGTGAGGAGGGAAGGGCCAGAGAGAGAGAAAGAGATGGAGACACAGAATCTGAAGCAGGCTCCAAGCTCTGAGCTGTCAGGACAGAGCCGGAGGCAGGGCTCGAACTCACGAACAGTGAGATCATGACCCAAGTCAGATGCTTAACTGACTGAGCCACCCAGGCACCTCTTAAAAGCTAATATTCAATTCATTTATTTGAAAACTTTTATGTACGCTTAGAACAATGTGGATATGTGAATCTACTTCTTCAAGTGTACATTTTATGAGCTGCAAATACAGATCAGGGATCTCCAATGACAATTTTTTAAAAATGTTTATTTTTGAGATAGCACAAGCTGGGGGGGAGGCAGAGAGAGGGAGACAGAGGATCTAAAGTGTGCTCTGAGCTCATGGCAGCGAGCCCAATGTGGAACTCGAACTCACCAACCACAAGATCATGGCCTGAGCTGAAGCTGGACACTCAAACGACTGAGCCACCCAGATGCCCCTCCAATAAGTTAATGTCCACATCAAGATATGCTGTAGGTGTAAAATACACACCAGATTTCAAAGACGTGGTGTGAAAAAAACGTAAAAATCTCATTAATGATTTTATATTGAATACACATTAAAATGACAGTATTTTGGATATGCCACGTTAAACACAATATTAAAATGAATTTTACCTGTTTTTTTTTAATGCTGCTACTAGAAAACTTAACTTTTACATGGCTCCCATTGTATTCCTTTTTGACAACGTTGCTCTAAACAATACACTCTAGGGGCGCCTGGGTGGCTCAGTTGGTTAAGCTGCCAACTTCGGCTCAGGTCATGATCTCACAGTCTGAGTTCAAGCCCCGCATCGGGCTCTGTGCTGACGGCTCAGAGCCTGGAGCCTGCTTCAGATTCTGTGTCTCCCTCTCTCTTTGCCCTTCCCCTGCTCATACTCTGTCTCTATGTCTCTCAAAAATAAATAAACGTTAAAAAAAATTTAAAAACAAAAAAACAAAAAAACAATACACTCTAGCATCTGAATACCTGCCCACTATTTATCCCTTCTCCTATTTATCCTTATCAATAAGAATTAACTGCTGTCGTTCGGTAATATTAGACACTTTGCTAATTGCTTTATGGGGATTATCTCATTCAATTTCTCCAAGTAGGGGGTCGGTTTTATCATTATACTCATTTTAGAGATTTTAAATTAAGAATCAGAGAAATTTAAGTCATTCACCCAAGGTATGCCCAAATTAAGTAATGGTTCGAGGATTAGAACTCAGTGGTTTCAAAGCTTATATTCTTTAAAAAAAACAAACAAACTTTTTTTAACATTTATTTATTTTTGAGAGATAGAGAGACAGAGCATGAGCACGGGAAGGGGCAGAGAGAGAGGCAGACACAGATTCCGAAACAGGCTCCACGCTCTGAGCCATGAGCACAGAGCCCAATATGGGGCTCAAACTCACAGACCGTAAGATCATGATCTGAGCTAAGTCAGCCGCTCAACCGACTGAGCCACCCAGGCGCCCCTCAAAACTTATATTCTTAACCACTGAGGCTCGACTATAGTCAACTCTAAATTTACATTCCTGAATTTTACTTTATTAAATACACTGTCTACCAGGTGCCTCGTTAGAACACTAAGTAGTACGCAGGCCTCAGAAAGACACTGCCCCCACCAGATAGATATTTTCCAGCGAAAAACTCCCATTCAATTCCCCTTTTTATTGAAGAGTACCAAAAAAAAAAGTGAACCAGGAAAGAAAAAAAAAAAAATGGAAGGCTCCAAGAACAAAGATTAACCAAAACTATATGAATCTGCTGCCAGTAATTCAGTGCACAGGTAGTAAGCACTCTGTATTTTGGTCATAATGCTGTGCACTCCGACCATATTAAGTACATATTCTAAACTATTAGCAATTGGTAATTTGAAGACATATAATAAAAGTGGCCTCCCTATATCCTGTAATACAGTTACTATTTTTTTGGCACTTATAAACCAAACACAGCAATAAGAATTTTGTATGTATCATCTTATTTAATTCATAACAAAACAACAAAGTAAACATTATTCTCCCCATTTTTCATATGCCAAAATTAAGACTCAAAGAAATAAATTGCCTAAGGTCATACAACTAATTAAGGGTCAGAGCAAGATTTAAACCTAACAAATCCATTCTACTGTATCATCTGTCATCAGGGTGATGAGGTGAATGACAGCACATCGTTTTGCTTCTAATACAACTTTGCTGAGGTTTGACAATGAAGAGTAGTACTTGAATTTATCACCTCCATTAAAATGAGGTACTGAGATTTCATTTTTAAAAAGTTAGATAACCATTTGAATACAGTACCATATGTACTATCAAATCATTCCCCTATCTACTTTCTAAGAAATGCCATACAAAATACTTGAAATATGTAAAACAGAAACTCTGAAAGCATAAATTTACAACTCCAGGCAACACAACTTCGTAAAACTGATTTTGCAGATGCATTTATGAAAATAAGTATTATTCGGTATTTATGCCTGTCATTGGAGTATTACTAGGTACACTGGTAGAAATACGCAAAGGATACAGTGATAGCACAAAGAGAAGATTCAGGATCAGGAAAGAGATCCTGGAGACAGAGAATACTATCAAGCTACAAGAACCAAATCACTGGCTGCAACTCAATCTTTAGACACATTCTAAATTAGGCCGTACTTAACTAGCAGTTATGTGTGCAAAGAAATACACGATAATGCAATCTAGAAATAATTTTTCTAACCGCAAAACTAAGAAAATCTCTATCACTTCCTTACTCAAAGCAGGTTTGTATTGTAACAAGAGAGAATTAGGCAACTTCTCTTTCCATCTATAATATTTACAAGATAACCTAGGGAATGTTCACATAGAAGTGTTTTGCTATAGGGTTCCTGGGTGGCTCAGATCATGATCTCACAGTTTGTGAGTTTGAGCCCTGCATCTATCTGGCTCTATGCTGACAGCTCAGAGCCTGGAGTCTGCTTGGATTGTCACCCTTCCTTTCTGCCCCTCCCCCACTTACACATGTGTGCACGCGCTCTCTCTCTCTCTCAAAAATAAACAAACATTAAAAAAAAATTGGGGGGAGCGCCTGGGTGGTTCAGTCAGTTAAGCATCTGACTTCGGCTCAGATCATAATCTGAGTTTGTGAGTTCGAGTCTCATGTTGGGCTCTGTGCTGACAGCTCAGAGCCTGGAGCCTGCTTCGGATTCTGTGTCTCCCCCTCTCTCTTCCCTTGCCCTTCCCATGCTCATGCTCTCTCTCTTTCTTTCAATAATAAATAAGTGTTTAAAAAAAATTTTTTTTTAAAAACCAAGTGTTTGGCTAAATTCATTCTACAACAGCATACTCCAAATTTTAACCTGGAAATAGGAATAATGAAGATGACATATGTCTGTCCCTAAGATTCCTGTTAGCAAGGATGTTCTCATAGTCACTACACTTCACTCTCCAATCCTGTCCTCACATCACCAGTTTTGAGTATTGAAAGATTTCAAGCTGGGGCGCCTGAGTAGCTCAGCTGGTTAAGTGGCCAACTTCGGCTGAGGTCATGATCTTGCGGTTGGTGAGTTAAAGCCCCACACTGGGCTCTGTCTGACAGCTCAGAGCCTGGAGCCTGCTTCAGATTCTGTGTCTCCCTCTCTCTCTGCCCCTCCTCCACTCACACTCTGTCTCTGTCTCTCAAAAAATAAATACATTTAAAATAATTTTTTAAGATTTTAAGTTAACCAAGTAAAAAGGTGGCTCTAAGAAAAACTAACAAATGAAACATTAAAAACAGCAATGCTCCAAGATTAACTTGAGAGAGTAAAAAAAAATATCAACTGGGCACACACAATATAATCAATCATAAGCAACTGTGACTTAAAACTGCCTATTACTCGTAGCCCTCCTTAATTATTATCATAGCAGTCCTTTGAAAAAGCATAGTAAAATGTGCATGCTTAAAAAATGTGTTGTATCTTTTAGACTAAAACAGACCCAAATCATAAAAAATGAGAGTTAAGCATTATCTGTTTTTTCAACACTGTGCTATAAATTTTCAATATCCTTAACAAGCAAAGGTCTGGAAAGAAAAAGAGTCACATTAAAGATTCAAAAAGTAAACAACTTTTGGTGAAGCTTCACTTCTCTGGGAAGGGTATGAGTCACTGACATCCTGTTCCGCTTCTAGAAGTCAAGCTGAACTCCAGTATTCAGAATGGAGTTTACCAAGCCCACTGGTTACCTTGGGGACCACCTATCCCCAAGTATCCACCCAACAGGTAAGACCAGCCAGTAAACATCTCTTAATAACTCCGAGTGAACACTACGCATGATCTGTCTGCACTGGCATAGAAGTTCCATCTTCATGAAAATTCCTTCGTGGTAAACAATAAATATAAATTTCACTTTACAGAAAAAGCCTAAAAGGCTAAATGATTTTTCTAAACTAAAGAGCCTGTGTGGTAGGCAGAATAATGGCCTTCCCAGAGATGTTCGTATTCTAAGTCCCAGATCTGTGAAAATGTTGCTAAAGAGCAAGGGAGAATTACGGCTGCAAACGGAATTAAGGCTGCTAATCAACTGACCTTGAAATCAGAAGATTATCCTGGATTATTTGGATGGGCCCAATGAAACCACAAGGGTCATAACAGAAGTGGAAGAGGGGGGCAGAAAGGTAGTGTCAGTCAGAGATGTGAAGACAGAGGAGCAAAGGAATGTATGCGGACAGCCTCCTGAGGCTGAGACGGCAAGGAAACATCTCCCGTGGAGCCTGCAGAAGGAATGCAGTCCAGCGACACCCATTTCTGACTTCTGACCTCCAGGACTGCAAGATAATAAGCTTGTGTTGTTCTAAGCCACAAATTTGTGGCAACTTGTACAGCAGCAACAGGAAACGAACATGGAACCTAAATCTGGCACCACTGTGCAAGATTTCACTAAATAGTTTTATAAAGAACCTAAGTACTAAGTAGTAACATTTAGCAATGATTTGCATATAAAAAGCTCTGCCCCATTTAATCCCTCAAAATTCAATGTATGTATACTCACATAAAAGTTTCTTGATTCCTAAAGAAAATTTAAGTGATTAATTCCGGATTTTAAAATATTTAAAAATATAACAGCAACTTTTTCCCCCAGTACCAAGAAAGAAGTTAATAAGCTTATACTTTCCAGAACAAAACCCTACTTTTTATGAAAATTTAATGAACTTTTTAAATTTTTCTGCTTCCCTTCTTCCATAAACAGATGAAACAGGGTTGCCTGGCTGACTCAGTTGATGGAGTATGCAACTCTTGATCTCAGAGGTTGTGGGTTCAAGCCCCAAGTTGGGTGTAGACATTACTTATAAATAAAATCTTAAAAAAAAACAAACAAAAGAGAGATGGAACATATTAAAACCTGATGAATTCAAGGTCCACATTTGAAAACTGAAAGTAATACTAAATGAGAATATATTTGTGTGTCTAAGTTTTTAATGTGTCTCTTTTTCCTTTTCCTTTTCCTTCAGTAATTCCAAGCTCTCACTATCCCCATTTCAAAATTCCTCTCCCATTCCCCCTATATATAACATATAAACATAAACACACACACAAACACACTCCCAACTCACAAAGAATTGGATACTTCTAAACCACCTGTGGACTAAGCAAACTAGACATCTAAGTAAAGATATGTATGTTAACTGAGAGGCAGAACAGTATCAGTATCAGTATCAGTATTAGTATTAGTATGAGGTCAGATTTGGAGCAGCTCAGGTTTAAAACCTAGCTCCGCCACTTCCTAATGGCATGAATTTACTTAGATCAATTACACAGTCTCCTCAGCCTTCATTTTTTGTCTGTAAAACAGGCATATTCATAAGTACCTCTCAGCATTTTTTTGAGAATTAAATTTTAAAAGGTATAAAATGCCTGACACATATTAATATGGACTAAATAAGGCGTAGCAAAATTATCATATGATAATAATGATCAATTTGATGATGTCATAAAGAACATGATTGGGGAGAGGTTAGGTGATAAAAGTTTAATACTATTTCAGAACAAAACTAATGACAGCTTGACTTTGGGATAAATGGGATGTGATTATAAAAGTAAAAGATGTATTCAGAAATCACATGTTTACAAATATAAATGCAGGAATTATATTAGCACAATACGGGATTGTGCTAATTACCAAAGTACATTAGGATTAACCATTAACTCATGTCAAAACATCTGTCTTAACACTCCAACTGCATATATAATTTTCTGGCTCTCTACGTACGATCCCTTAAATTAAATCATTTTTACAATAGTTGCCTATTATTTGAAAATTCCCCCACAACCTCCCTCTACTGACATAGGAAGATTACAGTCAGAATTCTTTTCAACTGGAAGGAAAAAAGGTTGCATATAGGAAAAAATAATAATAATTATTATACTGGGAAAGAGGGAATGGAAAAATAGAATCAAGTCCAAACAAGTAAATACAGAATGTTTCCAATGGACAAGAAAACTTAGAACTTAAGGGATGTCAACCAGACTGTAGATAGTTTTTTAGTCTAGGTAACCTGGTTGTCACTTGGCAGAACAGCTGGGCTCCAAATCCACAGAGCCACACGATCTCTGAAGGTCTCCTCTTCTGGCTCTATAGGCCACACACGGTGTTTCCATTCAAAATTACTTTGGCAATATAGCCTGAGGATTCATTTTTCTCCTACTTTAAAATATTAACTCTTCAAAGCCTGGTCCTCTTTTCCTCTAATTTACAATACTAATTGTCAAGCCTGTAAAGGTTATTCCAGAAGCACTAACTCCACTGTAGTTCATTTTAATATAATTTCATATGATTTTTTCTATTTTTGAGAGTAAATTTACATCAAATATTTAATATCACGATGCAATGCAATTCTAAGCTTTAAAAGGATTTTCTTTCAATAAAGAAAGTAGGCAAAAGGTTTCTAAACTACGCTCTTCCATAAAGCATCAAAAGGTTGCTAAATGGAAACAACTTTATTATTATTCACTTATAACCAGCAGAGAGGCAGCCCAGTTCAGTTTACTAACAAGAGAACAGATTCTGCCATCAGTTTAATGTGTGCCTGCGGGCAAATCACTCAACATCTTTGCATCTGCTTCTCCAACCATAAAAAAGGAAAAATGTTGCTGACCTGCCTCAAAGGGATATGATAAGAAATAACGAACCATCATGAAACTTTAAAAACATAATGTGCCACTTAAAAACATTATAATGCTAGTGGTAAAAAATCCTTTAGAAACCACCTATTCTGACCCTAAGCATCTGCGGGGGTCAATGCCTACAGTTGTGTGTCCTAAAATTAACCTTCCTAATAAATGCTACCAGGGAGCCCAAGAAGAGCATTAGCTGCTCTAGCAGCAGCCATATAGCACAGGATGCTCCCTCCCTAACCTCACAGCTTCCCTTTTAATAGCATTCTCATGCAATTAGATTTCATTATTAGTTAGTAGCTGTAATAATAATCCGTGGGGCTATGAGGGGTTATCATAAATGCTGCTGGGACTATTCACCACCTAGGAGTACTAACTATTCAAATAAATTAACAATACTTACTGATTACCTACTGAATGCTAAACATTGCTATAAACGAGGTTTCTACATATCTGCCAAAGCTTAAAGCTAAAGACACATAGTGGTGCCCTATATGAATCATTTGGTGATAGAGAAAATAACATATACAAATAAAATCTTACTAGAGTCATCAAAAAAGAATGACAAAGACCTGTCGTGTACTAAGACATAAGGGTAGTATAAAAGTTACAGAATAATACATATAGTATGAGCCCATTTTTGCAAAACCAAGCTAACAAAATAAATACTTTTGTAAACTTATATGTGCAAAGAAAAAGGTATGGAAGAATTTATACCCCAAACCATTAGCTCAAGTTGCTCACAAAAAGTGAGACTGGGGAACATAATGACTTTTACTATCCACCGTATAATTTCTGTAATTTTTTTATGTTTATTTATTTTTGAGAGAGAGATGGGAGAGGGGCAGAGAGATGGGGAGACACAGAATCCGAAGCAGGCTCCAGGCTCTGAGCTGTCAGCACAGAGCCCGACACAGGGCTCGAACCCACAAACCATGAGATTATAACCTGAGACAAAGTTGGATGCTTAACCGACTGAGCCACCCAGGTGCCTCTAATTTCTGTAATTTTTAATATGTGCAGCAAACTTGTGTTGCTTTTATAATAAAAGCTTCTTTAATTTTGGTAGGAATAGAACTAGTTTAGAAAAATATGTCTCTTAAGTTGCCGGAAAGCAAAATTAGGTGGCTAAGTATCAAAAACCCTCCATGCACAAAACAACTTTAAAAAAAAAAATCACTGAACTAAATAGAGATGGATCTTCTGGTGAGATACCCTCACCAAGATAAAATTGAAAAAATGAAAAGCTACATTTTTTTTTTAACTCCCAAATAGGCATAAGCCAAGCTGCCTCATTTAAACTTTGACAGCAATAGTAGCTCCTTTGTCTTCAAGTCTGTTCGCCTTTCCTTTTACTCTTCTCTAGAGCAGAGCCGGGTTGGCAGGGCCCCATCACCCATCTGCCCCACCCCCACAGGCTCAAGATGCCAGACCAGCTTCAGGTGACTAACTGCCACATCAGAACAGTGATCGGATCAAGAGAAGAAAAATCTGTTTGCCCTACATAAGCAAGGCTAGAGGTGGATGCTTATCCAGAAAATAAATATCTCCAGCGGTTCGCCTAATCCAATAACAACCCTCTAGGCTTGGAAGTAAAATTTACTTTTCCCTTGAAAGAATCCCATTTGGGCAAACCAGCAGCAAATTAGAAAAAAGGACAAGTATTATATTTACTAAGAGAAGCTTCTGCATCAGGAAGGGCTGGGATAAAATAAGTCTGAAATGGGAGCAAAGAGTTCTTAGAATAAAGAAATCTGGTTTTCCCCCTCCACTAAATACTGTTTTTAAGGAATTCATTAAGACAAAAGTAACAGGTTTTAACCTTAATCACAAGGTTACTTTGCTCCAAAACTTCCAAATCAACCTTTAAGTTATAAAAGATTATAGTAGCTGTATCACCCTGAAAGTGTATTTAAATTAAGAGTTTGCACATTCTTTCCATAGAACTAATAATAATAGTTACAATTTATTGCGATTTACTATGTAACAGATCCTGTTATTACATTTAGTCATCCCCAATAACCCCATGAGGTTAAGTACTGTAAATGGTTCTCATTTTAGACAAGGACACCAGCCTTCTTAGAAGGTTTAAGGAAACTGCCCACAACCTGGGTAAACAGGAGACTCCCAATTCCATCCCAAACACTCACTCTATCAGTTTACAAAAGAAACGACAGGCTTTTACTCGAAGAATAAAGCTACCCCGTAGCGACAGCTCAGGTCCATGCCAAGCGCAGTGTAAAACCTTTTAAATGTTATTTCATGCAGTACTTACAAACTTTTAAGGTAACTATTATTATCCCCATTTTGCAAAAAATGAAAATGATGTTTCCTTTCACTGCAAAAATAAATAACTGCCCAAATTCAACAGCCAAGTAAAGAACAGAGAGAGACGGTACTGGGAACAAGACCTCTCTTTCCAAGCCGTATGCTCTTAATCATTAAGCTACACTGTTTTATTGGGCACTTTAACAAAGATGGTTTTTATAGCATATTCAAGTATAGTTTTTTACTGTTGGTAGAAAGTGAATCTTTTCTTTAAATTCCACTTGCTCAAAGTTTTGATAGTTTATAATCTTCATTTCTGCTAAGGAAGTAAGTGATTAAAAAAGAAGTGTGGGGGCGCCTGGGCGGCTCAGTTGGTTGAGCATCCGACTTCGGCTCAGGTCATGATCTCACAGTTCGTGGGTTCAGGCCCCGCATCGGGCTCTGTGCTGACAGCTCAGAGCCTGGGGCCTGCTTCGGATTCTGTATCTCCCTCTCTCTCTGCCCCTTCACCGTTCATGCTCTGTCTCTCAAAAATGAACAAACATTAAAAAAAAAATTTTTTTTTAAAAAAGAAATGTGATTTTTTGGGGGGCGCCTGGGTGGCTCAGTCAGTTGGGCATCCAACTTCAGCTCAGGTCATGATCTCAGGGTTCCTGGGTTCGAGCCCCACATTGGGCTCCATGCTGCCAGTGAGAAGCCTGCTTGGGATTCTCTCTCTCTCAAAATAAATGAATAAACATAAAAGTGTGATTTTCAACGAAACTTAAACAGATACCAATGATTATGCTCTAATAAGTGATTACACTATGCCTAGCAAAATTATCAAATTAGGAGATAGCAATCTGTTCCTGTCACAACCTGGACACAGGACTTCGAGAGCCTGCTTGGGATTCTCTCCCTCTCTCTCTCTCTCTCCCCCCCAGCACCTCCCCCCTCATTCTCTCTCAAAATAAATAAACAAAAATACATAAACTTTAAAAAGATTAGCAGCAGATCAGTAACAGGTGACATTACAGACCTGTGTTTCTTTTTTTTTTTTTATAATTTTTTTATTTATTTTTGAGACCGAGAGAGTGAGAGACAGAGCATGAGTGGGGGAGGGGCAGAGAGAGAGGGAGACACAGACTCTGAAGCAGGCTCCAGGCTCTGAGCTGTCAGCACAGAGCCTGACACGGGGCTCGAATCCACGGACCCCGAGATCATGACCTGAGCCGAAGTCGGACACTCAACCGACTGAGCCACCCAGGCGCCCCCAGACCTGTGTTTCTTAACATTTGTATCAAAAGTTTCACTGAGAACTTGATGAAATTCATCTCCCCAAGAAAGCGGATGGCGATGTGAAATTGTGCATATAACTTTGGGGGAAAGGAGAGACTGACAGCAATCATAAAGCCCATATCTGGACCTTCAGAGTGGAACACAAGCAAGTATTAAGGAACACTGGGAATTATATTCAAAGTAAGACAAGTGCTGTTTTAAAATTTTCCTTCTTTTTGGTCTTTTGTTTTTTCCCTTCCTTCTATTAACCAGCCTAAAATATGACCCTTAGCACAGAAAGTTAAATACCAAGTTTGGTTCTCTATCTCTGTAAGCTGACCCCAGAAGGTCTGCCTTTTATTTTCTAGTAAACTGTTAATATACTTTATAAACTCATGTTTTCCTCCCCAGACCTGACTGGTATCTTGAATCTTAGTATGAAAATGATCAGACTTCCAGAAACACATTGTCTTCCTTGGAGAACCTGGATGTCAGAATTTCCAGCACTCCCAAAAGCAGAAGTGCAGTCATTTTTATAACAAAAGTTCTATTTTTTTTACATTTTTTTTTAATGTTTATTTACTTTTGTGAGAGAGAGAGAGACAGAACACGAGCAGGGGAGAGGCAGAGACAAGAGAGGGAGACACAGAATCCGAAACAGGCTCCAGGCTCTGAGCTGTCAGCACAAAGCCTGACGCGGGGCTTGAACTTCAGAACAGTGAGATCATGACCTGGGCCGAATTCAGACGCTTAACCAACTGAGCCACCCAGGCGCCCCTATTTTATTTTTTTTTTTAACGTTTATGTATTACTGACAGAGAGAGACAGCACATGAGTTGTGGAGGGGCAGAAAGAGAGAAAGACATAGAATCCTAAGCAGGCTCTCACCTCTGAGCTGTCCGCACAGGACACAGGGCCCAAACTCACAAACTGTGAGATTATGACCTGAGCCAAAGTCAGACACTTAACCGACTGAGCCACCAGGGTGCCGCACAAAAGTTCTCTTTTAAAATTAAGCTAAACATACTGATTAGTAGTTTAAGATGTAACAAATATGCAGTCTTATTTTGATGTAAAGTAATTAGGAAAATATTTCAATTATCTTGAGAACAAAAGCCAGTTATAGCTTATGTTTCATTCACTGTCGACTAGGTATAAAGGGGGCCCAACTGAAAAGAAAAAATATTGACACACTTTCTTTACAGGACTTATCAAAATCCACACCATCTACAATCCACAACATTTAAATATCAAAAGGATTAATATGACTATGGTTTCCACTGCTTACTAAGTGTCACACTGAAAACTAGATTCTAACTCTCATGAATGTAGAAACATCTTTGTTCTGTGACGCCGAAAGAAAGGCAATAAGAATTGTTTTTATTTTAATGTTTATTTAGAGGGAGAGAGAGCACAAGCGCGGAACAGGGAGAGGAGGAGGGGAGGATAGAAAATCCCAAGCAGGCTCCACACTGTCAGCGCAGAGCCCAAGGTGGGGCTCAAACTCACAAACCATGAGATCATGACCTGAGCCAAAACCAAGAGTCACCCAGGCGCTGTAAGATTTTAAATGATTCTTCAAGAATAAAAGTTTGCAACTCTTTTAAATGTATCTATCACTAAAAATTAAAGATATATATATATATGATATATAAATAGCATATCTGTATCTTGTCTACAGCCACATTTCACAAAGTAATATACCAGTTAGCATTTTTCATAAACTATAATGCTTATTTCCAAAAATTACACACCCCTTCATCCTAAACCCCAGATTTTTAGTTCTTCAGCCAAAAAATCTTGGTGTCCTCCTCAATTCTCCTTCCTTCACATTCAATCTGACCAGAACTCCTATTGGCTCTACCTTAAAGGAGATCTAGACTCTGACCACTCCTCACTTCCCGCACTGCGATGGTTAATATCCCACCATCATCATCTATTAAAATAACTTCCTAACTAGTTAGCTTCTATCTGCAACTTGCCTTCAGCCAGTTTTTAAGACAGCAAAGAGTGATCCCTTAAAAATATAATGAGAATCTGCAGCTCTGTAATGAGAGTGCATAACTCCACTGTTCGAAACTCACAATTCCCTATTTCTACAAGAATGAAAACCACAGTTCGTAACAATGGCCTTCAAGCTCCTAGGTGATCCGATCTGCTCTCCTCCCAACCTGCATACCCTTTATCCATCCCCTCCCATTCTTTTCTTTCCTTACTCCACTCCAGCCACCTCGGCCTCTGCCTTTAAAGTCACATGACTGGGGCGCCTGGGTGGCTCAGTCAGTTAAGCGTCTGACTTCAGCTCAGGTCATGATCTCGCGGTCTGTGAGTTCAAGCCCCTCTGTGCTGATGTCTCAGAGCCTGGAGCCTGCTTCGGATTCTGTGTCTCCCTCTCTCTCTGCCCCTCCCCTGCTCACGCTCTGTCTCTGTCTCCCCAAAATAAATAAATGTTAAAAAAAAAATTAAAAAAAAAAATAAAGTCACATGACTAACTCCTTGACACCTTTCAGTCGAATATTTGTGCCAATGTCTTCTCAATATACCTACCTGATCACTTTATCTAATACCATAGCCTGTCCTGCTCTATGCTGACAGCTCAGAGACTGGAGCCCGCTTCACATTCTGTGTCTCCCTCTCTCTCTGCCCCTCCCCCACACACACTCTGTCTCTCTCTCTCTCTCTCAAAACTAAACAAATATTAAAATAAGTAAATAAATAAAACATAAGGGGCGCCTGGGTGGCTTAGTTGGTTAAGCTGCCAACTTCAGCTCAGGTCATGATCTCACGGTTAGTGGGTTCAAGCCCCACGTTGGGCTCTGTGCTTGCAGCTTCGGAGCCTGGAGCCTGTTTCAGATCCTGTGTCTCCCTCTCTCTCTGTCCCTCCCCTGCTCATGCGTGCACGCGCTCTCTCTTCTCTCAAAAATAAGCATTTAAAAAAGTTTTAATAAAGAAAGAAAATAAATTGAAAAACGTTTTGAAAAAATACTACAGCTTGTCCCAACCCCTGCACTTCCTACCCTCCTGACCCTTCTTACTTCGTACCATTTGCCATCTAATAAACTAGATTGCTTATTATGTTTTTCTCTTTGTCTGCCCTCGCCACCTTAAAATGTAAGATCCACAGGGCCAGGACTTTGTTCTGTTCACTGATATATCATAAACGGCTAGAACAGAGAAACTAGCACGTTCAGTGTTCAATAAATGTTGAAAAAATTGTTTAAATGCCCAAATCCTTAGTGGCCACTTGACGGAATGCCACAAACATCTGAAGTTAAACACTCGCTTCTCAACAGGGTTACCGCAGATAGTATTACTACCCTAAAAACAGCAAGATCCACTCCAAGGACCCAAGAAAATTGAAAATACACATTCACACAAAAGCATATATACAAACATTCACAGTAGCACTATTCATAATGGGGGAAAAGTGAATACACACCACACGTCCAACAGCTAATGATTGGATTAGCCAAATGTGGTACATCCATTAAGTGAAATATTATTCACCAATAAGAAAGAATAAAGTGGTTTATTTGGAACAAATGAATGAAACATGCTATGAAACAAATGAACCTTGAAAATATTATGCTCAGTGAAAGAAGCCAGACACAAAAGACCACATGTTGTATGATTCCACTGAAAGGAAATGTCCAGAACAGGCAAACCCTTAGAGACAGAAAGTAGATGAGCAACTGTTGGGGGAAGGACGGGGGAGAGAGAGAACAGGGAGTGAGAGCTAATGGGTACAGGCTTCTTGTTGAGAAGACAAAATGTTCTGCAGTTAAACAGGAATAGATAATAATCTTGTGAAAATAGTAAGTACTGAATTGTATGCTTTATTAATTCATTTTTGAATTGTACACTTTAAAAGGGTGAATTTTATCTCCTTTCCTAAAATTCAAAAACAAAACAAAACGAAAAAACGTAAAGAAATGCTCAGCTCAATGTTCACGGCTCACTAATGAGGGAAGGCTGAGTTGGGAACGCCTTCCCGGCTGTATCCAATCCCAAGAATCCCGTCCACCAACTAATCACAGAAAAAATATTTTACAAGGGGAGGGGAAGAGGCCAGTCATCTGTCAGCAGCAGCAAGCAGAACTCTTCCTTTGCCTCCAATCCCTTCAAATACTCTCATCTCCACCTGCGACACCACCGCTTCCCGCACCTGGTCCGCCACCATCTCTCGCCAGGACTGATTCGGGAGCCTTGCCACTGCCGCCCCTACTTCCACTCCTGTTCCTCCGCAGTCTGTTCTCTGAACAGCAGCTACCGTTTGACAATGTAAATCAGACCACTCACCCTCTTGCTCCAGACCCTTCAACGACCTCCTAATACGCTCAGGTCTGACTCTGCGTCCTTCCCGCGGCCCACAAGGCCCGACACTGTACTGGCCCTTGTGATCTCTCTAGCCTCACCTCCTACCACTCCAGCCCTAAAGGCTTTCTTCCAGTTCCTTAAGGTATGCCAAGGTCAAACAGGCCAAAAACATTTCTCCCCAGGACCCTGGCACTTGTATTTTCTGCCTGGAATGCTCTTCTCCCAGATAGGTGAATGGCTCGCTCTATCACTTGTTGCACACACTGCTTAAATGTCACCTCCACAAACAGGTCCCTTATTACACCTAATCTAAAGCTAACACCTTCAGTCATTGTAACCTCTTATCCTGATTATGCTTTAATTCTCTTCACAGCACTTAGCACACCTTTTTTTTTTTTTTCCTGCTTGGTGTCTATCCTAAGAGAAAGGAAACTCCATGAGGATAAGAACTCTCATTCACTACGATATCCTCAATACCTAGAAGCATGTCCAGTACGTGGAAGGTACACAGTATCTCTTTGATGCTAAATTCACAGATTGAATCAGCAGAAACACATTCTTCGGTGAAATATGTACTCATCTAACGTACTTCTAAAAATTACAAAAAACAAAGAATGAGCAACGTGCATCGAAAACGAGTCAGTATTTTACAAAAATTACCTGTTCATCGAAAAGACCACAAACTCTTAGGATGAAACACATATGCCACATTTTGGATGTACATCAAATATAACAGTTAAAAGTTAACTATGAGAGCAATATTCCCACTGGATTCACCGAGCCTCTGATTCCTCTTCATCCTACATCTTGACCAGCAGATGTGGACGTCCTACAGATCCCTTCAATACTCAAACCCCTCCTCCCCGTGCTACAGCTTTCCTCTAAGGACAACATACTTCAGATGACAGTAACATCCATCCCATGCTCCAACACAGAAACTTCCATCTTTCTCTCACCACAGGGTCTAGAGTTAACTAGGCCCTGAATTCGGTTTCTGAGCTATCGCAGATCTGTCCCCTCAGCTCCATGTCCACTGCATTAGTTCATCTGGAACGTCCAGACCTTCCATTTAGATCTCCCTTGATGATTAATGTATTCACTATGATACTACCCAAGTGACCACTCCAGAATATAAATCCACCATCTTTACACCTTCCTAACAACCTTCCGTGTTTCCACCTATCTTTCAAGAAAATTTTCAACCCCCTCACTCAGCCTCATCTCCCATCACTGCCCTCCTATTCCCACCCCAAACAACATCATGCTTTCAAAGTTAAGCAAGGCACAGTGAACTACTGTTTCCAAGTACACCATCTTGGTGGGGTTTTTTTTTTTCATTTTCCAGTATGTAGTCCCCTTTCTGACTCAAATACTCTTTTCTACCCTTCTTTGCCAAACTGAAAGCTTTAACACTGAGCTTAGATGTCAATTCTACCAGAGAACTTTCCATGACTCTGATTTAGATGTCCTCTTCTGCCCTCCCACAGCACTTACCACAACTACCATACGCTGCCGTCAATTCTCTTATAATTGGGTATGTGCTGTTTTATTCTTCCGTGTCTTCTACTAAATTGGGAGTTCCTTGAGACAGTTCTGATAGCTTTTTCACCTTCGTTCCACACTGCCTGATGCATGAAGGGGTTGTTGTTAAATGAATGATTTGTAAAAGGGGGTGGGGGAAAGAGGAAGGAAGAAAGAAAAAAAAAGGAAGGGGAAAGGCAGAGGGAGGGAGGGGAGAGGGAGGAGGAGAAGGAAGGAGGAAATGAACAAAAAGAAGGAAGAGAGGAAAAAAGTAAAATAAAGAGGGAAAGGAGGAGCCAGGGAAAGGAAAGGGGGAAAGCAGGCAGGAGGAAAGGAGCAGGGTGGTGAGAACACGCACAAGAGCAAAGGGCACTTGTAAACAATCCGCGACTTCTATGTGTTCTAAGCCAGTGATTACTGAAGAGAAGGGAACATCTGAAAAAGCCCATCTCCCGGAGAGTCTAAGCATAACCATCTAAATCACTTCTCCCACAAAGATTCTGAAATGTCCAGCCTCTCCCACTTCACTTGAAAATTTACTGCAACGTAATGAGAGATGTTAATAACATGCACAACGCAGAAGCAAGAAACAAAGTTTTAGTTAGAAAAAAGTAGGAAGTAAGGGCGCCTGTGTGGCTCAGTCGGTTAAGCATCCAACTCTAGATATTAGCTCAGGTCCTGATCTTGCGATGGCGAGATAGAGCCCTGCAGAACCCTCTGCGCTGAGTGTGGAGCCTGCTTGGGATTTTCACTCTCCCTCTCACTGCCCTGACCCTGCGTAGGTGAGCATGTGTGACCCCTCTGTCTCTCTCTCTCAAAATAAATAAACATCAGAAAATAGTAGGAAATGAATCTGACATAATTAGGTCTTGGAATCATTAATAAACTTTCAATAAACTATCATTTCCTGATAATGTGCTATTACTGACATTTAAAGATCTAAAAAAAAAAAATCCAACATAACACCAACAACGTGATCTATGTTAAGAACAAAATTGCTTTGGGGTGCCTAGGTGGCTCAGTCAGTTAAGCGTCTAACTCTTGGTTTTGGCCCAGGTCAGGTTCTCACAGTTCACTGGATTGAGCCCTGCATCAGGCTCCACACTGTCAGCGTGGGATTCTCTCTCTCCTTCTCTCTCTGCCCCTCCCCCACGTGCACCCATGCTCTCTCACAATAGTTTTTTTTTAATTGCTTTTTGTGTTACAGTCATATTTCTCAAAAACACGCTGGGCAAAAATATCATAAGACGAGTATTCTAATGAGTAGAGGGCCTTTATTTATTTAAATAAACTCGAAGTCAAGTACTACAGAAAACTGTCACAAAAACATATAACATTTAAAATAATACACACATTTTGACGCAACCAGAAAAGGATCACTAAGCACTCTTTCAATGACATCGGCATACTGTCACTTAATAAAATTAAAAAATTTCTTGAGGGGCGCCTGGGTGGCTCAGTTGGTTAAGTGGCCGACTTCAGCTCAGGTCATGATCTCACAGTCTGTGAGTTCGAGCCCCTTAGTGCTGCCGGCTCATCAGAGCCTAGAGCCTGCTTCAGATTCTGTATCTCTCTATCTCTCTGCCCTTCTCCTGCTCATGCTCTGTCTCTATGTCTCTTAAGAATAAATAAATGTTAAAAAAATTAAAAAAAACAATTTCTTGAATAAAACAGATAATAAAAATTTAAAAGCTTACTTCGAAGCATAAATATGTTTGGTAATATCTGAGAAATAGCATAAATCCTCCTATAGCTCTGCTGTCATTACAATTTAGAAACTTGGAACACACATAAGACAAAAGATTTAAGCCCAACATAATCACTACTAAATACTTCTTGAATTGCAGTTTTGTTAAAGCAAAATATCAATCATGGGCAGCCTCTCAACTTTTCAGTATGTAAGAAATTAAGTTGTAAGAGATAAGCTAAGTTTGTAGTACTACTGATTATTAGTAGACGCCCAAAGAGAAGCCTTACTACCCGTACAATAACAGGAAGTTCTTCTTGCACAAAATTAGAAGTTTACTTTAATAACTCTTTCCTTTCGACATTACTAGTACCTTTTTTTTAAGGCAATAATAATGGAAAAGCTAAGCACTTAAAATTAGTAGTTCTAAAATGATACCAAAAAATTTGCATTTGCCTAATACTTTGAAACTTTCAAGGCTAAAGTTTCCAACGTACTTTCATTTTTTAAACGCACAAGTAGGAAAAAAAAAAAGGAAATGAAAGGAAGAAAATGTAAATCTAAAGGACCTTCAACTTAACTACATTTCTTTTAACCAAACATTAACAGAGTACCTAAGATGTGCCAGGCAGTACAACGGGGAACTATGTGTTACAACATCTATTACAAACTAAATCCTGGGTTATTCAGCTTCTGAATTATGTTATTTAAGCCAACACTTTTCTTAAATTCTCATCCAACAGCAAGGTAGATAGACGGTTTTTCCTAACAAATTCACCGGTCTCTGTTTTCCATAGGTCACAAGAGTCACAGCTAGCATCTCTGACTGACGAAAAGGAATTCATTTCGGAAACATCACTGATCATTTTTTTCATCTACATGAAGGGGAGACAGGAATTCAGCAGATACAAACTGTTTCAGGTAGTTGATAACACCCCAAACTCAAATAGAAAAACAAAAACTAAAAAAAAAAAAAAAAAAAAAAACTGGACTAAACTGACTCTGTATAGCTGAAAAATATTTAAGTGGCCACAGCATTTACTTTCTTCCATAAACACAAACATTACAAATTTCCATCTAAATGCAATACTATAAAAACAGTCTTGATTCTGAAGAGAGGTGAAGAAAACTTTTTTTTTAATAATTCACACAAAGGAATTATCCAAAGTAGGTAACATTTGTATTTTCACACACTATCTATGCATTTCTCTACTTGTAAACACATTCTACCCTTCTAAGCACTTCCGAATTTGTCATGGGTGAACAATCTCTCTAGTGTCTGAGTTCCACCAGTTGAATCTAAACATTTCCCACACCTAAGGCCTTCTATTCTACAGTGTATTAAAAATTATTGGATTCGATTACATATTCTCTAAAAAAAACAACCTGTACTTCCATTGCTGTAATTTCTTCCACCGCCTAAGTAAATTCCACCTTTTAGACACTATCCTCCATTCAGTTAGCATGTTTACATTTAAGAGGAAGCCGGCCATGGGCTCTCCACATCAAGCCACACTGGTTTTACCACAACATCTGACAATTTACGGATCAACAAAGAAAAATAAACCATATAATGCTAAACCCCAAGAAATACAAGGAACAACTGCTATCTCTGAGTTGTGCAAAGAGCATACAGATTCTCTTTAAAGATCTTTCAATTGAGATTACGATCGTGGCTAACCTAATAGGTCCTCTGCTAAAAATTCTCAGTACCGTTCGCACAATAAACGAGGTTTTCTTTCATCAGTGTAATCGATAGAAGCACAATACAGTTCAGTTTCTAGACTCGGATTACTTGACCTGCTTTTTTCTGTTTTCCCTTGTAAAACACTTTAATTCCGGCAGTTCCTCCTACCTTACCCTGCAGAAAGAGACACGATCTCCAGGGCAGAATTCCGCTCAGTGCGATCTCCTCCAAGTGGCCCCAACTCCACAGCAAAGCCGGCAGAGCGCCACACCAGCTGACCCCCGTCGTCTCCCGGCAAAGGGCTCGGGCACCAAGCCACCCAACACACCTTCCTCGGCAAAACTCGGGAGGCCCCACACACGACCTCGATCAAACCACCACCCCCCACTTCCCCGATTCTGTCGCCCCAGAGGTCGTCTTCTGGAAGCAATCTTACCTTCATGATGATTCAGGGACCGCGATCCCCTCGAAAACACCAGATTCACCTGCACCTGGAAGGAAAACAAAAGACACCCAGTCAACACCACAGGCACCCCTCTGCACTGGCGGAGGCGGAGGGAGCCGAGCGAAGCCTGAACCCCGAAGAAACAGCCGTGGCGGGCATCAGCCCCCGAACCACGAAACGCCGCCGAGGGGCTCCCTCTGGCCTCGCCAGCCCCGCAAAGCCGGCCACCTACACAGCTCGGTGGCTTCCCGTCCCCATTGTCGGGACCCGCCAGAGTTTCCCGTCTCCGACAATGACGCCATTTCTGTCAGAGAAGAAACTCACAACAAGCCGCGGGGCCGGCGCGGGGCCGGCTGTCCTCCCCGTGGGCCTCTGGGCCCGGCCCCAAAGGGTCGCGCAGCCCGGCGTCCGAGCCGGAGCAGGCCCGGACTCGAGGGGGCCGGGGTGGGGGACCGTGGAGGGGCCAGGCGGGCCGGAGGAGGGCCGCGGGCAGGACCGACCCACCGCGCAGCCTCTGCCCACGTCCCGTTCTGAGGCGGACACCCGACAAGTGCGAGCGGGATCCCCGTCCGCCGGGCCGCGGGGACCGCCAGAGGACTGAGGGGCCGGGAGGCGGCACAGCCCCCCGCGCCGGCCGGGGCCCCCCACCGCGGCCCGGAGCCGCTAAGCCGCTGAGTGTGCGGCCGCCAGGCTGGGGGGCGACTCGGACTCGGCAACGGCACGGGGGGCGGGGGCTCCTGGGAGGCCGAGGCCCCCAAGCCGGGCGCCCGGCGAGACCACCGAGCGATCTTCCCCCGCTCCTCCGCCGGGCCCAGTGACTCCCGAAAGGACCCCTTTACGAGACCACGAAAGCCTCAGAAAATGTCCCTACCTTCCTCGGAGGCGAGCTCTGACCCTGGCACGTCCAGAGTTCCCTCCCCTACTCCCCCCCAAAACCAGCAGGCCCGGGGGAGAGATGGGGGAAGAAGGGCGGCGGGTCCAGCGGTTGCTGAGGCTGAAGCTCCGGCTCCTCCTCCTCCCGCGGCGGCGACTGGTACCTTTGTTTGGCGGCCGCTCGGGCTCCCTCGCTGGGGGGAGGGGGGGACGACGAAAAATCCCTCCCGGACTGGGGGTCCGGGCCCCGAATCGCGCTGCCCTCCAGAGGACGGCGGCGCCAGACCCTCTGCAGCTCCTTCCGGGCAAAGGTCCAGGCGGTGGCCGTGGCAGCGGCAAGCTTCAGCTCAAGAGTCTCCCTCCGCTCCGGCGCCCGAGCTCCTCACTCCGGACTCGACTGACGGGCAAACATCGCTTTCCCCCCCCAACCCCAAGCACCCCCCTCCCTTCTTTCTCCCCTCCCCTAGATATTTTCCCCTCCCCTACCTCTTTCCCGGATGGCCTCTTAGACGACCTCGGATTGGTTACAGTTCTTTAGAACCCGCCTATACCCTATTCTTACTGGCCCTCGGGATACAAACAACGACGCCATTTTCCCACCACTTCTATGGAAACAGAAAGTTACGGCTCAAAGCTTCCCGGGAAATGTAGTCCAACCTTTGCGGCCAATGCGCAAGCCCTTGTCCCCGAGAACTGCAAGACCCGCAATGCTCCGCGTCTGCGTGAGACGAGGAAGGGGGGAGGGTAGGGGGCGGGGCGACAAAGCAGTGGGGAGGCGGCAACGACGCCTGCGCAGTGTGACCGGGATGGCGCATTTTCTTGCACCGAGTAATGCGGTGTCGCTGGCGGCTGAGAAGGGTAGAGCGTTCTGTGGTGAAGTAGGGGGAGGGACCTATGTAGGCTTTCGGAAGAGCCTTGGTCTGAACTATAAAGTGGGAAGTTGATGCTGTGTACTGCTACTCCCGGACCGGCAGCGTGAAAGTTGTGAGATCACCGTAGAACCGTGAGCGGCTGTGGTGGCGGCCGGGGGGGACCCGGATGGGAATAGGGCGGGGGAGGCTGGAAGGCGGGGTCGAGGGGAAAGAAAGAAAGGAGGGTGAGGACCCGGATGCTGAACCGGATTGTGTATGAATTTTCCGTACTTGCTAGAGAAGGGGTGGAGGCGGAAGGGGGCATCTGAGCGGGGAGGAAACAGAAACCTCTTCTAACCTGCGGGCTGTGTACCGACATAGTAGACCCTTGAAGTTCTTTTGCCAAGTCTCTGTTAAAAATCTGCCTCAAAGTTATTTAAATCCACTACTTGTATCTCAGGCAATTTTCTTCAGCTCTATCATCTCCCGAAGTTTAAGTGGAAGGATTCACTCTGCTTTTCACAGCTACGCTGAGTGTGTCACTGTTTAGCAATTTTGAAACGAGATCATTCCCTTAAAAAGAAAAAAAAACTTGCATGGTATTTTAACTTTTTATATTACAAGGCTATTCCTTGATTTCATTTTTTAGAGCATTAGAAGGCAGTTTCCGTTAGTTCATTCAATTCTTCATATGTTTATTGAGTGCTTACCTTGTGGAAAAACGGAACAGCCCCGCCTTCGTGGACCTAAGCCTAGTGAGACAGGCAGATATTAAAATGGACAGACAATTGAGTGTGAGGTTGCTAGCAGTGGTGAGTGCTACAGAGGAGAGTTGCATGGAGATAGGAGAATATAAAATAGGGAATTTGGCTTAAGGAGAAATAAAGTGAGGATCCAGCTGAGAGCGGAAAGGTTAGCAGAAGTTAACTAAGAAAAGAACATTCCAGACAGAAAGAATAACATGTTGGAAAGCCTGTGTTTAAAGTGTGAAGTACTAATTGTGAAGACCTGAACCTGGGCTGGGGGAGTAACCTACTATTTTGCAGTTTATTAAGGAGTTGTTCTTACCTGAAAGCAAAGGGTTGTTTTCGACGGGTTCTCAGTGGGTAGGGAAACAGGCCCAGATCCGAATTTTGCAAGGATTACTGGCTGAAGAGCAGAGGTCTAGATTAGAGAACCTAAGCTAAGAGGTAAGCACGGCGAGCCCAACCAGGAGATTCCGGCAGTAGTAGTCCATCCACACAGAGGGGACCACTATTTTTATATTAATAATTACGCATCACTTGTTTGAACCCTCTTGAGACAGTTTTCCAATTTTGAGAGGAGTAGTTTCAGCCTCTCTCACACAGGCATTCTGTAGTCATTCAATCTAAAAATTTGTGGAGTTCCTGTAACACTAAGGCTCCTTTATATTTGAGTCTAGGACATGATGACTGACACTTCCAGCCATGATAAATAGGACGTCAAAAAAAAAAAAAATATGCCACAGCGTGTAGACCCCCTTAGACTCTTTAAGAAGACACAAAACATTACTTTTCAATACCTAGAAAAATTGAGGCTCCTGTGTTTTCCCATTACCCAGAATACTTGTGTATAAACATCCTCTAGGAAAGGAACGTTAATTGACTTAATGAGTGTTCTTAAGGTAATTTTTAAAGATTCATAATTGGTATTGTTTTTTGTTTTTGTTTTTTAGTAGCATCACCCAAAGCCTTGAGAATTGAAACAAAGGTTAGTTAGCTCTGCCTTCTGAGCAAGAATATACATGTTATTGGTCCACAGGGAGACAGAAGAGTTCTTGAAAGGTGGTCTCATTGATTTTTAAGTTAAGTACGTTGCTTTCAACCTTGTCGGGAAGAGATAGCCACCAACTGCTTTAAATGCAGAAGTGTATATAAAAGAGGCCTATTTTTATTTTTTTAGCTTACCTTTAATTCTGTTCAATCTTTTACATAAGTGATTATTCTTGTTACCTGTTTTTTTTTTTTTTTAATCTCCTAAGAATGAGATAACATGTCAAAGTTTAAACAGTATAGACAAAAGATTACCATACTGATTTTCGGATAATTTCAAAATATTTTCTGTACTTTTTTTCCTCTTGTGACATACTTGGTATTCATTGTCATTTAAGGCGGATGTAGAACTTTCCTACGTGGAATGTTTCTCCTCGAGGTCATATTGCTAAGATGATTTTCTTTGCTCAGTTCTTTTTTGTTTTTTATTTTTATTTATTTTTATATATTTTTATTTTTTAAGTTTACTTATTCATTTTGAGAGAGAGAGAGAGCAAGTGGGGTAGAGGCAGGGAGAGGGAGAAAGAGAAAATCCCATTGTCAGCGCAGAGTGGCTTGAACTCACAAATCATGAGATCATGACCTGAGCAGTCAAGAGTTGGAAGCTTTGGGGCGCCTGGGTGGCTCAGTTGGTTGTGCATCTGACTTCAGCTGAGGTCATGATCTCACGGTCTGTGGGTTCGAGCCCCACATCGGGCTCTGTGCTGACGGCTCAGAGCCTGGAGCCTGCTTCAGATTCTGTATCTCCCTCCCTTTCTGCCCTTCCCTTGCTTACGCTCTGTCTCTATGTCTCTCAAAAATAAAATAAAAACATTAAAAAAAAAAAAAAAAGAGTTGGAAGCTTTAACCAACTGAACCACCCAGGCACCCCTAGAGTGCTCAGTTTTTATGATTGTTTCACCTAGACACTCCAGAGTAGATTACAAAAAACATGCTTTCAGTCTTTTTAGTTCATGATCCTAGAGACCAAATCATTACAGAAGCAAAAGAAAACAGATAAAGGTGAGAAACCTCCTAAAATGTACCCAAGATGTGAGAGCAATTAGTAAAGAAGATTCCTAAGATAAGGATAAATAAAAAATAGTAATAGATGCTTACAAAGAAGCAAAGTAGGGATTGGATTCAACAGTAAAGAAGGATTGTAGGAAGACCATGAATGTTATTCCAGGAAATATCGAAATAAATGTAAAACTCAGAATAATAAATCACTACAGGGAAGTGTGTGTATATGTGTTGGGGGGGTGGGATACAGGGGAATATTTGTGATAATTGCATTCAAGTTAATGCACGTCCTGAATTAGAATCTCTGAAATTATTGATTGTAAAGAAATTACAAGAGAGGAGTTTTCCCCTTAAATTTTAAATATATAAAACTTATCTCAATGCTCCTGGAAAAAAAGTATGCTTACTAATTTATGTAATCAAATATAAAGTAGCTAATTCTGTTGATTTGTTTTGACATTGATTTGGTTTTATGCCTTTTATGGTTGAGTAAAATAAGAAAGGCTTAGTATAAGGTTTGGAACTAAGGAAATCACTTAAAATCCTGGTGAATACTGGGACCAATGAAATCATTTGAAGACTTTCCTTTTTTTTTCCTTGAGATAATTTACATATCATATAGTTCCCCCATTTAAAGTATACATTTTGGTAGCTTTCAGGATATTCACATGGATGTGCAACCATCACCACCACCTAATTTTAAAATATTTTCATCCCTACAAAAAGAAACTCCCTATTCTTCCTACCCCAACTCTAGGCAATCACCAGTCTGTTTCTGTCTTTATAGATTTGCCTATTGTGAACATTTCATATGTGGTCTTTTGTGACTAGCTTCTTCATCTTAGCCTGTTTCAAGATGTCATCTATGTGGAATTTTAAAACAAAACTGAACGTCTGTCTGCACAAAAACACCTTGAGATACAAATTGCTTTGCAGTTTAACCCTCAAAGTTAATTTACTGAATAAGATCATCTTTATGTTTCTTCTTTTTCACAGATCAGCTTTGAAGTTAAAAACAATGGAGAAGACTCAAGAAAGAGTCCAAAGAATTCTTCTAGAACCCTATAAGTATTTACTTCAATTACCAGGTAACTGTTTAGTTATGGTCAATATACGGTCTTTTTATAGAGTAACAGTCATTCAAATGTTAAATTACAGAAAAGATTAGACTTACCATCCCTTAAGATTTCCTGTTTAAGATCATGCATGTGAGAAAAATGACAAATAGAACTTTTTAGTGTTTTGGTCTTAAAAGGGACAGTTCGTTTTTTGTTTTTTGTTTTTTGTTTATTTGATTTGAGAGAGAGAGACAGAGCATGAGCAGGGGAGGGGCAGAGGGAGAGGGAGACACAGAATCTGAAGCAGGCTCCAGGCTCTGAGCGGTCAGCACAGACCCTGACATGGGGCTCGAACTCATGGACTGTGAGCGTGACCTGAGCCAAGGTTGGGAAGACTCAAACGACTGAGCCACTCCGGCTCCCCAAAAGGGACATTTTTAAAGCACCCTTTTAAAAATGTCCAATTATACAACATAACTGAAAAAAAACTACTTAAAACATTTGAGTACCTCAATGGAGGTTTCATTCTTTATGGATGCCACACATTCCTATTCCCCGCTATTTAGATATTAGCGGGAGTTATACCGATTTGAATAACAACAAAAAGCTTCACTCTGCCTTCCATGTTCATGTGTTCCACTATCACACACACACTGCATTTCTTATACTACTGGTTCCTTTAAAAGCCAAATAGTAATGTATCTCTAGGTCACATTACTTGGAAACATAGCCCACATTATTCGTATATAAAGATGGGTCACCTGAACTTGGCTTCTTAGAGTAACACCTGCCTAATCACATATATGTGCATGTTTTATTTTGCTAGTTTTTTTCTTTAATTTTTTTTTTTTTAACATTTATTCATTTTTGAGAGACAGAGCACAAGCAGGGGAGTGGCAGAGAGCGAGGGAGACACAGAATCCAAAGCAGGCTCCAGGCTCTGAGCTGTCAGCTCAGAGCCCGACGCGGGGCCTGAACTCACAAAGTGTGAGATCATGACCTGAATTGAAGTCAGACATCTAACCAACTGAGCCACCCAGGCGCTCCTATTTGGCTATTTTTTTAAGCTTGGTCTGGAAAAATGATAAAAGCAAGTTAAAACTCATGTATATAATAAGCGTGGGTTCTTGTAATAAAAATTCATTCACAAACCAGTTACTTGAAATTTGGAATGCTCTTTCTTAATAAAAATTTTGTAAAAGGTGATAAATTCATTGACAACCATAAAAACCTATTTAGCATACAAGGTAGCTAACCTTTAGACTAATGATGTTCTCAACTCAATCACAATAAACACTTTTCTATTTCTGTTCTAAAGTGCTTACATACCTTTCTTTATGGGCACACGTCATTTTGGTACATTTCTGTTCTGCATGAGCCTGGAGAGGATAAATATAGTTCTCAAAGGCAAAAGAGTGGTAGCTCCCCAGCTACATCCTCGAAGCCATCATGATTAGTGTCATTTCTATTTTGGTAGATCTTAATGAAGACGTACCTGCTAATGTCAGTGCTTCCGAAGAATAGAGGGAAGCATCTACTTCCCAACTCAAGTTCTACCCAGCCATATTATCTCATATAACTCACCAAAGGTTCTTAGATAAAGTCTAACTGACAGAATGTAGATACTCCATAGTACAACAGAAGCTATTTAAAAGTATCCAGAATTTGTTGGATATAAATTACCTCCACTGTGATGATTCGAGTGGTAAACACACACAAACACACACACACACACCAAAAAAAATCCTTTTTATAAGTTAAAATCCAAACATATTAAAACGAAGTCCTTAGGTTGCCTGGGTGGCTCAGTCAGTTAAGCATCTAACTCTTGATTTCAGCCTAGGTCATGGTCTCACAGTTCAAGGGATCAAGCCCTGAGTCTGGCTTTGCGCTGACTGTGCAGAGCCTGCTTGGGATTCTCTCTCTCTCTCTTTCTCGCTCACTCTCTCCCCCTCCCCCGCTTGCACACACTCTCTCAAAAAAATAATAAAGATGAAATCCTCAAGATCCAAACAACAAAGAAGATATGTACTTTTTAAGAAACTTTTAGTTAAATTCATTACAGAGAGCACACCTCTTTATTACCTACACCCAGGGCAGACAGTTCTGACTACCTTGTTCTTGGCATGGTGCTGCTTTTTATTGATGTATAATATGCATAAACAATGATCATAAGTACAGCTCAAAAAGTTATTGAGGGGTGGCAGTGCCTGGCTGTCTCAGTCAGTAGAGCATGTGACTTTTAATCTCAGGGTTGTGAGCTCAAGCCACGTTAGGCATAGACCTTAAAGTTATCAGAGGGGTTAAGGAATGGGTAAAAAGGGGTGAAGGAGAGTGAGGGGTACAGGCGTTCAGTTACAGAATGAGTAAATCATAAAAGATAAAAAGTACAACATAAGGAATATAGTCATCGGCATTGTAATTAATGTTGTATGGTGACAGATGGTAGCCAAACCTGTGAGCATAGCAGAACAGATAGATTTGTGGGATCGCTGTGTTGTACACCTGAAACTAATATAGCACATTGTGTCAACTATATTTGGTAAAAATTTTAAGTTTAAAAAAAAAAAGAATAGAGGAAAGACAGAAATGGAAAATACAAAGGGAAAGCTTCTGGCTATTTAAGGAAAAGCCGAGATCACTTTTGAGTGACATTTATTCAACAGCTAGTAAACTACACTTATTTCAGGGTCTCCCACTGAGAAATATGATGACGTTTCTCTGGTTTCTCTGCACTCTACCCATCTCTTGTTGGACTGACTTTGTAACAAGTTTGCAAACACTGGCTAGAACTGGGCTATGGTAATATATGCCAGTTATCAGTGCTATGGCACTGATAGAGACTAAGGAGTGTCTCCTGTTCTGCCACTGTGCAGAGCAGGGACTGTGTGTAATTACATTTTATTTGTGTGTTTATTTACTTATTTATTTAGAGGGAGTGGATGCAAGAGGGGCAAAGGGAGAGAGAATCCCAAGCCGACTCCATGCTTGGAGCCCAGTGCAGCCCAATGTAGGGTTCCAACCCACAACCCTGGGATCACAACCCAAGCCAAAATCAAGAATCTGAAGCTTAACCTACTGAGCCAACCAGGCACCCCTGTAGTTACATGTTAGCAAAAATGTTTACCTGTGTAATGAACTTCTGTAACATATTTTTAGTCTTCAATATTTTGAAGTAATATTGTAAGTCATTAGATAACATTTAAAGCTCTCATTAGGTAGCTCACTTGTTTTGATCAAATGTACTCGTGCATCCACGATAGAATGTAAAAAGATTTTCCTAAAGAAATAAGAAATCATGGGGCACCTGGCTGGCTCAGTCAGTGGAGCACACAACTCTTGATCTTGGGATTGCCAATTTGGCCCCACATTGGGTGCAAAGATTACTTAAAAAATAAAAATCTTTACAAAAAAAAAAAAAAAAAGAGGAAATTGCACTATGCGTAGTAAACCTATTTTTCACAGAGAACTTCAGAGTTACTAAAGTGACGTCAAGGTGGGCCAGACCATTTTTTCTGTTGGAAAGTTACTCTTGCTAATAAAAGATTATAATAATTAAAAAGTATCCATATTATGGGGCACCTGGGTGGCTCAGTCGGTTTAGCGCCCGACTTCGGCTCAGGTCATGATCTCGCGGTTCGCGAGTTCAGGCCCCACATCAGGCTCTCTTCTGTCAATGCAGAGCCTGCTTCATACCCTCTGTCTCCCTCACTCTACTCCTCCTCCAGCCTCTCTCTGTCTCTCAAAAAGAAGTATACATTAAAAAAAAAAAAATTAAAAAAAAAAAAAAAAGTATCCATATTAGGATGTTCTGAAATTAGTAGAGTTGAATGACTTTTGTTTGTTTATTTGCCCTAGTGTAGGTCCCCAGGCCAGGGAGTCAGTGATGTTAAGGTCTTTTAAGGAAGGAAGGTAATTATTGTTTGTTTTAATTTTGAGGGGTTTTTATGACTAGCATCTGTTAGAAACTATTTGGGGACTTAAAAGTATCAATCCAGACCCCAGAACCTGGTTAAAGAAAAAGAATATATGAAAACACAACTGCAGGGGTACCCGGGTGACTCAGTTGGTTGAGTGTCCGGCTCTTGATTTCAGCTCAGGTCATAATCTCACAGTTCGTGAGATCAAGCCCCGAGTTGGACTCCATGCTGACGGCTGGAACCTGCGTGGGATTCTCCCTCTCCCTCTGCCTTTTTCTCCCCACTCTGCTTCGCCGCCCCTCCCCTACTTGTGCTCTCTCTCTTCCTCTCAAAATAAAGAAACTTTGAGAAAAAAACACACACACACAGTAGTAAATTAAGCCATTTATTTATTGTTTTTCTATATATATTCTAAAGTGAAAAGGAAAATGTCTCTCAGCTTTGATTCTTTGTGTTCTTCATCTTCTGAATTTTTTTTCTCTTTTTAAAGAGCGAACCCACGCAAGCATCGAGAAGGGGCAGAGGGAGAGAATCTTAAGCAGGTGCCACACTCATCATGGAGCCCAGTGTGGGGCTCGATCCTGAGATGATCTGAACCGAATTCAAGAGTCAGTTGCTTAACCAACTGAGCCCCAGGCACCCCTGAGCTTGTTTTCTAAAGTGATATGGGTTACTTTGCACGCCTGTACGTTGTAAGTAAAGCCCAGATTGGCCTTTGCTAAACTGGAAAGTAGATCAAAAGTATAAAGTATATTATTGGTACCTAGCCTACGTTCACCTTAAGGGTTAGGAAACAGAAGATACTGCTTTTTGAACCCATAAAGAGATCCTTCCCTTTCAGACTTCTCCCAGAAAGTGCAACTTTCTTTCATTTGGATATGCGATGAGAATTTATGTATTCATTCCTTTGGGTGATTGGTTCAGAGAAAACCTAGATAAGTCTTAGAAAATACTGTTTTTGTTCACTGAAACTTTTTATGTAACTATTTTTTCTGAAACCTTATCTGAACTTAGGATGTGACTGTGCATTCACTTCAGCAGGAAGCTCCTAGAACATTATTAAGCGAACTGGTTGGGGTTTTTATCTATCATTTCTTTATATTTGGGCTAAAATGACTTCTATTGATAACTACTAGCCAAAGACCTCTTGAGCTTTCCATGCAAGAAAATGATAATATTGAAACACTAATGGCCATAGTCAAAATAAAAAGATTCATTTTTGACTAAACTGGGATGCTAAAAGGGAATACTTCAGGGAATGGGAATCTCATTTTTTGATAGGAAAGAAGCAGAACTATACAATCTCTAAAACTTTAAAGGAATGGTAGATACTTGTAAGAGGCAATTATATGAGGTTCATTCAGTAGCAAAGTACACTTCATTAAAAATACCCATAGTGAGGTGCCTGGGTGGCTCACTTGGTTAAGCGTCCAACTCTTGATCTCAGCTCAGGTCTTGATCTCAGGGTCGTGAGTTCAAGGTCCACATTGGGCTCCATGCTGGGTGTGAAACCTACTTTAAAAAAAATCCCCATAGTTCCTCTGAAACAGACAGTGCTAATTAACTGCCACTAACTAGACTGACTTGTTTTTCAAAAAAGGAATGAATTAGATCATAGTTCCTAAAATGCCCATTTCATTCTAAAATTGTTGATACAAGTTAAGAGGAAAGCAGTGGGCCTCCTAGTGGGCCCCCGGAATACTTCAGAATCTCTTTGCCTGCCCTAATTTTAAAAGGCTGTGGCTTTTAGACTGTGAATTTCGGCAGAGGGGGTGTTCGGGGCCCAGCAGTGAAAGGCAAGCTGTCTAGTGAGTAATGGATTAGTGGGGCCGGGTTCGTCAAGTCTAATCAGTTTTAGAGGAAGCTTCTGAATGTGTTTTTTATAACGGAAATATTTTATTGCCAAATTTTATTCTTTAATTTCAGGTAAACAAGTGAGAACCAAACTTTCACAGGCATTTAATCATTGGCTCAAAGTTCCAGAAGATAAGCTGCAGGTATTTAGGCAATTCAAAACCTCTTAATCCTTAAGAAACTACTAGATGTCACATAAAATACTCCTTGCTCTTAATTGAGTTTAATGCTCACGCATGTATTGTTTTATGTTGAGATTGCTAAATAAATATCAGTTGTAAAAACTAAGGAATCCAAGACTCTTATAATCTATTAATTTAATTATTTATAAGCTTTTTGAAAAGCTCAAAGAAAATGAGGTTGTCCATTGTGTTTTCTGTCAGATTATCATTGAAGTGACGGAGATGTTGCATAATGCCAGTTTACTCATCGACGATATCGAAGACAACTCAAAACTCCGCCGCGGCTTTCCTGTGGCACACAGCATCTACGGAATTCCATCCGTCATCAACTCTGCCAATTACGTGTATTTTCTCGGCCTAGAGAAAGTCTTAACACTTGATCACCCAGATGCAGTAAAGCTTTTTACCCACCAGCTTCTGGAACTCCACCAGGGACAAGGCCTAGATATCTATTGGAGGGATAATTACACTTGTCCCACCGAAGAAGAATATAAGGCGATGGTGCTGCAAAAGACAGGTGGGCTGTTTGGATTAGCAGTGGGTCTCATGCAGTTGTTCTCTGATTACAAAGAAGATCTAAAGCCACTACTTAATACACTCGGGCTATTTTTCCAAATTAGGGATGATTATGCTAATCTGCACTCCAAAGAATATAGTGAAAACAAAAGCTTTTGTGAAGATCTAACAGAGGGAAAGTTCTCATTCCCTACAATTCATGCCATTTGGTCGAGGCCTGAAAGCACCCAGGTGCAGAGTATTTTGCGCCAGAGAACCGAAAATATAGATATTAAAAAATACTGTGTGCATTATCTTGAGAATGTAGGTTCTTTTGAATACACTCGGAGTACTCTTAAAGAGCTTGAATCTAAAGCCTATAAGCAAATTGATGCATGTGGTGGGAACCCAGAGCTTGTAGCTCTAATAAAGCACTTAAGCAAAATGTTCAAAGAAGAGAATGAATAATATTAAGCCATTCTTGATTAGGCCTGGGAACTTATTTTAATTGGCAATTTTTATTTTTATTTTTTTTTTGTCTTTTAGCCTATCACTTTTTTAAAAATTAGGACCAAGCTGTTAGTCTCCACAAACTGAGTGAATTGGGGTGATGTGAGTGAGGTTGTTTCAATTTAGAATGCCTTTGTACAGATAATCATCATAGTACAAAGTTGATGGAATCAAAAGGAGCTACATATCAGTAGGTCTAATTCGGATGTCAGAATATGCGGTGTTGGGACCTTATGGACAACTGCCACACATGTTCTGCTAATTCTGTCAATAAAGAAGACTTCACCTTCCAAGAACTCTTATCCAGATATTTCCTAACTGTGCTGTATGGGCAATTCCCCATTCTTCATCTATCCCATTTCCAAGCCAGTGACTATTTGGAACCAGTTCCTGTAGCTCGCTGACCCACAGACCATAGGACCTCCTCTTTCTTCCTTAATGTTGCTACTTAGAATATCTCCGTCTCTTCTGGGAAACTCCCTCACTAAAGTCTGCCATGAAAAAGCTGACTGTGATAAGCAGTAAGCGATCTGGTCCTTTTTCTTACCCCTTTCCTTTTTTTCTTCCTCTCTGCCCAGCAAATTCTGCTCCTTTGCCAAATTGTCTCCACTTACTGGAGATTATATACTACCCCACATTCATTCTTTTTTTCTTCTAAATATAATTTGCGATCCAAAGCTGATAGTATCTGGGTACAGGATTGTCTTTCCATTTGGGGGGAAAAAAAGGGTACGTGGAAAAAGTATTTTATGAAGTAGCCTTTATTTCAGTCTTTTTATATTTTTCAGGGCACTTGGGTGGCTCAGTTTGTTAAGCATCCAACTTGGGCTCAGGTCATGATCTCATGGTCCATGAGTTCAAGCCCTGCACTGGGCTGTCAGCTCAAAGCCCTCTCTGGATCCTTTGTCCCCCTCTCCCTCTCTGCCCTTCGCCTGCTCAAATGCGCTCTCTCTCTCAAAATAAACATTGGGGTGGGGGGGAAACCTTTTTATATTTTCCTGTCAGTAGTAAAAATCATAAAAGAGCTGTTTGCTCACCTGAAGTACAAAAGCAGAAGGAAATGTCCTTTTCCCGTTCCTTGCCACTACTCCTGAAGGCAATTGGTGCTTGAGTGGAAAAGGAAGTAGGTATCTTTAATCTCTGTGATTAAAGGAATGTAAAGTGTCGACCTGAGAGCTGGTGCTTGGCTGGCTGAAAAGTAGTCAAACCCTGTGTTATCAGACACTAATTAGCTTTATAGTGCTTTAACCCTGACCCCCTATCCCTTTTGTGTACTTTCCACCCCCTAGTCCCTGGAGCCATCTGTGGCAACACAAAGTAGAAAAGAAAAAGAAAACCCTGATTCCTTTACTTAGAAGTGTTGCTGACCTCCCAAAACAAAACTGCTTTCCAGAAACACTGCATTTTGCTTAATTGGTTCTATTCTGATAGGTTATCTCAGATCTAATCACCATATACTTTTATGAGAACTTCTCACTGAAGCAGTCAATCTAAGTCTTTGAAAAAGTTGGGTACTATCTTTACTAACTTTTAAAATAAGTTGAATCTGGGGCACCCTGGGTGGCTCAGTCCATTAAGCATCCAACTTCTCAGCTCAGGTCATGATCTCTTGGTTTGTGGGTTCAAGCCCTGCTTCGGCTCCATGCAGAGAGTGTAGAGCCTGCATGGGATTCTTCCTCTCTCTCTGCCCCTCGCTCACTTGTGCCCTCTCTCTCTCTCAAAAATAAAGTAGGGGTGCCTGGGTGGCTCAATCAGTTAAGCATCCAACTTTGGCTCTGGTCATGATCTCACTGCTCATGGGTTTGAGTCCCGCATTGGGCTCTGTGCTGACTGCCTACTCAGAGCCTAGAGCCTGCTTCGGATTCTGTGTCTCCATCTCTCTCTGCCCCTTCCCCACTCTCTCTCTCTCTCAAAAATAAACATTAAAATTAATTTTTTTTAAGTTGATGCATTGGAATAGAGAAGAGATGATAGATTTAAAGTCTCGCTGAAAGTGATTTATGGCAACATAATTAGCCTTCATTCTTTTGGTTTTGGCAAGTAAAAAATTTATTTTTTGAACCTTCATAGACTAGAAAATGTGAAAATGTTTTAAAATTACATGTCTTCTAAATGACAAAATCCAGTTTTCTTGGGTTCCAAGACATTCCTTTATCAGAAAAAAATACATAGTTTACCTAAGTAGATACTATATTTTATTAGATTTAACCTACTCTTACAAGGTTTTTCTTCTGTACTGAGAACTGTGATTATAGTTCAAGTGAAAAGAATAAATTTTTGGTTACTTAATAGAGAAAATGATTCTTTTTGTAAGATCCTAGTTCCATGTCAAGCATTTCTGTCATTGACGAAGGCCAGATACAAATGACAAAAGAATCATGAATATCACCAGGCCAAAGTAATTTGATTAAGGAATAATCTACTTAAACAATCTTTATCTTAAAGGTAAATATTTTGTCTATGTAGTTTGTTTTTAACAACATTTGTTTTTTATTTTTTAATGTTTATTTTTGAGAGATAGAGACAGAGCACGAGTGGAGAGAGGGACAGAGAGAGGGAGACCCAGAATTTGAAGCAGGCTCCAGGCTCTGAGCATAGAGTCCAGTGTGGGGCTCGAACTCACAAACCATGAAATCGTGACCTGAGCTAAAGTCGGATGTTTAACCGACTGACCCACCCAGTTGCCCCTATTTTGTCTATATAGTTAGCATTAGATCTTTTTGAACAATCATTAAAATTTTCATTATGTAAAGAGTTCATAAACAGTTCAGGTTTCTATAATGTAGCATAAATACCCATGATTTTGAGGTTTTCTTATAGCAATTAAAATGGAAGATTCAAATTATTTTATTTTTTTGTTTTTTTATTTAGTTTTGAGAGACAGAAAGTGCACAAGTGGGAGAAGGGCAGAGAGAGAGAGAAAGGGAGACACAGAACCCAAAGCAGGCTCCAGGCTCTGAGCTGTCCACACAGAGCCCAACACAGGGCTCAAACTCAGGAACTGTGAGATCATGACCTGAGCCAAAGTCGGGTGTTTAACCGACTGAGCTGCCCAAGCGCCCCTATTTTATTTTTAATTTTTTAATATTTATTTCTGAGAGACAGAGTGAGCAAGCATGAGTGGGGGAAGGGCAGAGAGCAAGAGGAAGACAGTTCCAAGCAGGCTCCTCGCTAATCAGTGCAGAGCTTGAACAGGGTTTAAGCTCATGAACTGTGGGATCATGACCTGAGCCAAATCAGATGGTTAACTCACTGAGCTACCCAGGTGCTCCCACTGTGTCAACTTCTAACGACTTCCTTCCTTTCCTGACCTATGCTCTGTAAGTCATTCACTTTAGGCAGCCTTTCAAGAGTTTCTCAGATCAGGTTCCTCCTTTCCTTAGGCCCTTCTATCAGTTTCCAATTCTAGAAGCAACGAATACCTGCACTCTTTGCTTCCCCCATGTTGTTGAGCGCTGCTGGGGAGTGTTTTCAGAACTGCTTTTGTAGCCATCGTGAGTTAACATGTTACGGCCTCCATAAGCCCTTTTGTTTTTTATCTATTCCTGTTGGAGTTTTCACGTTGGTCAATCTAATGTCCCCTGCTTCTTCTCCACTCTTCCCAGTTAATGCAAACTCTCCTTTCTTCCTCTCTACTTCTTAAGTCTGTCTTCAAATTGTCTGCCTTTCATCTAAAGAAAAGTTGTTTGTGCTCATGACTTGTGCCAAGCAAGCTCTCCCATTGATTCCCTACCTTTCTGCCTCTTGAGGGCCTTATTCAATACTCTGCCTTAAGATTTATCCTCAAGATTTATCCATTAGCTCTTCTTTTAAAATATTTATTTATTTTGAGAGAGAGAGAAGGAGGGAGGGAGGGGCAGAGAGACAGGGAGGGAGAGAATTCCAAGCAGAGTCCCACCAAGCCCAATGGAGGGACTCAAACTCATGAACCGCGAGATCATGCCCTAAGCAGAAGTCGGATGCCCAACCAACTGAGCCCTCCAGGTGTACCACCCATTGGCTCTTTTTTAATCTGTGTATTGAGAGGAAGGAAAAAGGGAAGGAAATGTACATATATGAAGTGCCTATCAGGTACTAGATGAGTTGTTTTTTCTTCAAGCACTTGCTGAGCAGAGCCAGACCCTTGAGTCCAGGTCAAAGTACATTGTTCTGTACAGGTGGCCTCTCATTCTATATGAACACTTACATGTGTTTAAAGGTTTGGAAACCACTTATCTATTGTAATAACATACACTCCAACCAAAGTTGTCTTTCTAAAGCATAAATCTGATTGTCATTGCCACGTTTACATTTTCTTTGAATCCTCAGTACCGTCACCTATGAATTCCTTGGCATAATATAAGGCTTTCCAAAATTTGATCTCCAACCCACCATAACCATGTTTCCTAGCAGTTTACTCTGCCATAAAATAATCCTTATCATTGCTGACATCGTCTGTTTTCATTTAGTTCATTTAGAAATATTTCCTGAATCCTTGTGTGCTAGATCCTTTGCTAGGTTTTGGAGATGTAAGAGTCATAAAGACACCATTCCGTAACCGTGTGATTTTTTTTGTGAAGGAGGCTAGCAAGTAAATAACTGATTATTAAACGGCATTGTTACTGCTGTAATGGGGAGGGGCGTGGCTAATTACTTGTTTACCTGTCAGCCTCTCCCATTGGATTGGATACTTATTAAGGGCAAGGACTGTGACATATTCACCCTTGTGTCCCCAGAAACACCTGATAAATATTTTTTAAGTGTTTATTTGTTTTGAATGAAAGTGGGAGTGAGTGGGGGAAGGGCAGAAAGAAGGGGAAGGAGAGAGAACTCCAAGCAGACTCTGCACTATCACTGCAGAGCCCAATGCAGGGCTCTAACTTATGAACTGTGAGATTATGACCTGAGCCAAAATCAAGAGTCGGACACTTAACCGACTGAGCCACTCAGGTGCTTCACACTTAATAAATATTTATGAATGAATAAGTCTATTTGAAACTAATCCCCCACCTCTCAAGAATTCCAGTAAAATAACATATGTGAGAGGGGAGCCTGGGTGGCTCAGCCAGTTAAGCATTTGACTCTTGACTTCAGTGCAGGTCAGGATCTCACACAGTTCATGAGTTTGAGCCCAGCATTGGACTCTGCACTGATCGTGTGGAGCCTGCTTGGGATTTTCTCTCTCCCTCTCTCTCTCTGCTCCTCACCAGCTCGTGCTCTCACACGCTCTCTCAAAATAAATAAACTTTTAAAAAAATAACGTATTCATTTGAAAAGATACCATAAACCTCAAATGTTAGCTTTTATGTTAATATAGTTCTACCTCTAATTCCTTCTCTAATGCTTCTTATTCATATTCTGTTCACTTCTGAAAGGATTCTTAGACTGCTCACTGTTTTGTCCATAATTACCGTTTTATCCAAAGCCTGACCTCAAATTCAGGTCCTGTAACTGCCTATTCACTCGAGTTTTGTTTTGTCACCTTGAAATAATGTAATTAAAACCAGCTTATACACCCCTTTATATCCCTCTACCAATTCAAACAATGGAATGAAACCACTTCCATCCCTGCCTTTTGTGTCACAATGTTTATTCTTCAAGTGATCCAGCAGTGTGCATTTGATTTATTTGCCCACGCCCCTTCCGTCTCTGCAGTCTTCCCAAGTCCTACAGATTTGTCCTTTGACATATCTCTTATCTGACCCTTACTTTGCATTTTCGCTGCCATTAGAACAGGCTGTGTTGCCATTCATATAGGGCTGATATTTGGTAGTTAGAATACACAAAAGAACTCATCACAATGGACCCTACAATAATGTGAATTCAGATATAACCCAATTGGCATTTGACTCCTTAAACCCCCGCCACCCCCAGTTGGCTAACTGCAGACTTCCTCTGGTTATTTCATTAGTCTTACAGTAATGCCACCTCACATTTAATGTGGTTGAATATACCAGACCTTAACAAATGGTATGGCATATTTCTACTATATACTGGGTAGTAAAAAATACAACAGTGCAATAGGCAACAATGGTAGTAAAATTTCAATGTTAGCCCATTAGTTCAAGTTAATTACGTAGAATGTTTTGTAACCATTGATCAATGAGCATCTTTTCCTAGAAATGTCTAGGAAACATCTGTAGCACTAGCTGCTGTACTGTGTGCATTCTTTTTAACACTGTATGCTTTCGGAGAATGACCAATGGATCATCCTTGAATTACATTTGTTACTGTACATAGAGAAAGAAAAACGCGTCTGATTATCTGAGAATTGGTTTAATGAATAATGGGAGACATTTGGACCTCAGTGGGCGAGGTGGTGTTAATGACGAGCTGCAAAAGTAATTTGTAAATCTTTCGAAACTTGTAAGGTCACTTACCAGAAATTGCATTTAAAGTTTATTTATTTATTTTGGGGGTAGTGCACACAAGTGAGAAAGTGGGGGATGGGGAAGTGAGAGAGAGAGAGAGAGAGAGAGAGAGAGAGAATCCCAAGCAGGCTCTGCACAGTCAGCACCGAGCCTGATGTGGGGCTCAAACCCACGAACCATAAGATCATGACTTGAGTCAAAGTCAGACACTCAACCCACTGACCCCTAGAATTGTAAAATGTGAATAAACACTTGAAAAGTAAAAACTTTAAAGATATTTACTTGTAATAAATGATTCTCTAACGGATGTCAACATGGTATAAGAAAGAAATGATTTATGAAAGCTGACAGGTTGGGGTGCCTGGCTGCCTCAGTTGGTAGAATATGTGACTCTTGATTGGGAGTTCAAGCCCCATGTTGGCCACAGAGATTTTTTTTTTAATTAAAAATTAGGGGTGCTTGGATGGATCAGTTGGTTAAGCATCTGACTTCAGCTCAAGTCATGATCATGCTGGTTTGTGGGTTCAAGCCCCACGACAGGCTCTGTGATGACAGCATGAGACTGAAGACTGCTTCGGATTCTGTGTCTCCCTCTCTCTCTGCCTCTGTCTCTCTCTCTCTCTCTCTCAAAAATAAACATTAAAAATTTATTTTTTTGAGTTTATTTATTTATTGAGAGAAAGAGAGAACAAACAGGGGAGGGAGAGAAAGTGACAGAGGATCTGAAGCAGCTTTGTGCTGATAGCACAGAGCCCAATGTGGGGCTCGAACCCACAAGCCACAAGATCATGACCTGAGCCAAAGTCCAATGCTCAACCAACTGAGCCACCCAGGTGCCCCTAAAAAAAATTTTTTTTAATGTTTATGTATTTTTGAGAGAGAGAGAGAGAGTGCAAACAAGGGAGGAGCAGAGAGGAGGAGACAGAATCCAAAGCAGGCTCCAGGCTCTGAGCTGTCAGCACAGAACCCAATGCAGGGCTTGAACTGACAAACGGCAAGATAATGACTTGAATAGAAGTTGGACACTTAACCAACTGAGCCACCCGGGAGCCCACTAAAAATTTTTTTAATTAAAAATTCTTTTAAAAACTGACAGATTAAGTCAGCCATAGAGAATTGTACATGTAAAACTAGGTAAAGGAAGCTGAAAATAAAGCAGGTCGTTTTAAGAAATGATATGTTCTTTGAAACAAAGTAGCAATTCCAAGAGACAAACTAATAGATTTTTCCAGTAAGTTTTATGAAAATGCATTTGTGGTTTGATAATAGAATTGAATGTGTAGGGAGCCTGGGTGTGCTGACAGCTCAGAGCCTGGAGCCTGCTTCGGATTCTGTTTCTCCCTCCTTCACTGCCCCTCACCTGCTTGCATTCTGTCTCTCTCTCAAAAATAAACATTTTTTAAAAATTCAAAAAAAAGAATTGAATGTATAATTTTTTTAAGTTTTTTAAATTTACTGAATCCTGAGCTTGGTCAATTGAAGTTTGTAAAGCTCTGGATTAAAGATGAACAAAAATTAAAGGATAGCATTCACTGAATGACTTAGCACTAAAGATATAAAAGACATACAATTTAGACAGCTTTAGAAGGCTTAGAAAAAAATGAAATATAATTGTCAATAGTTCAGAGGAACCCAAGAGAGGATTCAGCACCATAAAGAATGTCACTAATATTAAGAAATTCTCAATTTAGGGGCACCTGGGTGGCTCAGTTGGTTAAGTGGCCAACTTCGGCTCAGGTCATGATCTCATGGTTTGTGAGTTCGAGTCCCACATCGGGCTCTGTACTGACAGCTCAGAGCCTGGAGCCTGCTTCGGATTCTGTGTCTCCCCCTCTCTCTGCCCTCCCCAACTTGCACTCTCTCTCTCTGTCAAAAATGAGTAAAGCATTTTTAAAAATTTAGAAAAAAAAATTCTCAATTTATTGAGACCACAAGTCACATATGCCTATGAATTTAATGAGGAAGTTGTTGAAAGAATTTATTGCTGTTTACTGTGGTGTATCATGGCTCTGACAGAGGTATCAGTGAGCTACGTGACTGCTACAACAAATGAAAAATCAAATCAATAATTTCCTCCCAGCTAGGAATACCATCATAGTATATATATGCACAATTCTTGTCACCTAACTTGTGTTCTTGGAATCCCTTTTCTTCTTATAGCCCATGCTGCACACAACTGCCAAATTAATCTTAATCATGTGCTTTCACTTTATGTCTCCGTTCAAAAATAATATCTTTTTTTTCTTTATTAGAGAGAGAGTGCACCAGTGGGGGTGGGGAGGAAAGGGCAGAGAGAAGAGAATCTTAAGTGGGGTCCACGCTCAGTGTGGAGCCCAAAGCGGACTTGACCCTGCAACCCCAAGATCGCGACCTGAGCCAAATCCAAGAGTTGGACACTTAACCAAATGAGCCACCCAGGCGCCCCCAAAACTCATATCCATATAGGTCAAACATTTCAGCTTCACAGTCAGAGCTCTCTATAATCAGCTTCTGGACTTCTCTCCCACCATACCTTAACTGAAGCTTGCCAATTTCGTCCTCCCCCACCTACAAACATTATACACATTTCCACTTTGTAATTTTCGTAATGTTTATTTTTGAGAGAGAGCGTGCAAGCAGGGGAGGGGCAGAGAGCGAGAGGGAGACCAAGGATCTGAAGCAGACTCTGCACTGACAGCAGAGAGATCAGTGCGGAGCTAGAACTCACAAACTGTGAGATCATGACCTGAGCTGAAGTCAAGAGTCAGACCCTGAATGGACTGAGCCACCCGGGCACCTCCACGTTCCCACTTTGAAGCCTGTACTCCTAAGCCTGTATCTGAAATGTTCCTCTGCCACCCGTTAAATTTGCTTATGTCCAGATTCCAGCTTAAAGTTGTACTTCCCTGCCAAAAACTTTTTTCCTAAGTCAGAATGGCTTTCTGATAAATAATAATAGTAACGATATAACAAGAAGAAATAAACGGCTCCCTCTACCCAAATAGAAAATGAGTAAGAGAATGGGCTCTAGCTAAGTATTTAGTAGAGACCTGGCAAAGTGAAGCTTAAATCGGGCCTTTAGGTAACTGAGGTAATAAGTAGCCATTAAAAGGCACATGACTAACTAAATAAACGGTCTTTTGTTATTCACAGCCCACCTGTTGCTCTCTGGTAGTAAGGGGCTGACTGCATTGTAAGCCAACTGGAAAACATTTCTTTAGTAGGGATTTAGGACAGTGTTTCTCCAACTTGAATAATGTACCATCTCCTTTAAAAGAAAAACAAAAAGCAAAACAATGAAAAACAAACAAAAGAAATAAAAGAAAACAATTATCCTGGGCCTCTACTGTTTGACCTAGGTTACTTTTGTTACACTTACTTGTGTATGTAAAACAAGGTATAAACTCTAGCTATAGGGGAGGCCTTTATTGTTGTTTTTGAAATTCAATCCATTTATTTATTTAGTTTTTTTTTTATTTTGTTTTCGTTTTTGTTTTTTGAGAGAGCATGCACACTAGGAAGTGGGGGAAGCGGCAGAGAGAGAAGGGGACAGAGGATCCAAAGCAGGCTCTGCACTGACAGCAGAGAGCCCCATGCAGGGGTTAAGCTCATGAACCCTGAGATCATGACCTGAACCAAAGTCAGAGGCTTAACTGACTGAGCCACCCAGGTGCCCCATTTATTTATTTTTAAGTAGGTGTCAAGCCCCAGAGGGGAGCTCAACATAGGACTTGAATTCACTACCCTGAGATCAAGACCTGAGCTGAGAGGTGTCTGGGTGGCTCAGTTGGTGAGCATCCGACTTCAGCTCAGGTCATGATTTCACGGTTCGTGAGTTCAAGCCCCACATCAGGCTTCCTGCTGTCAGCACAGATCCTGTTCCCCCCTCTCTCTCTGCCCCTATCCGACTCACACTGTCTCTCACAAAAATAAATTAAGAAAACAAAAACAAACAAAAACCCAACAACCTGAGCTGAGATCAAGAGTCAGGAGCCCAACTGACTGAGCCACCTGGGCACCCCTCAATCCATTTATTGACATGGATATTGTACATAATTTACAAATCCGCACTTCTGGCACTCTGCCAGAACTTTTCTGGAAAAGCCTCCTCCTTCCTCAATCATATTTTCTACAGGTAACGTGAAGTCTCTGTCTGTGCTTTGATGGTTATAGCTGACAAACACCTGTCTGTTGCTCTCCCTAAGTGCTGGGCAAAGCCAGTGGAGGTCCCGTCCGAAGTGTCTCTGAGGAGGGAGTTAGACACAGGGACAAAATCGTAGCGGTTGCACATGGCCACGGCAACCCTCTCCCACCCTCACTCTTCCTCATCATGTTTGTTTCCTTTTGGCGAACGGCTGCTCCACAGTTGTCCGTAGCCGAAGCGTCCTGCCTTCCCACACCGAAGCCGAAGGGTCCCAGGGGGGCCCTATGTCCTTCCTCTGACTGCCCGGCCACAACCGAAGGGTAATTAATGCATGACCTGCTCCTGGCCAGTTGGATTCTGTCTCCAGGGAAGATTCTTGAGGGAGAAAAAACTGTTGGAATCCACTCATCTGGCGGCGGACGCTGACCAAATGGCTAAACAGTACTTGCAGTTTCAGTTCTTTTCCGGTTCTTGTTCTATCTTGGTTATTTGTCCTGAATCTAAAGCTCGACCTAGTGCTTCCTTCAATAAATTCCCTTTGTTCTTTTTTTTTTTTTTAAATATTTATTTATTTTTGAGAAAGAGAGAGAGTGAGCAAGGGAGGGGCAGAGAGAGAAGGAGACAGAATCCCACGCAGGCTCTGTGCCATCAACGCAGAGCTCCACACGGGGCTCGAACTCACCAACTGTCAGATCATGACCTGAGCGGAAACCAAGAGCCCCACACTTAACAGCCAGAGCCACCCAGGCGCCCTTCTCTTTGTTCTTAAGGTAAGTCGATCTCCAAGCTATAAACAGAGAAAAACAAGAGCACACCAGGGAGCTTAAGAGACTGTACAGCAAATTGCCATTGTGTGAAAAAGAATGGCATAAAAGGAAAATATTTACTAAATTATCCCAAGAGTGTAAGTGAGGGGTAGAATCTGGGAAATAGGAGTAGCAAGAGAGATTTTTCACTATACACCTATTTATGACTTTTGACTTTTGAAGCATGTGAATATATTATCTGCTCAAATATTGAAAATGTTACAAGTCATGAAAGCACCAACAAACAAGAAATATTAGCAATAAAATAATTTTTAAAAGTTGGCTACTTACAGTAGGTGTTCAGGGAAGACTTGTCTGAGGAAGTAGCATTTAAACTGAGTTCTGAATGACAAGAAATTAGCCATACCATAATCCTGGTGAAGAGCAGTAGAAGCAAAAGGAATACAGAGGTCTTAAGGTGAGAAAGAGCTTTGCCAATATGTACAAGATAATGTAGGAGCCAGATCATGAAGGACTTTGTAAACCAGAGTAAAGACTTTAGCTTTTTTTTTTCTTTAAGAATGTATTTTATTTTATTATTTTTTTACAAGCTTTAATTCCCTTATTTTTTAAAAATGTTTATTTATTTATTTTTGAGAGAGAGAGTGTGTGTGAGTACAAGCAGGGGAGGGCCAAACAGAGAGGGAGATACAGAATCCGAAGCAGGCTCCAGGCTCTGAGCTGTCAGCACAGAGCCTGACGTGGGGCTCGAACCCACGAACCGTGAGATCATGACCTGAGCCGGAGTCAGACGTTTAACTGACTGAGCCACCCAGGTGGCCTTCACTGTATTTTTCTAGTATAAAACTAGGTGGTGGCCACAGCTGGAGCCTGGGTCCTCTGCACAGACTCCAGTGTGGGTCTTTACAACATGGTCAGTGAATTCCTGATAGGGAGGCTTGGAGTACACAGTCTCTTTCCAGAGGCCAGGGGTGAGATAGCTGTAGGTCTTGGAAATGGCATCAAAGAGGCCTTGGCTGGAAAAGGGAAAACAGCAGGAGGGGGGTGGTGGATCCATCTGACACAACGCCCCTGATGCAGAGCGAAGCTCTTGAACTCCAAGGAACAGAGGCCACTTGAGGCTGGTCTGAAGTGCATTAGGGGGGCCTGCCTCTCTCTCTGAAAATACACCAATACACACTGAGTATGATTAAGTGGAGCCGAGAGAGGGAAGACTTTATGTTTAAGTGATCTCTACACCCAGCATGGGGCTTGAACTTCCAACCCCGAGATCAAGAGTCGCATGCTCCACTGACTGAGGCAGCCAGGTGTCTCAGGATGGTAGCTTTTAATCTAAGTGCAATTAGGAAGCCAGTAGAGGATTTCGAGAAAGGGAGAAAGGAAATTTAATTTACGTCTGTAAAAGACCATTCTGGCACCTGTGTAGAAGATGAATTTATAGATGGCTACAACAGGACATGAGGAGACCCCTGAGGACAGTGTAGAGTATTCCATGAGAGACAAGGGTGGGAGCAGGGCACACAGTGTGAAGAGGTCACATTGGGGTTTTTTAGGTGGAGTTAATAGGAATTACTGGTGGATAGCATGCAGAGTTAACAAAAAGAGGAATCAAGGATGATCACTGGGGGGCGCCTGGAGGGCTCAGTCGGTTGAGCATCCGACTTCGGCTCGGGTTATGGTCTCAGAGTTTGTGAGTTCGAGTCCCACATCGGGCTCTGTGCTGACAGCTCAGAGCCTAGAGCCTGCTTCGGGCTCTGTCTCCCTCTCTTTGCTCCTCCCCTACTCATGCTCAGTCTCTCTCTCTCTCTCTAAGAATAAATAAATATTAAAAAAATAAAAAAGGATGATCACTGGATCTTTAAAGAAACTGAGCAGATAGCAGTACCATAACTTGGATTCAGGAAGACAGAGGAGGAACAGCATTTTCGGGGGAAATTAGAGATGCCTACAAGCTATCCTAGAAGAGATGTCGAGAAGGCATTTGCATGCACAAGGCAAGACAGAGTTCACGGGGTACATCAAGTGAGGCAGGAAGTTGGAACTGTGAGTCACTGACATGCAGAGCATGTGTAAAGCCTCAAGACTGAGTGAGCTCACCTAGGCATAGTGGGCTCTGCACTGGTCCCTGGACACCCCACTTTGAGGAATATATGTATCTTTTGAAACTGCTTTATTGATTCACATACCATGCAATTCAGTGGGGTTTATTATATTCATGGAGTTATGTAACCATCACCACAATCTAATTTTAGAACATTTTTGCTTCCCCTAAAAGAAACCCCCATCCATGTTACCGTTCACTCTCCATTTCCTGCCCACTTCACTTCCCAGCCCTCACCCTGGCCAGCCACGAATCTGTCTTCTATCTCTAGAGATTCACCTATTCTTGACATTTCATTTAAGTGGAATCATACAATACATAGTTCTCGTGACTGGCTTTTTTCACTTAACATGGTGTTTTCAAGGTTTGTCCATGTTGTTTCAGAATTCATTTCTTTTTAAGTCTGAAGAACAGTCCATCATATGGATATACCACACGCTGCTTATCCATTTGTCAGCTGATGGGCATTTGCGTAGCTCCTACTTTTTGGCTGTTATGAATAATGTTGCTATGAACATTTGCATATACGTTTTTGCGCAGATGTATTTTTTCATTTCTTTTGGGTAATGTTCCCCCAAAACTCATATTTTGAAGTCTCCACCTCCAATATTTCTGTATTTGGAGATAGGACCTTTATGGAAGTAATTAAGGTTGAATGAGGTCATAAGGGTGGGGACCTGATCCCACAGGATTAGTGTCCTTGTAAGAAGAGACAAGAGAGAGCTATTTTCTCTCTTTATGTCATGTGAGGACACAGTGAGAAGACAGCCACCTGCAAGCCAGGAAAGAGGTTCTCACCAGGAATCAAACTGGCTGGCACCTTAACCTTGGATCTGAGCCTTCAGAACTGTGAGAAAAGAAACTTCTGTTGTTTAAGCCACTCACTTTGTGGTATTTTGTTACAGCAGCTCACACCAACACATGACAGGTAAATCCTAGGAGTGGCATTGCTAAATCATATGGTGATCTTGTACATTTTGAGGAATATATACTTAAGATATACTCCCTTAGGTGTACAAAATGTATAGAAAAGTATATATTTACTTTTTTATTTTATTAACATTTTTCTTTATTTTTGAGAAAGAGAGACAGGGTGCAAAGCAGGGGAGGTGCAGAGAGAGAGAGAGGGAGGCACATAATCTGAAGCAGGCTCCAGGTTCCAAGCTTTCAGCACAGAGCCCAATGCAGGACTTGAACCCATGAACCGTGATATAATGACGTGAGCCAAAGTCAGGCGCTTAACCAACTGAGTCACCTAGGCACCCTTATAAAAGTGTCCTTATTGCAGCAGCATTTATAATAGAAAAAAGTTGATTAAATCACATTCTGTGAGTGGAACAAAACTATATACTATAAGGACGTATAGACGTAGATATAATATTTACAGATACAGATATTAACAAAATACTTTTTTGAGATATTTGTGTTCTTCCACCTCTATCTTCTCCATCCTTACTTCCAGAAAGGTAGCAAGGCCATTTTGTGCTTTCTTGCCTCTGGGAAATATTATGATTCTAAGACTAAAAGCAATTTCTTGCAAGATACTTCCTTTTCTGAATTAATTTTCCTCAAACCTGAGCCTGTGGAGGAGATCAGTCTGGGTGTCCTGGAAGAGGGGTATGGAAAAAAGGAGCAGTGACTTTCAGGGCAAAGAGAAAAGAGAGATTCTGGGAAGGGAGCAAAAGCCAGAAGTTCCCATGATTGTGGGTAGCGCTCCTGGGGATGGGCAAGACTCTGGAGAGGACGGACTGGCCAGTAACATCCCCACTCCCTTCCGCGTGAATTTTTTGAGGACACAAACATTCAATCCACCATCCCAAGAGAAGTGAAAAAAAACATATCCATGCAAAACATTGTACACAAATGTTCATAGCAGCATTCCCATGGCAAGGAAGCAGGAAGGTGTCAGACTTGGAAGGATCTTTGTCAGCTTTCACAATAAAGCTGTCAATGGTGTCTGTGAAGCCTGGAGATGAGACACCCTGAGGCACTTCTTAAATCTAAAAGCTGGTAAAGTGGCCCCTCTCTGCCTGAGATTAAATTTTCTGCTAGTGTTGATTCTTTTTCCCTTTTGGGAGAATCCTAAAAGGAAAGTAAAAGAAATAAAAAGGCCAAAAAAATCAAAATAACATTGAGAATGGAAGGGCTCTGTTAGCTGCCTCAGTCGACTTCGGCTCAGGTCATGATCTCATGGTCTGTGAGTTTGAGCACTTTGTCGGGCTCTGTGCTGACAGCTCAGACCCTAGAGCCTGCTTCTCCCTCCCTCTCTGCCCCTCCCCCGCTTGCACTTTCTCTCTCTCTCTCTCTCTTTCTCAAAAATAAATAAACAATAAAAAAAAATTTTTTTTTAAAAGGAAGAGCTCTGTTAGTGGATGAGAGAGATTCTGGAATACGGAAAGCAGATTACTGACAAATCAAAGCAGTGCAGATAAAGCCATAGCTAAATATATGCAGAGAAGTGGTTGTGGCTGACACAGGATCCAACAGGCTCAGTAAAACCAGATGTATAAGCAGAATAATGCCCGCACCAAAGATGTCTGGGTCACCATCCCCAGAACTGTAAATATGGTAGGTTTTATGGCAAAGGGGATGAAGGTTGCAGATGAAATTAAGTTGCTAATTGGATGACCTTAAAACAGGGAGATTATCCTGAATTGTCCAGGTGGACCAATGGAATTTCAAGGATTTTTCCAAGTGGGAGGGGGAGGCAGAAGGGGAGAGTCAAGGAAGATGTGAGGCCAGAAACGAGGTCAGAGTGTTGTGATGAGGTCAGAGTGTTGTGACGTGGAACGGACTCCATCCACCATTTCTGACTGTGTCGATGGAGGAAGGGGACCATGAGCACGGAATACAGGTGGCCTCTAGAACTACCAGAAAAGGCAAGGAAGATTCCTTGCCTGGAGGAGGATTCCCTACCTGGAGCCTCCAGACAGCAACACCACCCCGCTGACACCTTGCTTTTAGCCCAGCGAGAAGGATAGACTTCTACTGAAGAAGCAACAACAAAACAAGAAAATATAGAAAAATTTAATTTAGAGGAGACAGGAATAATTAAGGGAAGAGAGAACACCTTAAAATAAAATAAACCATAACCTTAAATAGTATCATCAGAGAGATTTGAGAAGCTATTGAATTCAATCTATGACAGATGTTGTTTACCTACCCAGAAAGTCATTTCCTTGCTTTTCCCTGTGGTAAGAACCTTGATACTTTCTCCCTGTTTCATGGCCCCGTGCTTCAGGGGAGGCAGAATTCTCTCTTACTCTGAGGAGGTGAGACTTTTTTCTGACTTTCAACTGATTGGATGAGACCCACCCACATTATGGAAGGCAATCTGGTTTGCCCAGTCTACTGATTCAACCGTTAATCTCACCTAAAACACTCCTTCACAGCAATATCTATACTAGTGTTTGACGAAATATTTGGGTGCCATGGCCTAGCTTAAGCTGACATATAAAATTAATCTTCACAACTAGTATGCTGAGAGGACAAGTTGCCATGCCAGAAGGTGCCAACGTTGCATGATATAAACACCTGCCACTGTGGAACATCTCTACAGAAGGCTGACTCCCTGGCTAGGAGGAGGACTGACTTTGAAGAAGATTATAAAAATGTTACAATGAGAGAATTAATGAATTAGACACTAATGAAATCAAATAAATCTCCTGAAATTTAGTGGGCTTACCTGATCTTGATCTTCTATCAAGTTACCCAAATGATTTCTGTGTTAAAATAGTTGTTAGGGTACCAATTAGGGTACCAATAACAAAGCCCAAGAAAGTAAACGTAGACACAGAGAGAGTAGGTAGCACAAGAAGAATAGGCAAATACAGATAATCAAGGAGGGGGCAATCAAAGGAGTAAGGAACTCTGGAAGGAAGAAGAGACTAGCTAATAGAAAAGAACTGGCAGTTCTTTGGGTACCTGAGTGGCTCAGTCGGTTAAGTGTCTGACTTGGGCTCAGGTCATGATCTCATGGTTTGAGTTTGAGCCCCTGTGCTGACACTGCAGAGCCTGCTTCAGATCCTCTCTCTCCCCCTCTCTATGCACTCCCCTGCTTGCGTGCTCTCTCTCTCTCTCTCTCTCAAAAATAATTAAACATTAAAAAAAATAAAAATGTCCTCCAGCCTTCATGAGCGCAAGAAGCTCGATCACGATAGTGATACGGCCCATTCAAAGACAAGCCTATAGTCTAACAAAGTTAGGTTTATTAAGTTGCCGAAACAAGAAAGACCACACACTAGAGGGACAGGATGAGTCTAACTGGAAAAAAAAAAAAAGGGAAGAGACTGGGATAACATAGGATTGGGTGCAGTATAGGTAAGAATTAAGCAGGCTCTGGTCTGGGCTATGAAGCAGACTCCAAGGTTTGGAACTTTTGACAACTACCAAGTTAAAATAAACGTGGAATGTTGTATCTGAAAACCCCTGTTTGGAGTTCTATACCTATGTAGGAAAAGTGTCAGAATGATCCACATGGCTCAGCTCTGCCAGGCAGGAGAGGGATGTTCCATTCTCACTGATAGGATTTCAAACAACAAACCTTCTGAAAGTTTTGTTTTAGGGAGCAAGGTTTTTTCATCCTATGTCCTTTCATTAATCAACAAAAGCAGTTTTTACAGTTTCACAGTGGATATCTCTCTATGTACTGAAATTCTTCTCAACTTTAACAGTCAGTTAAATGCTACCTCCCTTAGTTGTTATTCAGTTTCCTCTTGGGTGGACAAAGGCTTCTTATTTTCAACAGGTAATACCAACACCACAGGTCTTGTGTGCTTTAATCATGTACCAGACCCCACTGCTCAACGTTTATTTGTGTCATTTCATTTGATCCTCATAACCACTGGGCTAGTTCCATAGGAGAAACCCCACGCTTAGAAATTAACATGCTTATGGAATTTGCTTTTCCTATTATTGTATTTACTTTCATTATGCCTGTTTTGCCTGCTTGATTGTTACCATTTCAGTTTTTGAGGCATCAACACTATCTTCTTATCTGTGACCACATGCCTCTGATGTGGTAGACTCTCAATAAACATGGAACTGAATCAAGTAAGTTGGAACGTGCGCGTTCATTGGGTTGTTCTGCCGTCCTGGGTTTGGAGGACTCCGCTAGAGCAGCACGGGAGCGGAGAGCTTGCCCAGATTTGGGTACGCAGACGAAACCTCCGACTCTGAAGCCGCTAGTTTGCTATGGTCATGCCTAACCTCCAGTTGCCACCGCCCACCCAGTAGAGGCGGGACTTCCTGTCTCCCTAAAGAAGCACTTCCGGCTGGGACCGGAAGCCTCGCTGCAGCCCGGCGCGTGTGAGGGTCGGTTCACGAACAACCCGGGCTCTCTGCCCTCAGGTGAGCTTCTGAGGGGCTGCGGGAGCCAAGCGTTCGTGGCCGGCCAGTGGCCAGTGCGTCACCCTGCAATGCTTTGGTCCTTTAATCCTTTCCTAGAAACTTCTTAGGTTGTCAGAGTCGGGCTTTGCTTGCTCCCTGCCGCCTCGACCAGACCCAGACCTGCCGGCTGGAAGGGAGTCCGGGCCGGCGAGCGGGCGGGGCCCTTGCTGGGGCCGCGGGCGAGGGAGCGGCATTGGCGGCGCCGTCCCTCCCTTTACCGGGAAACCTTGTTGGCGGGTTACTTTGGACGAAGTGAAATAGCTCAGATTAGAGAAACAGCCCTGAAGTTCCGAATCATTTAACATTTGTGACGGAGGAGGAATAACGCGCAGTGGGTGGAGAACGTTTAACATTTTGAAGCAGTGCTTACTACCAACTGCGGACCGTTCCGAGTTGTGGGTGGGTGCACATGAGGATGCGACATCCCTGTCCCCACAGAAACAACAGTCTCCTCAGGAAGGCAGGGTTCACAAATGCCAGACTGTTAAGGTGAAGACGGGGGAGATAAAGATGAAGGGCGCAGACTCTTTGTTTGACATTAACTTAGCTAAGACCGCTGTGATTTGACATCTGTCTCGACGTCGTTTTGGTTTTAACCTTTCTGTCTGTTTTCATAAACAGCTGTCCTCGGGGTTTTTAAAAATCCATGTCAACAGCCTCTGCCTTTTGACAGGCAGGTTTTTGTACTTACTCGTTGTCATTACTGAGGTATTTGTTCAGGCCCAAACTTTGGGAGCCCTCCGTGACTCATCTCTTTCGCATCACACATCCAGTCTGTCAGCAGATCGTATGGACTTCACCTGCAGAATCTGTCCAGACTCCCACCCCCTTCTCAACTTTACAGCCATCTCGCACCCGGACTGCTGGGGAGCCACCTCACTAGTCTGCCTTTTCTTCTTTCAGTCTCTTTTCGTCCCTCATCTTGGTGATCCTCCTTAAAAAAAAATAAAAATCAGATTATTTTCCCCCTCGTCTCAAAAATCCTCCGAGGACTACTGGGGTGCCTGCGTGGCTCAGTCCATTCTTGATCTCAGGTCTCGATTTCAGAGTGGTGGATTCAGGCTCCCCAGCTAGGTGTGAGGCATACTTAAAAAAGAAAAAGAAAAAAAAAAATCCTTCAAAGGATGCCCATTTCATCCAAGAGTGAGAGCCAAAGCCGGTAGAGTGACCCCCAAGGCCCTGTAGGATCCTCTCCTGCGTTACCTCCGATCTCTCTTGCTGCTTCCTTTCATTGCTCTCCTCCAGGGCCTCCTCAAGCACATGCCAGCCTCAGGGTATTTGCACTTGGGGTTCTTTTGCCTGGAAGTCTTCCCTCCATCCGTCTCTATGGTTCAGAACCCTTCCTCCCTCCTGTTTTTTGGAATATTACCTTGTCAGCGAGGTCTCCTCTGGCATCTCCTTCTCTGACATCTCCATGGCCCTGTTTGTCATCGTGTTTCCCATCATGTGATAGGCCATGCGGTTTATTCATTTATCTGGTTTACTGTGTTTCCCCCACTAGGATAGAAGCTTCATGAGGGCAGATATTTTTGTTTAGTTTACTGCTGTACTCCTGGTGCCTGAGACAGTATCTGGCTTTCAGTAGGCTTCCCATTTGGACTTTTTCTACCATCTTATACTTTGTACTTTCTGTGCTTCCCCCCCCCCCCTTGCCATTTTTTGGACTGTGGTTGGATTTTGTTTTGTTTTCTCTCTTCGTATTTTCTTTTTTACTTCTTTGGAAGATGTATTACTCTATATATACTCTATTTCTGTTTTTATACCAGTTAACCTTTTATTATTTTTTATTTATTTTATTATTTTTTAATGTTTATTTTTGAGAGACCGAGCGCGAGTGGGGGAAGGGCAGAGAGAGAGGGAGGCACAGAATCTGAAGTGGACTCCAGGCTCTGAGCTGTTAGCACAGAGCTGGATGCGGGGCTTGAACTTACAGACCATGAGATCATGACCTGAGCTGAAGTCGGGTGCTTAACCTACTGAGCCACCCAGGCGCCTTGGTTAACCTTTCAAATTTAATTTCGAATTTCACTGTGAATACGTAATTGAATCTAATCCAATGTTTGTTTTTATTTTTGAGAGAGTACAAGCGGGGGAGGGGCAAAGAGAGAGAGAGACACAGACTCTGAAGCAGGCTCCAGGCTCTGCGCTGTCAGCACAGAGCCCCACAGAGGGCTTGAACTCACAGACTGTGAGATCATGACCTGAGTTAAAGTCAGATGCTTAACCGACTGAGCCACCCAGGTATCCCAATCTTTATTGAATCTTAACCCTGCAAAACAATATGGTTTTTACCTTTAAGTTACGGATTTAAACAGGCTTCTTGGATCATCTCAATTCTTAATTATTTTTGTAAGATGTGAATGTTGGACAATAAAACTAGAGTTGTTACCATTTTCTGGTGGTTTTGATTTTTTCCTTCTTTTATTAAAGTCAGTTTATCATACACTTTAATAGAATATTTGTTGTATTCTTAGCACTTCAAAGTTTATTTTTTTAAAAACATATTGTACTTCCCCTACCTTACCATTTTTTTGGGAAATCTGCAATAATGCGTTTGTCTCTAATGGAGAGTCCATTAAAAAATAATATGGTAGACATATTATTGAGTGTGAAATGAATATGACCCAGAAAATAAGTAAGGTCTACTAGAAAAGACATTATAGTTTGCCAGTTCTTAGGAGTGACTGGGTTGGATTTGTGGAGGAATGATTTGGGAAGACTTGCTGATATTTGAAAGTGTGTACAGAAAGGGCACTAAGTTTAATTTTATTCTCTTTTATATAGTTTTCTCCTAAAAATTGTGGGTTTGGTGTAGATGTAAGTTATCGGTGTTTTAGAGAAAAGACGTGCCTATAGCTTCTTAGGAAATGTTTAAAACTTTTTGGAGGATGTCCTTAAAATTACACGAGACAGTTCAGTATGTGAAGGCAAAGGAACTACTGTGAGGACGGAGTACAACTTGGAGACAGGCTTTGACATTAGGCATAAAAGAACAGCAAAACGTACTAAATGAAATAAGGCAGTCCCAAAAGACAGATACTGTTTGATCCCACTTAGATATCTAGAGTAGTCAAGTTCATAAGAAACAGAAGTAGGGGCTAGAGTTTCAGTTTTACTAAATAGAAAAGTTTCCATGATTGGTTGCACAACGTTAATGTATCTAATGCCACTGAGCTGTGCACTTTAAAACGGCTCAGGTCATGATCTCATGGTTCATGAGTTCCAGACCCCTGGGCTCTGCGCTGAATGCGTGAGCCTGCTTGGGATTCTGTCTCCCTCTCTCTCTGCCCTTCCCCTGCTCGCTCTTTCTCAAAGTAAACTTAAAACACAATGGTTATTAAGATGAGAAATTTTGTTATGTGTATTTTACCACAACTAAAAAAACTTTTTTAAAAAGGACGATAGATGGATCCTGCACTCCCTACCCCACCTGCACCCCTCCCCTCCCTCCCCCGCCAGCCACCAATGCTGGAGGCACCTCAGAGCTACGTGTTTCCAGTGGAACTCTGGGGTTTGGGCTTCCCCTCACTTAGCCCCACCAGGGGCTGCCAGGTGTAGGCACAATGGTGGGCCTGGGGGGGCGGGGACCGAAACCTGGAGGACGTGGGAAGGCCGGTGCACCGGAGCCAGAGTGCCTGTTGAAGGTGCCAGCGATGTGGAAATCTAAAAGAAAGATAGTCTCTCACTGGGATGACAGGGATGGATATTAAGATACTGAAACAGAAGTTGATAATGAAAGTGGAGAATCACAGAGGGGGACACACTCTGATGTTCTCACTCTGCAGGGGACTCATTCTCACAGTAGCGGTTCGTTGAGGAGAAAGAGTGGGATGGTGAAGCTTTACGTCCAAAACAATTCATTTTCTGTGGCCTGTGAGTCATTGCTTCGAGCCCTTCAAGAACTGCCTGTCTCACTCCAGCTCCATGTTGCTGCAGAATCGGTCCAGGCCACCCTTCGTTTAGAGCTTCCTCAGGTGCAACCAAAGAGAAATGGGGACTAGGGATGCACTTAAGGGCCCTTGGGGCTTGGAGGAAAGGGGATCTGTCTCTAAGCCGAAATCTGCTGCCAGCTGCCCCGGGCCCCTGGGTGAGGATAGCCCGAGCCTGGGTCCTCATAGGGGTCTCAGGAACCCGCTGCCCCACTGCAGTCAGCAGCAGACCACTTGGTTTAGATGTGGCCGCAGAAGAGAGAGAGAACATCTTACCAGACCAGACATCCCGGGACCGAAAATCTGAGACGGACGGGAAGGTGGCCTAAGAAGAAAAAGGTCCTGCAGAACCATCTGTAAGGGCAGAAAAGAACGTGGAGTCTGAGCCTCCAAGCACATCAAAAACCGCTACTGAGGCAGAGCTTAAAGACTGGTTGGACAGCATGATTTCCTAACATAAAAAAAGGAAAAAGAAAATGAAAAAAAAGTCCATAAAGCAGAGTTCGGTTGCCTTGACAGTAAGGGCAGGCCCAAGGCTGTCCGTCAGGAGCGGCCGATTTACGGGCATGCCTCGAGCCCGTTTGCGCCATCATGCTTGCCCCAATAAACACCTACCTCTGTGTCCCCCAGCATCTGAAACTATACATTTACGAGGCTCCCTGCATTCGTTGTGTGGCTTAGTAATCTAATAGATTCTCGAGGGCAGCCGACATTACGGCTCTTGTTTCCAGCCCCCTTCCTTTCAATGTTTGCAGCCTAGCAGGTGCTGCTGACAGAATAGGAGCAAACAACAAGGCATGTATTTGGCCAAAATAAAGGAACGCTGGTCTGTGAGGGGAAAAAAAGGACAGCAGATGGGTTTGTTTAAAATTGTGCTAAACAGCAGGGCGCCTGCCTGGCCCAGTTGGTGGAGCATATGACTCTTGATCTTGGGGTGGTGAGTTCGAACCCCATGTTGGGGGTAGGGCTTACTTAAAAAATTGTGCTACATACTTGGAAATTGTTATATTTTGCGTAGTAAGTTAAAAGCAGATGATATTTTTGCCCTTAAATGTTGAAAGGATTCCCAAGTTCGGTATCTAGTCTCTCCACATGAACCTCCAATCAGTGAAACCCACGTACATTTCCCTACCTAGAAAGTTTGTTTTCCTACTGCCTGCAGTCCATTCTGACAGCTTCCTCAGGGCGTGGTTTCCACACGGAGCCTTCCCTCACTCTTCACCCATGTGGTTCTCTTCCATCACTGATTTTGGTCCTTGCATTTTTAATTTTAGGTCTTGGTTTTTTGCTGTTGGTTATCTCTCCTGATTAGACTATAAGCTCCTTTTAAGAGCATGTCTTCTCTTCCTTGTGTTCTTTGTAACAGGATAATAAATGCAAGGACTCACAGCTGAGCCAAGGTCACTGCCTGGAGCTCCTAGGTCTGTTAGGTGCGGCTCCCATCGATGTTGTTTGCTACTTGGTAGGTGTCAGTGTGTGAACGATCTTCAGACCTCACACCAATTATTTTAGTACAATTTTGAATTAACTTAGGGAAAGATTGAGGGACATCTATTTGGAAAGGTAATGGAAGTCATATTGAAAAATCTTTTTTTCTAGCATTAATTCACAAAGTGCCAGTACTTTTTACCTCTTCTGTTGTGCATCAGACATTTTTTTGGATCTCTTGGTGGTTAAAGAAGGTGGGAAATGAGATAACTGATTTTAGAATCCATACCAATGAGCAGTGTAGACTACTGCAATTAAACTTCCTCATGTCGGGTACTGTTATTCTGAATTTGTAATGTATTTCTTTGGGTTTATGGACTATTTCCCCGTTATCTAAATATGGAATATAGGGGCGCCTGAGTGGCTCAGCCGGTTGGGCATCCAGCTTCGGCTCAGGTCATGATCTCATGATTTGTGGGTTTGAGCCCCGCCTTGGGCCCTGTGCTGGCAGCTCAGAGCCTGGAACCTGCTCTGGATTCTGTGTCTCCCTCTCTTACTCTGCCTCTTTTGCTCAGGCTCTGTTTCTCTCAAAAATAAATAAACATTTAAAAAAATTTAAATATAGAATCTAATTTATGATGTTAAGTGTCTTAGTCATTAAGAGATGTTAATGGCTAACATTTATTATTTTTTAACTGCTTTATTTATTTTTGAGAGAGAGAGAGAGAGAGACTGAGTTCGAGCAGGGTCGGGGGAGGTGAGGGCAGAGAGAAGGAGATGCAGAATCTGAAGCAGGCTTCAGACTCTAAGCTGTCAGCACAGAACCGTGAGATCATGACCCTAGCCAAAGTCGGATGATGCTCAACTGACTGCACCACCCAGGTGCCCCAGTAAATTATTTATTTTTAAAGTTTATTTATTTTGAGAGGGAGAGCGCAAGCAGGGGAGGGGCAGAGAGAAGGAGGGATAGAATCCCAAGCAGGTTCTGTGCCATCAGCGCAGAGCCCAATGTGAGGCTGGAACTCAAGGACTGAGGCACCCAGGTGCCCCAATGGCTAACGTTTATCAACTCTTGATGGTGAGCACTTCTACACATTCATTTGGACTAATGAAAGGCTTTATGCATAGTTGGATCGACTCCACTTTCCTTCTTGGCCTTATTTTCAGACAAATTTTTTTCCACATAGTCGCAAAGGTACCTCTCAGCTGTTCTAGTGGGGTTTTTTTGTTTGGTTTGGTTTTTGAGAGAGAGAGAGAGGGCACAAGTGAACGAGGGGCAGGGGGGAGAGAGAGAGAAGCAGGGCTCACCCAAAGTGGGGACTTGAACTCATGAACTGTGAGCTGAGATCAAATGCTTAACCGCCTGAGCCACCCTCTCAGCTATTCCAGGTTTAAGTGGTCCTTTTGTTTTAGGTCTTGGCAAAGAGAGAGAAGGATCCTCTCTTCAGGAGCCCATATCACTTTCTAAAAGGTTGGCTCCGCTTGGGTTAGGGTCTTCACGTATGGGCCAGTTGCTGCATTCGAGGAAATGGAGGTGAGGAGTCACTATATTGGCCATTGTGTACCATGTGTCCACTCCTGTGGTGGGTGAGTGACAGCCCACCAGGCAGAGAAAGTACACTCCCCACAAGGGGAAGATTTGCTGGGCTAAAAACAGCAGAAAATAGGTGGGAACCATTTCGATAGCATAAATGGAATTCTTCCTCTTTGTTCAGATGCCTTTCCCAGGTTAAGATTCTTCCGCTCTTAGAAGATAACAGAGGCACCTGGGTGGCTCAGTCAGTTGAGCATCTGAGTCTTGATCTCAGCTCATTTCTGAACCTCAGGGTTGTGAGTTCAAGCCCCACACCTCTGTGGTGGGCTCTGTGCTAGGCGTGAAGCCTACATATATCAAAAAACAAAAAACAACAAACAAGCCAGGTATTTCTTAGAAGGATTTGTAGAAGAATTAAATTGTCAACATTTTGAATGAACATTGTAAATAAGATAAAGAAAATGAAAGCATTTTGTAAAGGGCTATGTGGGTTATATAATTTACTTTGTTTATGCCTGCCATGTCCTCAACATTTCTTTGATTCTTTATCCAGCATGAAGACCCCTTTAACAGTCTGATAAAGCCTGTGAGCTCGTTAGAATTTTTTTTTAAGATTTTATTTTTAGGTAATCTCTATACCTAATTTGGGGGGTGAACTCAGAACCGCAAGATCGAGAGTTTCTGACAACACTCTACTGACTGAGCCAGCCAGGCACCCCTAGAATGTTTTTTTAAAAATGTTTGTTTATTTTGAGAAGGAGAGGGGCAGAGAAAGAGAGGAGAGAGAGAATCCCAAGCAGGCTCCATACTGTCCGCCTGGAGCCCCACATGAGGTTCAGTCTCCCAAATCAAGAGATCATGACCCAAGCCGAAATATGAAGTCGGACGCTTAACTGACTGAGCCATCCAGGTGCCCCTAGAATGTTTTTAAATATAGAAAATACACAGGATTTCATATAAAGAACTTATAAAACTCAACATCCCAAAACAAAAAAATCCAGCTAAGAAATGGGCAGAAGATGTGAATAGACATTTTTCCAAAGAAGACATTCAGATGGCTAACAGACGCATGAAAAAATGCTCAGCATTACTCATCATTGGGGAAATACAAATCAAAACTATAATGAGATATCAGCTAGCACCTGGCAGAATGGCTGAAATTAACATAGGAAACAACAGGTGTTGGTGAGGATGCAGAGAAAGGAGAACCCTCTTACACTATTGGTGGGAATGCAAACTGATGCAGCCACTGTAGAAAATAGTGTGGAGGTTCCTCAAACAGTTAAAACAATTGCACCATGAGGTATTTACCCAAGGGTACAAAAATCTACAAAAACACCAATTTGAAGGGATACATTCACCCTGATGTTTACAGCAGCAACATCAACAATAGCCAAATTATGTAAAGATCTCAAATGTTCATCGACTGATGAATGGATAAAAAAGATGTGGTATATGTATATAATGGAATATTACTCAACCATAAAAAAGAATGAAATCTTGCCATTTGCAACCATGTGGATGGGGCTAGAGAGTATTATGCTAAGTGAAGTAAGTCCGAGAAAGACAAATACCAGAAGATTTCACTCCTGTGGAATTTAAGAAACAAACATGGGGAAAAAAGAGGAAAATCAAGAAACAGACTTAAATTTTTTTAATGTTTGTTTATTTTTGAAAGAGACAGAGAATGAGCAGGGGAAGGGCAGAGAGAGGGAGACATAGACTCCCGAAGCAGGCTCCAGGCTCCAAGCTGTCAGCACAGAGCCTGAAATGGGGTTTGAACTCATGAACCGTGAGATAATGACCTGAACCAAAGTTGGACGCTTAATGGACTGAGCCACCTAGGCATCCGAAAACAGACTCTTAGTGATTGAGAACAAACTGATGGTTACCTGACGGGAGGTGGGGAGGGAAATGAGTGAAATAGGTGATGGGGATAGTGCCCTTGTTATGATGAGCACCAGCTATTGTATGGAAGTGCTGAATCACTGAATTCTACACTTGAAACTAATTTTACACTGTATGTTAACTAACTGGAATTTAAATAAAAACTTGGAAAAAATATATAGGATTTTAAATGAAAATCCAGTTATGTGAAATAAAGTTATCCAAATACTTAAAAATTATAATGTAATATGTGTTCGTTAATATTTTAAATGACAATCTAGTGGCAGGTCTAATAAATATTGTAATTTTGAAATAGTGATGCATGTAAAGTATACCTTGGAATATCTTTAATAGCTGTAATTAATTTTTTTGCCTATGCGCACAATTTTGGACAATGCCAAATTTCAGTTAGAGGATACCTTGGGTCAATGGATTTAGGGTAAAAAACACCTGTCTTAGGCTCTGTCCAGGTAATCAGCCCAGTACTCCAACTACCTGATGATGAGAATGAGGTCTTACTCTGTTCTTGTTAGTTGCCCCCGGTTGCATGACTTAAACTATATTTCTTTGACCGAGCTTCCTAGATGCAGCTTTTGGGTTTCTGAGGAATAGCCACTTGGACCTCCATTATTGTGCATCCCCCACTTTTTGGGAGAGTCCTGTATGTTTTCTTGAATACCATCAAGACCAGATATTAACCTGGACCTGCCTTTAGTCTGAGTTTCTGGTGGTCATGACTTAACCACTGAAGATATATTCCCTCTCGTCTTTTATTCCTAATAAGTGTTAGATAATGGCTCAGATGCTAGGCCATTTCCTTTCTTGTCTTCCCAGGTAATGATCAGCCTCATTCTAAAGTAGTCTGCCTCTCAGAGGAATTGAGAAAAATAGTTCCCAGTAGGAATTAAGAAAATGTGATTGAGAGGAATGGATACTAACATTTTATAAAGAGGGAAAAATTGCTCCGACACTGTTGAAATTGGAGAAGAAAGAAGCGTGATATATATAACCAAGGGAATGGAGGAAATAGCCAAATGATTTTAGGAAGGAGTGGTGGCAAAAGCACAGTACCTGAACGTGTGGTCTCAAGTTTCCATTCTGGGAAGAGGCCTGCAGTACCGTGAATATCACTAAAATTTGCTGGGAGAGGGTCATTATTGGAATGAAAATACATGTCTTTGCTCAAAACAATCCAAAGTAAGATTTGAGAGCTCAAGGGTATACATCAGGAAGATGTATATACTTGTTTGGAGCCAAGAGTAGTGACACGAGGGTAGAAAGCACAAGGGACACTACTAGGACCAAGGAGTAGAGGAGATACATAGATTATGCTATATCTCCTTTGGTAAGGAGAATAAGGTGGTTATCATCCTAATGCAGATTATAAAAAAGGCACAAAAATAAGATAAATGATGAAAGATTTCAGCTGTCTTAAATTCTGCCAGAGGCTTATTCCTTTCTCTGGAAAAGACCTGATTTGTGTGTGGGGCTGGTAGAGGTGGAGGGAGAATGTAAGTTCCTTGGCAGAAACAAAACGAGAGGAAAGATTCCTTTGTTTTGAATCCTAATCAACAAGGAAGAAATAAGTGAAGCGAAAGAGCCTGAAATACTGTGGGAAAAGAAACTGCTATTTTTTGAGTCTTCCCAGTGAATAAAATGTTGAATATAATCAGACTGCTTCTTAGGACATTAGGAGGTTATATTTTGAAAAATGAAGAAATACTGTATTCTATTTTTTTTTCATTTTTAAAAAACACAGTGTACTTTTGTGTTTTTTTTAAATATTTATTTACTTTTGACTGAGAGAGTATGAGCAGGGGAGGGACAGAGAAAGAGGGAGACACAGAAACTGAAGCAAGCTCCAGGCTCTGAGCTGTCAGCACAGAGCTGGATGCAGGGCTCGAACTCACAAACACACATGTGAGATCATGACCCGAGCCAAAGTCAGTGCTTAACTGACTGAGCCACCCAGGCGCCCCATAGAAACACAATGTACTTTTAATGAGTTAAGCATACAGCTATTTCCATTAGCGCCTATACACACATTTGCAAACAATTGTCTTAATGAAGCGGTCAGTTGAAGGACGCATTGGCCCTTCATATTAATTTTTAATTGTGCTAAAATACATGGACCGTCTTAACAGTTTTTTTTTTTTTAAGTTTATTTATTTTGCGAGAAAGTGAGGGAGAGGGGAGGGACAGAGAGAAGACGGGGAGAGAGAATCCCAAGCAGGCCCTGCACTGTAAGCGCAGATCCTCATGTGGGGCTCCATCTCAGGAATGGTGAGATCATGACCCCAGCTGAAATCAAGAGACGCTTACCAACTGAAACACCCAGGAACCCTGACAATTTTTAAAAAATATTTTAAAAATCTATTTTTATTTTTATTATTATAAAAATTTTTTAATGTTTATTTTGAGAGAGAGAGAGACAGAGACAGAGTATGAGCAGGGGAGGGGCAGAGAGAGACGGAGACAGAATCTGAAGCAGGCTCCAGGCTCTGAGCTGTCAGCACAGAGCCTGATGCAGGGCTCGAACCCGTGTACCGTGAGATCATGACTTGAGCTGAAGTCAGAGGCTTAATCAACTGAACCACTCAGGTGCCCTGACAAGTTTTTTAAAATACTTAAAACAAATTTTTAAGTTTATTTGGAGGGAGAGTGTGTGTGTGCAGGGAGGGGCTGAGAGAGAGAAAATTCTAAGCAGGCTCTACACTGAGGAGCCTGACGTGGGACTTGAACTCAGGAACTGCGAGATCATGCCTTGAACTGAAATCAAGTCAGATGCTTAACTGACCGAACTACCGAGGCACCCCTGGAGGATTTTTTTTTAAAGTTATCTCTACACCCAGCATGGGGCTCTAACTCACAACCCTGAGAACAAGAGTCTCCTGCTCCACAGACTGAGCCAGCCAGGTGCCCCCAGACCATCTTAACAATTTTCAGGTGTACAGTCGAGTAGTGTTAGGTACACTCACACTGTTGTGCAGTTGTAACTACCATCTGTCTCCAGACCTCCTTTCATTGTGCAAAACTGTAATACCGTAGCCATTAACACTATTTCCCCCTTCCCACAATTCTACTTTCTCCATGAATTTGACTACTCTAGGTACTTCTTTTAAGTGGAATCATGCAGTATTTGTCCTTTTGTTACTGGCTTATTTCACTTAGCAAGATGTCCCCAGGGTTCTTTCATGTAGTAGCATGTGACAGAACTTCCTTTCTTTTTAAGGCTGAATAATATTCCACTATATGTGTATACCACATTGTGGTTATCCATTCGTCCGTCAATGGATATTTGGGTTAGTTCAAACTTTTGGCCATTTGTGACTAACAGCACTGTCTACATGGTTGTACAAATATCTGCTTGTGTCCTTCCTTGCAACTCTTTTGAAAGTATTTTATTTGAGGAATTATGTAGTCATGTCATCATGAAGAACATACAGGAAATGGTTTCCATTTTTAAAAACAGGTTAAGAAAAAGATCAGTATACTGAGTGAAGGATGTGAACAGGTAATTCATAGGAAAGGAAAGGGAACCAAAATGAATAGATGCTCAGCTTCCCTCATAAAAGGAAATGCAAATAAAATGTGTATTTCACTTCTCAGACTGACAAGTAACCAAGCATTTGATAGTATTCTGTCAAGGGCGATGCTATGATGATCCAGGGCCTTGCATACAGTGCTGGAAGGATTGTGAGTTGGTACAGCCACTAAAAAGGGACATTTGTTTTTAGCTCTCAACATTAAAAATGCTCTTACCCTTGGACTCATCAATACCCAGTTTGAGAGTGTTCCCTAGAAATATTTTTGCACAGATCTAAAAAAAAAAATAGAGCAGGTTTAATCTTTGCAGTATTATTTATCATAGCAAAAACTTGGAAGTAACCCAAGTCCATCAGTTTGTGAACACTGGTTATATAAATTATGGTGTATTTATACAAATGCTGTGCAACCATAAAAAATTTAAAAGCTTCTGACACGGCCGTGGGTAAATTTCCAGGCTATATTATTAAATGAAAATGTAAGGAACAGCAACACATACATAGTATGGTATCATTTGTGTAAAGAAAGAAAAAATTATATCAGCTTGTATAAGCCCAAAATGTGTGTGGAAGTATATATAAGATACTAATAAAACTGTTGCCAGTGGGAAGAGCTGATGACTAGCAGGAATGAAAGGGAAACTTTGAGTGTATTCCCTTTTATTCTTTTGAGTATCATCTATTTGAAAAATTAAGTGAGGGGGCACCTGGGGGCCTTTGTCGGGTAAGCATCCAACTTGGGCTCAGGTCTGATTTCACAGTTTGTGAGTTCGAGCTCCACTTGGGGCTCTGCACTAATAGTGTGGAGCCTGCTTGGGATTCTCTCTGTCTCTGTCTCTCTCTCTCTCTCTCTCCCCCTCTCCATAAAGGGTAGGTAAACTTTAAAAAATAAAAGAAAAGGAGCGCCTGGGTGGCTCAGTCAGTTAAGTGTCTGACTTCAGCCTAGGTCGCAATGTTTTCATTCCCAAGTTCGAGCCCCATGTCGGGCTTTGTGCTGACAGCTCAAAGCCTGGAGCCTGTTTCAGATTCTGTGTCTCCCTCTCTCTCTCTGCCCCTCCCCCACTCATGCTCTGTCTCTCTGTCTCTTTCTCTCTCAAAAATAAACATATTTTTTTAAAAAAGAAAAAAAATTAAGTGAGAAGATGTATCTGGAATAATACAAGGAGCATCGCTGAAATGGAAAAAGAGAGAGTACAAGTGACTTTCAGACACTTGAATAGACCTCTTAAGAAAATACTGGTGGAAAAATGGAAAGACAAGAAAAGAAGCTTTTAGGATTGATCTAGACTAAAAAGTAGCACAAACCTCTTGGGTGTAGTAATATACGTCTTTTAATTTAAATCCTGAATCTTTTGAAACAGGAAACACCCAGATACTTGTAGCCTCATCTTTTAAAAATATATTTAATGTAGCATAAGAGATGACAGAAAAATTGGAGATTGACTCAATTTCTTATTTCTATGGAGAATGATTCCTGTCTAGTTAGAAAAAGAAAGTCTAGTTAAAAGCATGTTGAAGATAAAAAGAGGTAGGATAGTATTTGGCCATTTTGAATTAGCCTGCATTCCAGGAGAAATTACATCTAATAATGTATGAAAGAACTGGGAAGTACGATTGCGAAAATTCCTGTTCCTAATCTTTAAAGAGTAATGAACAGAAGGAAATAGAACTTCTAGGAAAGATGTTCTGTGAACATTTAGAAAAGCAGTAATCCTAAGGAGGTAGGAAGAGTTTAGCGAGTCTTGCTAAACTTGCCTTATTTTGTTTGTTCATTTGGGTTATAATTGCCTGACACGCCAGGGAAATTGCAGGGTGCAGTATTTCCTTTCTCTGTTGATCATCATTGTCTTCCTTCTCCTCTTCCTTATTATTGTTAATAGAACAAATCACAACTATTCCTTCCAAATATTGGCCTACAACTCCAAGGTGTGTAAGTTACCCCATTCCTCTGATTGACAGTATATTCTGGGACTGACAGTTTATTTTGATTTCAGGGGAGCATTTTACAAAGTCTATGATGTTCTTGCATGTGAACTGGATAATAGGAAGGCTTGTAACTCAAAAGTTTTACACACTATGTGTATGGGTTCTGTCTTTGGTCAAGGTCATACGTCTAATCCACACACACATACACACACACGCATGTATTTTGTTTTCGATCTTACAAAAATTGCACAGAACAGAGCTGGGAGGGATAATTAATGTTGGACTGTTCGATGTCAGTATATAAATGTAAAGTCCTACATTTACATATAATATTATGATGTGTTAAGTCCTGCTTCAGCGATTAGTTGTACAAGGGTCCCCTGCCTCTGTCAGTAGAGCATACAACTCTTGATCTTGGGGTTGGGGGTTCAAGCCCCATGTTGGGTGTAGAGATTAGTTTAAAAAAATTAGTTGTACAAGTATAGAAGGGAGAAGACCTGATTTGAAAATTTTTTCATGGGAATTCATAAGACTTTATAGAAACAAGTAAACAAGTAGATTTTCTTTTAGTGTTAGTGTCAGTCTAACTTTTTTTTTGGATGGATGGTTTGGCCATGTCTTTCTCAAATCTTAACCAGTTTATTTACTTTGAATAATTGTCTCAAGAAATTTTCCCAGGGAAATCCTTCAGAGGACAAGAGTAATTTAAAAACAAAATGTTTTTAGCTGTTTTTTTTTGGGGGGGGCGATAGAAATGATTTATTAAATTGTATCTACAGGTCAACATTAAAGAGCTTCTTAAGGGGCGCCTGGGTGGCTCAGTTGGTTAAGCATCTGACTTCGGCTCAGGTCATGATCTCACTGCTTGTGAGTACGAGCCCCATGTCGGGCTCTATGCTGACGGCTCAGAGCCTGGAGCCTGCTTCAGATTCTGTGTCTCCCTCTCCTGCTCACACTCTCTTTCTCTCAAAAAGAAATCAACGTTTAAAAAAAAAAGAACTTCATATGATACTTCTGTAGCTATATAGAAAAATGTTCACACTGTTAATAAAAGAATAGAATTTACATATCTATTTCAATTGTAAAAAATTCTATTTACATGTTAATGAAAATTGAAAAGGCATTTAAAAATAGTGAAAACTATTTTTTTAAGGTAATTATAGTTAAATTTAAACGTTTACATTTTTCCACATTTGAATTTTTATTTTAAAAATTATTTTGAGTATAGTTGATACACAGCGGTACATTAGCTTCAGATATATAACAGTATACCATTATATGATTCAGTTTCTCTCTATATAATGCCATGCTCGCCACAAGCGAAGCTACCATTTGTCAACATAGAACACTGTTACAATATCATCAACTATATTCCCTGTGCTGTGTCTTTTCTTCCCATGATTTACTCATTCCATAACTCCCATTTTGCCAGTCCCCCCCCCCACCTCTCTCATCTCTGGCAAATATCAGTTCTTTGTATTTAAGGTCTGATTCTGCTTTTTGTTTATTCATTTGTTGTTGCTTTTAGATCGCACGTATGAATGAAATAATATGATATTGGTCTTTCCCAGTCTGACTTATTTCACTCAGCATAAGACCCTTTGGGTCCATCTGTGTTGTTGCAAATGGCTCACAATTCTCCCTTATCCATTTGTCTACCAGTGGACAGCAACTCAGGTTGCTTCTACATCTTGGCTACTGGAAGTAATGCAATAAACACAGGACGCATACTCTTTTCAAATTGATACAGTGTTTTCATTTTCTCTGGGTAAATACCCAGTAGTGGAATTGCTGAGTCACATGGTATTTCTATTTTTAATTTTTTGAGGAACCTCCATACTGTTTTCCACAGCGGCTGTACCAATTTACATCCCCACCAACAGAGCACAAGATTTTTTTTTTCCCCCTCCACATCTCACCAACACTTGTTATGTCTGGTCTTTTTGATACCAGCCATTCTAACAGGTATAAAGGTTTTATCAGGGCAGTTTTGATTACTGATGTTGATGAGCATCCTTTCATATGTCTGTTGGCCATTTGTATGTTTTCTTGGAAAAACATTTCTTCAGGTCCTCTGCTCATTTTAATTGGATTATTTGTATTTTTGGTGTTGTATAAATTCTTTATGTATTTTGGAAATTGACCCCTTATCAGATATATCATTTGCAAATATCTTCTCCTATTAAGTATGTTGCCTTTTTGTTTTGTTGATTATTTCCTTCATTGTACAACAGCTCTTTATCTTGATGTAGTGCCAGTAGTTTATTTTTGCATTTGTTTCCCTTACGTGAGGAGACATATGTAGAAAAATGTTGCTAAGGCTGATGTCCAAGTAATTATTGCCTATGTTTTCTCCTAGGAGTTTTGTGGTTTCAGGACTCGCTCGTGTTTAGGTCTTTAATCTATTTTAAGTTTACTATTGTGCATGGTGTAAGAAAGTAATCTAGGTTCATTCTCTTGCATGTAGCTCTCCAGTTTTCCCAGCACTGTTTATTGAAGAGACTGTCTTTTCCCCATTGTGTATTCTTGCCTCTTTTGTCATAAATTAATTGACCACCTTGGCATGGGTTTATTTCTGGGCTCTCCATTTTGTTCTGTTTGTTTATGTGTCTAAATTTTGTGCCAGTACCATTCTGTTTTGATTACTATAGCTTTGTAATTAACTTGAAATCTGGGATTGTGATGTCTCCAGGTTTGTTCTTTCTCAAGATTGCTTTGACTATTTGGGGTCTTTTGTGGTTCCATACAAATTTTAGTGTGAATTTTTCTATTCTGCGAAAAATACAGTTGGTGTTTTGATAAGGATTTAATTAAGTCTTAGTTTTTGTTTAATATCAAATCTAGTCAGTGTTCAAGTTTTCAATATTCTCATAAGTGTTTACTTTAAAATTACTTGCTGTTTTTTAAAAATTAGGATTCAAATGCAGTCCATATGTTGCAATTGGTTGACATGTTTCTTAAGTTTCTTTTAATCTGTTTGTTCTCCCTCCATGTCTTTCTTTTTCTCCTTGTGTTCTATTTGTTGGAGAAACTAACTTGTTTGACAGTAGGGTTCCCCACTGTCTGGATTTTGGCCGACCGTACCCTGGGAATGTCATTTAACATGTTCCTCAGCCTTCTGCTGCCCTGTGAAGTAGGAGATGGATTTAGTCAAATTCCTAAAGGATACTTTTCACTCCGTCTCCCTTTAAGGCCTTCTCTTTAGTTTTATAGAGTTTAGTGTGTTTTTTTGTTTTGTTTTGTTTTGTTTTGTTTTTTTATTTTGTTTTGTTTTAGTAAGCTCTATGGCCAATGTGGGGCTTGAACTTATGACCCTGAAATCAAGTGCTACATGCTCCACCAACTGAGCCAGCCAGGTGCCCCTAGAGTTTAATTTTTTATTTATTGTTCATTGTATGTGTTGCTTCCCATATCTATGGATTCGTGTTTTTCTCCCATCCTCAAGAGACAACAATGCCCATATTGCCTATTTTCTTTGCCTGTTCTCTATCATTTTTATCCCTCTTTCTTGTTTATTTTTTAGTTTATATTTTAGGGAGGAGGTGGAGCAGAGAGAGAGGGAGGAAGAGAATCTCAGGCAGGCTCCGTGCTCAGCATGGAGCGCTACATGGGGCTGATCTCAGGACTATGAGATCATGACCTGAACCGAAATCAAGAGTCTGACATTTGACTGACTGAGCCACCCGGGCGCCCGTCCCCCCTTTTCTATTCTCCTTTCCTTCTCATCCCCTTCAGTAAATGACAGAATAGACAAGTTATGTGATATGAGCTAACTGCAGTTGAGCAACATTTAAGAAATTTATTATTGGGGCACCTGGGTGGCTCAGTTGGTTAGTTGTTTCAGCTCAAGTCATGATCTCAGTTTGTGAGTTCAAGCCCCACATTGGGCTCTGTGCTGATGGCACGGAATCTGCTTGAGGTTTTCTCTCTCTGCCTCTCCTCTGCTTGAGTATGCTCTCTCTCTCAAAATAAACATTATTATCAGAATATAATTAGAAAGTAAAGTAAAATCAAATTATGCGATTATGGCACATAAATCTATAGGTCTTTCTCTTCACCAAAATATGAAGACTAATTGGTGAGGAGTGTTGACCTCAAGAATATCTCACTAAAGTGAAGGGGTGCCTGGGTGGCTTAGTTGGTTAAGCATCTGACTTTGGCTCAGGTCAGGATCTCACAGTTCATGAGTTCGGGCCCTGTGTTGAGCTCTGTGCTGACAGCTTGCAGCCTGGAGCCTGCTTCAGATTCTGTGTCTCCCTCTCTGCCCTTCTCCCACACGGTGTGTGTGTGTGTGTGTGTGTGTGTGTGTGTGTGTGTGTACCTCAAAAAACAAACATTAAAAAAGAATATCTCAGTAAAGTGAAAAAAACAAACTTAAGAATTTTATTAAGATCTTGTCAATTTTGTAATTTTCTTCCTAGATCTCCTCATATTTTGGATTCTCGCTGTATTATAATGAATGACACTTCGACATTAGATGTCATTGGTCGACGAGTTGCAGTTAATGGAGAACACGCAACAGTGCGTTTTTCTGGTGTTGTCCCTCCTGTGGCAGGTAAATTATAATTGTGTGTGTGTATTTATTTATTCTGGAGTTGCTTCTTTGTAGTAGTGCTCCCCCCCCCACCCCACAACCCCTACTGCTTTGTAACAACAAGAAACAATTTATAGATTCTTCTTATATACAATTATTTTGTTTGGGTAACAATATCCTGTGGTATTTATGGTTTCATTTAATTTTACATTTATCTAATTAGTTAGTGTCACTATTTTATATTAATTGAACCTTAAAATGTATTCTGAGTAAACTTTAAACAACAACTCATAATCTTGAATTCTTATATCCTAACCTCAAAACTAAGAATTTTTTGGAAATTTCTTTTGTCGTTAATCCATATGTCTATGTATTTGAAGTAGCTTAAATCGATATAAATACAATTTTGTGATGTCTTTTTTCATTTATTATTTGGTGTACATTTATGTTTCTATAGTATTATTTTGCCTATATTTTATTAAGATATAGTTAACATATAATCTTATATTTAGTTTCAGACATACAAAATAATTTGATATCTGTATATATTGCAAAATGATCACCAAGTTAGGTCTAGTTAACATCCATTACCATACATACTTACAGAGATTTCCGGTGTGATAACTTTTTTTTCTTTTTAAACAATATCATTCTTTTTTTTAATTTAAAAATCTTTTTAATGTTTATTCATTTTTGAGAGAGAGAGAGAGAGAGGGAGAGGCAGAAAGAGAGGGAGACACAGAATCTGAAGCAGGCTCCACGCTCCAAGCTGTCAGCAGAAAACCTGACGCAGGGTTTAAACTCCCAAACCGTGAGATCATGACCTGAGCTGAAGTTGGATGCTTAACCAACTGAGCCACCCAGGCGCCCCTCATTCTTTTATTTTTAAATTTATTTATTATTATTTTTTTAATTTTAATTCCAGTATAGTTAACATACATTGTTATATTGGTTTCAAGCGTACAATATAGTGATTCAACACTTTTTTTTTTTAATGTTTATTTATTCTTGAGAAAGAGAATGAGCAGGGAAGGGGCAGAGAGAGAGGGAGACACAGAATCAGAAGCAGGCTCCAGGCTCTAAGCTGTCAGCATAGAGCCCGATGCGGGGCTCGAACCCATGAACCATGAGATCATGACCTGAGCTGAAGTCGGCCGCTTAACCAACTGAGCCACCCAGGTGCCCCTGATTCAATAATTTTTTACGTTATTCCCTGTTCATGAAGATAAGTGTAATCTTAATCCCTTTCACCTATTTTACCCACTCCCCGCCCCCACCACCTTTGCTCTAATAACCATCAGATTGTTCTCTATAGTTAAGAGTTTATTTCTTGGTTTGTCTGCCTGCCTTTTTTTCCCCCTTGATTCTTTTGTTCTGTTTCTTAAATTCCACGTATGGGTGAAATAATATGATATTTATCTTTCTTTGGCTTATTTTGCTTAGTATTATACTCTCTAGCTCCATCCATTTTGTTGCAAATGGCAAGATTTCATTACTTTATTATTTTTTTAATATATACCACATCTTTTTCCATTCATCAGTCAATGGACACGTTGGCTGTTTCCATAACAAGTCCATAACTTGACTAGTGTAAATAATGCTGCAGTAAATACAGGGGTGCATATATCTTTTTGAATTAGAGTTTTCATGTTCTTTGGGTGAATACCTAGTAGTGGAATTACTGGATCATATGGTAATTTATTTTTAATATTTTGAGGAACCCCCGTACTGTTATCCACAGTGGCTGTACTGGTTTGCATTCCCACCAGCAGTGCACAAGGGTTCTTTATTCTTCACATCCTTGCCAACACTTGTTGTTTCTTGTGTTTTTGATTTTAGCCATTGTGACAGGTGTCAGGTGATAATGTTGTTTTGATTTGCACCAATCTGCATTCCTACCAGCAGTACAAAAGAAATCGTCTTTCTCTGCATCCTCCCCAACATCTGTTGTTGCCTGAGTTGTTAATGTTAGCCATTCTGACAGGTGTGAGGTGGTATCTCATTGTGGTTTTGATTTGTATTTCCCTGATGATGAGTGATGTTGAGCATCTTTTCAGGTGTCTGTTGGCCATTGGTATATCTTCTTTGGAGAAATGTCTATTTATGTCTTCTGCCCATTTTTAATTGGATTATTTGTTTTGTGTGTGTGTGTTAAGTTGCGTAAGTTCTTTATATATTTTGAATCCTAACCCTTTATCAGATATGTCATTTGCAAATATCTTCTTCCATTCCTTAGGTTGCCTTTTAGTTTTGTTGATTGTTTCCTTTGCTGTGCAGAAGTTGGTTTTTTTTTTTTTAAGAATCTTTTTTTAAAGTAATTTCTACACCCAATGTGTGGCTCAAACTTATAACCCTGAAGATCATGAGTTACATACTACACTGACTGAGCCAACCAGGCGCCCCTGTGATGTCCTCTAAACAAGTGATGTCCTCACCTGACCCTGTGGGGAACTCTGAAGATAGATAGGGTGGCCCTTCGGAGATTTTCCTAGTTGAGATGAGTGACTGGGCATTTATATCTGTGATGATCCATCGCCAGGTCCTGGTATGTGGAAGGGTGCGTGCGCTTGCACAAGGCCGTTTTTTTTTTTTTCAGTCCTAAAAGTGGGACCATAGTTGAGGGCTAATTGCCAGAAACTGGTATTCCTAGCAGCTGGTGAGAATAAGCCTCTCTTTGTAAAAACAGCTTGGAGTAGTGCATCACAAATCTAATAATACAGATGGAAGCTATTTCATGGTAATTTAGTGGATATGAAGTGGTACATATTTTCATTTATTAAATTGCCTATGAGTTTGACACTTCCTTCATGTATGTATTATCAGGCAGTTTTTTCCCCCTGAAATTATAATTGTGCAAAGAGCGAGCTACTGTGTATTTACTGTATTAATTATCTCATTGTATAGGGGCATTCTCTCTTACTTTACCTCAATTGATGCTACTTTGGGATTTTATATATGTATGTAATTATTTACTTATTAAAAATCTTTTTGGGGAGGCACCTGGGTAGCTCAGTTGGTTAAACGTCTGACTTTGGTTCAGGTCATGATCTTATGGTTCATTGGTTTGAACCCCGCATCAGGCTCTGTGCTGACAGCTCAGAGCCTGGAGCCTGCTTCAGCTTCTGTGTCTCCCTCTCTCTGCCCCTGCCCCACTCATGCTTGGTCTCTCTCTTAAAAATAAATAAACATTACAAAAATAAAAATATTTTTAAGTGTATTTATTTATTTTGAGAGAGATGGAGACAGCATAAGTAGGGGCAGGGCAGAGAGAGAGGGAGATAGAGAATCCCGAGCAGACCCTGCACTGTCAGCACGGAACCTGACATAAGGCTGGAACTCAAGAAACCCATGAGATCATGACCTGAGTCAGAACCAAGAGTCAGATGCTTAACGGACTGAGCCACTGAGGCACCCCTGGTGCCGGAGTCCAGCTCCGGCGAGTCTAGGAGTCCCTGACGGATGGACAGTGTCAGCGAGAGGAATGAGAGAGCCACAAAATGTAGTCTGATCACCGGGCAGGCATCTCTGGCAACTCTGCTCTGCTGGTCTTAGTGTGTTTATTAATAGGCAGTAAGTGATATTACATCAGTAAACATTATTTTTTCTTAGAAGATAGTTAAAGAAAGAAGACAGTGTGTATTATGTCAATCCTCCAGACCTTGAAGGAGAGTCTTATCTTAGCTATTTTTTGATTCTGTTCCTAAGCCAATGAACATACACTGTTTTTGAAGTAGGGCTAGATTTAAGAAGAAAGCAGGGTTGTTAGTGTAACCTTGAGCAGGCAGATGGCACATACATTGCTGCCTTAAGACCTATGTTAATTGTCTATAGATAAGTTTGGAGTCATTCTGTCCAACTTTTTAAACTACGATGGGGGAAGAGTAACTTACTTGGTAGAGACATAATTTTCTAATGTCTGCCTAGGTTCCTTTGCTTATGAGTGAGTGAATTTACATAATAGGGGGCTAAAGTCTACATAAGTTACACTAATTTTTAACCAACTCATAACTGCTATTCTGTATGATCAATTTGTGTAATGTATCCCCAAGAGGCAACTTTGAGGTTACTTCTCGTTCAGATGTTATCCATCAAGGGATTGCACTCCAGGTCCCCTTTTTCAAATGCCATAAAACCAAAGGGCATTACATCTCTTGAGGCCAACCAGAGCAGTTCAAGAAGTCCAGGCCTGAAAGGTTATTAGAAGGAGATAGTATCGGGTGCCAGTTGGTCGGCAGGAGACCGTGTGAAATCTGCCTTTTCCACCCAGGGAAAAGGATATCCTGCCACAGAGGCAGGATAAATGTTTGATTTTTTCCTTTTATTTCTTAGTCTTCATAATGAATTGATTCACTTAGAAGACCAATGAAAGATTTAAAAAATCTTAAAGGCATGGGTTTAGGGGCGCCTGGGTGGCTCAGTCGGTTAAGTGTCCAACTTTGGCTCAGGTCATGATCTCTTGGTTCATGAGTTTGAGCCCTGCGTCGGGCTCTGTGCTGACAGCTCGGAGCCTGGAACCTGCTTTGGATTCTGTGTCTCCATCTTTCTTTGCCCCTCCCCCACTCATGCTCCGTCTCTGTCTCTGAACAATAAACATTAAAAAATCATTAATTAAACAAAATAAAGTCATGGGTTTAAGCGTATTTGATATGTTTTAGTGCATTGCTGTTACCCTTATTGATGCTCAAATTGTCTCACATTTAGCCGGAAGGAACCCCTTCAAATTGACTCCTGAGTGCTTTTGATGTGATCCAGTGGTTTTTGATAGCTTCCTTCCTGATCTGATAAGGAAACTGTCAGATGTGCAGGGTGTTCATCTTAAATATTTTTTGCCTCACATCACAACCAGCCATTTCTCCAAGGGCCTGAATTTGTTTTTTAGTAAGAAATAACTTTTGTAGGCCACAGTCTGAGTTATTGGGGTGCTCATTGCTATTGGGTTGGTCGTCATTTCTAGGCCAATTTTAGTTGACAGGGCTGCATTTGCCAAGTTAATTCCTAAAAGTAGAATAGGCTTAAGGAGGATATGTGTATTTTTTATTACTTTTGATAAAAGTTTTAAACATACCACAGAGAATAGTATAACAAACACCTGTATATACTTGTGATGTCAATTTAACATTGCTAAAATTTGCCTTATTTATTTCATTTCTTTTAATTTTTTGCTTAAGCATTTTATTTTTTATTTTAAAATCTTATTTATGTTTTTTATTTTTGAGAGAGAGTGCTCACGCACATGTATGAGTGAGGGAGGGGCAGAGGGAGAGGGAGACACAGAATCCGAAGCAGGCTCCAGGCTCTGAGCTGTCAGCACAGAGCCCAATGCGGGGCTCGAACCCACAAACTACAAGAGCATAACCTGAGCCGAAGTCAGACACTTAACTGCCTGAACCACCCAGTTGCCCCATTTTTTTGGTTTGTTTGTTTGTTTTTGTTTTTGATTTTTACATCCCATGTTAGTTAGCATATAGTACAATAATGATTTCACGAGTAGAATCCAGTGATCCGTCCCCTATCCAGTGATCCCATGACCCTGGGATCAAGATCTGAGCTGAAATCAATAGCAGGACAGACACTCAACCCACTGAGCTATCCAGGCGCCCTTCACAGCTGTTTTTGAATTAATACTACATTGTGAATCAGAGTCAACACAAATTATTTGGTAGCAAATTTCTACATGATGTATGTATGACAGTGCTCTTTTTTGAGCAATTTGGTGCAGTTTTCAGATTAATCCTGCTTTTGTCCTCCTACCAGAGCAAATAGAAAGACGTATGTGTGTTTAAATGTGGTGATGACAGGTTATTTTTTCATGTTCTGGGAGTTGATAGAAGAAATGGCTAAAGTTACTGACTTAACTGTTGTCTAAAAGAACATTTAAACATTACGTTACAACCAAAGTTGTGGTCTTGGACAGACATGTAATAGTATTCAGATGAAAAATTGTGAACAGTATAATTTAAATAGGTAATGCGTTTAATTATTTCAGGATGTTTTTTATAGCTTATTTATTACTGGGATGTAGCCCTGCTTAAAATTGGTAGCAGATTTTATTATAGGAGTAATAGGCATTGGGTAGTTTGTAACTTCAAGTATTTTTTTTTATTTTTTTTTAATGTTTTATTTTTGAGACAGAGAGAGACAGAGCATGAGTGGGGGGAGGGGCAGAGAGAGAGGGGAGACACAGATCTGAAGCAGGCTCCAGGCTCTGAGCTGTCAGCACATAACCTGACACTGGAGCTCGAACTCACAGACCGCGAAATCATGACCTGAGCCAAAGTCGGCCGCTTAACCCACTGAGCCACCCCGGTGCCGCTAACTTCAAGTATTTTATGCCTCCAGTCATTTCTTCCATATTTATAGATGCAAACAGTTTGGTACTCAGGCATATACTTGTTTGAGGCTTTGGGCAAATATGGGATTGCTTCCTGAGAGAGAATTCTTGCTCCTGAAAGTTAGTGGTATTTCTATACCCCACAACTGTGCCGAAGTGGATGGCCCTCTACTTCGATGGGGTTGTCATGAGAATTCAGTGAATTAATATATATGTAAAACATTTAGAACTATGCCTGATGAGAAGAACTTTTTAAATGTTAAAGATTATTACTGTTTTTGCTGTTATTGTTGTGATTTGGTAAAAAAAAAAAAAAAAAGTACTCCTTTCCCAGAACACTTCATTTCCATGTATAGGAAAATCATCATAGAATATTGATTTTTGTTAGAACATAATACTCATTGTCATCTGTCAGGAAACTGATGTAATGAATATAAAAACCTATGATTTATGACCCTTCAAGCTAGAAAGTATGGTCTTTAATACATTAAACCATTATGCTTATCAACCGTGTACCTTGTATTTGGATTAACAATATATAATACCTTCTCTTCAGTTTAAGTGACTTCAGTTTGGAGTTGCTGTCCTTTCACTGTAATTAGAAACCTAGCTGAGGTCACCTTTGTTGAGAAAGGAAAGTCTAATGCAGTATGCCTGGGGTACTTGATGAAAATACAAATTCTCAGATTCTGTATCCAGAGATTCTAGTTCAGTAGGTGGGAATTAGGGCTTAGGACCCCTTTTTGTTTTTTTTGAGAGAGAGATAGTGGGGGCAGATGAGCAAGGGGCAGGGAGGGAGAGAAGTGGAGCTCACTGGGAGCAGTGCTCGAGCTCACTGTGAGATCATGACCTGAGCCGAAGTCAGATGCTTAAAGACTGAGCCACCCAGGCGCCCAGAACTCATTTTTAACATCCTCCCTAGATGACTCTGATGCCACACTTTGGAATGGGTCTGTTTTTACTCCTTAGGATGCACTAATATACAGGTGGAAAATGAGGTCATCAGAAAGCAGGAAAAAAACTGTATACTTTTCTGTAACTGCCTTTACAAAAGTAAGCTTTCTATCCTGAGGCTCGAGTTAAGAAATAGCCACTTGTGCCACACCAGTGAATATGTTATAAAGCTGTCACCAAGTGGAACGTGACTGTCATTATCTTATTTGATGCTCCTTATACAAGTACCGCTGTGATAATTTACTCTTAGGGACAGGGAAAAATGGTTTTCTTCTAATGAACAGATGTTTCTACTACTGGTCAAGAGAACTGCATCTTTTTTCTTGCTGCAAGGAAGCTCAGAGCAATGTTTTGTACTACACTGCTATGTTTTCAATGATTCTCTGCGTTTTAAACGTTTCTTATTCCCCACCCCGCCCTTCTTTGTTAATGGCTTTTGATCTTCTAGTACCTAGATTTCTTTTCCCGAGTTTTGAAGATTAATTAATCTTTTAATTTATATCCAAGTTAGCCTATAATGCAACAATGATTTCAGGAGTAGATTCTAGTGATTCATCTTCTATGTATGTAAGTATGCATACATAGATGTATGACATCTAGTCCTCATCCCATTAAGTGTCTTCTTTAATGCCCCTTACGCATTTAGCCCATTCTCCCTCCCACCACCCCTCCAGCAACCCTCAGTTCTCTATATTTAAGTGTCTCTTATGTTTTGTGCCCCCCCCCTGACTTTATTATTTTTGCTTCCCTTCCCTTGTATCCCTTTGTATCTTAAATTCCACATATGAGTAAAGTCATATGATATTTGTCTTTATCTAATTTCGATTAGCATAATACCCTTTAGTTCCATCCACGTAGTCACAAATGCAAGATTTCATTCTTTTTGGTTGCCGAGTAATATTCCATTGTATATATATACCACATCTTCTTTATCCTTTCATCTGTCAGTGGGCATTTGGGCTCTTTCCATACTTTGGCTATTGTTGATAATGCTGCTATAAACATTGGGGTTCATGTGCCCCTTTGAAACAGCACACCTGTATCCCTTGGATAAATACCTAGTAGTGCAATGCTGGGTCGTAGGGTAGATCTATTTTTAATTTTTTGAGGAACCTCCATACTGTTTTCCAGAGCAGCTGCACCCATTTGCATTCCCACCAGCAGTGCAAAAGAGATCCTCTTTCTCCACATCCTCACCAACAATTGTTATTGCCTGAGTTGTGAATTTTAGCCATTCTGACTGGTGTGAGGTGGTATCTCATTGTGGTTTTGATTTGTATTTCCCTGACGAATTATATTGAGCATTTTTCCATGTGTCCATTAGTCATCTGGCTGTCTCTTTGGAGAAGTGTCTATTCATGTCTTTTGCCCATTTCTTCACTGGATTATTTGTTTTTTGGGTGTTGGCTTTGGTAAGTTCTTTGTAGATTTCGGATACTAACCCTTTATCTGATATGTCCTTTGCAAATATCTTCTCCCATCCCATCGGTTGCCTTTTATTTTTGCCAATTGTTTTCTTCGCAGTGCAGAAGCTTTTTATTTTGAGATTCCCAAGAGTTCAATTTTGATTTTGTTTCCCTTGCCTCTGGAGACGTGTTGAGTAAGAAGTTGCTGCAGCCAAGGTCAAAGAGGTTTTTGCCTGCTTTTTTCTCTATGATTTTGATGACTTCTTGTCTTACATTTAGGTCTTTCATCCATTTTAAGTTAATTTTTGTGTATGGTGTAAGAAAGTAGTCTAGGTTCATTTTTCTGCATGTCGCTGTCCAGTTTTCCCAGCACCATTTGCTGAAGAGACTGTCTTTATTCCATTGGATATTCTTTCCTGTATTGTCAAAGATTAGGCCATATATTGGTCGTATGTGTTTGGGTCCATTTCTGAGTTCTCTCTTCTGTTCCATTGTCTCTTTTTGTGCTAGTATCATACTATCTTGATAATTACAGCTTTATAATACATCTCGAAGTCTGGGATCGCGATGCCTCCAGCTTTGGTTTTCTTTTTCAGGATTGCTTTGGCTATTCAGGGCCTTTCTGGTTCCATACAGATTTTTAGGATTGTTCTAGCTCTGTGAAGAATGCTGGTGTTATTTTGCTTTTTTATTTTTTTATTTTTTTATTTTTTATTTTTATTATTTTATTATTTTTTAATAATATTTTCAAATTGGTTTACATATAACACCCAGTGTTCATCCCAACACGTGCCCTCTTTAATGCCTGTCACCCCCTCTCCCCACTTCCCTCACCCCCCTCACCCTCAGTTTGTTCTTAGTCTTTGAGAGTCTCTTATGTTTTATCTCCCTCCCTCTCTGTGTCTTGTTTTACTTTCCCCTCTTCCCCTCCCCCAGGTTTTTGCTTAGTCTCACAAAGTCCACCTATTCGTGGAAACATATGGTATCTGTCTTTTTCTGACTGACTTATTTCACTTAACATAATACCCTCCAGGTTCCATCCATGTTGCTACACATGGCCTAATTTCATTCTTTCTCATTGCCACGTAGTAGTCCATTGTATATATGTGCCATATCTTTATCCATTCGTCAGTTGATGGGCACTTGGTCTCTTTCCATGATTTGGCTATTGTCGAAAGTGCTGCTATGAACATTGGGGTACATGTGGCCCTATGCATCAGCATTCCTGTGTCTCTTGAGTAGATTCCTAGCAGTGCTATTGCTGGGTCATAGGGTAGCTCTATTGCATTTTTTTGAGGAACCTCCACACCGTTTTCCAGAGTGGCTGCACCAGTTTGCATTCCCACCAACAGTGTAGGAGGGTGCCTGCTTCTCCACATCCCCGCCAGCATCTATAGTTTCCTGATTTATTCATTTTAGCCACTCTGACCAGTATGAGGTGGAATCTCAGTGTGGTTTTGATTTGTATTTCCCTGATGATGAGTGACTTTGAGCATCATTTCATGTGTCTGTTGGCCATCTGGATGTCCTCTTTGGAGAAGTGTCTATTCATATCTTCTGCCCATTTCTTCACTGGATTATTCGTTTTTGGGGTGTGAGTTTGGTAAGTTCTTTATAGATTTTAGATACTAGTCCTTTATCCAATATGTCATTTGCGATTATCTTTTCCCATTCCGTCGGTTGCCTATTAGTTTTGTGGTTGTGTCCTTTGCCGTGCAGAAGCTTTTTATCTTGATGAGGCCCCAGTAGTTCATTTTTGCTTTAAATTCCCTCGCCTTTGGAGATGTGTCGCATAGGAAATTGCTGCGGCTCAGGTCAAAGAAGTTTTTTCCTGCTTTCTCCTCTAGGATTTTGACAGGTTCCCTGTCTCACATTCAGATCCTTCATCCATTTAGAGTTTATTTTTGTGAGTGGTGTAAGGAAGTGGTCTAGTTTCATTCTTCTGCATGTTGCTGTCCAGGTCTCCCAGCACCATTTGTTAAAGAGGCTGTCTTTTTTCCATTGGATACTCTTTCCTGCTTTGTCAAAGATTAGATGGCCATATGCTTGTGGGTCCATTTCTGGGTTCTCTATTCTATTCCATAGGTCTATGTGTCTGTTCTGGTGCCAATACCATGCTGTCTTGTGCTGGTGTTATTTTGATAGGGATTGCATTGAATATATAGATTGCTTTGAGTAGTATCGACATTTTAACAATATTTGTTCTTCCTATTCAGGAGCATGGAATTTTTTTCCATTTTTTTGTGTGTCGTCTTCAATTTCTTTCATAAGCTTTCTATAGTTTTCAGTGTATAGATTTTTTACCTCTTTAGTTAGGTTTATTCCTAGGTATTTCATGGTTTTTGGTGCAATTGTAAGTGGATTGATTCCTTGATTTCTCTTTCTGTTACTTCATTATTGGTGTATAGAAGCAACTGATTTCTGTGCATTGATTTTATATCCTGCGACTTTGTTGAATTCATGATCAATTCCAGCAGTTTTTTGGTGGAGTCTTTTGGGTTTCCCATGTAGAGTATCATGTCATCTGCGAAGAGTGAAAGTTTGACTTCCTCCTTGCCGATTTGGATGCCTTTTATTCCTTTGTGTTGCCTGATGGCTGAGTCTAAGCCTTTGAATACTACGTTGAATAGCAGTGATGAGAGTGGACATCCCTGTTGTGGTCCTGACCTTGGGGGAAAGCTCTCAGTTTTTCCCCAGTGAGGATGATATTAGCAGTGGGTCTTCCGTATATGGCTTTTATGGTCTTGAGGTATGGTCCTTCTATCCCTACTTTCTTGAGGGTTTTTAATCAAGAAACGTTGCTGTATTTTGTCAAATACTTTCTCTGCATCTATTGAGAGGATCATCGGTTCTTGTCCTTCCTTTTATAAATGTGATGTATCACATTGATTGTTTTGCAGATATTGAACCAGCCCTGCATCCCAGGTATAAATCCCACTTGGTCGTGGTGAATAATTCTTTTCATGTGGAAGATTTTTGATCTGGTTGACTAGTATCTTGTTGAGGATTTTTGCATCCATGTTCATCAGGTAAATTGGTCTGTGGTTCTCCTTTTTAGTGGAGTCTTTGTCTGGTTTTGGAATCAAGGTAATGCTTGCTTTATAGAATGTTTGGAAGTTTTCCTTTCATTTCTGTTCTTTGGAATAGCTTCAAAATAATAAGTGTTAACTCTTCTTTTTTTTTTAAAAACTTTTTATTGTCAAATTGGTTTCCGTACAACACCCAGTGCTCATCCCAACCACTGCCCTCCTCAGTGCCTGTCACCCACTCTCCCCCCTCACATACCCCTCTCAGTGCTCAGTTTGTTCTTAATATTTAAGAGTCCCTTATGTTTTATCTCCCTCCCTCTCTGTCTTTTTTTCTTTCCCTCTTCCCCTCCCCCATGGCTTTCTGCTAAGTCTCTCAAAGTCCACCTATGCGTGGACACATATGGTATCTGTCTTTCTCTGTCTGACTATTTCACTTAGCATAATACCCCCCAGTTCCATCCATGTTGCAACATATGACCAGATTTCATTCTTTCTCATTGCGGCGTAGTATTCCAGAAGGGTAGTAGCAGACTTATGTACAGAAACTTGGCAAGCCAGAAAGGAATGGCAGGAAATCTTCAATGTGATAAACAGGAAGGATATGCAATGAAGAATCCTTTATCTGGCCAGACTGTCTTTCAGAATGGAAGGAGAGATAAAGGTTTCCCCAAACAAATGAAAAGTGAAGGAATTCATCACAAATAAACCATCTTTATAAGAGATCCTGAGGAGGACTCTATGAAGGAAAGGTTGCAAAGAACAAATTACCAGAGACATCCTTACAGGCATGAAACCTACAGATAACACAGCAACTCTAAACCTATATTTTTCAGTATTAACTCTTCTTTAAATGTTTGGTACAATTCCCCTGGAAAACCATCCGGCCCTGGACTCTTGATTTTTAGGGAGATTTTTGATTACTAATTTGATTTCTTTACTGGTTATGGGTCTGTTCTAATTTTCTATTTGTTTCAGTTTTGGTAGTTTATATATTTCTAGGAATTTGTCCATTTCTTCCAGATTGCCCATTTTATTGGCATATAATTTCTCATAATATTCTTATCATTGTTTGTATTTCTACTGTGTTGGTTGTGATCTCTCCTCTTTCATTCTTGATTTTATATATTTGGGTCCTTTCCTTTTTCTTTTTGATCAAACTGGCTAGGGGTTTATCAATTTAGTTAATTCTTTCAAAGAATCAGCTCCTGTTTCATTGATCTGTTCTTTTTTTTTGGATTCAATAGCATTGATTTCTTCTCTAATCTTTATTATTTCCTGTCTTCTGCTGGTTTTGGATTTTATTTGCTGTTCTTTTTCTAGCTCTTTACAGTATAAAGTTAGGTTGTATATCTGAGACCTTTCTTCCTTCTTTAGGAAGGCCTGGATTGCTATATACCTTCCCTCTTATGACCGCCTTTGCTACATCCCAGAGGTTTTGTGCTGTGGTGTTATCATTTTCATTGGCTTCCATGTATTTTTTAATTTCCTCTTTAACTTCTTGGTTAGCCCATCCATTCTCTAGTAGGATGTTCTTTAGTCTCCAAGTATTTATCTTTCCACAGTTTTTATTGTGGTTGATTTCAAGTTTCATAACTTTGTGGTCTGAAAATATTCACTGTAGGATCTCGATCTTTTTGTACTTGAGGGCTGATTTGTGTCCCAGTATGTGATCTATTCTAGATCCATGTGCACTGGAGAAGAATGTGTATTCTGCTTTAGGATGAAATGTTATGAATATATCTGTTAAGTCCATCTGGTCCAGTGTGTCATTCAAAGCTATTGTTTCCTTGTTAATCTATCCATTGCTGTAAGTGGAGTGTTGAAGTCCTCTACTATTATGATATTATCAATGAGTTTCTGTATGTTTGTGAATAATTGATTTATATATTTGGGTGCTTTCATGTTTGGGGCATAAATATTTACAATTGTTAAATCTTCTTGGTGGATAGACCCTTTAATTATGATGTAATGCCCTTCCTCATCTTTTGTTACAGTCTTTATTTTAAAATCTAGATTGTCTGATAGAAGTATGGCTATTCTGGCTTTCTTTTGGTGACCATTAGCATGATAGATGGTTCTCCATCCCCTTTCAAACTGAAGGCGTCTTTAGGTCTAAAATGGGCCTCTTATAAACAGCATATAAATGGGTCTTGTTTTCTTATCCATTGTTTTACCCTATGTCTTTTGATTAGAGTGTTTAATCCATCGGTGTTTAGAGTGACTACCGAAAGATAGGAATTTACTGCCATTATGTTGCCTGTAGAGTTGGAGTTTCTGGTGGTAGTCTCTGGTCTAGTCTTTGTTGCTTTGGTCTTGTTTTGTTTTGTCTTTTCTCCTCTCAGAGTCCTCCTCAAAATTTCTTGCAGTGCTGGTTTAGTGGTCACTAACTCCTTTAGTTTTTGTTTGGGAAACTTTTTATCTCTCCTTCTATTTTGAATGACAGACTCACTGGATAACGAATTCTTGGCTGCCTATTTTTCCATTTCAGCACATTGAATATATCCTTCCATTCCTTTCTGGCCTGCCAAGTTTCTGTGGATAGGTCCTGCTGTGAACCTGATCTGTCTTCCTTTGTAGATTAAGGACTTTTTTTCCCTTGCTGCTTTCATGATTCTTTCCTTGCCTGAGTGTTTTGTGAATTTGACTATGATAAACCTTGTTCATAGTTGGCTTTTGTTTAATGGGAGTCCTCTCTGCTTCCTGGATTTTGATGTCTTTGTCTTTCCACAAGTTAGGAAAGTTTTCTGCTAGGATTTGCTCACAGAAACCTTCTACCCCTTTTTCTCTCCGTCATCTGGGACCCCTATGATTCTGATGTTACTCCTTTTTAGTGAGTCTCTGAATTCTCTAATTCTTAAATCGTGCTCTTTTGCCTTAGTCTTCCTCTTTTTTTTTGCTTCATTATTCTCCATATGTTTGTCCTCTATATCACTGATTCATTGACCTATTTCATCCATCCTTGCTGCTGTGGCATCCATTCGATATTGCAGCTCATAGTATTTTTAATTTCATCCTGACTAGCTTTCACTTCCTTTTATCTTCTCAGAAAGGGATTCTGTACTATTTGCAATCCCAGCTAGTATTTTTATTATTGTGATTCTAAATTCTGTTTCAGACCTCTTGCTTGTATCTGTGTTGATTAAGTCCCTGGCTGTCATTTCTTCCTGTTCTTTCTTTTGGGATGAATTCCTTCGTTTTGTCCTTTTGAAGGAAGAAAAGGAATAAAGAAAAAAAAATTAAAAGCAACAACAAAAAATCAAATAAAGGATGCTACATCCTAGGTGTGTTTTGGTCTGGTTGTTGAAAGAAGCTTGATAGATTAGAGAAAAAAGGGAAAGATAAGAAAGAAAAGAGGGGAAAAAAGGGAAAACGTTTGAAAAATGAAAAAATGAATATAATAAAATAGAATAAAATGAAATTATTTTCATTTCATTTAAAATAGAATTTTAAAATAGAATTTTCATTTTAAAATAGAATTTTAAGAATTTACAAAAGGGTAAAAAATAGATTAGAAAAAAATTAGGTTCTTTTTTATAAAACCAGAAAATAAAAATATTTCTCTTTTTGTATTCAAGGATAAGAAAAGAAAAAAAATTGAGTAGATGGTCCTGCGAACAGAATGAACTAGGATTGGAATTATATCCAGTTTTCCCTAGGAGTCAAACTATGAAGCATTTTATAGTCCCTAAACTAAGCAGGCAAAGAGACTTGTGGTGTTCCTCTAGAGCGTGATTGGCTCAGTTGGACAGGGCTTGGTGTAATGGCTCCATTCTGCACTAGATAGCGCTGCTTAGTGTACTGGGGTGGATCTTTGTGGCATGTGTAGGCGTGCGTGTGCATATGCGCGAGAAGTGAAAATGGCATCACCCAGCTACCCAGTCTCTAGGATCAGAACTCTGTGCTCTTCCCTGACCAGCAGTTAAGCTCCCCTCATTTGTCTCCAGCTTCTGTCCAACTCCCTGTTTCTACACTGTCCATGACCAAGCCGTTAGGACACCTCTCTCCTGAGTTTTATCTCAGATGGGGCTGTGTTTCCCAGCCCCCCACATCTGAGGGATTGTGGCCTTGACCCACTCAGACTCTCTGAGGGAGGGTCTCACCAAACAATGGCCAGGTGCCGGCCGGCCTCCAAGTATGTTCATATGACTATGCTGCTGCCAATGCCCAGAAATTGGCTGGGTGCCAGCCCACCCCAGAAAAAGTTCACCCAGGCATGTAGCCGTAGTGTTTCAGGGATTAAGTTGAATCACAACACACATCTGGCTCCAGGCTTCACCCCTAACATTCTTGTTCCAACACCAGCGAATGTGGTTCATCTCCAGGGTCCTCTGGGACCTTTGCCTGTGGGGAGGCCACACAGCCTCTACCAAATGTCCTCCCATCAGGGGAACCGCCTCTCCCCACGTGGTCCAAGAACTCCTCAGACCTTGCTCTCTGCTCCCGGGGATTCACCCTTCCCACCAGAGCACCGCCAGGAATTAAGCTGCAGAGTTTCGGACTCTGCACTCGTCTGTTTATAGAGTCTCAAAGGAATTTAAACCCTTTCCTTTTTCTCTTTTTTGTTCAGTCCTTTGCAGCTGTTTCCAGTCTTCTCTTTCTCTCCAGCTGCTTTTAGGGGCGAGGGGGGAGGTGCTTCCCCCCGTCCCCACTCTCGTCCTCTCTTCAAAAGCAAAAACCGCTCCCTGCCCTCTGCGCCTTCTCTTCCCCCCTGCCCCCCAGTTCACCTTTCCATGCCACGTACCTGCCAAGTTCTGTGGTTCATGTTGTGCAGATTGTTGTATTAATCCTCAGATCAGTTTTCTAGGTATGCAGATGGTTTAGTGTTGATCTGGCTGCATTTCAGGGACAAGAGACACAGAAAAAACTTCCATGCTCTTGCGCCATCTTGCCCCCCCTTTTTTCCCAATTGTAATTTAACTGCAAATTTTCTTTTTTAGATATTCTCAAGTTACAGATCACAAAAGCAAGACTATTTCCAGGTGGTATTGGCATACTCCTGGAGCAAGACTACCTAGGATAGCACTGAAGACAACCCACTACATAATTTCAAAGAACTTGAAGCATTGTAGACTAATCTTGCCATCTTGTGAGTTCAGCTCCCGAAGTACTGAAACTGACTTCGTTTCAGCTATGAGCAAATGTCAGTAGTAGGAGGCTCTAAACACCTGCCCTCTCTGCGAGTAATTTGTGAAGACTGACACTGAGTGAATCAGATTAGCAGTATTGCTTAATGGAGATGGAAACGTCTCCATATTTCTCATCATCACCCAAAGCCCATTGTTTACATTAGAGCCCAGTCTTGGTGTTGTACATTTTATGTGTTTTGACAAATGCCCAATGGCCTGCATCCACTATTATAATATCACATAGAGTAGTTTCACTGGCTGAAAATCCCCTGTGCTCTGCCTACTTCATCTCCGCCTCCTCCCTAAGCACTGATGATTTTTACTCTTTTACTGTCTCCATAGTTTTGCCTTTTCTAGAAAGTCCTATAGTTGGACTCATACAGTATGTAGCCTTTTCAGTTTGCCTTTTTTTTTTTTTTCACTTAGTAACATGCATTTAAATTTCCTCGATGTCTTTTCATGGCTTGATAGCTCACTTCTTTTTAATGCCAAATAATACTCCATTGTCTGGGGGTAGCACAGTTTGTCCATGCTTCCAAGTTATGGCAATTATGAACAAAGCTGCTGTAAATATCTGCGCACTGACTTTTATGTGGATAGAATTCATTTGGGCAAATACGAAGGAATAAGATTGCTGGTTCATTGGATTCATTACTTTCAATTCTTGTGATTTTAGTGAAGGTCCTGATTACAGTTGGTTTTTCATGTGTCTTGATGTCCAGAGAAGACATCCAATAGACGTCAAGAACTACTCATGCTGGCCAGAATATTTAGGTTTGCATAACAGTTTTATTTATCATTGTAAATTAATAAACTTTTATTCTAGTGTCTGCTTCAGTCTTTTTTGCACATTTGAATTTGATAGACTGAGGCTAATAGGGCCTTCTCACCCATGGCATGTAGAAGGCAGAAGCCTGGATCTTACAGTGTGGGGACTGACTGATGCCGGGGTCCTGTCCAGCTGCGGCTTCTGTCTGCTCTCCCATCTGTACTGATTTCTCTACTTCTATTCTGTCTTTAATGGACTGGGTAATAGCTTGCCGAACAATAGGTATGTGCTTCATCAGACTTAGAGCTGATCACAGTTGCATGCTGGCCTTCCTCTCTCCACCTGTGTTAGCCGGAGAAGTGACTTATTCCTTGCAGTGTGAAAGAATGGCCTTGTGTCGTGCATTCTTCCTAGTAATGTCCATCAACGCCATTCATTCTGACAGCTTTTATGATGAATAACATTAGTTGTATTTATTTCTTATATAAAGGACTTTGTTTGACAAAAAGTGGATTAAGACGGAAAAGAACTGTGTCTGGTCCTTTTTTGCTGTGTTATTTTGGGAAGTGTGACATAGTAAGAAAAATATATTTGGTCTCTGTCTCTGGTTCCTGACACAAAACTCCCTCCCAAAACCCACGTAACTTCCTGTATGGTAGGGGATGCTAGGAGCATCTTTTGTTAAATTTAAAAATAAAAACTGCCAGTTATTTTACCAGCAAAAGATGAGTTTATTTAGGAAAAAAATAAGCCCCGTGCCTGGCTGGCTCAGTTGGTATGGCATGCGACTCTCGATCTGAAGGTCATGAGTTCGAGCCACATGTTGGCTGTAGCGATAACTTAAAACCTGTCTATTTAAAAAAGGAAAAAGATGCGCTTATTTAGGAATAAAAGAGAATTGTAGTCCAGAACAAATAAAGCTGTGGCAAAATCCATGGGCAAGTCCAAGGGAGTAAAGGAGAGGCATGCTTTTTTTTTAGGAGGAAAGGGGTAAGTTGGGAAAGCCATTCTAAACTAAGCCTATTGGAAGAAACTGGGAGTTTGAAGTATGATGACTTTTCAGTCTGAGCTGTTGTTCAGGGGATAAAGAAAATGTCTCTTCTTCTGGCTGGAATAATAGAGGAGGATCTGGGCGCAAGGTCAAGTCCAGGTGAAGTCTGGTTTCGCCCTTCCTGTCTGCAGTTGACTACCAATGGCGGTAGAGCGTGAGTGCTCCCCCTGCGAAACTTCCTGACTACATTTTAGTGAGATTTCACATATTCTAATATTTGGTCTTCTGCCCCTGTTCCTCATACCAAGAGCTTCTAAAGAAGGCCCTTGGAATCTCCAGAGTGATGAGCATTGTTTTGTATGATAATGAGTGACTGGGACCCCTAAATAGCTTCAGGGTGGGGGCTGGTTGCTTGAAAGACCACACCTTAATTAGGAGTGTGGAACTTTCAGCATCACCCCCATCCCCTGGGGAGAGAAGAGGGCCTGGAGACAATGGCCAGTCATGCCCACGGAGTCTCTGTGAACATCCCTAAACAAACCCTAGCTGTAGGGTTTGGAAGGTTTCTGGTTTAGTGAGAGGGGGGTGTACTTCAAACTGTAGGGACAGACACCCGTGCTTAAGACCCTTCTGGACCTCACCCTGTGTATCTCTTCACGTAGCTAGCTGTTCATCTGTTCTCTGTTTCATCTTTTATAATAAACTGGTAAATGTAATGGTTTCCTGGATTTCTGTGAGCAGTTCTAGCAAATTGTCAGACGCGAGTAACGGATGTGGAAACCCCTGATTTTATAGCTGGTTGCTGAGAGGTCCGGGTGACAGCCTGGGACTTCTGACTCCAGTCTGAAGCGGGGTCATTATTAGGGAACTAAACCCTTCATCCAGGGGTCTATGCTGATCCAGGCAGTTAGTATCAGCTTTGAGTTAAATTGTAGGATGCCCGGTTTGTCTGCCAAGAATTGGAGAATTGCGTGATATGGAAAAACCCACACATGTGCCATCAGAAGTGCTGTCAGATTAGAGGAAGAACATTTTCCCTTTAGCCAGTGACGTATTTCCCCTTAGCTTCAGTTTCTTATCTTTAAAATGGAGATCCTATCTCTCCATGCTGTTTAAACAGGGTTCTTGGGATACTGTGTTGTACGGAGGTTTTACCTTAGGGCTTAGCCTCTCCTCACCCCTGCTAGTCTTTTTCTCCTGCCACGGCAGTTGCCCCCACCCCTGGGCCTCACCTCCAGCCCTAGTTGTGCTTGATTTTTTTTTTTTTTTTGAGGTTCCCTAAACAGGTCCTGAACTTTCTATTCTGCCTTGGGCTCGCATATTTTCCCTTCAAGGTTTGCCTTCTGTTACTACTTCTGCATGTCTTTCCCACACTCCAGCCCTGACTATTAACTGTCTTCTTATCTTTGCTTCCATCTCCCCTGTACTTTTTTTTATTCCAAGATTTATTCCTTATATAATGGCTGCTGGTTTTCACATCTATCCCTGTGAGAAATCTTTGAGATGTTTCATGTTAAGAAACTGTTATTTATTTTGCTATCCTGTGTTTTTCCTCTTTATTGTGTATTATTTATTGCCTCCTACTTTTCTGTAGGCTTAATTTGCTCGTTTTTCTCCCCTCAGCATTTGAAATAGATGATTATTTTCGGCCTTTCATCTAATCTATACATTTAAGTCCATAAGTTTCTCTCAAAATGCCACTTGTAGATACATTCCCCGGATTTTGATGTGTAGTATTTTTATTATCATTCTGTTCAAAATATTTTCTAATTTAGGAGGGCCTGGGTGGCTCAGTTGGTTAAGTGTCTGACCCTTATTTTCAGCTTACGGTTCTTGAGATGGAACCTCACATCGGGCTCTGCACTGATAGCACAGAGTCTGTTTGGGATGTCTCTCCTTTTTTCTCTGCCCCTCCCCACTTTTTTATGTTGTCGAAGTGTATGGTTCAGTGGCAGTAGGTACATTCCTATTGTTGTGCAGCCATCGCCGTCATCCATCTCTAAAACATTTTTCATCTTCCAAAACTGAAATTTCATGCTCATTAAACAGTAGTGTCTCATTCTCCTAGAGATCATGACCTGAGCCGAAGTTGGCCGCTTAACCGACTGAGACACCCAGGTGCCCCTTTTGTGTTTCTGATTTTAGCCGTTCCGACAGGTGTGAGACATGCAGATGGCCAACAGACACATGAAGAGATGTCCACCTTCACTAACCCCCAGGGAAATGCAAATCAAATCTGATATTAATCTGATATTAAGCCTGTATCAGATTAGTGATTCGTAAATATTTTCTCCCATCCTGTAACTTGTCTTTTCACATTCTTGATACTGCCCTTTGCACATAAGTGTTTAATTATTGTCCAATTTGTCTATATTTTTCTTTCGGCGCTTGTGCTTTGGTAGTCCAGGAATCCATTGCCAAATCTGTGGTCCTGAAGATTTATCTCTAAGTTTTCTTTTAAGTGTTATATGGGTTTAGCCCTTAATTTAGGTTAGCAATCTATGCAGGTCCTATGATGTGAGGTAGGCGTCTACATTTTTTCTTTTGCATGAGGATATCTAGCTGTCTCAGCACGATTTATTGAAGAGATTGTCCTTTCCCCATTGACTAGGCATTTTTGTAAAAAACCAATTGACCATTTATGGGTTTATTTCTGGTCTCAATTCTATTCCATTGTATGTCATCTATCCTTATTCCAGCACATTGTTTTGATTACGGTAGCTTTGTAGTAAGTTTGAAATGGGAAAGCGTGTCCTCTGACTTTCTACTTCAAAATTGTTTTGACTATTCAGGGCTGCTTGTACACTTTCATTTTTTGAGGAATATTCTCATCAATTACAGTGTTCCAGATCACCAGTTACTTTCTTTCAATTTTTTGAAGGTATCATTCATTTGTCTTCTGGCTGTTTTAACAGAGAAGTTAGCTGTTGGTCTGGTTGTTTTCCTTTGTTGGTAATCTGTTTCCTCTCTCCCACCCCCAGGTGTTTTAGGATTTTTCTCTTTGTCTTTGGTATACGGCAATGTTATCCTAACGTGCTTGGTATGGTTTGCTTTGCATTCGTAGTTTGGTATTTTTTGAGCCTCTGTGACTTGATGGCTTTTTTTAGTTTTTATAATATTAGCCATTATTTCTTCAAAGATTGCTTCTTCCACAATCTCTCCTCTCTTTTTCAGACTCCACTTATATGTGTAGTAGACCTTTTCATTGTACTCTTTATGTCTCTTAGCCTGTGTTTTTCATCCCTCATCACTAGGCTTCATTCTCTCTATTTTTTTCTGACATGTTTTTTAATAATGTATGATATAATTTATTTTTATTTTTAATCTTTTGAGTTTACTTATTTCGAGAGAGACAGAGACAACATGAGAGGGAGAGAGAGAACCCAAGCAGGCTCTATGCTGCCAGTGCAGAGCCTGATGTGGGACTCAAAGCCATGAAGCTGTGAGATCATGACCTGAGCTGAAATGAAGAGTTGGACATTCAACCCACTGAGTCATCCAGGCGCTCCCAGTATAATCTATTTTAAAACTCCATCCATTGGATATTTCGAATTGTGTTTTTCAGTTCTGGAAGTTTTACTTAGGATTCTAAAAAGTAGAGTTGTAAAATTTTCTGCAGAATTCTCAAGCTTTTCTTGCAAATACTAAATATAGTTATAACTCCATCATGCAGATGCCTGATTGATCTGTTTATTGTTGGCTGTTGTTTTCCTTGGTTCTCAGTCACATAGTCTTTGTCTTTTTCTATGCTTGGATATTTTCAAGTGCCTGAAATGATTATGAAAACTTATAATTCAAGCTTTGCGATAATGTTGTCTTCCTCCAGAGGGGATTGAATTTACTCTGGCAGATAGCTGGGGTCAGTAGCAATCCTGGATCACTTTAAACCTATCTGAGAATGAGATTATTTGAAGTTGGCCTTTAGTCCCTACAAGGGCTAGTTTATTTAGAGTTGATTCCTCCCTACTCTTAGAATGAAGACATTTTGAGCCCAGTACAAATCCTAGAGTTTCTCAGCAACTTTCACCTTCCCTGGGAGGCTGTCATTTTCCATATTGATTTCTTAGCCCCTGAAATCGGCCCAAAGTTCTGTTCAGCGTTTTAGCTTCTTCTAAGAGAATTATCAGATGGCTCAGGGGAAAAGATTGCTCTAAATGCCTGTTAGTTCAACTCTTTGGGTTTCCCTCTTCTCCCATGTCAGCCTTGTAATTCTTTTCCGCCCTAGTAGCTCTCAGGTGCTTTCAAAGAGATTCTATACGTACACGTATTTTTAAAATTGTAGTAAAATACATGACCAAATTGACCAGTTTAACCATTAGTTTTTATTTATTTCTTTATTTTGAGAAAGGGTGTGAGCCGGAGAGAGGGACACGCGGGGAGGGGGAAAGGAGAATCCCAAGCGGACTCCACACTGATTGCCGAGCCTGATGTGGAGCTTGATCCCATGACCCTGGGATCATGACCTGCGCCGTAACCAAGAGTCAGATGCTCAACTGACTCAGCCACCCAGGCACCCCACCTTTTTTTTTTTTTTAACTGTTTTTATGTACAGTTTAGTGGTATTAAGTACATTCACATTATTATGAATCCATCATTACTGTTTATCTGGAGCTCTTCATTTTTTTTTTTATTAAAAAAATTTTTACTTTTTCAGAGAGTGAGGGGGAGAGAGAGTGTGAGTGGGGGGTGGGGCAGAGAGAAGTGGGCAGGGGGACAGAGGATGCGAAGTGAACTCTACACTGATAGCAGTGAGCCCTAATGTGGGGCGGCTCGATTTCATGAACCATGAGATCATGACCTGAGCTGAAGTCTGACACTTAACTAACTGAGCCACCCAGGTGCCCCTGGAACTCTTCATTTTATATAGCTGAAATGAGGAGTCGGACGTTTAACCGACTGAGCCACTCAGGTGCCACAAGATGTAAAATGACTTTTAAAAATAGTTTATCTATGGGCCCCTGAGTGGCTCAGTTGATTAACTGTCCAACTTCAGCTCAGGTCATGATCTCAGGGTTCATGGGTTTGAACCCCGCATCAAGCTCATCGAACCCTGCGTGTCAGCTGTGCTGACCCTGCTTTGGATTCTCTGTCTCCCTCTCTCTCTCCCCTTCCCTGACTGACTTGCATTCTGTCTGTCTGTCTCTCTCTCTCAAAAAAAAAATGAATAAACATTAAAAAAAATTAAAAGTGTGTTTAAAAAAATAGTCTAGCTTTTCTACTTTTCACCAGGAGGGCTGATCGAGAAGTGAGTCTCTCTATCTGTTGCGCCTAGCATGGTGCTGTATCTGTCATGGAAGGGAGGAGGGAAAGTAAAGAGAATGCTCTGCAGACTGTAAGGTGGTATACAGGGAGAAGGCGTGAGTTCTAGGTAGCTCGGGGTGATGGGTAAGACTTGGCTTCTGGAGTTAGAATGACCTGGTTTTGAGGACGTGTGACTTCGGGCAAGTTATTTTACCTATGTTGAATAAGAATACTATTTATATATAGTTTTTTTGTGAAAAGCAGATTACTAGACCAGGACTGAAAAAAAATTGTGTATTTGCCCAGGAATTGGTAAAAAGAGGGTAAGAAGAATAATCTGCTTGACAAAGGTGAACCGTCGGTTGTGAGGACACCACTGAGTTAATGCAAAGCAAAGTTTCCGGCGTTCAGTAAGCGCCTAGTGAATTTTAGCTATTGTTGTTTCCCACCGTTGTAATTTTTGTTGGCTTTTGAACCAAACGTTTTATTTGCTGATCGCAGTCCCAGCTCTGAGGTTAGCTTATCCTTTTCCAAAGATACTTTTCTCCCCGAGTGGTGTCTGTGGGACGGTTTCTGTCGCAAACTGTATTTGCTTGCAGAAAAAAGCAAATATTGCTCACTTGGTTTTTCTTATTCTGCTAGGACTCTGGTTGGGAGTGGAATGGGACAATCCTGCGAGAGGAAAGCATGATGGAAGCCACGAAGGGACTGTGTATTTTAAATGCAGGTAATTTTTTATGATGAATTTGTATGGTTATTTGAATAAAGGGAGGTGGAGAAGAAGAAATGTTCGACTTTGGGGGTAGTTATAATGTAGAATTTGACGTATTCTATAAAAACAATTTGTTGAGCTTTTTTTCCCTTAGTGTTTTTTAATATTTATTTTGAGAGAGAGAGATTAAGAGAGCAGGAGAGGGGCAGAGGGAGAGAGAGAAGAGAGAGAATCCCCAGAATCCACACTGTCATTGCAGAGCCTGATGCGGGGCTCAATCTCATGACCATAAGATCACGATCTGAACCGAAACCAAGAGTCAGATGCTTAACCGACTGAGCCACCCAGGTGCCCCAGCAAATTTGTTTTTTTATTGGATAAATATAAACATTTCTCATGAATTCATTAACACTTCACAGTCCACAAAGAGAGTAATAAAAAAAAGAAATAGCCTAGATATGTAGTAGAAAGCAGTTGATTAAACAAAATACGGGACATCCGAAGGGTAGAATGCTAGGCCACCATTAGTAAAGACTCTGTCATGGAAGGAATTACACCTTATGTTGCATGTCTGTTAACATTTTTAACTGCTTGATTTCAGAGAAGCTGCATGAAGCTTGGAAAAAGGTGGTGGGGCGCTTTCAGACAGAATCTTTTAAATTTTTGTTGGTTTCCTTAGTAGGTTTCAATTTCTCAAGAAGATCTCTTAATATTAAGCTTATTTTTCCTTAAATGGGGTACAGTTGAACACAGGCCTAGCCGGGATATCAAGAGACCTCTAACTCTGCTCTTAACAATCTTTACGACCCCAAGCAGGACTAAATTTACTAACCTCTAAAATGGGGATCAAAATTATTCAATAGCAAACTACATTTCCCCAGCCCGCCAGTCTGTAATTTTAGGAAATCAGGATAGAAGGATACATGTTCCTGGGGGCCAGCTGCGATCGCTCCTGTGGAATGAGGCCTGCTTGTCAAGAGTGCACGGAGGCGGGACCGGGGCAGGGCGCTGGGCGGCTCCGTTGGTTAAGCGTCCCACTCTGGGTTTCGGCTCAGGCCCATGATCTCCTGGTTTGTGAGATCGAGTCCTATGTCAGGCCTGCGCTGAGGGTGCAGAGCCTGCTTGGGACTCTTTCTCTCCCTCTCTGCCTCTGCCCTGCTTGTGTTCTCTCTCTTTCTCAAAATAAATAAATAAACTTAAAAAAAAAAGAGTTCATGGACAATATGTTTAGAGAGGTGTGGAAATAGAAATTTCTTATCCGGGCCTATTGATCTGAGCCATGGCCTCCTAAGCCTCCCAGTGCAGGAACTTTTCCTAAAGAGCCTGCCCAGCCTCCTTCCTCCTTCTGAGAGCTTGCCCTCGTCGCCCACGACTGCAGGGTCCTTCGTGGTCTTCAGATAGAGTGATGTTTGCGGTCTTGGTTTTTCTGAGTATAAAAATCCAGGGTTCTTTCCAGCCTGGCAGATCTAGGATTTGCCCGGGAGTGCTGGTAGGAGGTAGGAGGAGGTTCAGGGACAGGGACGCAGTGTTTGGGTTCTTCCCCTTGGAAGAGCGTTTCCTTATTTCATTAGGTCTTCTAGTATAGTCATGCCCGAGCATTTACAGACATTTCTCTTATGATAAACTGCTTTTCTTTCATCTCATTGACTTCTTAAAGTTCTATATGGGTAGATAATGTTAACTCTGAATTCCATTTCAGGATATTTATTGGGCATGGGGTCTGACGTGGTGGAGAACCACTCGCCTAGAGTAAAAGAATGACCTTTATAGTTGTTAATGCTCATAGTGACATGATTAGAACATGACTAATAAAGCTTACACCAGTATCTTAGAATCTCTGCATCAGACAAAACAGATTATGTTCCATGTATTTGCTATTGAGTGAATTCAGATCTCATCCTAATATGTCAAATGTTCTTCTTGCCTTCTTGAGTCAAGAAACTCATTGCGGTCTTTTTTATATTTCAAATTCTACTTGGAAAGTCATAATAACGAGATAAGTATTTTACCACAGTAGCATTTTTCTTTATGTTTAGATGTTATTTTCACGAAGCTGAAGCAGTTTTAAGTTGTCAGATCACAAATTTTCTCATGAAAAGCTTGTGAAATAGGTAAATGCCTGACTAGTGATGTACCTGTTTTAGATAAGAAAGATCCACAGGCCCCAGGATCCTCCTCTCTTCGGAAGCCTGTGTTAATGTCAGGTGAGCACCAGCGTTGCATATGCAACAATGGAGTGAGGTGCTTGGCACATATAGCAATATACATAGTCAAGCGAAATTGAACAGTGCTGTGAGCTTGCTTGAAACGCTCTGAACATGCCTGCAGCAAATAGGTTATGAAGATCAACAGTATTTTTTGGAGTCTTCGCAGAGACCCAGACTTTCCCAAGATGCGGCATCCAAATCCCCAGTGAGAAAAAAATGCTCACAGTGGAGAATTTTGTAATCTGTTGAGAACCCTTTACCTTTGAGTAAGATTGCCAGATTCAGGTAATAAATATACAAAATGTGTGGTGAAATTCAGATCTTATAAAAGTTAGTTTGCTGTCCTTTGCATTTGAAGCAAGATGTCAGGATGTATGCAGTGGATTTTGGTGAGCTCCATGGAGTCTCCCCAGCATCAGGTCGGTCGGAGGACTGATGCTCTGCTGTTCAGAGTTAGGCCCCGCCTCTCGACGAATTTTTAGAAGAGACCGGGTGGCTCTCAAGGTCTGGTTCATGGCGCACGTTGTGCTCAGTGCATTTTCCCACGAGCAGCTCGGCTCACCTTAATCTCACGAGACTCCAGGGTAAAGCAGAATAACATTTGCCAGGGTCTAACTTCCGCTTTAACAATCACCTGGCGGAAAAATATGCGCTGTGCTTTAACCCAGGGAGTAAACATTTGTACAGTTAGTTTATAGTGTCGCCGTATTTCTCACGTTTGATCCTTATTCTGACTCTGAGATGGTTATGACAGGTGTCATTAATATTTTTTACCGATGACCAAATACGGCAGTGGGTTGTGAGTATAGCATTTTAGTCGAGCTGAAATCGTGGCTGTGGATTTCTCTTCGTTGCGGGCCTCTGAAATAATAAGGTAGTTTTGTGGGGTTTTTCCCTCACCCCCAGGAGTTGGTGTGACAGTGTCAGAAGAGGATTAGGGAGTGGACCAGATCACCTCCCAAGGCCCCCTCTGAACATGGGTTTTGATCATTTCATGTCACCCTGTAGTTGCAGCCTGATCTCTACTACAGCCTGAGGTAAATACAGTGATCTCCTGAGCTATTAGCCATAATGAATATTTGCAACACTATCAGTTAATATTGGTTTACAGGTTTCTTCTAGAATTCGTGCTATGAACCAGTCATCCGTGCTTTCCCAGGTGCTGTTCTCCATCTCTTGCTTCTTGGGGAGTAGAAACGACCAGTTAAGGTGGTTAATCTTCATGTTCTCTCCACCTTGTCCCTTAGAGTGATTTCCAGTTTTTTCTTTCAACCGAAACCAGAGAGTGTACTCTGAAAAGAACTGTGTGGGGGCAGTATTCCACTGCGCAGGTTTTATTTAAAATGCCCTCCTCCTAAGCAGTTACCTAATTTTTCTGGTGAGCAAGAAATCTTGAAGTGTGACTTTTCGTGGCACCTGGATGGTTCACTTGGTGGAGCATGAGACTCTTGATCTCAGGTTGTTAAGTTCGAGCCCCACTTTGGGTGTAGAGAGTACTTAAAAATAAAATCTTAAAAAAAAATGTGACTTCTTTGGCACCAGTGAATGGAATATAATACTTACATCAGAGGAAACGCACTGTGTAGACTTAGTGCACAATCGTGGATAACTTAGAAAATAAAATCTTGATTAGCTCGTCCTGCGTGTGTCATAAACTTTGTCATAAAGATTGTTGTAAAGCATTTTGAGGTTCTTGCGATGGCATTAATGGATCAGTATACGACGACTTCCCTGGTGTAAAGTGTTGCAGGAATTTTTTTAAAAAGTCACTAAATATACTGATGGTTTGCGAAAGATGAGGAAGAGAGGAATTTCATACTTGAAAGACTCCCATAAATCAGAGCAAAATAAAAATTGCATCACTCAAGAGCAGTCTACAAAAATATGCTTAGCTAACCAAGTGTTTTTCCATTGAGAACATGAGTTCACCAGGTCACTTCTCATATATAGCAACATACATCGTCGACTGAAATCAGACAGTTCTGTGCGCTTGCCTGAAAGGCTGTTCACATGCCTACAACAAATAGGTTATGAAGATCAACATTTTTGGAGTCTCCCCAAGGACCCAGCTTTTCCTGGGATGCAGCATCTATATCCCCCGTGAGAAAAAGCTTACTGTGGAGAATTTCGTAATGTGTTGAGAACCCTTTGCCTTTGAGTAAGATTGCCAGATTCAGGTAATAAATAAACAAAATGCGTGGTGAATTCAAACGTAACTGGCATACTGAATTTACCTGTTGGGATTATAGTACACGTTAAACCTCGATTATAGGGGTTTGTGACAGTCTCCATTTCTACAAGGGCCGCGGTGAAGATGTCGATTTTGTTAGCATCGGCTGTAACTAGTGGGTACGAGGAGGAAGGAACTGGAACATGCTGAATGCTAACAAGAGTAAAATGTTTGGACTCTCCTCCTTCCGCTCCCTCCCCTCCCCCTATGTTTTCTCTTTGGACAGGGTTCAGAATTTCCGTGTGGGGCGCAACATCTCCATATTAATCTAGAATCTCCGTGGAGTCAATGTAAATTATTAGTTTATTTTCGGAGATTTATTGTTACTGGTGGGCACTCATTCAACTGGCATTTTTCATTATTTGTGGGGCTGTTTTGTTTTCTGAGAATCCCTCCAGGAATGTTCCAGAGGAGACTGATCTTTGATGTTATCCTTTGATCTGTAAAGGGCACAGCATCTACTTTGCAACTACCTAATACATACCCTTCCAACTCCTTTCATCTGCCTGCAGCCAAACTAAAGAGTAATAAAGATTTCTTCTTGAATGATTCATTACCACTGTTTAAAAAGCGTAGATTTTAAGAACAAAAAGGAAAACCATGGTATTTGTTTTGCATTGTTGTTAGCTCATTTATTATAACTGTGCTAGTTTTTAAACTTCTCCACTCATGCTTTTTCATTTATTTTGTTGTTGATGTATAGTTGACATGTGATGTTGTGTTGGTTTCGGGTGTGCTACATTGTGTTTGACGATTCTGTACACTGTACAGCACTCACCACAATAAGTGCAGTCACTGTCTGTCCCCATACAGACGCATGTATGTAGTGTGTATTTTTGCTACAGTAGCATTGACTACATAGGGAATATACTGTACTTTTCACCCCCATGACCTGTTTTTAACTGGAAGTTTGTACCTCTTCATCCCCTTCACCTGTTATGCTTCTCCCCATCTTCCTCCCCACTCTGGTAACTACCAGTTCCCTGTGTTTAGTAGTCTCTTCCTTTTTTTGTTTGTTTATTCAATTGTTTTTTTTAGATTTCACATTTAAGTGAAATCATACGGCATTTGTCTTCCTCTGTCTGACATACTTCACTTAGCACAGTACCCTCTAGGGTTTCGTTGTCGCGAACATGTGGTGTATTTGTGTTGTTGAGAATGGCAAGATTGCAGTCTTTTTTATGGCTGAGTAAATATCCCTTTGTGTGTTCGTATGTCTGTTTACACCACATCTTTCTTTATACATTCATCTATGGATGGACACTTAGGTTGCATCTGTTATCTTCGCTATTTTAAATAATGCTGCAATAAACACAGGGATCCATATATGTGTTTGAACTAGTGTTTCTGTTTTTTTTGGGTAAATACTCAGCAGTAGAATTGCTGGATTGTATGGAATTTTCTTTCTTTCTTTTCTTCTTTCTTTCTAGTAGGCTTCATGCCTGCTTAAAAGCTCAGCATATGGCTTCAACTCATGACCTTGGGATTAAGACCTGAGCGGAGATCAAGAGTTCAATGCTTAACTGAGCCACCCAGCAGCCCCTGGTATTTCAATTTTTAGTTTTTTGAGGAACCTCTATACTGTTTTCCATAGTGGCTACACCAGTTTACATTCACACCAACAGTGCCCAGGGGTCCCCTTTTCCCCACATCCTTGCCAACACTTACTGTCCTTTTGGTGGTAGCTGTTCTGACTGGTATCTCATTGTGGTTTTGGTTTGCATTCCCCTGAGGATTAGTGATGCTGAGTAGCTTCGAATGTGTCTGTTGGCCTTTGTATATCTTCTTTGGAAAAATGTCTATTCTAGTCCTGTACCCATCTTTTAGTTGGATTATTACTTTTTTTAATATTATTATTTTTTTTAGTGTTGTATGTTTTTTATGTATTTTGGATATTAACTCCTTATTGGATATGGCATTTGCAAATATCTTCTCCCATTCAGTGGGTTGCCTTTTCCTTTCTTCTTCTTTTTAAGACTTTATTTTTAAATAATCTCTGCACCCAATGTGGGGTTTGAACTCACAACCTCGAGATCAAGAATTTCATGCTTCACCAACTGAGCCATCCAGGTGCCCTGCCTTTTTGTTTTGTTGATGGGTTCCTTCCTGAGCAAACACTTCTTAGTTTGGTGTCATCCCAAGAGTTTATTTTTGCTTTTGTTTCCCTTGTCCGAGGAAACATATCCAGAAAACTGTTGTTAAAGAGATTTCTGCCTGTGTTCCTTTTAGGGGTTTAATGGTTTCAGGCCTTCCATTTAGGTCTCTAATCCATTTTGAACTTATTTTTGTGCATGATGTAAGAAAGTGATCCCGTTTCATTCTTGTTGAGAAAACTGGACAGCTTCATCCATCATTTATTGAAAGACTGCTCTTCCCCATTGTATTCTTGCCTCCTGTGTCATAGATGGGTCACTGAGATTTCTCCTCCCCCAGGTTCTCTATTCTCTTCCACTGATTTATGTGTTCTGTGCCAATACCTTATTGTTTTGATTACTTCAGCTTTATAGCGTAGCTTGAAATTTGGGATTGTGATACCTCCAGCTTTGTTCTTCTTCCTCAGAATTGCTTTGGTTATTCTGAGTCTTCTGTGGTTCCATACAAATCTTAGGATTCTTTGTTCTAGTTCTGTGTACAGTGCTGCTAGTCCTTTGATAGGGATTGCGTCGAATCTGTCAGTTGCTTTGGGTAGTATGGACATTTTAACATGATTCTTCCAATTCATGAGCGTGGGATTTCTTGCCATTTGTTTGTGTTCTCTTCAGTTTCTTTCATCAGTATCTTACAGTTTTCAGAGTAAAGGTCTTTCACTCCCTGGTTACGTTTGTTCCTCGGTAATTGTGTCTTTTTGATGCAATTGTAAATGGGATCATTTTCTTGATTTCTCTTTCTGCTTCTTCATTATTAGTATATAGAAACATAATTGATTTCTGTGTGTTAATTTTGTATCCTGCAGCTTTTCTGAATTGATTTATTCTAATAGTTTTTTTGGTGGAGTCTTTAGGGTTTTCTATATATAGTATCATGTCATCTGCAAATACTGACAATTTTATTTCTGCCTTACCAATTTGGATGCCTTTTTTTTTTTTCGTCGTTTGATTTCTGCTGCTAGGATTATTTTTTTCATTTTAATCACATAATGTTTGAAAAATAGATCTTCCAAGAAAAAGTAAAAATCATCCTCCATTTCCACCCCCCCATTTTACTCCTTTAAGGCAAACCAATACTATTTCATAACTTTCATACTTTCATTTCACTAGAATATCAGATTTTACTAGTTCTTAAATTAAAACCTATTATAAATGTGAGATTCTCGAAACAGTCACTTAGATGCAAAACCTACTTGTTTGTACACATTTAGATTGAGATATATAAACTATTATTCTAAAGTGCCTGGAATTATTTCGGCACCCGACAGCACCTTGGGGCTTAGTTCAGCCTCATGCCTGTGAAATGTTTACCATTAATAGCGTTTATTTGGCAGTAAACACAAGATCTCTTCGTGTGCTACCCTGACAGACAACGCAAGGAGATAATCCAAACGTGATCTCTGCAATTTAGTTTAGAAAAGGCACCATAATATTTTGTTGAAGCATTTCTTTGAACCATAATATTTTATTTAAAATGTTATATAGTTCCATAAATGTTTTATTTTCCGCATTCCCGCTTCTGTGCTCCTTTCTTTATTTTCATCGGCATTTACATATAGGATCCTGTTTGATGCAGGATGGCAGGACAAAAGTATCCTACCTTTTACCAATCTATTGCTCATCCCAAAGATTCTCCTTCTTTGTTGAATACACACTAGGCCCAGGGTTCTTTCTGTGCTACGCATCCTTTCAGGAGGCATAAGAATATATATTTTTAAAGTTTGTTTATTTAAGTAATCTCTACACCCAGCGTGGGGCTTGAACTACCCTGGATGGGTCAGTCTCCCTCTCTCTCTTCCCACGGCCCTTCACCATAGGCTAGCATGAGGTTCTTTACATGTCTGCTTTCCAACAGGGTGGAAATGGAAGCCGGGAGGCCTCCTAAGGCTCAGGCTTCACTCCTTTGGTAAAAGCAAGTCACTGGGTGAGTCTAGATTCGAAAGGAAGGGGAACAGGTTTTTGTTGATGGGACAAGTGGCAAAATCCCATTGCCAAAGGGCATGTGGGCTGGGAGTCATCGGTGGAAGTAATTTACCACAGTTCACCAGCTCTCAGCGTTACTCACCTCTCTGCCCCCTGTCACATTCACTCCTCTCACCCCCAAGAGTCTGACCCCTTTTGGCCCTGGCTCGAAGTCCAGGGTGTTGCCAGACTAGTTCCAGGTGCCAGTGAGGCTCCTTGGACGCGTTTTCTGGTGTCAGTGCCCAGCAGGAGCTCCTGGATCCAGAGGTCTGTGAAGTGAGAATTATTGGCCCTCCTCACACCCAGCTTACGGTGAGGAGAGGGACAGAGTGACCGCAGTAGATGTTCTGGCTCAGAAAAGGAGAAGGAGAGGCGCATAGCAGACGCTCATCAGTGTGGCTTTGAAAGCCAGCCGGTGCATGTCGCCATCGCCGCTTACCCTGAGGCATGGAGTGTTCCTTGTCGAGGGCCCATTTCTGGTCCTTGGAAGCGCATCTTGCCAGCAAACCTAAGCGTTCTAGATGATTCTCTTCAAATGAAGACAGTCTGTACTATGAAAGCACCTCGCGTCCTTCTTGGCACCTACTAGGCTCTCAGAATATTGGGTTGTGTAATATTACTTTCTGAATACATGCTGCGCCTTAGGAACATTCATAGCATTGGTGTCTAAACTTTCATGCACAAGTAAAATGTATTATGGGTGAAAAATTCACAAATCAATGATACCATATCTCTGGAGGTTTTGCTTATTTTTCTATAATAATCTTTAAACTTCCTTTATAATAACGTTTTGTTTTGCTCCTTTCAGTTTCTTAATTTGTGTGTGTGTGTTTTTAAACTAAACAGCACATACGAAGCACTTGACAGCCTTGAATACAGAATTCCATTCCTCCACAGGCTGTGATAATGGCTATTGCTTTTATTTATTTTTAATGTTTTTTTGAGGGAGAGCACGAGCGGGGGAGGGGCAAGAAAGAGAGGGAGACAGGATCCCAAGCAGGCTCTGCACGGACAGCAAAGAGCCCCATGTGGGGCTCGAACTCGGAAACTGTGAGGTTATGACCTGGGCCAAAGAGTTGCACGCTTAACGGACTGCGCCACACGGGCGCCCTGTAAGTCATTGTTTTAGGGCCGCTCTGCTTTGGGGGCGGTTTTTATGTAGCAGTAGATCGCAGCTTTGTGCCCGACGTCATGTGTGAACTTTATCTTGCATGCATTAGTAACTGCATTTTTTTTCTCAGCAAAACTACATAGTTTGTATGGCAAAGTCACGTTGTCATCGATGTCCTACGCTGCAGGAGCCCATCTGAACCAGTTTGGCAGCCACCGCTTGAATTTGGGGAGCATGGCTTCTTCTGGGATATCCCAGTGTTTGCGGATACGTGGGTTTATGTGTGACAGTATAGAAGACACAGTACTGTACGGGAAGGGTAGACGCCTTATGCTGGGCGATACAGTGATGGTTTATTTGATCCTCATAAATAACCTCATTCGACCTGGGGGTTTATAGCTGGGGCAGCTGGCTGAGAATGTAAATTCAGTTGTCGGTGGTCACAGAGCCAGTGAGGAATGGAGCCCAGGGGGATCGCGGCTTTGCCCGGCTCCAGAGCTGCCCTCAGCCCATCGTGCCCCTGCCTCCCCTGTTAGGAACATATAGGTTATCTAGGAATTTAAGGAGTGTGTTCAAATTTACCAAAGGAAACCACTAATTTCTATCTATAAGCCCACGCCGAGACGTGGGAAAGGATAGTGCACGAGTAGTCAGAAATCCAGGACTTTTGGTCGTAGCCATGATCTAACCGCGGACCCCCGTGTCCCCACCTGAAGTGGGGTTGGATTAGATGAGAGTTTAAGGTGGGACGTGAGGCACTCTACGTCACAATGTCCTGGAGTACTGTTTTTTTTAATATGTTTATTTATTTATTTTGAGAGAGAGAAAGCAAGAACCAGCAGGGGAGGAGTGGGGGGAGGGGAGACAGTGGATCTGAAGCAGGCTCCATGCTGATAGCAGAGAGCCCAGTGTGGGGCTTGAACCTACGAACTGTGCAATCATGACCTGAGCTGAAGTCAGATATTTAACCGACTGAGCCTCCCAGGAGCCCTGAGTATTGTTTTAAATATTAGCGAATTCCTGGGTTCCGGCCCAGCCCCGCTGAGTGAGTATCTCTGGGGTGGGATCCAGTAAGATTTTTCAAGTGATTTTCTGATCTTTAGGTGGTGGTGTTTTTTTTTTTTCTTTTCCTTTTTAAGTTACTTATTTTGAGAGAGTGAGTAGAGGATGGGCAGAGAGAGAAGTAGAGAGAGAGAATCCCAAGCAGGCTCTGCACTGTTGGCACTGAGCCCAGTGTGGGGCTGGATCTCACAAATCATGAGATCATGACCTGAGCTGAAACCAGGAGTCAGACACTTAACCGGGCCACCCAGGCTCTCTGCTTTTTAGGTTATGTTTGAGAAGTCCTAGCCTAGATGATCTCTAAGGAAAATCCCTTCGAACTCTTTAAGAAATGTGCTAGCTATACTTGAGCTGTCTAGCTGAGTAACGTAACTGTACTTTTTAAAACAGAACCGCGTTTTTTTGTTTTTGTTTTTTACAATGTGAGCCTCTCCTAGGGCTAAAATGTAATATTTTCTAGGAAGCTTCCAGTAGTCAGTGATCTCTGGTTCACAACATACCGTAGACACCCAGAACTTGATTTTGCTGCGACAGAGAATTTGATTTCCTGCATCCTTCATTCTCCGCTGTCCATTGGATTATTTTCAACAGCGTACAGAGCAGATCTGCCCTCCCATTGTTAGGACATTCCCTCTTTTGATTCCCCTGTCTCTGTTCAGCCGTCGCCCCGTGCCCTTCTCCCCTTTGGGGTGAAGCCCCTCTGGGCAAGAGTAGCCAGGGCCCAGAGTCCTCTCCCTTTCTGGAACTCACCCAGAGTCAGGCTGCCACCCCAGTGCTCGTACCACAGTCACCTTCCAGTTGTTAGGTTTGGTGGCCAGCCCCAGCTGTCCCCTCACATCCTTCCGTAGCACTGGACACAGTTGTCCCCTTTCTCGCTGGCTTCCATGACGCCGCACTCTGGGGCTCTAGCCACCTCTGGGCCATCTCTGCTTCCCCAAGACATCACTTCTGACTTCTGGGATCACAAGTCCCTTTTACACTGTGGTGCTCTCTGTGGCCCCACTTAAAAAAAAAAGTGTGTGTCGATGTGGACAAAATTTATCAGTAGAAGTTTTCATCCTTTTAAATTCTGGTGAGTTCTAGCAAGGTTTGATTTAAGAGTTTTGAGCCAAGAGAGTGTTTATAATATAATCGTTGGCCATTCATGTATTTCATCATTTACTCTCTTAAATGATCAAATGATAACATTTGCAGCTGTTTTATAGCGCGTACTTAGATTATCCTAAAAGTAAGGTGTTGTTGCCATGATGTAATAATACCAGATGCTGACATTTAAGGGGTCCAAGACCCACTTTGAATCTCTTGAAAAACCTGGCAGAGTTGTCATAACATAAAGTAATATAATTAGTATTTCCATTAAATCCTGCTAGAGATTATTACTAAAAATTGCTCTAAAACCTGAAATGGTGGTAAAATAGTCTATATTTCTGTAGAATTCTTCCCTCATTCTCTGTTTAAGCCTCATATTTAAGCTTTTAAAATATATTTAGTTCAAGTTGTTTTTAAAAAGATTTTATACCTAAGCCTTTACCCACAAATGTTTTCATTTCTTTGTGTCCTTATTCAGTCTTTTTCTGCCTGTGGGTAGGATTCCTCTATAGGTGTGTCATGTATAATTTGGTTTAGTTTTTAAAAATCTCAACATTGGGGCACCTGGGTGGCTCAATCATTTAAGCATCTGACTTCGTCCTGGGTCATGATCTCATGGTTTGTGAGTTCAAGCCCCACGTTGGGCTCTGGGCTGACAGCTCTGAGCCTGGAGCCTGCTTCAGATTCTGTGTCTCCCTCTCTCTGCCCCTCCCCTACTTGCACTCTGTGTCTCTCTGTCTCTCAAAAATAAATAAAAATGTTAAAAAAATTAAAAAATAAAAATCTCAACATTATTTTGTGAGTAATTTTATTAAATGTTACAGCTAGAACTTTTAATGACTATATTTGTCAGGTTTCCTTAATAGTTCTTATTCAGCTGGGCTTTTTTATGGTGTCCAGAGTTCCTCAGTTACAAATAAATGCTATTATACAGATTCTTTGTAAATGCAATTTTGTTTTTATCTTTAAATGATTGTCTGCTGACATATTCCCAAGAATATGATTATACAATAAAAAACCCAACCTCGAAGTCCTTGAGGTGTTAGGATTTTTCTTTATTTTTTGCCGGTTTTGTTGAGAGTAATTTCATTATTTGAATTTGCATTTCTTAATCATTAGCAAGGTGAAACTCCCCCGTATGAATTTAATACTTCTGTTTCCTCTTGTGTAAATTGTCTGTTCTTATTTCTTGTCTGTTTGCCTGTTGGGACTTGATACACTTGCATAAGCTCACAACCCTTTTTGATCAATCATATCGATTATACGTTTGTGTATTATTTTCCTTCTATGCTGATTTTGATTTTTCAGCATAGAGAAAAGTTGGCCGACCTTCAGGACATTGCGTTATGACCATTCGGGTGGATGATACTTTATCTTCTTTTTTTAAATTGTATAATTGGGGCAGCTGGCTGGCTCAGCTGGTAGAGCATGCAACTCTTGATTTCCGGGTTGTAGGCTCAAGACCCACATTGGATGTAGAGATTACTTAAAAAGAAAATCTTGAAAAAATGTGTAATTGCTTTTATTTGCTACTAAATATTTGTAAAGAAATTTATAAATGCAGACATTTTACATTCCTGCAGACTGAGTTTACAAAGGATTTTCGAATGTGTCCTTGTGTTTAAATGTCCACATCAATGCTATTTTATCTGTTCCTTTTCTCTTTTTTCCCAGGCACCCAACAGGAGGATCCTTTGTTCGTCCAAACAAAGTAAATTTTGGAGTGGACTTTCTCACTGCAGTCAAGAATCGCTACGTGTTAGAAGATGGACCAGAGGAGGATGGGAAAGAGCAAATGGTTACAATTGGAAATAAACCCGTGGAAACTATCGGTTTTGACTCTATCATAAAACAGCAAAGGTACGTAGAATTGGTAAGGGCAGCACTGACTTTGACCATTTCCTCACCGCTCAGGACTGAAGTTCACCCGACCGACTGTGTATGGATCCTCAGCACTTTGCGTCCAAACTGGTCTGGCCTTCCTGCGCAAACACAAATTGAAATCAGATGAAACTGAGGATTGAAGTCTTCAGGGAAACTAAAATTCTTAATTTAGCATAGGGTTGTTGGGCTTTTCTAGATTGGAATTAATTAGAACATTAGGTTGCCCGTTATTAATATTTATACCGACTGTCCTGTATAATAACTAAGATTGACATTTTGGTTCTTTTTTATTTCATGGTGACCTCTGTAGCCGGTGAGAAGTTAGAAAGGGAAACACAGGTCCCCCCTGCCTTGGGGCATGCTGGCGCCATCTAGAACTGAGCTCCCATCTCTGGCTGCGCACCCTTCTCTCCTGGGCTGCTTGTGAAATTGCAGCATCTTGGGTCCCATCCCAAATCAGAATCAGAATCCATGGGCTCTGGCTTTTAAGAAGGACCCCAGATTTTGATGTAGCAGTCTGAGGGGCACTAAAGAATTCATTATAGAGCCGTGCATGCAGACATTCTGTTCTCTGGAACTCTCTGGACACTGTGGCTCTGTGCATGGGGACTTTCTGCTCGCTCTAAAGCAAATCAGAGTGAGTAGAAGTTCGTGTTCCCACAAAGACGCAAGTGCACAAGAACCTTCCAGGTTATGCCGGTTAAATGAGGATTAGTGCTGTGGTGTTTGACCCTCACCTGGATGAGGTGACTTCACAGTGACCCCTGGTGGCCGCTGTGGAGAGGGGGTTTGTAGCCATTCGACTTAGGCCTGCAATCTTTTACTTTGTCTCTCAAGTAAAAGAATTAAACTGTGGTTTTGTTCAAAGTACCTTTATTTGCTATCTTATTTAGCTGTTGTTATTGTTAAGATTTAACATAATACAAAATTTAAAGTGCACACGGTGACAGTGTTGAAGAATAAATTCATTTCTTGGATACCTCTGCTTTGTAGCCTAGATGACCAGCATCAGTGACGACAACAGAATCTCAGAGGATGCAAATATCTGTAAACCTAGACGGATAAGTAGTGTTGTATTCACTCAGCGGCGTACTGTCAGCAGTGAACATGAGAACAACGGTTCTGACAACAGTCTGGGTGAAATGTCATAAACATAGTGTCCAGGAGTCAGGCCCAAGGAAATGCACGTCGTGTGATGCTGTCTATATGAAGGTCAAACACAGGCAAAACTGGTCTACAGCGTTAGAAGTCAGGCTACACAGTTTTCGGGGGAGGGGGAACGCAGCTATCAGGGGCACAAAGAGACCTTCCCGAGTCCTGGAAATAGACTATTTCTTCTTCTTTTTTTTTTTTTCCTAAATCATTTCACTTTATTATTTTATTATTTTTTAATTTTTTATTAAAATTTTTAAATGTTTATTATTTTAAGAGAGAGAGAGAGAGAGAGTGTGAGTAGGTGAGGGGCAGAGAGGAGACACAGAATCTGAAGCAGGCTCCAGGCTCTGAGCTGTCAGCACAGAGCCCACCGTGGGGCAGTCATGACATGAGCCGAAGTTGGATGCTTAACCAACTGAGCCACCCAGGCGTCCCCTTTTTATTTTTGAAGTAGGCTCCACACCCAACACGGGGCTTGAACTCCCAACCCTGAGATCTAGAGTCATACGCTCTACCAGCTGAGCCAGTCAGGTACCCCTGTACTATTTCTTGATCTGGGTGGTGGTTACCTGTGCATACTCACTTCAAATCACTGAGATGTGTACTTATGTATATGTAGGCTAATGCACGAACTTTCCTATACATAATTTTTTCTTCATTAAAAATTTGTGAAGGAGGAGAAAAATTCAGAATAAATTGAAATTTTTAAAAAAGCAACAACTTGACTGTTAATCACAAAACATTTACACTCATTGGTGAGAATTTAGAAACTATACATTGAACAAAAGGAGATCACGACTTAATGCCACCCCTGAGAGATAACTGTCATGGATATTTTTTGCTTTTTATCCTACTGGTTTACTTAGATTTGACGAACTGTGTCCTCCAAAGGGTTGGACTTTTTTGCTTTATTTTTTCCATTTAAAATGCGAATAATGAAAAGAATGCCATATTGAGATATCTTTTACCCCAAAAGGGGCACAGTTTTTTCTTACTGTTAATCTCTTTCAGAGAATACCTTGGCTCTGTGAATATTGACAGCTTGCAAACCAATTTTTCTCCCCTGGCTTACGAACAACTGTATAACTCAAGAATTTTGGGGGGAATGACCCTACTATTTGAGCATCATGGCGTTCAATAATTAGCCAGTGTCTTTCTTGGGAATGACCAGTGTTGGAGTCAAGCCGGGTTCAGATGTCCGCTAAGCCAGCTTCTAGCCCTGACACTTGTAGCCGTTAGAGCTAGTATGCCTCCTTCTAAGCCTCAGTTTCTTCATTTGCAAAATGTCGCCTCAGCTGTTAGGGCCGTTGGGGATAACAAGTGAGCTTGTGCAGTGCACCGGAGTCATCTGTGTTAAGGATGGAAGGAAACCTCTACTTTAAGCCATCATGTTATCTCCTTAGTGTCCAGCTGACCAGCTCTGACTTTGTGCCACTAAGACTTACAGAAACTGGAGTGAAAAAAGAAAAACCGCTATGTAGGACCTCTCTCGGACATGGCTTTGGCTTTGGAGTGAGGTCTGTACTGAGACCTGGGATTCCAAGCTTTGAGTGAAGTCTCCTGGGCACTGCGAGCACTCACTGGGCACCACAGGCTTTTTTTTAATTTTAGAGGGAAACAGTGACCTCTGTTGGACACGGAGGTTGTTCAGTTTCATGATATTCCTGTGGTTCCTTCTGAGGGTGTACTATCCCTGCAAAGCTGGTTTTTTGGTGACTGCTGTGATTAAAAAGCAAGTATCTCCTGAAAAACATGATGGAAACAGGAAATGGAGGTTGCGCTGTCCAGTCTGATTCCAGGGTTGGGAAGTTGTGCAGGGCCCACCGGACACTAAGGCCACAGGCCGGAAATAGTTATTAAGTTGTTTGGTCCTAACTACTTACTAAATGGAAACTGAGGTATTTTATTTGTCTCACGGGCACACTGAAAAAATTACTAAAACACCAAGAGCGCCGTGAACTGAGCAGGTTTGGAAGGCTCTGCATTAGACCGTCGCTGCTGCGTTTCCCCCAGACTCTGATGATTGTTATGGTTTGTGCCTTGTGTCTTGATCTGAGTATTTCCCCCAGAGGTTGTCAGTTATTTATCTATTTAAAAAAATTTTTTTTACATTGTTTATTTTTGAGAGCGAAAGAGACAGAGCATGAGCTGGGGAGGGGCAGAGAAAGAGAGACACACACACACAGAATCTGAAGCAGGCTCCAGGCTCTGAGCTGTCAGCACAGAGCCCGACGTGGGGCTCAAACTCACAAATCACGAGATCATGACCTGAGCCGAAGTTGGATGCTCAACCGACTGAGCCACCTAGGCGCCCCTATTTTTATAAATACTTACAAAATAACTTACTGTGTGTCAGGCAGAATTCTGAGGTTTCACAAATATTAAATCACTAAATTATAGCATTTAAGATTGTAAAACACACACACGCACACACACACACAACAAAATCTACCATGCTAACCGTTTTTAAGTGTATAGTTTGGTAGCACTAAGTACATTCACATCATCGTGTAGCCGTCAACGCCGTCCATCTCCAGAACCTTTTCACCTTCCCAAACTCTGTCCCCGTCAAACAGCAGCTCCTCATTTCCCTCCCCCCACCCCCAGCCCGTGGCGGCCACCATGCTGCTTTCTGTCTCTGCAAAGTTGACTCCTCCAGGAACCTCCCGTGAGCGGAATCATACAGTATCGTCCTTTTGTGACTGGCTTATTTCACTTGGCATGATGTCCTCAAGTCTACCCACATCGTATTTTATGTCAGAATTTCCTTTTTAAGGCTGAATATTATTCCACCGTATGGACGTACCACACTTCGTTTATCCGTTCATCCGTCGATGGGCTCTTGGGTTGTTTCCACCCTCTGGCTCCTGTGGTAATGCTGCTGTGCACGCCACACCGCTTTCAGGCTGTGGAATCGGAGGCACAGAGGTCTTAACTGCCTTAAGTCCAAAGGAAGTGGCGGAAGTGGGATTTGAACCCCGGTGACAGGTCTCCGGGTTCCATGCTCTAGATACTCTCAGGAGACTGGAACACACAGCTCTTTGAGTAGAAAACACAGATTCTCTACACCTAAGAAGTGGCTTCAGAGATTACGTAGTAGAGCTGAAGGTAGGCACGCTCTCCAGGCTGTAACCATAGAGAGCCCTTCACGTGTGAGGGCAATACACAGCATGGTCGGGAATAACCCACATGTCAGCAGAGGAGTAAATAAATTAATCGTGGTCTGTAACGTATAAAAACGGGTGGCTCTAGAGTACGCGAGTCGGTATAGCTGAATCTCACTGAACAATATAGTGTTGAGGGGAAAAAGGTTGGAGGAGGATCTATGTGGTAGGACACCGTTTAGATCAACTTTCGTTGTACATGAAATACTGTATTTAGGGATATGCAAATGTGTGGTAAAACTCTTCAATGCTTAAGTTTAAACAAACACCAAGTGTAGGGAGCAAGGAAGGAAGGGAAATGTTCTGGGAGGAACATAGAGGACTTCATTTTGAAAGAGAGAAAGCGAGAGCGGGGGCGAGGGGCACAGAAAGAGAATCCCAGGCAGGCTCTGCACAGTTAGCACAGAGCCCGATGTGGGGCTCGAACTCACGAACTGTGAGATCATGACCTGAGCTGAGATCAGAAGAGTTGGACACTCGACCGACTGAGCCACCCAGGCGCCCCTAAAGCTTTATTTCTTAAAGTGGGTGGTGGGTGCTGGTATTTGTTATTTCTAGTGACTTTCGACATGTGTGAAATGCTTGTTGGGTTTTAAAGGGCCGGTGGACATGTACATGCTCACGCATATGTGTGAACTCTGTTTTTCATGCAGTCAGCTGAGCAGGTTGCAAGAAATTTCTCTGAGGAACTGCATGGTGAACTGTGCTGGCGACAAAGGAGCGATTGCCAAAGCGTGTCCTAGTATCCTTTTCACCGAGTATCTGACGCTGGCTCGGCCCTGGTGCCACACCCTGCTGGTTGCCTGCCCGGTATTCCTTGTCCCCAGCCTCCTGCCTGAGGGCCTCTCGTTTCCCGGGGGCAGTCGCTGCCCACGTGAGTTACTCACCCTCCCAGGCCCCTTTGCCTGCAGGTGAGGCAGTGTGCACGCCCCCGCCAAGGAGATGTCAAGCAGAAGTCTCTGGACAGGGCTTCTTAGGAGGCGCCAGATCTGGTGGGCGTCCGCCTTCTGCCCAGAGCCTAGACCCCGCTCCCTGCCTCGGGTGCGGACAGGACGCCCAGGGCCCGGGGGCCGTCTCGTGTGAAGATGACCGTCCAGCACGGCCCGGGCAAGCAGAGGAGGAGCTGGGGGAGCCTGACCTCGTCACGGGGCCCCTGCACCGGCCCCGCTGGACCGCCGCCCGGGGAGCGAGCCAACTCCTCTCTCCCGTTTCAGGCAGCTGCGTGCAGCTGTCACAGTACCTCCAAACAGGCTTTTCCAGAGTGCATAATCTCTTCTCTCTACCTTCTCCTAGAAGTGGTGTGTGTGTGTGTGTGGTGTGTGTGTGCGTGTGTGTGGTATGTGCGTGTGTGTTTGCCGTATGTTGCTTTCATGCCCACAACTAAAACTATGGGAGGTAAGTTAAAAAACAAAAACAACTCCCATTGGCAAATGAGATAACGCTCAACTTAAATTTTTTTTATTTTTAATTTTTAATTTTTTTTAATGTTTATTTATTTTTGAGACATAGAGACAGAGCGTGAGCAGGAGAAGGGCAGAGAGAGAGGGAGACACAGAATCCGAAGTAGGCTCCAGGCTCTGAGCCATCAGCACAGAGCCTGATGCGGGGCTCGAACTCACAGACCGTGAGATCGTGACCTGAGCTGAAGTTAGCCGCTCAACTGACTGAGCCACCCAGGCGCCCCTAATTTTTAATTTTTAATTTTAGAGCATGTGAGTGGGGGAGAGGGGCAGAAAGAATATATTAAAAAAAATTTTTTTAATGTTTATTTTTGAGAGAGAGAGAGTGTGAGTAGAGAGAGAGGGAGACACAAAATCCGAAGCAGGCTCCAGGCTCTGAGCTATCACCACGGAGCCCCGAACTCAGGAGCCGTGAAATTCATGACCTGAGCCAAAATCAGGCTTACCCAACTCAGCCACCCAGGCTCCGAGAGAGAGAGAGACAGTGGGGGGAGAGGGGGAAAGAATGAATCTTAAGCAGGTTCCATGCTGACATGGGGCTCAATCCCAAGACCCTGGGATCATGACCTAAGCTGAAATCAAGAGTTGGAAGGATGCTCAGCCGACTGAGCCGCGCAGGCGCCTCCACTTTCTCTAACTTTAAAACGTCTTCTCACAATTCTTGAAGTCTGCCCGATCTCCACATAATAATTTATGCCAAAGACTAACAGTTCATGATCCGTGTTCTCTGAGTGAAGAGACGGCAGATCAGCAGCTCTCTAGCTAGCTATTTCTAACTACGCCTACAGCGCATCCTCTGTGGTGACAGAAATTAGAGCAGAGCTCCCCGGCCAGCGTGTCTGGATGTCCACTTCCTCAGCCTGCGGGTCCGTCGGGACCTGGTCCCCTTGCGCGTGAGCGGCCATCCCATCGACCCCAGTGAGCTGAACCAACGTGGTCCCCTTCCTCCGTGGTTAGGGGAACTGAGGCAGAGGGTGACGTTTGGTAAGGATGCCATGCCGGCGTCTGGAGCATTCCGTGATCTGCCTGGCCAGCTCCCCAGTAATTTGAGAAGATTGTGAATTGGGTGGCACAAGACTTATTTTCAACATATCAGAAAGGATCCGGCCAGTAGGTGGGTTTGGGAATGTAGGCTGTTGGGTTGCTCAGAGCCGTCGGCGGTGTGCTAGAGAGTCAGCATCTTGCTTCTTCACGCGGCTCTCCCCTGGGGGACAGCGTCCCCCGAGACCAGAAGAAATGAAGTTTTGCGAGATAATCAAGTCACGGCTGATATCTGCAGATGCGGTGATGAATGTCTGGCAGTTCCTGGTTCAATTTCCGCCTGAAGTGGGAGTTTTGCCTGTGTGTCTAATCTCAGTCGTCCTTTTTGGGTGGCCCCCTCTGGGGACCCTCCCGGGCTGGGACGACAGACCGTGGAACTGCCACGGCCCCGAGCTTGCCGGGCTGGGAAGCTCTTCTCCCGCTCGGCCAGCTGGCTCTGCGCGGGGTGCAGGGTCTGGCCCTGCGAGCAGGCACCACGCCGCGCCAGGAGCTGTGCGTGAAGGGGCAGTGCGTGAAACTGTCAGATTATTTGGGGTTGATTTTAGAATGCAGGCGGTCCGTGTGCTCTGGACAGACTAGCAGGTATGTTTATGATCCTGGCCTACACCGGGGGCGGGGGGGAAGGATACTGGACTCATCCTTTCTAACCAACCCCAAGGGCCCCCAGTCAGCAGTGTCATGGAGATGGAAGGTGGTTGGAGCTTGACCATGAGGCATGAAAGCACCCAGCTCAGCGGTCGCAGGAGAATCCAGAAGCCCCAGTAGCTCCCACTTCAGTCAGAGACCAACCAAGACAACTGCGGGGCCTTTTGTGATGTGGACTGGCCCTTGTAGCCCATGTGACCGCATTTCCAGCACCCCGCACCCCCCTGCCTCAGGCACACTGGAGCTCACTGTCCTTGTCCTAGGCCCTAGGTTCTAACCTCAGGGCCTTTGCTCGTATCATTCTCTTTGCCCAGATGGATGTTCTTCTCCAAGATGGCATTTTCTCATTTCCTGAGCTGCTTTGCTTAAGTGGCACCTGCATAGAGAAGCTGGTTTCCCGTGACCAGTGTATATGGAACACCCACACACCCCTTTCCTCTGTCCTGTGTTCTGTTTCTCTGAGCCTGTGTCTGTACCTGGCACGCTGCAGAGCCAAGTGCTTAGCTCCATCTCCCCAAGTGAGACTGTTGTGTTCGCTGCTGTACTCCTGGCCCCCACACTTGTGGAACTGATGAACGAGCTGAATAATTTCCCACCGTAGCAGAGTAGTATGTAAGATTCTCCTGTAGGGGTCCAGCCCTGCTCTGAGCTTCTCTACCGTCTCTCTGCCCCGGGGGTTCTGCTAAGCTGTGCCCTTCTGGGTGGCATGGCACTCCCCTCCAGCATTCAGCTCGGTGCCCTTTTCTTTCTGTCCTAACTCATCCCCTGAATTCCCAAATCTTCCTTAGCACCGTTGAACATTTGTCCATGCTAACCCCTGTCGTCTGGCCTGGAGATGCCACTGATGGTGTGGGGGTCCTGCAGTGCAGAGCAGAATGACCTGTAGGAGAAGGCGCGTGCGCTGCTGCGAGGCCGCAGCCATCAGTAGCGCCAAGGACAAGGCCTGTGGGTACACCTCAGGTGCTTAATAAATCACAGTCGCTATCATTGTTCTTTTTTCTCTTTTCGTTGGATATCCTTAGAATGGTTTAGCATTAGTTCTAACATTTGGTTTTATTTACTTGATTGTAGATGTTTGTCTTAATTTGCAGTATATGATGATAAACTTTCATTTCTAAATAGAGTTGGGTGATTAATTTTTTAAAAATTTTTTAAATGTTTATTTTTGAGAGAGACAGAGTGTGAGCTAGGGAGGGACAGAGAGAAGGAGAGACACAGAATCCAAAACAGATTACAAGCTCTGAGCTCTCAGCACAGAGCCTGACGCAGGGCTCAAACTCACGAACTGTGAGGTCATGACCTGAACCAAAGTCAGATACTTAACCGACTGAGCCACCCGGGCGCCCATTTTTAAAAATATATATATATATTTTAATGTTTGTATGTTTTTGAGAGAGTGTGTGTGAGCCGAGGAGAGGCAGAGAGAGAGGGAGACACAGATTCTGAAGCAAGAATTGGGTGATTTAAAAAGGTAAAAGTAGGGCATCTGCATGGCTCAGTCGGTTGAACGTTTGGTTCTTGGTTTCGGGTTGTGGGATCGAGCCCCATGTCAGGCTCTGTGCTGAGCGTGGAGCCTGCTAAAATTCTCTCTCTTAAAAAAAAAAGTAAAAGGTAAAAGTAGTATGTGCTCATGAAAAACTTTCAAGCAGGATAGAGGATGCAAGGTAATAATAAAAATAAAAGACCCATGCTCCACAATTAAGGGGTAACTACTGTCATGTCTTGTACGAATCTTCCTGTATTACTCTTTTTCTTAACGCGTGCTTTGAGATATCAGAAAGGTAGATTTGTCAAGAAACCTGTTGTCCTCGTGGGACGAAGTCTTCGATATTGCTGATCAGCTCGGACACCTGGAAGTTCTCAATCTCAGGTATGAACTCTTGGACATCATTCGTCACCTGGTGTAAAACTCCTGATCTCCCCTCGCTCCCTTACCACGTCGCTGCGGGACGGAGCGGGGAGACAGCTTACTGGAGCTTAAGCCTAACTTATTCTGACTTTTTCTTTAACTTACTCTTTAATATTCTTCGGTTATTGTAGTTTTTCAAATGGTCACACGAGATGACTCACTAATAGGGGTGTATTTTGCTCACTGCTAATGTCTGCACCCAGTGTGCGGCTCGACCTCATGATCCTGAAATCAAGAGTCGCACGCTTTCTTGCCTGAGTCAGCTAGGCGTCCCTTTTTTGAGCTGGGGGTGGAATGTGTTTTACTTTGATTGGCGGAGGGTGGGTTGGCCTACTGAGCAAGGAGATCTTCATATTTTGTGTGAGCCTAACCATGAAGGATGGGCCATCCGGAGGAGTTGGTATTTAGCCGAGGAGCAGCAGAGGTGGTGTGAACAGTGCTTGTTTGGGGCACTTGGGCTGGCTCAGTCAGTGGAGCGTGCAACTCTTGATCTTGGGGTCATAAATGCTAGCCCCACGCTGGGTGTAGAGATTACTTAATAAAATCCTAAAAAAAAAAAAGGCCTTGTCCATTCTGAAGCTTCTAGCATATAATTGCTTTAGGAATGAGTAATCTCATTGGACTACTGTTTCATTCAGTTCTGAGAAGGATTTTCCATCAATCTGCGTGTTTCACTAATGCCACAGTTTTCCAGGCCTTTTCAAATTCTTGCTTAGTTTCAATCTCTGACCCTAATTTTCGAAGGGCTCAGTCAGGCATCCCCTTTCATTTTTTTTTTAATTAAAAAAAAATATTTTTTTAATGTGTTTATTTATTTTTGAGAGCAGGAGAGACAAAGCATGAGTAGGGGAGGGTCAGAGAGAGAGAGGGAGACAGAGAATGAAGCAGGCTCCAGGCTCTGAACTGTCAGCACAGAGCCCGACACGGGGCTCGAACTCACAGACTGTGAGATCATGACCTGAGCCGAAGTCGGACGCTTAACCAACTGAGCCACCCAGGCGCCCCAGGGATCCCCTTTCATACTCGAGCCAGGTTTGCATATATAGGTGTGTTGTGCCTGCTTCAGGCAGATTCACGTATAGCAGATAGGCCTAAATTAATTGTGCTTCAAACAGAGCGAAGGGGCTAAGTTGACCCGCAGTGTCTCCTCTTCTGGAAATAAGGGTTAACATGTTGAAATGGTATCTTCTTTCAGAAAGACTGCCAGGGGGCACCTGGGTGGCTCAGTCGGTTAAGCGTCTGACTTCCGCTTAGGTCATGATCTCACAGTTCATGAGTTTGAGCCCCACATCAGGCTCTGTGCTGACAGCTCAGAGCCTGGAGCCTGCTTTGGATTCTGTGTCTCCCTCTCTCTCTGCCCCTTCACTACTTGTGCTGTCTCTCTAAAATACAATAAACATTAAAAATATTTTTTTAATAATAAAAAAAAAGACTGTCAGGATTGAGTCCTTTCTGAGATGAGGATCATGAGAGAAAATTGAAAGGGTGGTGATTTATTTGATCCATCCTAATGGAGAGACTCTGGAGAAGCAAAATTACAGCCTGTGGTGTAGTGTATCAGTAGGACTAATAGTCTGCACTCCCTTGGCTTTTAACTAATTCCATTTTTAATAAAATATTTGTTTGAGAGAGAGAGCATGAGCAGGAGGTGGGGGCAGAAAGAGAGGGAGGGAGAGAATCCCAGGCAGGCTCCACACTCAGCACAGAGCCCGAGGCAGGGCTCGATCCCATGAACCGCGAGATCATGACCTGAGTCAAAACATAGAATCAGACACTTAGCCAACTGAGCCACCCAGGCACCCTTAATTTCATTTTAAAGTGGAAACAAACCAGACTCCTCATATTAAAGCCCAAATCGTTGCCTCCTGTGACTTTCACTCGGGCCTACTGGAGAGCAAGCAATCAGCACATTGTATTTCTTTTTCTACACAGTGAGAATAAACTAAACTTTCCCTCGGGTTCGCGTCTCTAACCAGGACGTTTCCTGCACTGAAGGTTTTAGTCCTTAACCGAACAGGAATAACATGGGCTGAGGTAATCATATTTCTTTGGTTTATTACCCAGAAAAAATTAATTTTAAATTCTTGACTTCATAGGGAATCAAGGCACAACTGCGGCTTCATTTTAACCATCTTCTTACCCAAATAATAGGATTCTTTAACTGCCTCACAGAAAGGAGTCACAAAATGGTAGTGAAGCAGAATTTTCTATCTTGGGATCCGTATGCTCTCTCTCGGCTCCTAGTTGGTTCTGCTGTCTTTCTGGACGGTGGCGCTCCATAGTGCTGTGCAGTTAACACAGGCTGAACTTAGCCCTCAACTTAGCTGTGGATTGAGCTTTTAGCTCGCCGGTTTTTTCCCCAAGTGCTCGCTGCCTGAAAGGTTCTCGCATCCTCTTCTTGTTTGCAGTTTGGCTCCTGGAATCCACTGTTCATAATATACAGCTGGGCTCGAAAGTGGACTCGCGCGCGGGTCCTTCGCCCAGCGGCGTTTGGGATTTATATCTGGCACTACTGTTTTCTGTCCGAGGTTAACTGACCCCACACGTCCAGAATATTCTTTTTTCAAACCAAGCACAGATAAGTATATCCCCAGCAGTGGTTCGTCTGTGAAGTGCTGCCGAGGCACCTCTGCCGGGTGCGCTCGTGTCCAAGGGCTCCTTCCTGGCGAGTGGGTTCAGGCTTAGCATCGGAACAGGAAGGGCGCTGAGGATGGCCGTGAAGTACAAGCGAAGGAATTTAGAAATGACGGTTGCGAAGGACCGTCCGATTAGCGTACTCTTTGCAGACCCGGGTTGGCATTGAGAATTGGGGAGAGAGGTTCACATCGAGTCCCTTCCCCTGGTTAAGCAAACTGTCCACCTCTGCAGGTCCACTTCGCAGGCGCCTTGCACAGTTCAGGACACCCCTGGATGACGCCTTCATAGCTACCTCGGCGGGCTCAGAGGGCCCGATGTATATGCGGCCGTGTCTGTTAAAACACTCCTGGCCTGAATTAGAGTCTGCGGTGAAATGTCCATAGGGCACTTCATTTCTCAAACAGTAACTGAACTGAATTGATGGGGAGGGCGTGGTAATAAACACGGGAAGAAACACCCAGCAGAGGCCGTTTCACCCTCTAGGTTTCCCTTCTAGGTACTCCGGTGCGCCCACGGGTGGCCGGTCCTGGAGGAGCTGTACCTCGAGTCTAACAGTATCTCCATTTCAGAGAGGTAACAAACAAGGTTCACTTACACGCCTGTGTCACCATTCAGTTATCCGGAATAAATACGTGATCTCCATTATACCCGACATTAATTCTTTTTTAACGTTTATTTATTTTGGGGGGGGAGGGGCAGAGAGAGAGGGAGAGAGAATCCCAAGCAGGCTCCACGCTGTCAGCACAGAGCCTGATCCCACAGAGGTCATGACCTGAGCAGAAATGGAGTCAGACACTTAACTGACTAAGCCACCCAGGCAGCCCCCAACATCATTTTTTAAAAGGATTTGCAAATAAGAATTGGAAAATGCTTACTACTCACAAATTAGAATGTCAGCTCATTTGTTCTAGTTGAGGAAAAGCCCACCAGAGTGAAAGCCTTGAATTAAACATATTTGAAGACAAGAATCATATTAGCTTCACAGAAATATGGTTAGCTTCTGATTCTAAATGGAGGTTCTGGAGGAAATGCTTTTATACGGATCAAATCCCGCCTTGTAGGCAGTACTGTCTGTGGAAGATTGATGTGCCCGAGTCTAAGGAAAAGCTTATTCTCCTTGAGTAGATTAGATACGCTGTCTTGCCTTTCTCTTTTGTTGATATCATTAAATTACTATGTGAAATTAAACGTGGGCAAATTTACAACACCTTCCCAATGAAAGGATTCAAGCTAATGAGATTTTACTGTATGGAACGATTTATTATACAGGCAAATGCAGGTGTTTTCAAGTTAAATTTTATTTGGGGATAATTTGAGCTTCACATACAGTTATAAGAAATGATGCCCAGAGCTCCCCTGTACCCGTCACCCACTTTCCCCCACTGGCGCGATAGCACAGCCAGGATCCTGAAGCTGGTCCATCCACACGTAGGACCTTTCCAGCACCGCCAGGGGCCCTCCTGTTGCTCTGTCCCCTCGCTTCCTGCCCCCTTCCCCTCTCCATCAAATGTGAGTATTTTAAAAGCCATGTGTCTTCGAAAACAAGTAAGAGATTAAATTCATGTTGAAACGCTTTGATTTTCCCCACAGGCCGACGGATGTTCTACAGACCGTCAAGTTATTAGACCTTTCCTCTAATCCATTAATTGATGAAAACCAGCTGTTTCTCATAGCCTATCTGCCCAGGTAATTTGCTCCTAAATGCCGTTAAAGAGTGCTTAGGAAATTTTTAGTGAATGGATCATAGGCTGTGTGTACTTGCTCAGATGGAATTCACATGCTGAGTAATTCCCTTTGGGAAACTTTTCTCTGAATTTATGTAAGGGAGGTTAGTCTGTGTCTGTGCTGGACGCTTGAGGAAAGGGTCATTCGGGCTGGTGCTGATGTCAGAAGTCTTCATTCATTGAACTTGGGGAAGTCAGACCACGTCTCTTTCGTCTTGGAGACCCGTTAGCATATAGCACGGCCGTGGGCGCCAGGAGCAGTTAGGTGACGGGGGAGCCCTCACAGCGTAGCAGGAACAGTCCTCCCTGCGCGCCCCAAACCAGACTCTGTGGTTTCTAAGCATTTTACGAGGTGGAAAACCTAGGGTGGGGGAAGAGAATTACAAATCTAGTCTGGTTGGCTGCCTATAGCATTTTATACTGTTCCTTGTAATCATTTAACGTTTTAAATTTCAGATTAGAACAACTAATCCTTTCTGACGTTGGAATTTCTTCTCTACGTTTTCCGGATGCAGGAACTGGTATTTGAGATCATTCGCCCCCCGCCCCCGCCCAGTAGCCCATACGTCAGCTCTTTCTTTCACTTCCGCTGTGTAACTTCCTTCTCCTGTTTTCTAGGGTGCAAAACAGCCATGTTTCCGTCCTTGCAATACCTCGTAGTGAATGACAATCAGATCTCACAAGTACGAGCTTCTTCACAGTGCGCACACTGCATCATCACTCGCCTCCGCTCTCCTGATGGAGTTGGCAGGGTCCTTCTCTTCAGAAATCCTTTAAGAACATTCTTTCTTAAGTTTTTAGCTTTAATTCCAGTATAGTTAACATACAGTGTTACATTAGTTTCCGGTGTACAATACGGGGATTCCGCACTCCCCTGCGGTGCCCAGGGCTCATCACGATATGTGTGCTCTTAACCCCATCCCCCGTCCCACCCCACTCCTCTCCCCTCTGGTGGCCATCAGTTTGTTCTCTGTAGTCAAGACTCTGTTTCTTAGTTTGTCTCTCTCTCTTTTGTTTTCCTTTGTTCATTTGTCTTGTTTCTTAAATCCCACGAGTGAGATCATACGGTATTTGTCTTTTCTCTGACTTATTTTACGTAGCATAATACTTTATTGCTCCATCCATGTTGTTGCAAATGGCAAGCTTTTATTCTTTTTGACGGTTGAGTAATATTCCACTGTATGTGTGTATTTATCCAGCCATCTATCGATGGACACGTGGGCTGCTTCCATGACTTGGCTCTTGTAAATAATGCTGCAGTAAACACAGGGGCGCGTGTATCCCCAAGCTAGTGATTTTGTGTTTTTTGGGTAAAGACCCACTAATGCAATTACTGGATTGTAGCAAGTTCTATTTTTTACTTTTCGAGGAACCTCTACTCTGTTTCCCACAGTGCCTGGAGCAGTCTGCGTTCCCACCAGCCGTGCACAGAGTTCCTTTTTCTCCACATCCTGGCCAACACTCGTTGCCTCTTGTGTTTTTGATTTTAGCCATTCTGACAGGTGGGAGGTGATATCTCATTGTAGTTTTGATTTGCATTTCCCTGATGATCAGCGATGTTGAGTATCTTTGTTTCTATCTGTTGGCTGTCTGGATGTGTTCTTTGGAGAAATGTGTTCATTTCTTTTGCCTATTTTTAATCGAATCACAGTAAAACCTTGGTTTGTGAGCAGAATTCGTTCCGGAAGCATGCTTGTAATCCAAAGCCCTTGTACATCAAAGTGAATTTCAAGAACCATTGGCTCAGTTGTGATCACGTGACATTTACCCTCATGTACTACTCATGTTGCAAGATATCACTCGTTTATCAAGTTAAATTTATTAGAAAAGTTGCTTGTCTTGTGGCATACTCGCAGAACAAATTACTCACAATCCAAGGTTTTACTGTATTTGTCTTTTGGGTGTTCAGTTTTAGAAGTTCTTTACATGTTTTGGGTACTGACCCTTTATTGGATATGTCGTTTGCGATTATCTTCTCCCATTCTGTAGGCTGCCTTTTAGTTTTGTCAATGGTACCCTTTGCTGTGCAGAAACTTTTTATTTTGCTGTAGTAAAAAGATATTTTAGGTTGAAAAAGAAATGCTTCCTCAGGGTGAAACTCCCCAGAAGACCCAAAAGTATTAACAAAGAAATTAGTGTAATTCACACGGAAGCAGACTGTCGCTTTGCACAGCACGGTTCTGGAGTAAAAGCCGGGGTCTGGTGGGGGCTCGGTGCGTGACGAGCTCCTGTGCCTCGGACTGGAACTAGAGGCTCTTGCTTTTCTCTTGCTGGTTCAAGTAACCTAGGAGAGTAGCCTGAAACATGCTTATTTTCGTGTGTTTTCTTCCGTTGGGCTTCAGTGGTCATTTTTCAACGAGCTGGATAAGTTGCAGAGCCTGCACGCTCTGTCCTGCATCAGAAACCCCCTGACGGAAGGAAGCAACGGAGCTCGCACCACGCGTCAGTTCATTATCGCCAGAATCGGTCAGCTGAAGACCCTGAACAAGTGTGAGGTGAGCGCTCAGTATCATGATGCGGTATTTTTTTTGGTTGTTTATTTTGAGAGCGAGTGCACGCGAGCGCGTGAACAAGAGAAGGAGAGACAGAGAATCCAAGCAGGCTCTACGCCGTCAGCACAGAGCCCTATGCAGGACTCGAACTCATGGGATCATGACCTGAGCCAAGATCAAGAGTCGGACACTTAACTGACTGAGCCACCCGGCGCCCCCGAATCTTGTAAAGGGTTCTGATGCGGTTTTCTTCCAAATGGTAAAATACTATCCTTGTGCGTTACTAAGGAATGTTTCTTTCTGACCTCTCAAGAGGTAGCGTTACTCAGGTGAGGACAGGAGAAGTTGCTCAGCTGCCCCTTGAGGGGCGAGGAATGCTGGGCACTTGCTCCTTTTCCTGGGGGGGGGGGAGGGGGGCGCATAGGCAGGAAGAAGACGGAACCCCAGAGTGTGCCCTCTCCTCGGCCGCTCTTCTCCTAAAGCCGCCCAGGCAGTGCCTCACAGCCCCCGTGCCGCGCGCCCGCAGGACGGGCTCCCCCAGGCGGCGTGCACCTGCCGCAGCCCACACCCCGGCTCGTGGACACTCTCTCGAAGAAAAGCCTCAGACTGAATTGTTGTTTCTTCTTCAGTAAACCCCTGAATTCTGTCCGCATTAGTGAGGACAGGTAAAGCTGTCATGAAGCATTGTCCCTCTGGATTTGATTACTCTCTGTGAACAGCGGAGGAAGGACAGGGTGCAAAACACAGATACCCATTAGAAGAACACTTTAACAGGGGCACCTGGGTGGTTCAGTCGGTGGCTCAGTGGAGCCGACTTCGGCTCAGGTCATGATCTCCTGGCTCGTGAGTTCGAGCCCCGCATCGGGCTCTGTGCTGACAGCTCAGAGCCTGGAGCCTGCTTCGGATTCTAGGTCTTCCTTTCTCTCTGCCCCTCCCCCTTGTTTATTATTTCTCAAAAATAAACAAACATTACCCACCTTAACAGACCTGCTCTTACTCACATTAATGTAGATTCTGCCAGAGGAAAGGCGTGGCGCTGAGCTCGATTACCGGAAAGCCTTTGGGAATGAATGGAAAAAGGCTGGCGGACATCAGGATCCAGACAAAAACAGACCAAATGAAGAATTTCTTGCAGCCCATCCCAGATACCAGTCGCTCTGCCTGAGTACGTACGTGAGTCTCGGCACCTGCCACCGTGGCGCCTACACCACCCCCCGCCCCCCGTGGCGCCCTTGCTGCTAGAACAGCTGGGGATCAAAGGGAACCCTCGGCGCCGTTGCTTTTCTCCTCTGGGGCTCTTCTTACTCCTCTGAGCAGCTGATAGGTGCTTCCCTGGGGCCGCTCCAGTTAGTTAGTTAGTGAGTTAGTTAGTTAGCAAGAATTAAACCACTGCCTTCAGGGAAGAGACGTCAGCAGCTCTCTCAGCAGAAGGAACCTTGCAAAGTGTGCGGGCTTCTGGAAGGGAGAGGTTGGCGTTCGGGGAGGGAAAGCAGCTTCGAGGTGGAAGTTCTTGTGTCCGCGTGCTCACCCGACTCCCCACTCGAGGAGGTGGTACTCTCCCTCCTTTAAGGGGGGCAGGAAGCACTCCAGCGTATCTCGACTCTAGTTGTAACTGAGGGCATTTTAAAAATTAAGGGGCACCTAGGTGGCTCAGTCGGTTAAGCACCTGACTCTTGGTTTTGGCCCAGGTCATGATCTCACGGTTTGTGGGATTGAGCTTTGTGCGGACAGTGCAGAGCCTGCTTGGGATTCTCTCTCTCTCTCTCTCTCTCTCTCTGTTACTCTCTCTCTCTCTCTCTCTCACTCGCTCTCTGCCCCTCCCCTGCTGACACTATCTCAGTCTCTCTCAAAATAAATAAATAAACTTAAAAAAATAAAAAGTAACAGATGTTAAGGCAGAACCTGGGCATTGGTGTTTAAGCTCCCCAGCGAATTCTAACGTCCAGGAAAGTTCGGACGAGCGCGCAGTACTTGCTCAGCGCTTTGTCCTGAGGGCTCCCCGTGCACCTGCCGGTTTGGGCACCGGGTACGCAAGGTGCTTCCTTACCTCCGCCAGCCTGGGTCCTTAGGCATTGAAGGCACGACTTCATGATTCTTTGTCCCTGATGTAATTTTCCATTTTGTTTTGACTTCATTATTATTCCAGATTTCACTTGTATGTGATTTTTTTAAATATATTTCCTAATGCAAGAAGCTCACGGCTTCAGGCTGGAACATTATCTTTGAGGAAGAAAAGCTGCCTACGGGAATTGCTTTCAAATCACCCTATTAGCTGGCCCAATTTCCTGGCCACCTTAGGTGAATTCTGAAGCGCTCGGGGGAGGGGACGGGAAGGGAAGGTTCTAATGCATTCCTGCACACACGGCTCAGTATCTCACTCTCACGGCTGAGAACGCTCCAAGACAAAAGCACAGATACTTGGGAGTATTTCTAGAAATGCAGTCTCTGGTCGGCCCAGCAGAAGTTGGAGCAGGAGGGTCCGGCTTCCCTGACGTCCTCCTACGAGGCCCCTCGAGTCTCAGCGCGACGCCTCGAGGGTGTCCCATGAGCTGTGTCCCAGATGGCACCAGGCTTCTCGTTCAGGACCCAGAAAGCGAGGGAACTGTTAGCCCAGGTGAAACTTTGAATAAGTGTCTAACGTATCTGAAAGCCCAGCCTCGCCTTGCCTGCTCGAGGCCAGGCACGGTCTGTCTGTGAGGATCGGCAACGGGGCGACAGCTGACGGGCGGTCCCAGGCTGGCAAGCAGTTGCCGTCCGCCCCTCCTAAAAATAAACAAGCAAACAAGGAACCGAATAAAAGGAACCCGACACCAGGGTAGCACAGCAGCTGCTGCGAGGTTTGTCCCGCTAAGGGAAAAGGCCAGGCGAACACTCACCTATTTGTATTTTTTCTTCCTGTGGCCTCAGGTTTATCCTTCATCCTTTTTTATTTCTTTATACGCAGAATATGGTGCACCCGAAGACGGGGAACTCAAAACACAGCAGCCGTTTTTGCTCAAAAACCAGCTACTAAGTAAGAACCTCACACTCAAAGAGCATGTATTTGCGTTCGCGTCCTCAGGTGCAGAGACAGATAGTGATGAGCTGTTAGGGACTGTGTCTCTTAAGTAAGTACCTTAGTGAGTACTTCAGTTTTTAGAGAAATGATGAATTCTCAAGCTTATCTACATTCTTTTATTGGGGGGCGCCTGGGTGGCTCAGTCGGTTGAGAGCCCGAATTTGGCTCGGGTCATGATCTCGCGGTTTCTGGGTTTGAGCCCCACATTGGGCTCTATGCTGACAGCTCAGAGCCTGGAGCCTGCTTTGGATTCTGTGTCTCCTTGTCTCTCTGCCCCTTTTCCACTCATGCTTGGTCTCTCTCTTTCTCCCTCTCTCAAAAACATTTAAAAAAACTTTTTAAACTTCATATTGGGCAGTTCTCATGCTTTAAACTCACCTAATTGTGTTATAAATGGGCAGTATGTGAGAAGTGAGCAGGCTTGTGATTTGTGAATTTGTGACTTTTCTTACACGGGAACACAGCTGAATTCTCAGGGAAGGACTATTAAGGGGAGAAGGGAAGGCATTAGAATGTCGGTCCAGCCATTTTTTTTGTTGTTGTTAGTCATTCTGTGAAGTATTAACAGGAGGCATTTTCAACATCGGTAAGACCTGTTCCTTTTTTGGGATTTGAGCCAAGCTGTACGGAACAGCCGTTCTCATTTGTGGGCTGCTAAGGTGCGTGTGTACTTTACCTCCTTATTACAGGGGGCCTCAATCACTCTCTTTCCTTTTTTCTTTCAAGCACTGAAGATAAAATATCCTAATCGAGTTGATCAGAAAGTCACAGAAAAACAACTGCCAGGTAAGAAAAAGAGGCTTTTTCCGCTCCTTACGCTTATGAATTGCTGGCCTAGGAGCTGGCTGGAAGGAAAGTATCTGAACCTTGTGGAGCCTGTAGGTTTTCACTAATCTTTTATGATCTAAAATACAGTTAATCATGCTAGAATCATCTCCTTGCGCCCCCTCTCCCCCCCGGAAGCACGAGTCTCCCGCAACCGTATCGTTTATTTAGGAAAGTCCCCTTAAACCGGAAGCCCCTGCATAAGATTACATCTTCAGGCAAAGGTGTGCGTGCTGGACCGGCTCGGCCTCCCTGCGCCCGCCTCGGTTTAGTTCTCAAATTACTGCCCTGGTCCAGAGAGACGGTTTCACTGGGCTTGAGGTCTGTCCCACCGTCCCTTCGTAAAACAGGAAATGTGTCATAGTGACCTGAACTGTGAACTATTTGGACTGTGACTTCCCATACACTCGACTCCTCACCGATCAGGAGTTTCTGCAGAAAGTTCTCAGACGTGGTCTTTTAATGGAAACACTGAAATGGTTTTCTTTGGAAAAGCTACTTCGGAATTCTGTCTAAACATTAGAGTTGCTGGAACTGAATTCATTTTATTCCGAAAATACTTTAGTGTCAACAAACTAGATTGATCTAAGTGACCTTAAACTTAGAAAAAGTTACAGCCCATCTTTTGAGTATGCTGTGAATTCTCAAGATTAAACTTGATTCATAGTTAAATAGTAATATCAACAGGTTAAATTTAGAGCAATGACGACTTGCCCGAGAAATGGAATGTACATCACCATAATGACTCTAGTAAAATCCTTCTCTTCGTTTGCCTGTCAGTGCAGTAAATTCACATTTATTCAGTTAATTTTTATCAGATCCTATAAGCTTACAGTGTCACTGATGGAGGGGTTCGTGCTCACAGGGGCTCCGTTCTGGTTGTCTGATTGATGACTGTCATTTAGTCCCAGCTTACCAGTGTTACTCCATTTTCATTAGCAACCTAATCTCTGTCCCCGTGATCTGTAATTCTGCCGTCAGATTAACAGGAATTAAAAGTAGTGGCTCCCCTTTGGTTCTTCTGTTTTCAAACTTGAGTACTGTCAGTAAAGGCACTCGTGGGGACCGGCCAGTGAGAGGCCCAGAACTGTTTGTTAACGGAGTTGGCTTTGGACGCGTGTTCGTTTTTCCCTTCGCTTTCTGGATCCATGCAATCAGCTCATGGGGGAGGTTATCGCTGAGGAGTATCTGCTCAGGAATGTTGTTAGACCGGAGTTAAGCTGTCTGTTTAAGGGCTTCTTCGGGGAAGGCACCATGCTCATCGGTCAAGGACTGTGGGTGTGGGTGACGGTGGTTCTAGATTGATGGTGACAGTACGGCCTCACCCCCTCCTCTTCCAGCCTCCACAGCTGACTGCGTCCCAGTTCTTCTGAGGTCTGGTTCCCCCCGGAACACCCAGATGTGTTCATGCTCTGATGTGTATTAATCTTCAGGTGGACCCAGTGGAGAGCAGAATCGTCCATAGAACTTAGATGTAGCAATTACTGCTTCAAGCAATCCAGACCCTGAGCCCTGCATTCTCTAAACTCCGCTACAGGCCAGCTGTCGGCACAGAGCCCGATGCTGGGCTCGAACTCAGGAACTGTGAGATCGTGCCCTGGGCTGAGGTGGGACGCTCAACTGACTGAGCCGCCCAGGCGCCCCTGCCCGTTAAACTTCTAACAGCGGTCATGGGGAGGCACAGGGCCAGTTAGCCATCTCTGCATTTTCTGAATGTGAAGACAATCGTGTTACTTTTACATTAAAAACGGTCTTGTTATTTAGGGTATTACATGCAAATTGCCGTGTTTTTCTAAAGACACAGTGCGAGTAGGCAGGTTTCTTCCGAGGACTGTTTTATGATCAGACTCTGTTTCTGACGCGAGTTAGGCACGTGTCTTTCCTGTTGCCGTGAAGGAGTTAACCCATTGCTGACCAGCCTCCGGACAAGGAAGGCCAGCCCGCCTAAGTCTTTTGAAAGGACAAGATTATCTACACAGATTCACATGTAAAAGACCAAGTTACGTTCATTAAAATGATAAATGTCAATTAAGGGTTTATATTCAACACATAAACAAGGCCAGTTTTTATTCTAAAATAAAGATAACATTTATTATCACAAGTTGCATAAAAACACAGACAGCTTTTACAAAAATCATTTTTGATAGAAAAATAGTTTGGATACATGTGATATTTGTAGGAACACCATACTATTGCTGTACCTCCAGCTAAAGCTTCAGAGAAACTGTATTTCTCATCATCAAAATATCCAATATTTACCACGACCCATCTTTGGAAAGAAGTTCATAGCATTTTCTGAACAAACCGAAGCATTTGCTCACTGAGTAACTCCCCCCGTGCGTGTCCGGTGCGTTTGCACGTCCTAATCCTCACAGACAGGGCGTGCGCGAAGGGAGCCTTAGACCACTGGGTCCTCCCTCACTCCCCAGGGAGGAAACCAAGGCGGAGGGATGGACAGACGTCCTCGGGTCGCCCCACCCCGGCGTTCTCTCGGCCATCCAGAAGTGAGTAATCAGAGAGGTTTAGAAAGTGAATGATTTTACTCACATTTACTCCTCTGTGCAGAGAACAGGATCTCTGGTTTCTTCAGAGTAAGGAGGAAATATTAAACACCACTGAAATGGTAATGAAAAGCCACTGTCAAAGGGCACTTGGGTCAAACACAGGCTCCGTCTCCCAGGGTTTCCCGAATGTCCGGTGAGTGGTGTGGACCAGGTTCTCGCCGTCCCGGGGCAGGTGGGCCTTTCCCTAGTGATCTACAGGGGCGGACGGACACCGTGAGTCGCTGCGACTGTGGGCTTGTCACGCGAGCTAGTTTTACATGGAACTGTCATTCGAGGGAACTGAGGGTGTGTCTTTTCTTCCACAGACTCCATGACAGTTCAGAAGGTGAAGGGACTGCTGTCACGACTTCTCAAAGTTCCTGTGTCAGAACTTCTGTTGTCCTACGAAAGTCCCAAAGTAAGTTGCCCAGCGAAACAGAGTCAAGCTTAGGCCCCCCCCCCCCCCCCCCCCGCCCCCGGTATGACGCGTTATTCAGCCGGGGCTCTTTATAACCCAGCTGGATTCTGGAAGGAAAACAGACATCCCTGATGTATTAAGACAACCCTTTGTTCTGTTTTTAGATGCCCGGCAGAGAGATTGAGCTAGAAAATGACCAGCAGTCATTACAGTTCTATTCTGTGGAAAACGGAGACAGTCTGTTAGTGCGATGGTAACCGCCCGACTCCACTGCTCTATCAGGACTGGGGTTCCCTGGAAAGGAAGGACTTACTGGAACAATTCCGTCACAAAAAGAGGTTTTACGACTTGCCCTAAGTAGAGAAAAGGTGGTGTTTTTCACTGGGAAGAGACCATTTCTAGGCATGTGTATAACAGTAGGTGCAAAAGCCTAAACTGCTAGTGATTTTCTGATTTTATTCCATAGTTATAGTTCACGACTACACACTTCAGTATGTGAAGATTTAAATATTAAAGAGAACCAGCTAGGCTAATGAAATCTGAGCACAGTTAATGTCCGGCGAAGACCAGCTGTGATGGAATTCTATTGTTACTACTAGTTTAAAAGGTTACCGAAATGATTTGGAAGGTCATTTTGGAAAATGTCCCTTAAGCTTCGGGAGGCACCTCTCGTGTGTGAAGCGCCGATGCTGTGATCTGGGTTTAGAGTACTTGCGAAAACGAACCCCGGCTTTCTCCCGCAGCTGTGCCTAAGCTGGGCCTCCTCTTCTACAGAGCGTTACAGCTCTGGTGGGAATTCGCGCAGAGTAGGGGAGCATCAGGCGGTGACAGGAGGAAAGCAAAATTCATTCAAAGTGTCAGCTGTTTAGCAGTATCCTTCCCGTATGTCACTAAAACCCTGAGAGGTGTCTGATGTATATCCACAACATTTTAGCTTTTTTCCCCAATAGTACTAGATCGTGGCCTTCAGGATTTATGTTAAATGGCAAAAGAGAACTTGAACTAGCCCACTCAGTAAGGGAACTCTAAAACCAAGGTCCCAAACTGAGACTCCTACTGGTTCCTTTTCAAGTTCGAGTTGCCCACTCCAGATATTTCCAGAAACCCCAAGCTTTGGTATCAGTGAGCACACAGCATCCTGTGAGTTCTTTTTGGCCCTTAATTATCCTCATGATGCTTTACAGAACCATTCTGTAATCCGGATTGAAATTCACATTCTCCATTACTACTCAAGATGTCTGAACCAGGCCAAATTTTAACCAAAAGTGATAGTAATGAATTATAAACTAGAAATGATACATGAGGTTTTAGAAACTTTTTTGTTTTATAAAACAATTTGGTATTTTTCAAATATTCTTCCAATACAGAAATAAAATTTTTCTTATGCTACAGTATCAGTTGATTTTTAAAAAGGATATTTTGTGCAAACATTTAGAAATATCACATTGGTTACAGGTAAAAAGTGCCAACCTAGAACAATCCTGAGAGACCCCCGGAATCTGTTCACTCCTCAGACTCCGGCTCGCACACCCTCGTCCTCACGCGCCGCGAGTCACGACCCTCCTCCGGCCGCTTCGCACTGACAGGGGTCTCCACACGCTTCCTTCAGCCTCCACAGCTGGGCCAGCTCCTGCGGGGAGTACTGGGGCGAGGACAGCATTCCCGTCTCGCACGTCTTCTCACACAGCCACAGGCCGTCCTGGAGAAAAACAGAAGCGCACTTGGGAGCCGAGGAACTGAGTCGGAAGACCAGCCCCCGAAAGCTGGCACAGAGGCCTTCGAAGACACTTGTGTGTGAACCACTGGCGGGTGGGGGGATTCTGTGACCAGAAAGCCTGGGAAGTGCAAACAGAAGGTTTCCCGGAAGCTGTGAGAAGAGGTGGCTGTAAACCTCCAAGAGGAACAGCAGCCGTTCCGATGGAATCTTCTGGCATTCTGGGGACGGCAGCAAGTGCTTTATAAATAAATGCTGGTGAATTCTCCTAAAATCCGTGAGGTAGGAATCCTTTCCCAGTTACCACTGGGAAACCGAGCGTGTGGTACTTGGCCCAAGGTCACAGGGGAGGTCATAAAGGTGAGTGGACGCTGGCAAGGTGAACAGGAAGGACCGGGTCTTAACCGCCAGCTCCTTCCCAGTGATACAGCAGAACACAGAGCCTGAGAAACCCCCTCTAAGTCCTTCTGGAACTAGAAGCGTGGCTAAACTGCTGGCAGAGGAAAAGAAACAAGAAAAGGAGCTAGAGTCCACCTGTGCCCCAAAGGCTCTGCTGGGTTTTAAAGGCCGTGGCTCCCAGGGGACCCCCTGAGAGGGAGGGAAGGAGGAAGTGTGACAGTGTGTGTGTGTAGTTTAGAAAACAGAACCCGGTCTCAGCCTTGACCCTGGGTGGGACGGAAAAGGGTCTGCCCTGAGCATCGAGAGCCCCGGCCGCACTGAGGTGGGGACGCGGCCCGAGTCACATTCGTCAGTGATGCAGTCAAGGTAGATGGTAATGCCCGCTTCCTAGGAATGTGTTTTAAATACGTACCAGTCTCTCAGCACGCCAAGAAACCAGGTCCATAAGCAACATCAAACTATAGAATCCGGCCCACAGACCCCGCAGATAACCTTCTGTACCTGCTACTGTGCCAAACACTGGGCTTCACTATGACCCGACTATCAAAGCTGACCCGGCAGATTAGGGGGATTCCCGTTCGCCCCTGCATCAAGGGGGCCCTGCTCTTGGCCCGGGCACCACATGCCCCCCTCCCCTTCTGCGGGCGGCCAAAGTGGAAGCTACAAGAATCCAAACTCCAGCAGCAGTCTTTGAGGCAAAGCCAGCTTTACACTTGGCTCTCTTCTCAGGGCTGCTTCCATTCTGGTCTCTGCAGATTTTCTTTTTCCGGCTCAGCGATCACTGTATTTTAAAAGCCCCCTTACAGGGCTCAGACTCCCGGCCTCCAGATCGAAGGGTCGCATGCTCTACCGACTGAGCCAGCCAGGCGCCTGATTCCTTAAGTTTTAAAGCTGCGGAGAATTTCTGACTGAACAAATTAGAATAAAAACTACATTCTTCTCAGTGGGTAGGAAAACTTCCATTGGAAACACTTCCTTTTGGTTTAAACTCCGAAAAGTACCGTACGGGAACCCAGGTGGACCTCTGTGCACTAACTCGAGCGCAGCTCTGATCCCGCATCTTCCGTTCACCATTTCTGGCCCTCTGACCCAGGCCTCGCCTCCCGGGCGCCCCGGGCCGCGCCTCCCCCCGCCCCCCTCAGGCTTGCTTACCTGGTACCGCGAGGGCCCGATGGCGGCCATCCAGATGCCCATGCTCACGTCTTCACCCTGTACGTGCCCGTGAAGTTTAAAGGCAGAGGTTTAAACGCAGTATCGTCTTTAAACGGGATGCCGCCACACGTTCCCAAAATCCTCTCTCTACTTCGTTTTCTCGTTATTCTGCCAGGAAAGGCCAGGCCTGTATTAACACGTGTACACAGGGTAACAGCCGGCGGCTGTGACCTGCACACCGCGGCAAGACTAGACACAGTACAGCAGGCGGCCGGCCCGCCCTCCTCGTGGGCCTTGAACCCCCAGCACGACCGTACGAAGGACACTGTGGCCCCCACGGCTGGGCGGCTTGCTCGTTGCCGCGGTCGCTGGAGGCAACAGAAAGCGAGCGCTTGCTTTACGGTCTGTCTTAGGAATGGCAAGCCTTCCGTTCCTCCCGGGACTATACCTACATAGTCTGAAATCAGAAGTAGGCTCAAGAAAAGACTTAGGAACAGAATCTAGAGCCGGAATCTGGAGGCGAGGACTGTGTCCCTGACCTCTGAGGGGGACTCCTCCACAGAAACGGGAACGCTGGCTCCGCGCTCGGCGGTGGGATCCCGGGCTGGGGGAAGCCCGGGCGGAGAGCGTACTCGTAGGCCGGAACTCCCGAGTCACCTGATAGGTCTTCAGTCTGCCCGCGTTGCTGGCCAGCCAGTGCACGATGTCCCTGGAGATCACGTACCCCGAGCCGCAGGCGAAGGCCGGGTAGGCGGGGCTGGGGTATTCCAGCTCCTGCCACTTGCCGGTTCGGTCGACTGCCCAGTTCAGTCTGAAACTGAGATTCGAAACGGGTCGGTTTCTTCGTTTTGGTTTGACCTCGGTCCTGCCGCTAGGAGGCTGCTCCCTGTATCATCGCCACAGGGGCCGGGCCGTTACGGCGGGGGAAGGGGGAGCACGTTTGTGTGCGTCTAAGGGAAGGAATTCTCTAGCTGCCAGGTGTGTCGTAGAGAAGACTGGTCTAGCACGTTCTCTCAAGGTTACATTTGTGGGGTTTCTGAAGGTACCAGACCGTCTGGTGTACATGCGCTAAAAACCCCTCACTAATCCGTACTGTATTCCTGAAGGAACAGCAGTTTCAGAAATTTGTCACGAATCTATTCTAACCACTTCTTTCTGGGCCACGAGGATGAACACTGCATCGTTTTTCCCTCCTTCGTTACGTGAGCCTGAGGTTTCTCATTTTAAAGATTTTCCCTCTAATTGTCGGTGAACAACATACTGTATGTAACCCAGGAGCCCAGGAGGGAACTTCCGAGCTCAACCACATTTCGGTTGTGAAAAGCGGCTTGTGTATTTCATCATAAATTAATTCCATTTGATCAGGTACCTGAAGGCCAAGGGGTAACAAGCTTTAACTTACTTTCCCCACCAAAAATTAGGCCCGTCCAGATTCTTGTGGGCGATTCTATGAAACACAGCTTCCAAGTCTATGTAACAGTCGTCGTCAGTTTTTAGCAGTAAATCAAAGCTGGTGGTTTCCACGGTCCTGTTGGCAAAAGGGAACAGGAAAGTCAGCGCGTCCGTACAAGCAGACACAGCGACGCCAAGGCGGTGACACTGCTAGTATTTCAGTGGAGACCGTCCCCGAGCTGCCTGCGTCCCGTGCCAGCCGCCTATTCCTGCAACGTTGCCAACACCTGCTCAGAGCGCCGCTGCCAACCACGGCCCGCCAGGCGTTCACCGAGTGCCGTGACGCAGGGAAGGACCAGGCCGACTTTGGAAGGTGCAAGAGAGGGGCGCCCGGGCGGCCCAGTCGGTTAGGCGTCCGACTCCGGACCGCAGCTCGGGTCACGATCTCGCGGTTTGTGAGTTTGGGCCCCATGTCGGGCTCTGTGCGGACGGCTCAGAGCCTGCTTGGGATTCTGTGTCTCCCTCTCTCCATCCCTTCCCTGCTTGTACACGCACTCTCAAACATAAACATAAAAAAACATAAAAAGAAAAGAACAAGAACACAATAAAAAAAAAAAAGATGGCCTAAGTGGAACGCATGCTCGAACAGCGCTTCACCGGCCTTGCTCCAGCCGGGCCGCCAAATCCATTCAGTGTTCGAAGCTCAGTAACGTGTGTTGGTGACAGGGGCCCAGGACGAGGGGACAGGGGTCGTACGAGGCCCCGCACACAGAATGCTGTTGTACAAGATTCCCTCTTCCGTGCCACTATTTATGCTGCACTCACATATTTTATGGTTTTTAAAAACCGGGTTATGACACTGAAATCTGTTCCCCTTGGAACTAGACTATTGGAATCGAGCTTGAGGAGGCGCGGGAGGGTGACTTCATTTACCTAGACATCTGAGGGCAAGCAGAGAGAGACGGACTCCTTCATCTCAGCCTGCCAATCCCGATGCATCTTTGATTAAAACAAAACAAAACCCCAGCGGCTTGCTAGGGAACCAAACGACAGAAATCGGAATAAAAGAAATCTGGAGGAAGTTTCACGAAGTGCAAGAACAGCGAATCTAACAAGACCCACACCACACCGCACAGCCCCGTGCCTGAGGTTTATTTCTAGTCAGCAGCGCCGGCACACACGCTGCCGATCTGCTAATCAGGAGGAACTTTCCTGACAAAGGACACTGCGGTCGCTGATGAATCAACTGAAGAGAGAACGAAGAGGGCAGCCTGCATTACGGCGCGGAGGGCGGGCAGGCGGAGCGGGTCACCCAGCACAGTCCCGGAGGCCGGCCCCTGGTGGTGCTGGGGGGGACGGTGACCCAAGACAGTGGCAGCAATGACTGAGGGGAGAGGCCAAGGCCTCAGAAACCGAGCACGGGAGAAGAAGCCGAAATTGACGGTAGTATCTAAACCCAACTCAGCTTCCACAACCGCCAATCGGCTCCCTATAGAAAGCCCCAGAACTCACAATCCGGATTTCCCATTTGCCAGACCTCCGTTCCCTCTCTTGACCTCTATACATACTTGCCTTGGCCCCCTTGCCACAGGAACCCCTACTAGCGGCCTTGAGCTAAATAAAGAAGGTTCTTGTTCTCACTCCAGTGGTCCAGACAGAACCCTGATATTCCAGACGCGCCCCAATTTCCAACTCTTATTTATATCTGCCTCTGCCCACAGGGTGACCCCAAAATTCTACCGACTTGCTCTGGCTGTGAAACATCATCTCCCGTAAACGAATCAGGCCGTCTCCCCCTCAGGCCCGGGCGGGGGGCGCCTCCACAGCGTGCCTGACCACCCCCACCCTGCCCAGGGCGACAGAGGGGAGAGGAGCAGACTCGGGGGCTCCCCAAGAAACAAGCTCACTGACAAGCTGTAAAGACAGAGATGTGAAAACACCCTGGGTTTAGTCTAGACAGAGACAGGTGTTCGCGCTGCACTCAGGGTGGACAGTGTCCGAGGGCTCAGTGACCAGGGACCCTGGAGTAACTAATAAAATAACAACCCCCCGCCCCTGCTTCTCTCTCTCTCAAAATAAAAAGTTGTTGCCCTTATTATTATAAAGGTAGGAATTCCAACCAAGGTCTAAGAAATACTGAAGGGTTGGGGAAGTTATGGCAGACTCAGAGGGTTTTTGGATTTCATCTTATATAAAAGTTTTAGAATTAGGGCAGTAGTTGTTTTGTTTTTTTTTAATTTATATACTTTTAAATGCTTATTTACTTTTGAGAGAGAGAATGCGTGAGCATGGGAGGGACCGAGGATCCAAAGCAGGCTCTGTGCTGACAGCAGACAGCCTGACGCGGGGCTTGAACCCACGAACTGTGAGATCATGACCTGAGTGGAAGTTGGCGCTGCCCCGGCGCCCCGGAGCAAGCGGTTTTAACTGCGTGGGGAGAGGATGGAAATGGAACGTGGATGCTCAGCCTAACAGAAGTGGGATCAGTAACCCGGGTTCGAGGGACCCATACTCCGGCCATTTAGGTTGGGGGGTACCAACACAACTGACAGCGGGCCACTTTAAAACTCACTGATTTTCATCTGATGTTGGCTTGAGACCACGACAGTGACTCAGAGGCCTGACTTTGGCTCCAAGAGGATGGACGGCTCAAAATGAAATCGACTGCCGCCCCGGTTTGGGAGAGGCCATTCCCGTCACGGTCTGCTCGCGTAGGTAAGAGAGCAGCAGAACTTAAAAGTTCTCACAAAGAACCCGGATACAACAGATTACATCCCAGGTGCTCAGGGGCCTTAGGGTTGTTTAAAAAAAAAAAAAATTCAGGGGCACCTGGCCGGCTCAGTCGGTTAAGCATCCGACTCTTGACTTCGGCTCAGGTTATGATCTCGCAGTTTGTGAGTCTGAGCCCGTGTTGGGCTCTGTGCTGACAGTGAGAAGCCTGCTTGGGATTCTCTTTCTCTGCCCTCCCCTGCTCTCTCTCTCAAAATAAAGAAATAAACTTCAAAAAAATTCAGGGGGAGCCTGGGTGGCTTAGTTAAGTGCCTGACTTCAGCTCAGGACATGATCCTCACGTTTCGTGAGTCGGAGCCCCGTATCGGGCTCTGCACAGATAGTGTAGAGCCCGCTTCATATTCTCTCTCTCTCTCTCTCTCTCTCTCTCTCTGTTCCTACTCCACTTGCACACATGCTCTCTTTTTAAAAATAAACTTAAAAAAAAATAAGTGAACTTTAAAAAAACCCTCGGAAGTCTAATGTCGATAAATTGTTTCTACATCCAAAGAACAATAAAACGAATTCTACCCGCCCAGCATTTTTTACTACCTACCATCTATAGAAGTTCAGTAGTTTGGCAGGAACGTTCCGGTAAGTGTCCACGACGTCCACAAAGACGATGTCGTCGTAGGCGCTGCTCTCCTCCCTCAGTAAGGCGTCCTCCCTGCGGAGGTCACGCATGTGGTCAAGAAGTCTTTGAGGGCGAGAACGGAGGTTTTGCAAGAGCGCGTCGCCTTCTACAAAGAAAAAGTCCAGAGCTGGGGAAACGCGCCATCACAGACGCCAGCCCCAGACCGTGCCACGGGGCACCCTCGCACTCGGAGGTACCTGACGGAGGGCAGCCGTTAGGAACTCCGCTTGCGGCCGGGACTGGCGCACTGGGCACACGCTGAGGGCAGCGCAGCTGGCAGGGGCAGACGGCGCTCAGAGCCGGCCCTAGAGACGGCAGCCCACGCGCTCACGAGGACGCTCTCTGCAGCACGGTTCGGCACAGAAGGTCCGATGCACCCGCACCACGGGGTACAGAGGCTGAAGAAATTACCCTGGGCGTTCAGTGGGTTAGGCGTCCTTGCTTTCAGCTCAGGTCACGATCTCACGGTTGTGAGATCGAGCCCCGCATCAGGCTGGGCGCTGACCAGCACGAACCCTTGGGATTCTGTCTCTCTCTGCCCCCCTCTCTCTGCTCAGTCTCCCACTTGTGCGCTCTCTCTCTCTCAAGATAAATAAACATTAAACAAAAAAGCAGTTAGAATGGACTGGATTGATGTTGGTCTTAAAGCATCACTAGAGTTAAAAAAAAAAAAAAATGACCCTGATCTTGTACGTGGAGCTGGATGGCACCGAAAACCGGTGCTGACCGAGGAAAGTGTATTCACTGCTAACCCATGTACACAATCTGACGCCACGGAATCCATTTTAAATCACTCATCAGGGGCGACTGGGTGGGGGGCTCAGTCAGTTCAGCGTCCAACTTTGGCTCAGGCCACAGCCTCACGCACGGTTCATGGGTTCGAGCCCCGAGTCAGGCTCTGTGCCGACAGTTCGGAGCCTGGAGCCTGCTTCAGATTTGTGTCTCCCTCTCTGTCCTTCCCTCACTCGTGCTCTGTCTCTCACTTTCTTTCAAAGATAAAAAAAAACATTCTTAAAAAAATTTTAAAACTGCATGTGAAAGAGGAGTACACACGGGGTGGAAACCAGAGAAAGGGAAGGGTGCACACGGATTTCAGGACAGTGGCGTCCTCTCCCAGGGGAAGGAGGGGCGGCGCCGGCATAGCTGGAAGCGAGGGGGTGCCACCTGTATCTGTAACGTTCTTTCTTTCTTAAATACAAAAATTTAAAAAAGGAAGCAAAGACGACAAAACTAGACCCCTGTGAACTCTGAGCAGCGGGACATGGAGGTTTCCCACAGCACTCTCTGTTTCGGGTGGCTCTGTGAGATCTCACAATAAACATCTGCTGAACGACATTTATTTACGGTCGCCCGAGTTCGTGAACTCCCTGTCACATCTGGGCAGGGACTGTCCTCAGATCCTGTCGATTTCGGGCAGCCATTTTTTCACCGGGGCAGGATTTTCTCAAATGTCTCGATCGAATCAGAGAAAACTTGGTGACCAATAGTGAGTGGCTGAGGGGGCAGGACGGTAAACTGGCACCCCACCTTCTGTGCCCACGTGGGGGTCTGGAGGCCTGCACTTGATCTCTGCCTCTGCCGCTCTGACTGCCGGGCAAGCTCCAGGTTTCTGGGCCTGAGGGCTCACCGGGGGTGGGGAGGAGGAGGGGGAGGGGGAGGGGGAGGAGGGGGAGGGGGAGGGGGATGGGGAAGGGGGAGGAGGAGGGGGAGGGGAGGAGGGGGGGAGGGGGAGGAGGATGGGGGGGGGGAGGAGGAGGGGGGGAGGAGGAGGGGGGAGAGGGGGGGGGGAGGAGGGGAGGAGGGGGGGAGGAGGGGAGGGGAGGAGGAGGAGGTGGAGGGGGATGGGGAAGGGGGAGGAGGAGGGGGGGAGGGGGAGGGAGGAGGAGGAGGGGATGGGAAAGGGGAGGAAGGGGGGGAGGAGGAGGGGGGAGGGGGAGGAGGAGGGGGGAGGGGGAGGAAGAGGGGAGGAGGAGGAGGGGGATGGGGAAGGGGAGGGAGGGGGAGGAGGGGGGAGGAGGAGGGGGAGGGGGGAGGGGGAGGAGGGGGGAGGAGGAGGGGAGGAGGGGGGAGGAGGGGGGGGAGGAGGAGGGGAGGAGGAGGGGGGAGGAGGAGGAGGGTGGGGGGCTACACCAGTGGTTGTCGGGACTGCTCACTGGAATACAGATCCCCAGGCCTAAAGGTTCGGCAGGTCCGGGGTGGGGCCCGAGGCTCTGTATCTTTAACGTGCGTCTTCCTCGCACTGAAGCAGGTGGGCCACACACTTCTGCCCTTTGAGAGACACAGGCCGAAATGACCCGGTGTCCCCTTTGGGTCTTACATTCTACTGCAATATCCTTGAAGTTTAAAGGTAAAGATAAATATATACAATTTAACACTTGAAAGAGAGTGAAAACGTCAGGAAACTGAAGGGACAGGAGCATGGTTGTAAGAGGGCAGGAGGTGAACAGAGGCCTTTCGGATGAACAGTCACGCGTTTTGTTTTATAGCGCACGTCGCTGCAAAACAGCATAAAGTAACAGATCTGTGTGTGTGTAAGTCCGACGGGCTGTCCAGGTGCCACTGAAAAGAGCCACAGGGTTTACGGTCTTGACCTTTGGAAGTGTCCCATCTGTCTGGGGAGCGCGTTAGGATACAGATGTCTCAGCTCCAGTCCTAAAGACTTCAGCTCTGCAGCCTGAGGCGGGGCCCAGACGGCGATGCTCACACCCAACAAAATTTAAGAAATTTTCCACAGGACTGTTCTGAATAGCACTTAGACCCTGATTCTAAAAAATTAACTTATTCTCAGATTTTCAGATATACCTAGTACCTGAGAAGATAATCTAGTCATTTTCATTTCTTTAGTCTAAAACTTGAATTATTTCACTCTCACTTGAAAGAAATTTTCCCTCACCCAAACCTTATTCCTTTAGGCTCCGTGACAGAAAACTTACAACGAACCTGTGTCCAAAGGACAGAGGCTGCTCCTTGTAGAACAGTCTAGTGACAGAAGTCTCAGGACCCCTTAAACTAGTTTTTAAAGGCTCCGGTGGTACATACTTGAATGAAGTGGTAAAAGGAAGGAAGGTGCTAGACATTCAAGTCAGATGGTGTGTGCCCCCAAGTCCGCTCTGCTTTAGGCACTGCCTGCGTCCCGTACGCGGGTTCTCCCTGGGCTGGACTTCTTGGTGAGCTGAGACCTTCCTGCACAGAGTGGTCTCAGACTTTTACGTAAAGTCTCTGGACTAGAATTAAGTCAGGATCTCTAAATTTTAAATTGCTACTTATTAACCGCAAGCGTATGGGCCAAACCTGTGTCCCTACGCACAGCCCTATCCTTGGGGTGACGAAACGATACGGCTACTTCTATGAGGAAACACCGTACAGAAAGATGCTTTCGGCGGAAAAAGAAAAGCGTCCTCAAACAGCAAGTGGAGGCCGCGGACTGGAGGTCTGCCCCGCCTCGACACTGTGCTGCGAGGGAGTCCCCCCAAGACTCTCCCCTCGGAATCTGGCCTCTGCTTTCCCCAGTCACTGAGAGCCTTCAGGGAAGCTGGGTCCTAACTCTTATAGAAGCCACGGTGCGCCGAGCTCTGAGATGTCAAGGCAGAAACAGGACTGGGCACCCCTGTTCCGGAAGTGATGCTCAGGACAGGGGCCAACGGCAACTGCATCGACGATGCTTTTTCTTTCTTAAAGATCACAGAATTCTCTGGAATTCATAGACGGATATGAAATAAGCATCATTCAAGAAGACAAACACAGCCACAGAAGAAAAACCCCAAGTTTTCAAGGAATCCTTCTAACAAACGCATGAGGTCTAATTAGGAGAAGCATTTAAGAAACATGTACTCTGAACGAGCGTCTGTTAAATAGTCACGTTACGAGGAGAAAGTATACCCGCGAAGCGGGAGGGGATGCTGAGTCCACTGGACCCCTCCAACAGAGGGACAGACGCCGGCATCAAATGCACCAAGCCTGGGCCAGGGGAACGAAGGTCCTTCCCTTCTGACGGATAAGCAGCTCTAAGCCCACTCCGGCTCTACGGCCAGGGGCTGGCAGTTCTGCAGAAGCCCCCCGCTGGCTGGAGGATGAACCAAAGATAGCCACATGGGGCCAAGGAAGTCCAAGTCACTAATTGTGCAAGATCACCTCTATGGGGAAGGACTGGAGCAGGAACAAGACAGGATGTCTGCTCTGCCGCTTCTCCTCAGCACTGCCCTAGACACTGTTCTAGCCACGACACTTAGATGAGAAAAAGCAATAAAAGGCATCCAGCTTGGAAAATAAATAAATAAATAAATGAAACTGTCTCTTTGCAGAAGACATGATCTTGCATATGGAAAATCCTACAGCACACACAAAACTAGGAACTCAACAAATGAATTCAGAATTGCAACACACGAGAGGGACATATGAAAATCAACTGTTATTTCTACACATTAGCAATGAACGATCTAGAAATGAAATGTAAAAAAACAATTCCACTTATTATAGCATGAAAAAGAATATTTAAGAATAAATTTAACCAAAAAAGAAAAAAAAGCAAGACTTCTTTTCTGAAAACCACAAAACCACTAAGAGAACTCTCGTAAGACCTAAGTAAAAATGGAAAGATACCATGTTCACGGATCGGAGACAGAATGACAGGACGGAACGCTCCCGAAAACGAGCTACACGTTCAGTGCAGCCCCTTTCAAAATCCCAGCCGGCTTGTGCGCAGAAATCGGCCAGCTGATCCTAAAGTTCATACGGAAACGCAGGCGACCCAGAAGGGCCAGAACAATCTCGAAAGAGAACAAAGTTGGAGGATCACACTTCCGACGTCATGTCTTACTACGTAGTCAAGATAGTGCAGTACCGGTGCAAGGACAGACACACAGATCGACAGATTAGAACTAGAGCCCAGAAATAAATCCTTACATTTAAGGTTAGAAAGGACGGCGAGCAGCAGGCGGTTGGTAGGGAATGGGGAAGGGGAGGACCAGAGAATCTGCTACCAGGCACAGGGTTTCTTTGTCAAGTGACGGAAATTCTCTGCAGTCAGTGGAGACGCTTACAGAGCTCTCAGGCACTGGAAACCATGGACTTAACCACTTTAGAAGGGTAAAAGGAATGTGAATTATAGATCAATAAAGCTTTTTTTTTTTAATGACCAAAAAAAAAAAACAAAACAGCTTTTATGTCACAGGACCGAGTGAGATTAGGTATGTGGGATCCAGGGTGCTCCTCGGCGTGGGAGGAGCCCACTTACCCTGAATGGTGTAAATAAAACCGCCTGCCACTCCCTCCACGCCTTCCAGGAATCCGTGGGGCGGGGCGCCCTCCCCGGCCTGGAAGAAACAAGAACAGAGGCGCTCAGCGTCTCACCGCTAGGACTGCAGTTCTTCTAGTTTCAAACCGATTTGGCGGAATCGATAACGTGCCGCCGCCGCAGCTGGCGCCACCGACGAAGCTGACGTGCCAGACTTGCACGATCGGGACGGCCTAGAACTCTCCTGGTCTTGTCATCCGGGCACAACGCTGGGTCAGGGCACGCAGCAGCCCAGCCGGGTCAGACTCCCACTTACACAGGGCCATATAGTCTTGAACTTGCTACCGTAGGAGTACAAAAACCAATCTTCCTTTACATCCTAACCTTACAGCTGGGAAAAAAAATATTACCCCCTTTGATTTCTTGGACAGGAAAACTACCACGAATTCAAATGCATCGAGGCCCATTTTTAACCTTGGCTCCACCACGCAGAGAAAAGTCCTTCTAAACAGACGGTTCAGACGCAGCCCTACTGATCACCGACGCCATGGAAGGTGCCAACAGTCAGCGACGACCTTTCTGCCTCTGAGGATTTTTTATTATTTTTTTAAAAATTTAAAAAATTTTAATGTTTACTTTTGAGAGAGAGAGAGAGAGAGAGAGAGAGAGAGAACAAGCATGGGAAGGGCAGAGAGAGAGAGGGAGATAGAGAATCCGAAGCAGGCTCCAGGCTCTGAGCTGTCAGCACCCGACGTGGGGTTGAACTCAGGAACTGCAGGATCATGACCCCTAAGCCTAAGTCGATGCTCAACCAACCGAGTCACCCAGGCACTCAGATCCTAAACACGACCCCCAAGGCTAGGTCTGTAATTATATATGAATTGTGCATCTGTCCGTCTAATGTCTCTCCCCTTCACCGGAGTAGAAATCCCATGGTGGGCCAGTAATGGTTTTCTAAATGGGATTTTACTTTGAGAAATCCAGCTGTCACCGTTTTAAATTCGAAGCAAATATGAATAAAAGGAAAACATGAGGCAGAGATCCCAGAGCTGTGAATGAAGCTGAATACTCCCTCGCGTTTTCCATCTCCGCGATTTTAACTAACGCCCTACTGCAGGGGTGAGAGAGTGAACCTGAACACTACTGAGCAAGTAGTGCTCTTGATCTCGGCTCAGGCTGTGATCTCATGGTCCGTGGGATGGAGCCCCGTGCCGGGCTCTGCGCTGACAGCGCGGAGCCTGCTTAGCATTCTCCGCCCCCCCCCCTCCGCCCCTGCCCCACTCATGCTCTCCCTCTCAAAATAAATAAACTTAAGACAAAATAGAAAGACACCTGTCCTAAGGCAACACTGTGTATTTACTCGGCTGGGGTTACACCATCAGAGAACACGGGGGCTGCCCGATCCCGCCGCGGGGACTCGGCACCTTCTGCGGCACGTGCTCTAAAACACACGCGGCTCACCGTTCAGACTCCCTGGGTTGAGGTACAAGTAAATTTAGAAACGCTGTATGTATTCAAAAATGCTGAAGAATGCCGAACAACCTCAGGAAAGGAGGAGGACTTACCGTCATGACTCTGAGAACTCCCCCGCCATCATTTACTGCCACTCTGTGGAGGTTTCTTGACACGAGGCCCTGGAGGTCCTGGCTCTCCCATACGATTGTACCTTCGAAGCTCTTTTTGTGGAAAGATGAAGTAGAGTCGGTTTCTTTATTGTCGTCATTGAGGTTTTAAGTAAGTTTTTAAATATTTTTTTTTAAAGTTTATTTATTTTTGAGGGACACAGAGACAGAGCACGAGGAGGGGAAGGGCAGAGAGAGAGGGAGACATAGAATCTCAAGCAGGCTCCAGGCTCTGAGCCGTCAGCACAGAGCCCGACTCGGGGCTCGAACTCACAAACCGTGAGATCATGACCTGAGCCGAAGTCAGCCGCCCAACCGACTGAGCCACCCAGGCGCCCCTTAGGTAAGTTTTTAAAGAAAAATGAATTTTTTTCCTAAGACCTATCACTTAAAATGTGTATCCTGGCTACTCTAACACACGCTACTGTGGACATTTTGGTGTGCGTTCTCGAGTCATTTTTTTTCCAGGCACATCTGAAAGAAACAAGTACAAAGTGCGTGGAGACAATTCTGCACACTGTTGTCTGCATTTCCCACGACACCGCAGCGCCTCCTGACGCTAGTGCGGCTCTTGCGACCATCTCTTTCATGTGTCTCTAACATGCCATTGCGCGCGTGCATCCGAGTCACACAAACACCTCCCTGCTGGCAGAAGCCTGGGCTCTATCAAATATCTAATGTGGGCGCCTGGGTGGCTCAGTCGGTTAAGCTTCCAACTTTGGCTCAGGTCGTGATCTCACAGTCTGTGGGTTTGAGCCCCGTGTCGGGCTCTGTGCTGACGGCTCAGAGCCTGGAGCCTGCTTGGGATTCTGTGTCTCCCTCTCTCTCTGCCCCTCCCCAGCTCCCGCTCTGTCTCTCTCTCAAAAATAAACACTAAAAACAAAAAAGTTTAAAAAAATAGCTAATAAATGACGTTTTGGTGTAAATGTTTATTTTTCCCTAATAGTTTGTTTTGTTTTATGGTAAATTTTCAGGGATGAAATTACAGGGACAAGAAACAGAGATATTTTATATGGATTGGGACACAATGCCCAGCTATTTTTTCAAAAGGAAATTATACTAACTTATAGTGTCTTTCCCAATTTACAAAAATACCAACTGCACTGTATTCTTCCAAGTATGGGATATTGGTAAAAGCAAAGAAGTTTAAATCAATTTGGTAGATTAAAAAAAATGATTCCTCACTGAACTGCATTTGATTCCTAGCGATGTCTGTCAATCATATAGTCTCTTCCGGGAACTCATGACCCAGGCTTCTCTGCCGTTTAGCTGCCTTGTTTTCTATTTTTCTTATCATGTTATCTCGTGTTCTTATGCTATCTTCGTATCTGTGCTATCTGGAAATCGACAGTCCTGTATTTATGGCGTGCCAGAACAGTGTTCTCCGAATCATCTGCCACTCTACACCATGGGTTGTTTTTCGTTTTTGTTTTTTGAAATTATAAAGGTCCCTAAGTTTTATCTTGTCAAAACTGATAAGCTTTTCCTTTGTGATTATTACTATTAACTTTTGGGCTTAGAAGGTTACGCTCCCCTGCCCCAAGGTTTGATACGCATTTAAGTTCCAGTGTCTTGGCATTTCTCAGTGGGTGCTCCCTGCTCCCTCCACTGCTCAGGCTTCCTCCACGGCCAGCCTCTCGGGAAGGCGTGCTCCAGAGCCAATGGACGGCAGCCAGCTCCCACGGTTTCTCTACTGCATCGGCCCGGTTTTCCTAATACGCTTACCATCTTGCTCTCATTTATGTTCCTGTCGTCACGCTAACCGCTCCCACTAGAACCAGGAGAGCAGGGCTCTCAACCACTAGGTCCCCGGCACCTAGAATGGCCTGACATACAAGAGGCACCCGAAAAATACTCACTCAATGTTGAACTCAAAATTAATTGGAATGAATTTTGTTCTAGAGCATGAGATAAAAGATACAGCTTTAGTATTCTTTAAAATTTTGCATATTAAAATTAAGAGATAAAAGCGCTTTAGTGTCTCAGTTAGCCAGGATTATAAGAAAACTGTACAAAATTCAATTTGTCCAACAAGCTAGGCCAGTGGTTTGAAAGTAAGTTTGTTTTTTTTTTTAAAGCACTACAACTTCTCTGAGAACGGATAAAAACACTGACAGAGTCTGATTCCCCACGCAGACTGTCGCTTTATACTCGGCTAACGGGTCCTTCATCTGCGCCGAGGGGAGGCTCCTGATACACGCGGAGCAGCACCAGGGCTCCTGCGAGCGCGCCTCACACCCACACTGCGCGCCGTCACTGCCTGACCGCGACGACAGAGAAAATGCTGCCGGCCTCACGGGGCCGCGCGGAGGGTTAGCCACCAGCCTGCAGCGCGGCGTCTTTGCTCAGCACAACAGAGCTTTGTGACCACGGGGAGGGACGCAGGAAGTGAGGTGCCCCTTTAACGGATCTCATGGTCTTATCTTGGAAATAGGTGCAGATTATCTCTAGGTTCTCCCTGCGTGGCCTTAACTCCCTATTCGACTTGACACTGAACCTCAACTCTGTAGAAACAAACAGTAATCCCACAGAAGAAAAAACACAAGACTAGGGAGAAATACACCAAATATTTTGGGGAACAGATGGATAACATCATATTCTGTTAACTTTTCTATATTTTGTCAAATTTTCAACAGTGAAAAAATTTTGCATGTTTTTCATACTTTTATGATCAGGACAAAAAATTTGAAAGTAAACAAATACAACTAAATAAATTTAGGGCCAATCTTCTTCTGGCATGAGCCGTTCTTTAAGCTTCTGAACGTCTACTGTGTAGCAGGCTGGGGGCGGTTCGAAGGTTTGAAGAAACGAAATAGCTCGTAGCTTCAGATCATCACAAGGTGTCATGATACGTTCAGTAACAAAGGAAAGTCATTCGGCCTGAGGAGGCCAGACAAGATTTCAAATGGCCGTGCGAATGGAGCCAAGTCTGGAGGGCATCTGAGCCAGAGCAGTGAGAGAGCGCTCACGTGTTCGCGACGGTAAGGTCTCTGGCACCGCCGAAGCGCAGGCCGAGGGAAGGAGAGCTGGCAGGTAGGCCCAGCTCCCCTGCGGCTGCTGTTATCGGAGAGTCTGTCCTTTACCTCGAAGGCAGAAGGCAGAAGGCAGCGGGAGGCGCTGAAGTTTGCAAGCCCAGGAGTGGCACGTCACAGCTGCCTTTTAGCGAGGTCACTCCAGGAGCAGCACGGGCACCGGAGCAGCCGGCGGGGAGGAGGGCAACTATCACAGGAGCCAGGTGAGGAGTGAGCACTGATTTAGCCGTTAGGACTGCCTTCCGAGAAACCGAAGGAGACAGAAATCTCTGGAAAGATGTTGGAGCTCACAGACTGGAAGTATTACTACAGTTAAAATGCCCATACTCCTCAAAGCAATCTACAGATTCAATGCAATTACTACCAAAATTCCAATGGCTTTTTCAAAGAAACACAATAAATCATACTAAATTTGTATGAAACCAACAAAAAACCCCAAAAAGATAGCCAAAGCAAGCTTAAGAAGAACAAAGCTAGGGGCGCCTGGGTGGCTCAATCAGGTTAAATGTCTGATTCTTGATTTTGGCTCAGGTCATGATCTCATGGTTCGTGGGATCCATGAGCCCTGCATCAGGCTCTGTGCTGTGCGCAGAGCCTGCTTGTGATTCTCCCTCTCGCTTTCTCTCTGCCCCTCCCCTGCTCTCTCTCTCTCTCTCTCAAAATAAATAAATAAACATTAAAAAAAAAAAAAGAACAACGCTGGAGGCATCACGCTTCCTGATTTCAAAATATATTACAAAGCTACTGTAATCAAAGCAGCATGACTTTGGCAAAAAACTGACATAAAGATCAACGGAACAGGAGAGCGAGCCGAGAAATAAACACACACAGATACAGTCAATTAATTTCCAAAAGAGGAGGCAAGAATATGCAATGGAGAAAGGACAGTCTCTTTAAAAGATGGTGTTGGGATAACGGGACAGCCACATGCAAAGGAATGAAACGGGGTCGCTACCTTGTACTATACACAAAAATCAACTCAAAATGGATTAAAGACATGAACATATGACCTGACACCATAAAATAGGTAGTAAGCTCCTTGACACTGGTCTTGGCGATGATTTTTTGGATTTGACACCAAAAGCAAATGCAACAAAATCAAAAATAAACACGTGGGACTACACTGAACCACAAAGCTCCTGCACAGCAAAGGAAAACACTGACAAAATGAAAAGGCAACCTATGAATGGGAGAAAACATTTGCAAGGAGTTAATATCCAAAATATAGAACTCGTACAAGTCAACAGCAAAAATCCAAACAATCCAATTAAAATATGGGTGGAAGATCTGAAGAGGCATGTTTTCAAAGACAACAGATAGCCAACGGACACATGAGAGAAGCTCACCATCACTCACCATCAGAGGGTGAGGCGTCCCCTCCCCCCGGTTAGAGTGGTGACTACCGTCAGAGAGACGAGTAGCAAGTGTGTTGACGAGGAGGTGTAGAAAGGGAAACAGTGCTGCAGCCACAGTGGAAAACACTATGGAGGGGCCTCAAACAATTAAAAATAGAACTACCCTACAATCCAGTAATTCCACACCTGGGTATTTATTCAAAGGAAAGGAAAACACGGCCTTGAAAAGACATCTGTGCCACCTGTGTTCACTGCAGTATTATTTACAACAGGCCAAGACATGGGAGCAGCCTAAGTGTCCACAGATGACTGGAGAAAGAAAACGTGATGCATGCACACACGGAGGACTACTATTCAGCTACAAAAAGGAAGGAAACCTTGCCATTTCCAACATGGACGGAACTTGAAGGCATTATGCTAAGTGAAGTAAGTGAGACAAAGACAAATACCATATGATTTCACTTATATGTGGGCTCTAGAATTTTTCTAAAAAGCCAAAAACAAAACACCAAACTCACAGATACGGAGAACAGATGGGTGGTTGCCAGAGGCATGGGCTGGGCAGATATGCAAAATGGGAGAAGAGGGTGAAAAGGTACGAATTTCCGGTTAGAAAAGTAGTAAGTCCTGGGCAAGCAATCATGTGTAGCGCGGGTGACCACAGTCAGTGATGCTGTGCTGTGTGCTGAAGACGTCTAAGAGAGTGGGCCTTAAAAGTTCTCATCTCAAGGAAAAAAAAATGGAACTGTGGTGATGGACGTTAACTAGATTTAGTGAGATCACTTTGCAATCAGTATGTTGTACACTGGAAACTAATATGTCAATTACATCTCCATGAAGAAAAAAAGACTGTCTTCTGAGTTGGATGAAATGCTTAAAGGAAACAATGTCTCTAATAACTGAGAAGGGCTCTGAGGTCGAAGCTAGTAAAATCGATACCTTAAAACAATGTATCAAGTAGCCAAAGCCAAAAAAGCTGGTTAGGTAGAAATTTCGGCAATGTAGCAATGTCCAGGGCAGAAAGATGCAGTGTCTGTGGGAGAAAAGGGCAGGAATTGGAAGATCCTGCCTGACTGAGCCACGTCCCAATGTTGGAATCAAACTCGATGATCAACCCAAGCACTGTTCAGATTTGGGTTTTGGTGCCTGAGATCCCAGTTAGGAGATCCCCAGATAAGGGCGATGACTTTCAAATGAAATAAGCCAACCCCCATTCAAGACGAACGCACGGACATTGTGGCTTACAAACTGGTCTTCTGTGAATTTATTCGGTGTCATTCAGTGAGAATCTGATCACCTCCAGGTGAACTAACCAGAAGGTCAGTGCTAGAACCTGAGAGCTAAGTCCTAGACCCGTGACAATGGGAGGCTGCTTTGGGTTAATCACGTGTCTTTCTCCTGGCAAAACAGCCTCTTGCCCTTGGTGTACTTTCCTCCCAAACGTTAACAGTGATGAGGTTTGGAAGAACCGATACCAGATATGTTCAGGAGAAAGAACTGGTAGGATTTAGTGAGTGCCTGGATATGAGAATTAACGATAAATCCCACAATTCTGGTTTGGGTGCTTAGGAAAAAAGACACTAGTACCCAAGACTGAAAATACAGGGGAAGAAGAGAATGGATGGGATGGAGATATCACAATAATTAATAATAACCACAATAAACTGTATACATTTTTATTATTACATCACCACTAGAATGTCCCTGGGACATTCCGGTGGAGAAGTTCCGTGGGCAGAAGTATGTACCTAAGAGGCGTGGGCTACACTTGGGTGTAAGAGCCATTAGCGAACAGGTGGTAATGGATAGAATTTGCCTGGGAAGAAAGAGTAAAACGAAAAGCTGGGTATAAAGTCCTGGTGATTAGGAGGAAAGTGAGGGGGCGCCAGGCTCGCGCGGTCATGGAGCATGAGACTCTTAATCCCGGGGTTCTGAGTTCGAGCCCCATGCTGGGTGTAGAGATCACTTAAAATCCTTTTTAAAAAGAGGTAAGAACGAGGGAGGAGGTGATGAAGTCCCTAGGGAAAAAGGACTGGGCCGGACGTGGCTGGACCGGAGGAATGTGTATCGTAGACGCAAAGAGAAGGACGCAAGCAGGTAAGCGGAGGACAGCGAGTGTGCCCTGCGGTTGGGCCCCCTGGCATCTCAGTGACTGCGGCTGCGGAGGAACCGTACCCTAACTAAAAGCTGTAATGACCAAATAAAACTGCGTCCTCCTGAAACTACACATCTAGAAACTACGACGAAACAAGTAATTCTCTGTCCTGCCGACCAACGGACATTGACATTTACTTGCCTTGCTGTTTCCTGCGGCTCCTGTTGGTGCCCGACGGCAGTCTCCCCGGGACTGGGTCACGACAACGGCAACAGTGCGGACGACATTGAGGACTTCCCCAGAACGATCCCGCTCGTGCACTGAACTTCCACAACCCCGCCGTTATTAGGGAAGGGGGGGCTGTGTGCCCCCGCCTTTGCTGCCCTGGCCCTGCTCCATGCCACAGCTCAGTCTCTACCCCAGCTTCTCGCGCATGCCCCCTGTCGGCTCTGATCCAGAGGAATCAGAAAGCCAGGGATCTCTGCAGACGAGAAACAACGAGTTTGTGGCAATTCCCTGCAAAAACCCTAAGACCCACACGGAAGCTAGGAAAAGCACGTGGCACAGGCTGGAAGAACGAGCTCTCGCATGCCTGCTCGCCCGCAATGCTGGCGCACTCTCTGCAACCCCTTCCATGTGGTCTTAATTCTTTTCTTTCCTATTTCTAACGTCTCATCCAAACCAACAGAGCAGCTTACATCTATAGTATTTTTGCACCTGTAAAAAACTTTTAACAATTTCTTTATGGACCGGAGAAATGACTACATCTAAAGAATTTCAACTTTCATAAATAGGAAGTGTGTAAGTACCCATATTGGTGACAATGATGTCTCTAGTGACTCAGGTGAACAAAAATAGTCCTTTCATTGAGACCAGTTTCAGGTTTCCACTGGCCGGTTAAGGAAAATACGAAAGTAGAGAGCTATTTCAAGAGAAGCGCACAGCAGTCTCCATTTAAACCTGTGACTCCCGCTGAGATGCACGCTTTAGTGAGTCCCACAGCGAAAACGTTACCGGAGCCCTGCTTCTGTGACAAGCCCCATCGCAGACACGTTACTCCAGGAGACTGCAAGGTGAGGAGGGAAGTAAGATGATGAACGAATCATCTAAGACTCTCTCAAAAATGGCACAAATGAGGCTTTTCCTCTGTCACTCTGTGCTGATGACATGCAGGCAAACCGTTCATCACTGTCGTTTTTCCTGGGCTATCATAAACCCAATTAGGCCTGAAGCAACCAAAATGAGTATCTACGCACAATTAACCGTGGCTTCAACAAAAACAGGAGTTTGTGTAAAAGGACAGAATGTTCAAAGTGTTCTGTTTTTATAAAGCTACTATATACTTATGACAGAACATTTAGAAAATATGCAGAAAGAAGGAAATAAAAAGCCCCCATTATCCTGCCTCCTCGCCACGAGGTAGAGCCGCTGTCAGATAACTGCCTGTCTCTAGAGAAAAAATGTCGCCTGGCAGTCATGAAAAGCAGGAAGCCGGGTTAGCCTGAAGCCTGACGTGCCAGAAAGATCGCCAGGCCACGGCACGAACAAGCTCCGCTGAGACGGCCACGCGCCGCGCCAGCGCTGGTGCCTACGCTAGGCCACCATCCTGACCTCGAGCCGGTTCTGATTTAGAAAAACTTCCAAGCTGCAGAAAAGCTGAATACAACACCCGAATCACCGAGCCCCACCAAGCGTCAACATCTGGCCACATCTGCTTTCTCTCTGACTGTTTACACACGTACCTTCTGTTCTTGCTTGTTGTTGAAAAACTCGACAACAAAATGCAGACATCGTGATATTTCACCTGTAAGTGCTTCAACATGTATTTCCAAAGAACAAGGACATTCTAATGGAAAGTCATAATTTTTGTGGACTAATCAAAATTCTTAATCCTTTCCAGCTGACCAAGATAATGGGACCGACTCTGTAACACTGATTAGCCTGAAGTATTAAAGCTTATTTTCTTCCTCTTTGCCTCTCGCTGTGACTCCTTCCTCTTTTTTTTTTAAAGTTTATTTATTTATTTAGAAAGAGACAGAGACAGTGCATGCAGGGGAGGGGCAGAGAAAGAGGGAGAGAGAGAATCCCAATCAGGCTCCATGCTGTAAGCGAGGAGCCCGAAGTCCCTTTCACGAACAGGAAAGCCCCCATGACAAAGAATTACCTGGCTCAAAATGTTGATGGTGGCGAGATTTAGAAACTCTTTAAGAGGAAGGGGTCAGGAGCGCCTGGGTGGCCCAGTTGGTTAAGCATCCTACTCTTAGTTCGGCTCAGGCCATGATCTGTGGTAAGTGAGTTCAAGCCCCACAGCGGGATTGCTGCTGTCAGCCTGTCAGCGCAGAGCCCGCTTTGCATCTTCTGTCTCCCTCACTCTCTCCCTCTCCTCCTAGTGCTCTCTCGAAAATAAATAAAAATAAAAATAAATAAACAAAAGTTCATATATGAAATTGAAAGGACTACAAGGACACAGGAAAATAGACATTCTCAGATAACGCTGATGGCCACCCAAACTGATACAAACTGCTAAGCTGCCCTCCAGGAAGAAGTCGTATGCCTTAAAAATGTGTACAAAGTCCAAACCAACAACTCGCCCTAGGAAAACCACCAGTGACGTGCGCCAGAGAGGAAGGAGCAGACTCACGTTCGCTATGGCTTTGCGTAACGCTGAGAGAGCGGACATTTTTTCCCGGTGTGTTTTAGGGTGGCTTTGATTTGAGATGTGTTTAAGCGAAAGTTGGCGTACAGGTGAACTGGAGGAGATCCCTTTCGCGTGTACAGAGCTGACACAGTTCCACCTACTGTACTTCACTCCAGGACCCGCGGCGTCCTCTGAGATGTGCCGCACAAGTGAACCGAACCCACAAGGCCAGCGCTAGGGAAACGTCTCCTGGGGAGCCCGCAGAGCCCATCGGCTGTCCGGCGTCCACGTCAGCTCGGCTTTGATGCTGCAGCGGGAACTCTGCAGGAGCTCTCGAGTGACTCCCCGAGATGCTTGGGACGCCGGCCCCTACTGTGGTTCCAAAGCACCGAACTGAGGAACGGACTCAGAGCAGACTGAAGCAGCCTGGAAAGGCCGAGGCTGACGGAGGAGCGATCTGTTCGTGCCCACCGTGCAGTACTCTGCGGCCGAACTGTGGCTTCACTGCAGGACTGATGAGCGCGCTCGGCAGCTGGGTGAGGGGATCTCTAGAACACACGTACTTAAGACTGGACCTAGAAGGATCTCGAAGGGGACGGCTCTTTTCAGACACGTTCCATAACCTGGAGAGCTTTATTCACCTTGGAAATGTGGCTATCTCTCTGCAATTATCCTGTCTGCGCTCGGCACCCCTGTCTTTAGATCAGTAAACTACCTGACTTATTCAAAGGGGGTCTGCATCTTGTGTTTCCATCAGTCCGTACCTATTATTCTCTGGCATTAAGACAGCCACACAGCTCCCCACTCTGCTACATAAACCATGGTAACATGCGATGCTTTCCGAAGAGTGCGAGTCCCGGGGCCTCCTGGAGCTCTGGGGTGCTCCTGCGCAGAGAGCCACGCCTCCGTGCACACACGCAGCGGTGCCTCACCTACGCTCCTCGCACAACAAAAAACTGAGTGCCTATCTCTGCAGAACGTAACCCCGACCTATGAAGGCCTGAACTCCCCGTACCTCGGGCAAGATGAACTGCTCCACGGGCTTGTACCACAGCTTGTTCACCTGCACACCACAGCTCGGAGGACTAAAACGGGCCACGAAGAGGGCCTCCTACAAATGGGGGCGGGGGGACAAGAAATAAGAAAAAAAAAGACAAACAGAAAAGACTTCATGTTAGTGCCTCTGCAGCAAGTCTGCAAACATCTTCTGTCTTGGTCGGCGTAACCCTCGATGGCCCAGCCACGGTTAATGCGGGCCTCCTGTCATTCAGACATTACCTGTGTTTTCCAGGGCAATCGTGGTTATTACATAGATACCTAAGATAATGAAAGTCATCACGAAGTTCTAAAACACTAAGTAGGGTCACCTGGATGCCTCAGTCATTGAGTTTGAGCCCCGCATCAGGCTCTGTGCTGACAGCTCAGAGCCTGGAGCCTGCTTCGGATTCTATGTCTCCCTCTCTCTCTGCCCCTCCTCAACTCACGGGTCTCTCAAAAATAAATTAACATTAAAAAAATGTTTAAAAAAAAAAGATTCAAGAGTAATCCTAATTTCTAGATCAGGATAACAATGGAAACCTGCTGTTTTAGTTACGTGTTTCAGTTTTTGTGTCAGTGAAACTTTTAACCACAATAAGACATAAACTCCCACACCTGAGTCATTTCATAAAGCTCTCTCACTGTAATCATAATGGCTAATCATTAGTAGGATTTGTTTCCTCCTCCTTACATTTATGTAATTAACACATTTACCAAATACAGATTCTTTAGAAAAGGTAGGAATAGGACAAAATGCAAAAAAAAAAAAAATCTAATCTTAAATTGATTTACATATTTACAGGTTGCTCCTAACACTTTATCTGTTAGTAACAATTAGCGTTCACAATAATACAAAAATATATTTAATGATGTCTAAAAATCTGAGTTCTTCTATAGGTAACAATTCTTCTATAGATAACAATTCTTCTATAGATAACAATTATGAACACTGCACAAAACAGAAAAAAATGATCTGAAGGCACTGGAAGGTGAATAGGCTGAAACTGGAGGAAAATCAACACCAGGAAGAAAAAAACAGCACATTTAAAATTTTTTAATGTTCATTTATTTTTGAGAGACCGAGTGCAAGTGGGGGAGGAGCAGACAGAGAGCGAGACGCAGAATCCGAAGCAGAATCCGAAGCAGGCTCCAGGCTCCGAGCTGTCGGCACAGAGCCCGACATGGGGCTCGAATAAGAACGGCACATTTAAAAAGACGTTTTTTAATGGTTCTTAGTCTCAAGGCACACCTTGTGGGGGCAACTAGAAATTTTAATTAAAAACTGCCATTATTCTGGTTGAAAAATACCAAAGGACAGAGTTGGAGCAAACACATCAGCTACAAAGTGAGGAAAATCCTAAAAAGGAAAGGGTCAAAAAGAGAAGAGTCCTAAATTCTTCATATAAATTCTGCCCAAATATGTGGAGGACTCAGAGTCCAGACATCCACATTCAGAGCGGAATCCAAGTAGCCCATCAAAGTCCCAAAGGACTGAACAGAGACTCAGCTGCTGCCCACTGCAAGGGGGAAAAGTCTAAAGTCTCTCAGCCAACATAGCTGCCTGCCTAAAACAAACAAACAAACAAAAATCAATACTCTTCACGGAATATTAAGAAGATCCAGAGACCCTGCAATGAATTATTCACAATATCTAGGATATAATCCAAAGCTACTTGATAGAAGATAAACCAGGAAAATGTTATCCGTGCTCAAGAGAAAAGAGGACAATCAATACAGACAGACTTCAACATGATTCAAATACTACAATAAACAGACAAGATTTTAAAGCCATTACTATAAGTAAGGTCAAAGCTGCAAAGAAAATCATTCAAAATGAATGAGCACAGGAAATTTTAGAGAAATAAAACTACAAAAGAGAACTGAAGGGAAATTCTGGAACGGAGAAGCACAATATCCGAAATAACTAACCGGTGCGGCTTAGCGGCAGATTTGAGATGGCAGAAGGGTCAGTGAATGTGAGTACAGACTGAAAGATATGACCAAATCTGAAAAACGGAAAAAAAATTCTTTTTAAACGGGCACGGTCTCATGATGTGTGCAACAATGCCGAAAGGTCTAATATACATGTAATCGGAATCCCAGAATGAGGGGAGAAAATGGGGCCAAGCAAAATTTTTTTGAAGAAATAGCAGCAGAAGGTGTCCCAAATTTGGTAAAAGACCGTAGATTCAAGAAAGTTGGGAAACCCTGAGCAGAATAGACACAAAGAAAAAGCCACACACACATAATTGAACTGCTTAAAACCAAATATAAAGAGAAAATCTTCAAAGCAGCCAGGAAAAGCAGACAATAACCACATTATACATATCATACCAGGGAGCGATACGAAGGCTAGCTGGCTATTCACCAGAAACAATGGAGGCCAGAAAATATTGAACTGATATCTTACAAATATTGAAGAGAAAAAAAATCAACCCAGAATTTTTATATCCAGAAAATATTCCATAAGACAAAAAGGAAGGCGGGGGGGACAGAATAAAAGCAAACTAAAAACATTTTCAGAAAAATGAAAACTAAGCAAATTCATTACCAGTGAACTTGCATATTCGGGAAACTTCAATGTTGTGGGAGGAATGAAGAGCACGAAATGGTAAATGTGTCTGTGGGCAAATACAGAAGACCATGCCTTCTCTACATTACTTTCATACATATTTAACTGTTTCTTTTTAATTTTTAAAAAATGTTTGTTTTTGAGAGAGAGACAGAGAAAGAGCGAGCTAGAGAGGGGCAGAGAGAAATGGAGACAGAATCTGAAGCAGGCTCTAGGCTTTGAGTTGTCAGCACAGAGCCCGATGTGGGGCTTGAACCCACAAACTGTGAGCCGAAGTCGTTAACCAACTGAGCCACCCAGGCACTGTTTAGCTGTTTAGAGCAAAAGTTTAAAGCAAAAGTTGTAACACCATATTATTCTTATATTTTACATGAAAGGGTACAACATTAATTTTAGGAACATGAAAAGTTTAGGAGGTGTATTATAATCTTTCTGTCAACCACACACACACACACACACACACACACACACACACAAATAGTAATACAAAGAGCTGTAGCTGAAAGGACAACAGAGAAATTAAAATAGAATTCTAGAAATACTCAGGAACCCAAAGAAGGCAGGAAAAAAGGAACAGAGAAACGAAAAACAGTGGAACAAACAGAAAACAAATAGCAAAATGAAAAACAGAAATCCAACCACTTCAATGACTGCATTAAATGTAAATGGATAAACATTCCATGTAAAAAATAAGAGATTCTCAGACTGGATAAAAAGGAAGGCCCAACTACATGCTGTCCTCAAGAAACACAATTTCTAACAATATAAAAAAGAAAAGAAAAGAAAAGAATGATACATCATGACCAAGACAAATAGGAGGTTGGTTTAATATTTCAAAATCAGCAAACATAATTCATCCTACTAACAGAATAAAAGATAAGAACCCTGGAAATATTCTATATGCCCACTATTAGAAGAACAGATAAACATATTGCTGGAATACAATTCAGCAAAAAAAAAAAAAAAAGGAAAAGGGATGGGGTGCTGGCTGGCTCAGTTGGCAGAGTATATATATACCCTTTTGATCTCAGGTTTGTGAGTTGAAGCCCCTGGTTGGGCACAGATCTCACTTAAAAAAAAAAAAAGTAAAAGAAAAGTGAAAACTCACTACTACATACAAGAACATGGATGGGACTCACAAAAATAAACTCAAAATGGATGAAGGACCTGAATGTGAGACAGGAAACCATCAAAATCCTAGAGGAGAAAGCAGGAAAAAACCTTTTTTGACCTGAGCCGCAGCAATTTCCTACACATCTCCAAAGGCAAGGGAATTTAAAGCAAAAATGAGGGGCACCTGGGTGGCTCAGTTGGTTGAACGGCCAACTTCGGCTCAGGTCATGATCTCACGGTCTGTGAGTTCAAGCCCCGCGTCGGGCTCTGTGCTGATGGCTCGAAGCCTGGAGCTTGCTTCAGATTCTGTATCTCCCTCTCTCTCTGCCCTTCCCCTGCTCATACTCTGTCTCTATGTCTCTCAAAAATAAATGAACGTAAAAAAAAATTTTTTTTTAAAGCAAAAATGAACTATTGGGACCTCATCAAGATAAAAAGCTTCTGTACGGCAAAGGAAACAACCAACAAAACTAATAGGCAACCGAAAGAATGGGAAAGGATAATTGCAAATGACATATCGGATAAAGGACTAGCATCTAAAATCTATAAAGAACTTACCAACTCCACACTAGAAAAACAAATAATCCAGTGAAGAAATGGGCAGAAGATATGAATAGAGACTTCTCCAAAGAGGACATCCAGATGGCCAACAGACACATGAAACGATGCTCAATGTCACTCATCATCAGGGAAATACAAATCAAAACCACACTGAGATACTGCCTCACACCGGTTAGAGTGGCTAAAATGAATAAATCAGGGAACTACAGATGCTGGCGGGGATGTGGAGAAGCAGGCACCCTCTTACACTGTTGGTGGGAATGCAAACTAGTGCAGCCACTCTGGAAAACGGTTTGGAGCTTTCTCAAAAAAATGAAAACAGAGCTACCCTCTGACCCAGCAATAGCACTGCTAGGAATCTACCCAAGAGACACAGGAATGCTGATGCATAGGGGCACGTGTACCCCAATGTTCACAGCAGCACTTTCGACAATAGCCAAATCATGGAAAGAGACCAAGTGCCCATCAACTGACGAATGGATAAAGAAGATGTAGTATACAATGGAATACTACGCAGCAATGAGGAAGAATGAAATCTGGCCATGTGTGGCAACATGGATGGAACTGGAGGGTATTATGCTGAGTGAAATAAGTCAGGCAGAGAAAGACAGATACCATACGTTTTCACGTATAGGTGGATTTTGAGACTTAGCAGAAAACCATGGGGGAGGGGAAGAGGGGAAAAGAAAAAAGCCATAGAGAGGGAGGGAGACAAAACATAAGAGACTCTCAAAGACTAAGAACAAACTGAGGGTGAGGGAGGGGGGAGGGAGGGGGGAGAGTGGGCAACAGGCATTAAGGAGGGCACTTGTTGGGATGAGCACTGGGTTTTATATGGAAACCAATTTGACAATAAATTATAAAAAAAAAAAAAAAAAAGAACATGGATGGGTTACAAAAACACGTTGAGTGAAAGAAGCCTTACACAGGAGAGTACTTTTGGATTCTATTTACATATAAACTCCCAAAACAGGCAAAAATAGTCAATGGTAACAGGAAAAAGAAAAAAAAAGGCTGCCTCCAGGAAAGGGGACAGAGTGACAGGAATTTGGGTCACACAGCTTCATGCAGTTTAAACAGGCTGAGGGGCGCCTGGCTGGCTCAGTCAGAAGAGCATGTGACTCTTGATCTTGCGATCATGAGTTCGAGCCCTACATGGGGTGTAGAGATTCCTTAAATAAAACTTTAAAAAAGTAAATAAATAAAATTTTAAAACCATAAACAAATCCTGAAGTCTAGTTAACGATATGCATGCTGAAGTGTTGAGGGTCAAAGTGTACTGATGCCTGAAACTGAAATTCAGTAAGGAAAAAAAAAGATCGAAAAACAACTATGTTCATGATAAAGCAAATGCAGCAAAATGGGAACTGCTGCAGAAATGAGGCAGATATATGGGGGTTCACTGTAGAATTCCTCCGAGATTTCCAAAGTTTAAAGCCCACAAATGGATCTTTTCAAATACAATTCTTCCTGATACACTCCTTCAGATACGGTCTGTGAACAAATCCGATTTCCCCACATTATCAGGAACAGAGTAGGCCCAGTTGTTTTAAACTTTCATTCCCTCTACATCCTCGTTACAAAAGATATTTGAAGCAGCTGTCAGCCTCGCAGTAGAGCGATAGACTTTTAGGGTTGGGACAGAGACAATAATACTCGTTTGTAGCTTAGAGTCCCAAAGTTTTTATGTTCGTTATCAACCTCTATAATTCCTTAGGCTTTAGGGGATTTTAGGTTGGGAATTTTTAATCTGGTCCAGTTTTTTTCTTTTCTAGATACAACGCATTTATTATCCACTGGTATTCTCTCCCCAAACCAGCATATGAATATATTACGCCATCATGTATCCAATTAGTGAGAGAAGTCTTCCAGCCAGATATAATTATGCAGTCTCCCAATCTACTGTAGGCCATGAGGCAAAAGCTGGTAATTTTTAAAAAGGAAACTGGGGAAAAATCTTGTAAAAGAAGAGTGCATACCTCTTGTTCTGCCTGATAAAGCTTGACGGTGATGTTCCTCTGGAAACCCACATCGCTGGCATCAGAAAACACCCCAAGACTGGTAATGACGATCGGGTAGAGGACTCGGAAGCTCACGCTGACAACTTGGTCCTCGGAAATCTCTGATGAGGTGTCTTCAGAAAGACTGAATGCCTCGATTTCCTGGTTCAAAACTAAGGACGTAATGAGAAAAGGAGTTTTACATAACCAAACAAATATAATCTGATAATTCACAAATGGCAGTCATTAAAAAAAATTCTCCAGAAATATGGCTGCTTCCGGGAACAAAATCAAACTTATTTTGAAATTTAAGAATGAAGTTTTCAGCCATATCTAGGCAAAATATTTAATTATCAGAACGACTTTAATAAGTTTTTGTATGCACATGTGTGCGCACAGATGTGCAAACACCATGGAGGAATATTATCAACGCATCCATCAGGAAAGGTTGGGTAAATAAGGGATATTAAAAACAGTACCTAATGCGTCATAAATAATGAGAAAATTTAGTCTTGCTCTGCAAATTCCAAAATTCCTATTTCATGTTGGGCAATTTAAAATATTTGTGATGTCATAAGACAAAAGTACTTGAAATCACTTCCAGTGACACTGCAACACTCCACGGAACACGGGTAAGAGAGGAGCACACCACACACAGTGCGCATCTCTGACCACACCCCACAGGCCACGTCCCATCACGCCTGCATCTTCACAACTACACGATGTGGTCATGGCATTCTCTGGCATTATGGGTTACGAAATTGAGGCCTGGTGATTTAAATGACTCGCCCAAGGTCACAGAAAGGGGCAGAGCCAGGAATCAATCCCAGGGTTACTGACGTTGAACTCCATGTACTTTCCACTCCCCGGTCTAAATCAAAGCCGAAAACTGTCCTTTTCAAATAATGATTTTAATTCCCATAAATGAATCAGGACGGATTACATGAAGCAGTTCACACGGCTGAGAACACCAGTGCCACCTTGTAAAATAATATAAAAACCTAGTCTACAAGCTTTTATTAAAGTTCTTTGTATCTTTCAGAGCTGTGGCTTTCCCACTTTGCTGCTCACACAACCCCATCCGTTAAACACATTTGTATACAACACACTCATATATTTACTTACAAAATATGCACATATATTATTATCAGTGTATTCAGTCTTTATAAATATTATGTTTTATTTTCTGTCAAACAGAAATTTAGCTTTCTTCCAACACCCAGTGGATCATTTGGATCCCTACCTTAGAATTTCTAGAATGTTCTCTTATGCTTAATAGATGCTCAAAAAAAATGTGACTAAATGGATTGATGGCCCTATCCAATTACATACATGAGCAGGAGGGAGCAAAGGGAGGAGACACGTTTTATCCTGGGCTGGGCAAACACGGGCCCGAAAGTCTAGACACCAAATAAACTGGGTGACAGCAGTTTTTCTTTTTCACATACTCAGTAAATTTAAGATATTCAAAGTATAAGCATGTACGCTAAAGGCACACAGGTTGATAAGCACATTATAGTATAACTATGTACCTTTTTTTTAATAAATATTTTTTAATGTTTATTTATTACTGACAGACTGAGAGAAACAGAGCACGAGTGTGGAAGGGGCAGAGAGAGACGGAGACACAGAATCTGAAGCCGGCTCCAGGCTCTGAGCTGTCAGCCCAGAGCCCGATGCGGGGCTCGAACTCACAAACCAAGAGATCATGACCTGAGCCGAAGTCGGACGCTTAACCGCCAGAGCCACCCAGGTGCCCCCATAACTGTGTATCTATCTAAAACAGATGTACCTTGGACTTCAGGCTACCTAGACACAGGAAACTGTGTTGCTTTGATAATGCTGTTAATCAAAACTTCTACACACCCAGAGAATCATGACGGTTATTAGCGCGTGTGATGGTAACCTTAAGGTATTGAAATAAATGCTGTTTCAGTCATCAAAAAAGATAAAATTAGAGTCAACATAAATTTAGTTACACGTATTTTCTAAAACTTTGTAAGCTAGGCACTACATACATGAAAATCTACTATTCACCGACAGCTTCACTCCTCTACTACTCATGAACGATAACACTTAAAACTATAAAAGCCTGGTTAACTTAAGGGGAGATTTTTAAAAATTTGATTTGGTTTTGTATTTCAAATATAACTCGTTCTAGGCTACTCTTACATCATCAGTAATATGACATTTTATTGGGTTCATGGTCCCTCTGGGACTCACTGCAAGCTACGGGACCTTCTCCCGAGAGAAACACAATTGCCCATGAAATTGTACTTGCAACATTAACTGAAAGATTGGAAGTAAGAAACCTCTGCTTTATACTACAGACATGAAAATATGGTACAATTTATTTAAAAAGCTGATTGAACCTGAACTTTATTAAAGGCAAGTTCTTTAAAATAACATTAACTACCTACCACATCCCAAGAACTATTCCAAATAGTATATGTACTTGTCAACTTATTTCATCCTGTCAGTCCCTATGAGGTAAGTACTTTCACCCCCAGTTTATGGATGATGAAACTGAGGCACAGGGCGCCTGGGTGGCTCAGTCAGTTAAGCGTCCGACTTCAGCTCACCCCGTGTCGGGCTCTGTGTTGACAGCTTGAAGCCTGGAGTCTGCTTTGGATTCTGTGTCTCCCTCTCTCTGCCCCTCCCCTGCGCTTACTCTCTCCCTCAAAAATAAATAAACATTAAAAAAAAGAAACTGAGGCGCGAAGCGGGTCAGTCACTGATCAAAGGTCACACACCGAGAAAGGCAGAGCCTAGATTGAAAGCCGTGGAGCCTGACTCCGAAGCCCGCGCGCTTCACCATTGCTGCCTATAAAAGCGAGGTGTATACAATCAGACGGGCTTGACAAATCTCAAAACACTAGAAGTCACAATCAGCACATTTAAGACTGAAGAGTTTAATCTTCCTTAGAAACACAGCTGAACATAATAGGAAATGTGGACAAAGAAAGATAAATGGTTATACAATCAGCAATTCCCTCAAATTGGTTCCCTGGTAACACAGGGAACCCAATCAGGACCATCTCTCTCCCTCCTCATTAGAACTCCCACAAATCTTTAAGAATGCAAATAGGACTCAGATTTAAAATGTTTTACTATTTGTTTCTTTTGCAGACACTTAGGCAATAATCCTGAGAGAGAGCCAATTCACAGCACTTGTATCAAGGGGACTCTGTCTGGAAGAGACGGTGAAGTGAGCAGTTATCTCCAAGCTCGAGATTCCGCTACTCAGGACTCATCTAGGCGTGAGCAATCTCCAGACGCACCTGAATCACACTGGGCAGCAAACTCCCCCGGACCCTGAAATTCTGGATGTCTATAAAGACTCCTCACAGACCCGGACAGCGATCAGTCAACCGTCAAAAAGGGTGAAAGCTACATCGGTAGGAGAGCTGAGTTTTCGTCCGCTAAGAATGGACCACTGGGCTAGGGAGCTCGGCGGCTTCTCGTCCACACCGGGCTTATACACGGAGTCACAGGCCCGAGGAAAAAGGCGACTCACCGGGATTCGTGATGTTGAGCAGTCGGCAGGAGTAAGGGTCTTCCCGGTCTTCCACGGGCACCTCGCAGCCACGAGCACCTATTATGAACTTGACAAGCACACTGAGAGAGGCGTTGGCATTAACATCGGAGACTGATCTTTACTTCGCACACGCGCATCTCCTCACGCCTGTTTCAGAGCTTTGGCTTTGAGACGCAATTCTTTATGAGGACTCATTCCAACTTTCCTTTTCTAGTCCAGTGAAAGACCCAGCAAACCAAAAGTCGCCAGCCACCGAATGACTTCCGTGCAAGCCCTCTACCGCAGTGCTGTTTTAGGGCGAGTGTGTGTTTGGCCTGGCTGCCAACAGACGCTCAGACCACTTAAATGCAAACTACAGGAGAGCCGGTTTCTCATGCCCCGACCTACAAACACGTCTCTGCCTGCAATCTCCTTTACTTGCTTCCTTCTACTTCAGAAGGTATTCCTTTCGCTCCAGGTCTGTCTGTCTATGCTGGAGGGGGTCCTATGCATTACACATATGATGAAGTCTCTTTTATTTATTTTTTAATGTTTATTCATTTTTGACAGAGAGACAGCATTAGCGGGGTAAGGGCAGAGAGCAGGGAGACAGAGAATCCAAAGCAGGCTTCAGGCTCTGAGCTGTCAGCACAGAGCCTGACACAGGGCTAGAACTCACGAACTATGACATCATGAACTGAGGCAAAGTTGGACGCTTAGCCGACTGAGCCGCCCAGGCGCCCTGGTGAAGTCTTGATATTAATTTCTGTTTACCTACCATTCCTTCCTTGTCCCTTCCCCTTCCTTTACAGTAAAGTCCTACAAAGGCATTAACTAAAGTTGCAGGCTCTAATTTCTCATGTCCCACTCATTTTTTAAAACAAAGATTTTAGCTTCCACATCCACCGCTTACGCTGCCTACCCCAACGTAACCACTGGTCTGCTGCCAAATCCACAGACGCTTTTCAGCCCTTCAACCTATGGCTCGATAGTGCTGTTCTCCGTTCCCTCCGCTGTACGGCCTGCTCGGCCCCTCACTGGCTCTTCTTCCCCAACTTGCCCATTAGGGAGATATTAAAGCGGGAGATAGCTTGAGAGTGAGTCCTGAATTAGCGTCTCTAGTTTGGACCCATCTTCTAAGTAACAGATCCCTATATTCATTGGACATCTTCACCTCGATGGCCCACAGTGACAGCTGTGTGCTGGAGCCTGTGCCTACCAGATTATGAGAGCCAACCGCTAAATGTTTGGGAATTCTGTGGGCTGTTTATTAAGACTGGCCTTTATTAAATTACATAAACTTACAATTAAAGACATTACATTAAAAACAAAGAAAATACTTAATTATTTCACTACTATCTATCCTCTTGAGGTTATTTTTATCTATTAAATCCAGGTTGTAGAAATATAATGGTGCTCTAATACATACCTTCCCCAACTCTGTGTTCAGAGATGTTGCATTAGTTGGTTGAAAGTGGTCACAGTGAGACTATTTACACCATGGAACCTAGCAACCACTACAAATAAGGGTTTTATTTACTGTTTTGTTGACTTTAAGAGATGGAAGGGGAAAAAAGGTAAATGTTGGAGGAACAGGTAATGCAGATTAAACTTAAAAATGTGCCATGTCTGCGCAGATCAATGGAACAGGACAGAGCGCCAGAAATAGCCCCACAGTGATACGGTCAATTCATCGATTACAAAGGAGGCAAGAACACCCAATGGGAAAAGACAGTCTCTTCAACAAATGGTGTTGGGAAAACCGGGCAGCTACACACGATAGAATGAAGTGGACCACTCTCTTACACCAGACACAAAAATAAACTCAAATGGATTAAAGACCTAAATGGAGACCTGAAACCCTAAAGCTCCTAGGAGAAAAACGAAGGCAGTAATTTCTCTGACATTGGCCATAGGAACATTTTTCTAGATATGTCTCCTCAGGCAAGAGAAATAAAAGCAAAATTAAACTATTGGGACTACACCAAAATAAAAAGCTTCTGCACCATGAAGGAAACAATCAATAAAACTACAAGGCAACCTACTGAATGGGAGAAGATATTTGGAAATGACATATCTGATAAGGGGATAGTATTCAACATATATAAAGAACTTACACAACTCAACACCAAAAAACTAAATAATCCAATTAAAAATTGTCAGAAGACACAGACATTCTTCCAAAGAAGACATCCAGATGACCAGTAGACACATGAAAAGATGCTTGACATCACTCGTCATCACAGAAATGCAAATCAAAACTATAATGAGGTATCACCTCGCACCTGTCAGAATGGCTCGTAGCAAAAAGACAAGAAATAACAAGTATTGATAAGCACGTGTAAAAAAGGAAGCCTTCATGCATGGGAATGCAAACTGGTGCAACCGCTGCATGGTGGGTCCTCAAAAAATTAAAAATAGAATTTCCAAATGATCCAGTAATTCCACTATTGGCTATTTATCCAAAGAAGACAAAACACTAATTTGAAAAGATACAGGCCTCCCTACGTTTACTGCAGCCTTGCTTACACTATTCGGTTCCTGGAAACAACTCAAGTGCCCACTGCTGGACAAATGGACCGGGAAGATGTACAGGTATACAAGGCAATATTACTGAGCCATAAAACAGAATGAACTCTTGCCATTTGCAACAACATGGACGGATCTAGAGAGTATAATGCTAAGTGAAGTAAGTCAGAGAAAGACACAACAGACTCTTAACTAGAGAGAACAAACTGGTGGTTACCAGAGGGAAGGTGGGGAGGGGGGACGGGTGAAATAGGTGAAGGGCACACTTACTGTGGGGCGCCTGGGTGGCTCAGCTAGTTAAGGGTCCGACTCACAATTTCGGCTCAAGTCATGATCTCATGGTTTGTGAATTTGAGCCCTGCACTGGGCTCTGTGCTGGTGGTGCGGAGCCTGCTTGGGATTCTCTCTCTCCTTCTCTGCCCCCCTCTCAAAATAAATAAATAAACTTAAAAAATTATTTTTTAAAAAAAGAGCATGCTTATTGTGATGAGCACTGAATAATGTATGGAATTGCTGAATCATTGTATCCTACACCTGAAACTAATATAACATTGTATGTTAACTACACTTGAATTAAAAATAAGTAAATAAAAATTAAAAGAAAACAGTGATGTGTCTGTAGCCATTCCACTGTGAATAGTACAAAAAATTGAGGAAACACTCTTCCACTGTTCAGAAACTATCATCTGACTCAGCAAAGAAGCCACGGACTTTATTGACTAAGAGTGAGCTTCCGGCACACACCTCAGGTGTCACTTCAGCTTTACTCTCTAACTTAAAGAAAACATTTACATCAGAACTACACTCTCCTCGGTTGCAAGCAAGAGTCGGTTACAGATACAAAAGTCTAAAACAATGAAAGCATTCATAGGAGAATCTGCTGGCTACGCGGAGTTTATAATGAAGAGTATCGTATAAGTTATCATACGTCACTTGTGTGTATACATCCTTTATATCAACAAACTCACAGTGAACACGGACGCACATAGACACCTAGAGCCAGAGAGAGCCAGCTAGTGCACCCTTATCAGCACACCACTGCCCGCGGCCACCACGAACTCAACCTGTCCGCAGCCGAGCTTCTTTCCCATGACACCTGCTCTCCTCATCCGGTATGTTTCGTCTTGATTGATGATTTCATTACCCTCCAAGTTAAAAGCCAGCAATCCTCCTCCTTCTCCGCCTGTTTACTGACGTCATTTTCTTCAAAGGTCACGCTTTAGTTCAGCCCCTCAGCCTGTTCCTCGCCCCCCACCCCCACCCCCCCCCTCGCTGTTCTGCATGACCCGGCCGCTGCCTACCTCCTGGTTAAACAGCCTCCCTCCTCTCTTTAGCTCGGCGTCCCCGTCTCTCCGCCCCTCTTTCCTTCCCCAGCGCTGTCTCACACTCGCCCACAACCCCCCTGCCCCACGTGCTCCAGTTACATGGACTGCTTGGGGTTCCCCGAACGCTCCAGGCTGTTTTCTATCTGTTCACATCGCAGCACATATAACATATACGCTATTACATCTACTTCCTTCCACTAAACTTTCCCCGTAAAGACTCAGGCCGCACTGTCTTTATAATCTACCGCAGACAGTGCACTACCTGCATAAAGAAGATACTTAGTAGATACTTGTGAAGTTGACAACTTACTTATTTTATTACAAAGGCCTGTAATTAAACAAGGTCCTGGAAATATAAGTGGATCTGGCTCCTTCAGTGAAACATTAAGATTTTAAAGTAAGCCTCAGCCACGGAAATGCAAACACTTTGTTTTACTAATGGCCAATTCAGGCAGAGAACCATTTATAAACAACTAGCATTTAAAATAAGAGTATAGAGGGGCCTGGGTGGTTCACTCGGTGTAGCATCCAACTTTCACTTGGGTCGTGATCTCACGGTTTGTGGGTTCGAACCCCACATCGGGCTCTGTGCTGACAGCTGGAGCCTGCTTCAGATTCTGTGTCTCCCTCTCTCTGTCCCTCCCCCACTCATGCTCTCTCTCAAAAATAATAAACATTAAAAAAAGATTAAAAGTATAAACAGAAATGAATACATTTGCTAATTAAATTATTTTAGGTATTTACCAAATTCATTTTTTTAAGCCATCTTAATACTCTTACTAGATCCATAAACTTAGTCTGCCCCAGGAAGGAGTCTTTGGCTAACACCTATTTTTATACAGATATCCTATCATTTTTATAAAACAAATCAGCCTGTTAAGTTTAAAGCAGGAATGCTATGATGGCAAATAAATTACTGGTGAATATCTGAATGTCGGTTTTCCTCATGACATTTAGTTCTGAGTCATTCCCTCAACAGGTGTCAAGTGCCTTCCCCTGGGCCAAGTTAGGTTGTAGGAATCAGAACACATCAGTGAAAAAAGCTAAAGTTCCTGTGTCATGACACTACATTCTAGTGGGGACACACAAACGATTTATACATATAAAGCTAAATGTAATAAACGTGTCAGTTGGTGATAAATATTAGGAAGAAAAATAAAGTAAGGGAAGATATGGACAGGGGTTGGTGCTGCGTAACACGGGTCTCTCAGATGACATCTAATCTAAGCAGAGATCTGAAAACCCTGAGCCCGGGAACCATGAGGCTATCCAGTGGGAGAGTGACAAAGACAGGGGGGAGAGTGAGTGCCAAGGCCCTGAGGCAGAAGCACAACTGGTGTACTGCAACACGGTGATGGTGACCACTGTAGGGGGAGTAGATCTAGATTAGGTCCAAGGCCACAGTAAGACTTAGTATTTCACTCTGAGGAGAAGAGAAATCAATGGGAGGGGTGTGAGCAGAAAACTGACACAATTTGACTAATTTTAAAAGAAGCGCTCTGGCTGCTGTATGGAAAATAAATTACAGAGGATCAAAGGCAGAAGCGGGAAATTCAGAGAGGGGCTCCCGCAATCATCCAGGTGAGAGGCAGCGGGGGCTGATGGTACAGGACTGGGCTTCTGAGAGCAGTGGTGAAGGCGCTCCGAGGCTAGATTCTGGACGTGCAGTGAAGGTGGCACCGAGAAAACACGCTGATGGGTTGAACGTGCCAGGTGAGAGAAAGAAGACATCAAGGTAACGCCACATTATACATTTTTAAAACTCCCTATTCTCCTGATGCCTCGACATCCTCACAAACAGGCCATGAGCATCCTGCCCAGGTGACCGGACGCACCAGAGTGCCAAGGCTGGTCCCTGCCACGGGTTCTCCCTCTTGCCCTCTCCTGACCTAGTGACATTCTTTTATTTCTTTTTAAATATTTATTTAGTTTTGAAAGAGAGAGACAGAGAGTGAGTGGGGAGGGGGAACAGAGAGAGGGAGACACAGAATCTGAAGCAGGCTCCAGGCTCTGAGCCGTCAGCACAGAGCCCGACGTGGGGCTCAAACCCACGAACCGTGAGATCATGACCTGAGCCAAAGTCAGGCACCCAAGTGACTGAGCCCCCCGGGCGCCCTGACCTAATGCCATTCTAACACAACAATGAAATCCCCCTCACGCCTCTTGCTTGTCCTCCACCATGAGCCCCAGTGAAGGCACGTGCCCACGGCTCCCCACTCTCGGCCGGCGCGGTCGGCTTCTCACCTGCTCGGTCAGGCCTGCTCCCCGGACGCTCCTCCTGTATGGACCCCTGTGGGGCGTACTGTGCCTCCCTGTCTAGGACTTGTGAGTAAAATAAATCTAATTTCAGGGGAGCCTGGGGGGCTCACTCGACTGAGTGTCTGACTCTACATTTCAGCTCAGGTCACGATCTCACAGTTCGTGAGATCCCACCTTGGGCTCCGTGTTAACAGTACAGAACTCGCATGGGATCTCTCTCTCTCTGCCCCTCCCCAACTCACGCTTTCTCTCTCTCTCAAAATAAATAAGCCTAAAAAAAAAAAATAAAGCCTTTCATTGTTATAAAAAATAGAATTTCATATGCCTCTCCCAGTGTAAATTTCTCGGTCATGTTGAGTGTTCCTTAAGTACCCATGAGGTACCAGGTACCATGAGGTACGATCACCAGGATATTTTTGTCTGAGCAACTGGCAGAGCAGGGTCATTAATTTCTGAGACGGGGAGACATGCCGGGAGTGCAGGTTTCAGAGGAGGTTCTGAGAGAAGTGAGGAGTCTGAGGCCTTTCATTTGCTGGGTAATGGGTTCTGTTATCACTGAAATCATGAACGAAAGAAACTGGGTCTTGGAAAAGAATGGGAGCTGCCATGCATAAGATAGGAAATCCATAATGTTCACTACGGATGACAGGAAAATTCTGCAGCTGTATAGCTCCCAGTCACAAACATGCCAGCTTCACGCAGTCCTGAGAGAGCCTTCAAGAACCGCTCATCACCTCAGTGTCCTCACAAAACTAAGAGTTCAACCTCCCACGCGTCTCTTCCACTAGCCCCTCGCTGTGTAACCTTCAGAGGCTGGTCTCACCGAGAAGGCGAAGGCCTCGGGCCCCTAACCAATAACTAAGCCATCTAATATCAGCAGGAGGTGTGCCACCGAAGGCCGACCCCCCCCGGAAGGGTAGGCAGGAAAAGGAGCATGGCATCCCACACGCACTGGAGATCACACAATTGAAAAACACTACAGACCAGAAAAAACTTAAGCGCGTCTCTGGGAAGTTACTGAAAAGCGGATTTACACACAAACATGTCTAAGCGAAGAACTATTCTGGACTAGAACCTGTTACAAATTACTGTTCTAAATCGAAGCAGAAACAAAGCAAAATAAAACAAACTAAGTATCTATAAATAGTAGGTATGTTAACCAAGGAACATACAGTCTCCTCCAACTATCTTTTGGCTAAGAACCTCAGTTAAATTTCCTTTTGTGGGGGCACCTGGGTGACTCGGTCGGTTAAGCTTCTGACTTTGGCTCAGGTCATGATCTCGTGGTTCATGAGAGTTTGAGCCCCGCGTCGGGCTTTCTGCTGTCAATGCAGAGCCCGCTTGCGATCCTCTGCCTCCCTCTCTCTCTCTGCCCCTCCCTTGCTCATGTGCACACTTGCTCTGTCCCTCAAAAATAAATAAACATTAAAAAAATTTCCTTTTTTGACTCAGTTACAAGGAGGGAAGGGAAAATGAAATGGCCATTTGTCCCAGGGAAAAAGGTGGCAGGCCTAAATTAGTATCTCTGGCTGTCCCCAAAGAGGTTTTTCAGAACCCTTATTCAGTAAATCAGGCAAGCGCCGACTAAGACGGCCTACCGTTGGCTTAGCGATGGGTGTTGCACTAGATGCTTCAGCCAGGTGCTCCTTATCACATTTCGAAGTTCATGGTTATTGCGAGCCGACAACACACCAACTACGACGTCATAGTGACTAGATTTCCACGGAGGAAATAAGGCCAGTTGATCTAGAAATAAGCAACAATGAATTAGAAATATCCTGTCTCAATTACTAAGTTCAACATGTAACATAAAAATTTTATTACAAAAGAACGTACGTTCATGTGCGTAGAAAATACAAAGGAATACAAAGAAAAAAATGTTTGTTTTTTTTTAACGTTTATTTATTTTTGAGAGAGAGACAGAACATGAGCAGGGGAGGGTCAAAGAGAGAGGGAGACACAGAACCTGAAGCAGGTTCCAGGCTCTGAGCTGTCAGTACAGAGCCCGATGTGGGGCTCAAACTGGGGAACCGTGAGATCATGACCTGAGCTGAAGTTGGGCGCTTAACTGACTGAGCCACCCAGGTGCCCCGAAGAAAAAATATAAAAGCACCCACAGATGTACCATCCATATAACCACTCATAACATTTTTGGTGTAGAGTTTTTTTGTCTTCCACACATATGGATGTACTTACGCTCACATAAGCACTTTATGTGAGCATAAGTACATAAACGCTTTAAAACTAACAAGATGTTCACGGTGAGAACCAGTTTGGAAAGGCGCGAGAATTGGTTTGGAAAGGTGCCGTGGCATAAACCACGCAAGAGCAGGCAGTAAGAGTCCGTTAGGCCACAGGCTGAATCCTGGATCTTTTTTACGACCTATGAAAGTTATTTAACTTCTTCCTTTTTTTATTAGAGATTTTATTTTTTTAAGTAATCTCTATTCCCAATGTTGGGACTCGAACTTATGACCCTGAGATCACAAGTCTCATGCTCCACTGACTGAGCCAACCAGGCGCCCTTTTGAAAAGTTATTTAACTTCTTGAGCCTCAGTTTCCTTAACTACAAAGGGGTGTAGTAACACTTCTTATGAAGGTGTTGTAAAAATTAAATGAGATAATATGGATAAAGATCTTGGTTTGGTACCAAAATAGTAGGCACTCAACGGCGACCGAGATCAACAACCACAACAAATATGTGCTTTCAAAGGTCAAAGCCTACGTTAACATCAGTTAATAACTTTGGGAAATGAATGCTGGAAAGCACCAGAACCTTATTAACACTAATAAATTCTACGGCAGGCACATCTTGTGTCACTTACTAAATATCCCAAAGAACGAGAGAGAAAGGCAGTATTCCCAGCAAGGCAGAAAACAATCAAGTGACAAGTCATGCGAATGGCTCACTTTTTACTGCCATGAGGTCTAATGGGCAGGATTACATTAAAAAAAAAAAAAAACTGTCCTCAGAAAGAAGATAGCAGGGACAGATCCTTTGTTTTTTGTCACCAGTTTCAAAGCTGGAGAGTTACAAGCTTATACATAGCTCTGACGAGGGATCCTTTTCCTCTCTCTCTCCAATGGTGGGAACTGATCCAAAATGTTTCCAAAAATAAATTATTGAAGGCCAGAGATCTTTACTACATTAAGTGCAATGTTGTTTTTTTTTGCCATAGGACCTAGGTATGTAGCCAAGAGGCAACAAAAACATGCTGCTATTTTTTCAAAGGACCAATTAAAATCGTAAAAAGAAAACCTGGGGGACAGATAATAGGATACTTTATGGATATTACATTGCAACAACTCTTGGAATATAGGAATTTTCGTGTAGATACCTTATTTTCCACAATAGATAGGTTTCTTAAAAAAATTCAGTCTAATTGGGATAGAGATACTTGTTGTTTTAGCGTAGTGTGAATCCTGTCTTAAAAATGAATTCTTTTTTAAGGTAAGAATTTACCTTTAATAAAAATCCAAATCTTCCTAGACCAAGCTTGCTTATAATGGACATTTATTGAACACCTATAGTGTACTAAGTACTATATATGGAGTATCACCTTTTTAAGTTTACTTATTTTTGAGACAGAGAGTGAGGGAAGGAGGGGCAGAGAGAGGAAGAGAATCCCAAGTAGGTTCTGTGCTGTCAGCGCTGAGCTCAATGCGGGCCCGAAACCAAGAACTGTGTGTGAGATCATGACCTGACCGAACTCAGGAGTCAGATGCTTAACCGAATGAGCCTCCAGGCGCCCCCAGAGAATCGCTTTAATGCTCACGACCCCACGAGGTAGGGGGGCTGGCTCCTTATTAAACAGATAAGGAAAGAGGCTCAGAGAATTCAGTAACTTCCGCTAAGTCAAACAGCTCGTAAATGGCTGGGCTAAGGTTTAATCCCAGGCCATTTCACTCCATTCTTTTTTTTTTTTTTTTTAATGTTTTTATTGATTTGAGAGTGAGAGAGAACAAGAGAGAGAATGAGTGGGGGAGGGGCAGAGAGAGAAGGAGACACAGAATCCCGGCTCCAGGCTCAGTTGTCAGCACAGAGCCTGATGCGGGGCTCAAACTCATGACCTGCTGGATCATGACCTGAGCTGAAGTCAGACACTTAACCGACTGAGCCACCCAGGCGCCCAACTCCATTCTCTATCACCATCCTAGTAACAACACAGCTTGATGTAGCTTATCTGAGACTAAATTCTGATCTTGTATTTGTAACACCAGTGCAAGCGGTGAATTAATGATAAGCAGATCACTGGAAATGCTAGTTAGCATGTTAATTTTTTAAAATTCATGGCCCAAGAACATTCTTCCTCAGATAGATATAACTGAAAGTTGTACCTACTGCCAGAACTAACTCTAAAAGAGTCTGAATTTGGAGAATGGTTTAAATGCTTATGCAAAATTGGCAAGGATATCCCATTTCACCCCCTACTTTTTCACTGAGAAATATTGACAGTAAGTACATTTCAGTGACAGAAATGAGGCGAATTTAGTAACCAGATATATGTGACATTGATGCCACAACCAACAAGCCGCACAGCACCCAATAACAAGGTATTTAAATCCCTTTTGCCTCAGTTTCCTAACTGGAAAAAAACTGACACCAAAAACTCTTTGGAGAGTCTATTTCATCTGTTTCAAAATGTCTTCTGGAAAGATTAAAAGCTATAGAAGCCAAATCACGTTTAAGCTAAATGCCTCATTTACCTGACATCATCAGAAAAGAAGGTTGTCACACAAAAGTAAAATCGCAAAAGCACTAAAACAACCCTTTAAATGCCAAATATCACCGCCTCATTTTTGGTAGATAATCAAATCTTAGAGAAATGGATTACATGAAACATAATTTCACCTGTTCTTGATGACAAAGTCTTCACGAAAAAATTCTCGAACCTATTCCTTTCTCATTAATTCTACCTTTTGCTTCAATCCAGACTCTTACCGTTCACTGGACCATGACAGGGGCATCCAAACAGTGAGCACTGGGTAACATACGAGAGTGCTGAATCACTGTACCGTATACCTGAAACTAATATAACACTGTATGTATGTTAACTATACTGGAATTAAAAAGAAAAAAAAAAAGACAATTAGGAAATCTCGAACACCAGATACTGGAAGGCATCATTAACTTTCCTAATTCTGATGATGGTTTTGCAGTTATGTTTTTTTAAAGTCTATCTCTAGAGATAACACAGAAGATATTTATGGAAAGAATAAGTGATCTGTGATTTGCTTCCAAATAAACCTGTGGGAAGAAGTGGGCAGGAGTGTTTATGAAAAGTATTTAGCTGTAGGTGTATGAGTACATAATAATCGTTATAATCTCTACTTCTGGGTATGTCTTAAACTTTTCATAATAAAAACTTAAAATATGGAAAAAAAAAACCCAAAAAACTTCAGGGTTATCCTAACAGTTTATTCCTGGTTTCTTCATATCATGGCCAAGATTTCTCTAAAAGTAAATAAGTAAATAATAAAGATAAAGAAAACCACGTGGCATGTGAAAGTCCCATGGCTTACGGCTGCAAACTACGTTTCGATCTCCTCCCACCTCTCTCGGCCGCTGCCGATCCTCTCTGCTTCTAATCCGGCTCTAAGCTGCTTGTGCTGAGCGGCTTCTGTTCACATGCATCTCTCCTTTCCTTGCAGAAGAGAAGTACATGGTTGATTTTGGCCTTTAAAAAAAAACTTCTACTTCCCGGGGCGCCTGGGTGGCTCAGTCGGTTAAGTGTCCAACTTCGGCTCAGGTCATGATCTCATGGTTTGTGAGGTCGAGCCCCACGTTGGGTTCTGTGCTGACAGCTCAGAGCCTAGAGCCTGCTTTGGATTCTGTGTCTCCCTCTCTCTCTGCCCCTCCCCGGGTCGTGCTCTGTCTCTCTCAAAACTAAATAAACATTAAAAAAAACTTTTAAAAACTTTCTACCCCCAGATATATTCAGAAATAGGTTTCTAAAGACTCAACCAAAAACCTGCTAGAAATAATAAACAAATTCAGTAAATTTGCAGGATACACAATCAATCTATAAAAATCAGTGGCACTTTTATATACTAATAATGAACTATCAAAGAAAAGAAATTAAGAAACCAATCCTATTGGGGACCCTGGGTGGCTCAGTCAGTTAAGCGTCCAACTCAATTTCAGCTCAGGTCATGATCTTGGATGTTTGTGAGTTGGAGCCCCACATCGGGCTCTGTGCTGACAGTGTGGAGCCTGCTTCATAGTCTCTCTTTTCTCTCTCTCTCTCAAAGTAAATACATAAACAAAATTCTAAAAGAAACCAATTCTATTTACAAAAGAATCGCAAAGAATAAAATACCTAGGAATAAATTTAAACGAGCAGGTCTTTCTGCTCACTGAAAGCTACAAGACACCGATGAAAGAAATCGAAGACACAAATAAATGGAATGCTATTCTGTGCTCACAGGCTGGAAGAATTTTTACATGTGCATGCTACCCAAAGCAATCTATGGAGTCAAGGCAATCCCTATCAAAATTCCAATGGCATTTTTCACAGAAACATAACAAACAATCCTAACGTTTTTGTGAAACCACAAAAGACCTTAAATAGCCAAACCAATCCTTGGGAAGAACGAAACCGGAGGCATCATGCAGCAGGAGCTGTTCTAAGAGGGATGATTATAGCAATACAAGCCTACCTCAACAAGCAAGAAAAATCTCAAATAAATAATCTAACCTTATACCTAAGGAAGCTAGAAGAAGAACAAAACCCAAGGCCAACTAAAGAAGGAAATAATAAAGATCAGAGCAGAAATAAATAATATACAGACTAGGGGCACCTGGGTGGCTCAGTCTGTTAAATGTCCAACTCCTGATCTCAGCTCAGGTCTTGATCTCAGGGTCCTAAGTTCAAGAGCATTGGTCTTTGTGCTGGGTGTGAAGCCTACTTAAAAAAAAAAAAAAAAAAAAGATATACAAACTAAGAAAACAATAGAACAGATCAATGAAACCGGGTGCTGGTTCTTTGAAAATATCAACAAAATTGTATGAAGGTAGACTCCTTGAAAAGGGAGAGAAGACTCAAAATAAATACCATCAGAAGTGAAGGAGCAGAAATAGCAACCAATACCACAGACGTACAAAGGATTATAAGAACATATTATAAAAAAGATTTGCTAACAAATTAGACAACCTAGAAGAACAGATAATTTCCTAGAAACATAACCTTCCAAAACTGAATCAGTAAGAAAAAGAAAATTTGAACAGACTGATTATTAGCAATGAAATTGAATCAGTAACCAAAAAAACCAAAGTCCAGGACCAGACGGCTTCACAAGGTAAATTCTAACAAACATTTAAAGACAAGTTAATATCTATTCTTCTCAAACTACTCTCAAAAATTGAAAAGGAAAGAAAGCTTTCAAATTTATTCTACAAGGCCAGCATTATCCTGATACCAAAACCAGAAAAAAACACTATGAAAAAAGAAAACTACAGGCCAATGTGTCTGATGAACACAAACGCAAAAAATCTCAACAAAATATCAGCAAACCGACAATACAACATAAAAAAATCTTTCACCCGACCAAGTGGGACTTATTCAGGGATGCAAGGGTGGTTCAGTATTCCCAAATCAAATCAGCATGACTGAAAGCTATAAGCCCCCTATGGTTATCGCTGCGTTATGTACAGTAGCCAGGATACGGAGGCAGGCCAGCTGTCCATCCACAGACGAATGGATAAAGATGTGATCTATGTACACACGGGAACGTCACTCAGCCATAAAGGATGAGATCTTGCCATGAGTGACAGCATGGATGGACCAAGAGGGTATAACGCTAAGTGAAATCAGTCAGAGAAAGACGAACGAATACAATATGATTTCACTCATGTTTGGAATTTAAGGAACAAAACAAATGATGAAAGAAAGAAAAAAAAGAGACAAATGAAAAAGTAGACTCTTTTTTAAAAAAAAATGTTTATTTTTGAGAGAGAGAGAGAGAGGGAACAGAGAGAGAGAGAGAGAGAGAGAGAGAGAGAGAGAATGAAAGCGGGGGAGGGGCAGAGAGAGAAAGGGACAGAGGATGAGAAGCAGGTTCTGCACTGACAGCACAGAGCTCGACATGGGGTTCTAATTCATGAACCATGACCTGAGCTGAAGTTCGGCGCTCAACCAACTAAACCACCCAGGTGCCCCAAAGCCAACTCTTGAATACAGCGAACAAACTGGTGGCTGCCAGAAGGGAGGTGAGTGGAATCATAGGTGAAAAAAACTGAAAAACAAAAAACTAGAGGCATTACGCTCTCTGATTTCAAACTATATTACAAAGCTATGGTAACCAAAACAGTATGGTTTTGGCATAAAAACTGACCAGATCAATGGACTAGAGAGCCCAGAAATAAATCCAGAATTGTATGGTCAATTATTCTACGACGAAGGAGGCAAGTATATACAATGAGGAAAGGACAGTGTCCTTAATGGATGGTCTTGGGAAAACCAGACGGCCACATGTAAAAGAATGACCCTGGACCACTACTTTATGGTACACACAAAATCACCTCAAAGTGGGTCAAAGACTTGAACATAAGACCTGACACCATAAAACTCCTAGAATAACACATTGGTGGTGAGCTCCTTGACACTGGTTTTTAGTGATGATTCTCTGGATTTGACACCAAAGGCAAATGCAACAAAAGCAAAAATAAACAAGCAGGACTACATCGTATAAACAGCTTCTGCACAGCAAAGGAAACCATCAACAAAATGAAAAGGCAGCCTATGAATGGGAGAAAACATTTGCAAATCATGTGTCTGATAAGGGGTTAATACTGAAAATATGTAAACAAGCAACCAAATAAACTCCTACAACTCAATAACAAAAACCCCAAGCAAACCAATTAAAAAACAGGCAGAGGGTCTGAATAGACCATGTTTCCAAAGACAACACACAGACCATGGACAGGAAGTGGCTGACGTCACTCACCATCAAGGAAATGCAAATCAAACCCAAATGAAATATCGCCCCATACCTGCCAAATGGCTAGTAGCAAAAAGACAGAAACAACAAGTGTTGGTAACAAAGTGTAGAAAAAGGAAGCTTCCTGCACCTTTGGCGTGACTATCTGATGCTGTAACTATTGTATTAAAGAGTATGGAGGTTCCTCGAAAAATTAAAACTAGAACTGCCATATGCTCCAGTAATCCCACTTCTGGGTATTTATCTGAAGGAAATGAAAACAGTCGCTGGAGAAGGTATCTGCACCCCCGTGTTCACAGCAGCACTGTTTACGACAGCCAAAACACGGAAATAACCGTGTTCGCTGACAGATGTGAATGGATAAATAAAATGTGTTACCTATAAATACAATGGAATATTACTTGCCATAAAAAAGAAGGAAATTTTGCCATTTCTTACCATGTGGATAGACCTTGAGGGTGTTATATTAAGTGAACCAAGTCAGACAAAAACAAATGTAGTATGGTCTTACTGTAAAAATAATAATGTTTGTTTATTTTTGAGAGAGGAAGCATGGGAGAGGGGCAGGGAGAGGGGGGAGAGAGAGAGAGAGAATCCCAAGCAGGCTCCACGGTGTCAGCGCAGAGCCCGACGAAGGACTTGATCTCACTGTGAGATCATGACCTGAGCGGAGATCAAGAGTTAACCAACTGAGGCACCCCGGGGGCCCCGGGCTCACTTTTAGGTAGAATCTTAACAAAATAAAACACTGAACTCCTATATCGAGAGAAGGGATGGGTGGCTGTCAGAGGTGGGGGATGGGGGTGGCCAAAACAGGTGAAGGTGGTCGAAAGGCGCAGACTTCCAGTTAAGAAAACAAAGTCATGGGGATGTAACATACAGCTCGCTGCCACAGTCGGTAACGCTGTAATGCGTATTTAGAAGTTGCTAAGATAAGAGAGTACATCTTAAAAGTTCTCATCACAAAAAAAAAAAAAAAAAAAAGTTCTCATCACGAGAAAACATTGTAACTGTGTGCTGATGGATGTTAACTGGACTTATTGTGTTCATTCTGCAATATATACACCTACTGACTCAATGTCATACACCCGAAGCCCACGCAGTAGGTCAATTACATCTCAATTAAAATAATGGGCTTATTCAACCACATACCAGCAATGTAAATCAGTCCAAAAGACTTGTGAGTGCTGCTTTACCGGGCAGAAAACCCGCCGTGTATGCTCAACGAATACCTGTGAAAAAACGCACAACCTGAGGTGTTTCTAACACCCTCAGCCTGCGTCCGCCTCTACACTTTCGGCACCCTCTGCTGTACACTGCAAGTACCCTGTTTGATTCTGGTGTCTGGAGACAGGAAAAGAAGAAATGAAAAACTAAGAAGTAAACATGATATAACAAGACACAAAGATAATTCAGAGATAAAATGCGAGCTGCCAACAAACCTACAACAAAATATTCAATTTCACTAGGAATCAAGTTTGAATTACAGCAATTAAGATACCCGTTTTTGCCTACGTTCAAACTGACAAACATCTTAAATAATACCCCGACAATTGGCATGTCAAGAAAATGCTGAGAGTCCTCTCCTCCATCACTGCTGGAAAGCAATTTGGTAGTCTTTTTCAGGACAACTTGCCAACACACATCGAATACCTCAGAACTGTAAACCTTCTGCCCAGCAATCCCGTATCTAAGAACTTATTGCTAAGAAGTCATCGGCGATGCACTGAGAGGTGTCTACTCATCACAGCGTCATTATCAACAGTGAAAAACTTCAAAATACATACATGCGGGAGTAGGGATCGAACGACGGTGTATCTGTATGCTGGAACACTACACAGCCACTAAAACGATGTGGCAGAATTAGGTTACATGGGTGTTCGCCATATTAAGATAGGCAGACTGAGAATTTTGTACACGCCGTGCGGTTCCATTTATATAAAGTACAAACACAGGCAAATCTCTGCCGTTCAAGATCAGGAGAGTGGTTACCACTCTCGGCAGTGACGGAAGGGAGCGTGACGGGAGCTTCCGGGGTGCTGACTTAGCTGGGTGCATTGTTTATGAAACTAGATCGAGCGACGCATTTATATGCACTTTCCTGAATGTATATTATACATCAACACGATCTTAAAAAAATACTAAGTAATTTCCCTCAAATATGCGCTGTATGTGCATTCGAAAATGGTAATATAAATCGTTTTTCCTGTTTTTTAAAAATAATTTCAATTTTTTCTACAAAGAACTTGTTTTGCTTCTATGAGACAAAATTTTGAATCATAAGGTCATCATGGAATGTGGACATTCTATAGGTGACAAATCCATGCATACTTCCCCAGTTTTATTCTCTTGATTCCTTCCTCCCAGTTACCTCTCCTACGCTCACTGTTCTAGATGGTAGATATACTGCAATAAACAAATCTTCATGTTGGGAATCATTCGAACCCCACACAATCTCCCTGAGGACAACGACGTTTCTCTTCTCACATATGTAATATATGCTGAGGGTCTGGCAATCTGCGAGGCTCCGCACTTGGAGTGGACATCCAGAAGCTTATTCCAGACCAAGGAGGCTGACTTTAAAACTGTTTAAAATAGGCCCAAGGGTTCTTTTTTTTTTTTAATGTTTATTTATTTTTTAAATGTTTGTTTATTTTTGAGGGAGAGAGATTGAGAGACACAGAGTGTGAGTGGGGGAAGGGCAGAGAGAGAGGGGGAGACACAGAATCCGAAGCAGGCTCCAGGCTCTGAGCTGTCAGCACAGAGCCCGACAGGGGGCTTGAAACTCACAAACCGAACCGTGAGATCACGACCTGAGCCGAAGTCGATGCTCAAACCAGTGAGCCACCCAGATGCCCCTAGGCCCAAGAATTCTTCATAATTAAACCGAAATTTACGTTCTCACATGTACGTTCTCAGATAAATCAATCACAAGTAAGCAGAAAGCCTGAAAATGAGAGAAATAAAGAAATTCGTCACAGATCTACCGATGAAGACAATCAGCACGCTCTCGCCAATCTCAGCAACCTCCCCACACACCTCACTGGCCCAGGCACCAGCCACCGCCATCCTCCTCCTCCTCTCTAAACCTTGCGGAGTGTTTACTATGAATCAGGTGCTTTTCTGGGTGTTTTACTAATTGAATCTTCACAATAACCCTAGGAGATCATCATTTTATAAATAAGGACCCTGAAGCACAGAGACGAGATTAGTGTACAGCGATAATTTTGGATGAACCAGCGCTAGGCAAAACTGCAAAGCACGTGCACTTGGTCTTTGGCCTTCCACTTGCTGCGGTCTGTTTCAGTTGGACAGCCCGCGAGGACCTCGGAGCAGGGACCGCACCGCGCATCGAGCGCCGTGGCACTCCAGGGATTACTGAACAGCACGCTTCTTCCTTTTCTCTTTGGTTTCTTTCTCTCCAAACATCCCAGAAAGAAGAGCCTTCTTCTGTCTCATCATTTTTCTAAATTTACCGTTAAATAATTCCTGCTAAAGCATCATCCCGAACGAATTATGTTATAGTACATTAGATATACCCTGTATCTAAATTCTCCAGTCCAGTGTCTCTGTCTCCAGTTTCCTCATCACCCCTAGGCGTGCCGGATTTCACAGGAGACCTGCTTCCTCTTCAGCAGCTGGTGACCGTATTTCAGCTGTTTAACGTGAGCCACTCACTAAAAAAGTACCAGGTACTAACAGGACTTCCGCACTGCATTCAGGTCCCTGCCTCAACTGAGAGGGGTCCCCCGACCTCTCTATTTAAAACAGCAGCGCACCATTCTCTAGCGTCCTACACTGCTTTGTTTTTGTCACCCCATTCATCAGCATCCCCTAGGATATTTACTAATTATTTTCTATGTTCTAGTTTTCCTCCTAAATTGTAAGCCGCCTGACAGCAGGGACTTGATCCCGATCACTGTTGTAACGCCACCCTTGTATACAACAGGGTCGGGCACAGAGTAGGCTCTCAAAAGTTGCTCAATCAACTACAAATCAGAGGGTCTTTTTTTAATACTCAGGGAAGGTAAATTTCCCTTTAAAAAAAATACTGCCATGGGACGCCTGAGTGGCTCAGTCGGTTGGGTTGGTTGAGTGGCCAACTTGGGCTCAGGTCATGATCTCAAGGCTCAGAAGTTCCAGCCCAGAATTGGGCTCTTTGCTGTCAAGAGAGCCTTGCTTCAGATCCTCTGTCTACCCCTCTCTCTGGCCCTCCCCCGCTCATGCCCGCTTTCACTCAAAAATAAATAAACATAAAAAAAATACTTTATAAAAAAAATACTGCCACAACCTAATGAGACTGAAGGCAAAGAGGCAGAAAAGAGAACAAAAACAAATCTTAAAACATTAATTCAACAGAAGAAACCTTAACAAAATCTTGGGTTTCCTCTCTCACTTTAGGCATAAGGTATAATTGAAAGGTAAAAATGTTCAAATGTTTCAGGTTAGTAACAACGGGAAAAGGAGCTGCAGGAAATTTTAGCAATCCATAGACTTCTACAGTTTTTAGTTTTGAAAAGTAAATGTTAGGCATCTGTCAGGTTTCATTTAGATTAAAGTACCTAATTTATCATCTAACCAGATGCACAATACCCATCTAAAGTCAAGGTTAATTTACGTAACTAGTACCGATTTCTTCACCCATAGCCTGATCCTTTTCCTGGCCTACATCCCAGTTTCCTTCATCTAACTTAAGTCAAACTTCACAGCAGATAAGAGCACCATCCAGACACTATGGGGACTGGAAAAACTTCGCTAAACTAAGAAATTGCCAGGCTGGCTTACCAACTTCAAAGCTTGACGGGTGCCTGGGTGGCTCAGTTGGTTAAGTGTGGGACTCTCGACTTCAGCTCAGGTCACGCTCTCACAGTTTGCGGGTTTAAGTCCCGCGATGACCCTGTAGAGCCTGCTTGGGAGTCTCTCTCTCTCTCTGCCCCTCCCCCACTCACATGCTCATCATACAAAAAAGGAGAGAAACTTGTATAACACAAACCTAACAGACGTTACAAAGTATCTTATATGGTACTCTTTCCTCCAATCAGTTTAAAAAACCTAAAAAAACCAACCAACCAACCAAAAAGCCCCAAACCCCAACCTGTTAACAGGTTAAATGCCTTAGAACAACTTTATTTTCCTTAAGTAATTTAAACAGTATTTTAATTCTATTCAGGTCACACAAATAGCCTTTTTCAAAGAGCTCCTGGTTTGTCTAATAGAAAAAGATTCTACGAGATTGTTACCAGAATAAAGAACCCCAATTCCAACAACGAGATTGCTTTGAGGATTGCCCAATTCGTTTCTATGCTTTCTACTAAAAAGTTAAGGCATGGACCCGTCTCAGAATTGCAAATACTCAATTCTAATTCTTTAAACTTTTGGATGAGAAAACAGCTGTTTTGGGAGAAGTGGTAAGAAAAAAAACTCCCCGAGTAGTTAGAACACAAAACAACTATTGCTTCATTTTAAAAACAGCCTTCTAGGTTTCTTTATAGGTCCTTAGGGCAAGCCCTTAAAAAAGAAGACAAGATAAAAATGGGAAACCCATTAGCCAAAAAGGGTGGTAGAAACCATTAACAAAAAGTCCACTGGGTCCCTACCACGGACAAAGCATTCGAGTGGGCTGTGAAATGATCAAGAACAAAGATTTCATCCCATGAGAGAGTAAGTTTTGGAGCAAGTGGATATGATCGTTAGGGAAGTTCCTATTTTCACGTGCCCTTCATTAGGAGGCTTTGCAAGCCAAACTCACAGGCACAATCATCTCGCAGCCATGCCCTATTTCATGTCCAGATTTGTTCAACCGACAAACATTGCAGTTTGCAAAGAAAACAAAACGCAGTACACTCTAAGGCGAAGTTACCGCTAAAAGCAAAACCCGGCCTTTTCAGACACGCACAGGCATTGCCCGTGACACTAAGACCTCCAAGTCTCGACCGATTAAGTCCAACAGCTTGGGGAAGGAGTAAGCGGCCTGGCACCCGAGCCCGGGCGCACGCAGCAGCCGCCCGCGGCTGAAGGACACAAGGTTTTTGCTCCCAGGGCCAGCGGGCAGGCGTCGGACAACTACGACCGGGCCTGGGGGGCAGACGAAGGACTCGCGGTGGCGGACGCCGGTCTCGTGCCCATAAAGGAAAGCAGGAGGTGAGAAAGCGGCAGGGACACGCACCGAGAAACGCGCCCTCAAGTTTGCCCGATTTAACGCCCCGAGGATGAAAAGGGCCATTTGTCTCGTCTGGGGACGGTCGCGTTCGGCCCGTCCCCCCCGCCCCCCGCGGGACACCCGGAGGGGCTCCGCGGAGAAAGCCGCCCGGGGGGGGGGGGGGACTCGGAGTCGGCCTCCCGCCCCTCGCGGCCTCTCGGCCCTGCGGGCCCCAGGACCTCACCTGCGGGGCCGGCCCCGGAGGCGCGGGCGGGCGGCGGGGAGCGCAGCCGCAGCCAGAGGTGCAGCGCGGCCCCGAGCACACACGGGCACAGCAGCACCAGCCAGTTTCGCATTGGCCGCCCCCGCCGGCTCCACCTCGCGCCCCCGCCGCGCGCCGGGCTCTCCCGCGTCCCGGCGGAGAGGGAGGGGAACCTGCGAAGAGAAAGGCCGAGGGGCGGCGGCCGACGCACGCGCGACCACTCTGGGCACGCCTGCCCTCGCGCCCGCCGCCGTCCAGACTCCTGGCGGCTCCCGGCCCCGCGCCTCAGGTTCCTCCAACCGCGGGCGGCACCGCCTCAGCTGGCCAGGCCCCGCCCCCTCTGCTTGGCCTACCCCCCCCCCGGCCCGCCCACCTTTCCTCTCACTCGCCCCGCCTCCTTCTCTCGCGTCCTCTCCCGCACCCGCGGGCCAGTCGGGAGCTGAAGTCCCGCTCTGAGCCCAGGCAGGGGGCGCACCCCAGTGATCCTGAAGCTCAGAAACCACATCTCCCATAACCGCGTGCACTTGCTTCCGTCACTCGGCGATCGCGGAGGCGAGGCGCGAAGCCCCACATGGAGCATGCGCATTCCTTCTCAACGCCTTACCGCCCCCCGATGGCCGAGGGGAGGCGGTGCCGGTCGCCCCAGTGCTCAGAGTTAGAGTAGACCCAAGAGGGAAGCGCTGCCGAGGCGAAGGCTCACGGTTGCCTCGAATTTAAGGGAGATCTGCGTGACGCTAGCTTTACATCACGCCGAGCTCCATTGTGCGAATGCTGGCCTTCTCTGGGAGGTGGGATCGTGCCGACGCCTCCTTGGCCCGAGAGCGGGCCGAGGCAGTCCGAGGCGTGTGTCTTCAGCTGTGAATCATCCATCAAGTATTAGTTCTGGTGCACTGTGTACCCGGCTCCTTGCCCGGCCCCGTCCTCCGAGAGCTCAGGTTGGGGCCGCTCCCGGGGGTTCCAGCTGTGGAGGAGGGCAGCGACGGTCCGGTCGGGGGTGAAGTTCCACGTGCCCCGGATTCAGACCCGGGGTGGGACAAGGTGGCTCCTCCCCCAGGACGGAGCCGTGACGCGGGCAGCGCGGGTCAGTGGGAAGGATCCGAGCAGCCCTCCTCCGAGACCCGGTCCTGCCCGGCGTCGTGCAGCGCGGCCCCAGGACGGGAACCCCCGGCCCGCCCTGGGCCAGACGCGCGAGGGCCCCGGTCGAGGCCGTGGGTGAAGGCGCGAGGCAGTAGGGGCGCTCATGTTAAAAAGTGGAGGGAAGGGTGAAAAGGAACGCCTGATGTTGTTTTTTTCTCGGGGTTTTTGTTGGTTGGTTGGTTTTTGTAATTTCTACAAATTGTGGCAACAGAACTCAACTATGTTGAGTAAAGTCTTGGTTGAGAGCCATAGAAAATCCATTTCAAATAAGCTTAAGGGGAAAAAAGCCAATTTATTCAAGTAACTGAACGCTGCAGGAGATGTCTCAGGCACTGACAGTACTGTAGTCTTAGTGAGTGGCAATTTCATCTCAGCAAAACAACTTTCTATTAAAGTCACATTTTTTAAAAAAGTAGGCTCCACACCCGAAGTGGGACTTGAACTCAAGACCCTGAGATTAAGAGTCACATCCTCTGCCAACTGAGCCAGCCAGGCGCCCCTAAAATTACTTTCTATTTGAATGTTTTAGAATGTCTGTACTCTATTTAATTTTAAAATCTCTTTTGGTTTAATAGTTGTATAAAAGCTGTATGTTTGTACTTAAAATAATAAAAACAATTTAATGTGAGGTGTGAAATATTTTTTTCCCTTTAAAGGGATTTATGTATTTTTTTAGTTGTCTGTTGCCACCTAACAAATTATTCCAGAACTTTTATTTTTTTTTAATGTATTTATTTTGAGAGAGAGAGAGCGCATGCAAGCAGAGGAGGGACAGAGGGAGAGAGAGAATTCCCAGCAGGCTCCACTCTGCCAGCACAGAGCCGGAGAGGGCTCGATCCCACAACCGGTGAGATTAGGACCTGAGCTGAAACCAAGAGTTGAACACTTAACCAACTGAGCCACCAAGGCACCCCACTCCAAAACTTTAAAACATCAGTAATTATTTGTTATCTCTTACAATTTCCGTGAGTCAGGAATTTGGGGGCTAAGTTCTGGTTCAGGGTGTCCCATAAAGTTGCTGGGCTTGTGGTCATCTGAAGGCTTGACCGGTGCTGGAGAATTGGCTTCCTGGGTGGTTCACTTCCATGGTTGGCAAAGTGGTTCTGCCTTTTGGCATAGTTTCTCTCTGAGTGGATTTCTCCCGTGAGATGCTTTAATGTCCCCACACCATAGCGGCTTGCTTCCCCAAGAGCTGGAGATCCCAGAGACCAGCGCAGATGCTGCGATGCCTTTTCTGAAGGACCCTTGAAAGACACACATTGTACTTCTGCAGTGTTCTACTGGTTACAAAGACCGCCCTGACCCACTGGGAGGGACCACACAAGGAAGTGAGTACCGGGGAAGCAAGGATCGTTGTTGGTCATGTTAGAGATTGGGTCCCACAGGATATTTTGCAAGTGGGAGAAACACTACTGTCTCTAAACAGTTTGGGGAGTCTTTAGGGGCCTCCGCATACTCACCGTAGCCCCCGAATACTCCCAAGACAAGAAAGAACAATATTGTCTTCTTGTGGGAAACAGAATTACCAGGCTGTGATCATTGTGGTTCTTGGGCAAGTGTCACCAAGATCTGTGTGCCCCTTTCCCGGAATGTTTCCATGTAGCAATAAGGCAGGAGGGTGTGTGATGTGTACAAATTTCTTGTTAGAAATCCTTTGTTTAGAAACTATGCCAACCTACTCTCTACATTTTTAAAAAGATTTTATTTTTAAGGAATCCTGACACCCAATACCAGGTTCGATTTTACAACCCCAAGATCAAGAGTCACATGCTCCACTGACTGGACCAGCCAGGTGCCCCGGCCCTACATTTTACTGAAAGAAATTGTTAAAGTGATAATTGGTTGTTACTAGGGGTGTCCAGCTTTTCATCTTTAAGAAGGGTAGTAGAAGGGGCACACTGATTCACACAAAATGCCACCCTGTTGGCAGAATCCCCAACTTCTGGGGCGGTGAATGCTGGCAGGGGAGAGGCTGCTCCAGTACCCAGGCGGGCATCCTGCCTCTGGGTACCTGCAGGCAAGCCGCGAGGGGCCCCAGGGCAGCAAATTTTTTTTTTTTAATTAACGTCTTTTATTTATTTTTGAGAGACATAGAGACAGAGCATGAGTCGGGGAGGGATAGAGAGAGAGGGAGATACAGAACCTAAAGCAGGCTCCAGGCTCTGAGCCATCAGCACAGAGCCCGATGCGGGGCTCGAACTCACAGACCGTGAGATCACGACCTGAGCCCCAAAGTTGTCCGCTTAACCAACTGAGCCACCCAGGCACCCCAGCAAATTTTTAAAAAGAAAGAAAGATGGGCGCCTGGGTGGCTCAGCCCGTTCAGCATCCGACTTCGGCTCAGGTCATGATCTCACAGCTCATGAGTTCAAGTCCTGTGTCGAGCTCTGTGCTGACAGCTCAGAGCCTGGAGCCTGCTTCGGATTCTGTGTCTCCCTCTGTCTCTGCCCCTTCCCTGCTCATGCTCTCTCTCTCTCTCAAAAATAAATAAACATTGAAGAAGGAGAAGGAAAAGAAAGAAAAAAAGCATAGTGAAAGGCCTCTGCTGATCTCCTAACATTTTCATTTCGTGGTTAAAGAATTATAATGAGTTAACCCCAAAAGAGAAATAATCTCTAATTTAGGCAGATCTATTTACTCAACAAATCTTTAACTGAGCATCTATTATGTGCCAGGAACTTTGTCAGGTCCTTTGATAAATCAGTGAACAAAACAAAGATGCCTGTCCGGTGGATGCGGGCGGGGCCGACTATAGACCATAGATCTAATAAATGAATATATTTTAGCAGCATGTAGATGACGATAAATGTTACAGAAAATAGGAGAAGCGGCGCAGGGTAGGGAAGGTGGGAATGGGGCAGACTGCAGTCTTAAACAGTATTTAAACGACCGTTCCGAGCTACAGTGAGCACTACAGGGAGAGACGAACAAAGCCACCCTAACACGGCACTCACTAAGATGTTGTTCCTTCCATTACCAAAATGCTCTGACCTACAGGGGGGAGCTCACTGACCAGCCTATAACAGAGCTCCGAGTAACTTTTCTAGCACCTTCAGGTCTCCCCACAGTGAGAGCTGTTCTATCGCCTGTTCCTTGGGACCAGCGACCTTTCCCTTGCTTGGTGTCTACTATCCCCTAATAAACCCAAGACTAAGGTGGGTAAAGATCATAAGAGATACAATGTGCAGAATGGAAAAAATAAAATTTTTTTTTTTAACCCAGAAACGATGTGAAGACCCTGTATAAGTCAAGGTACTCCTCACTGAAGACGCGGAGGGGTAAGCAGAGAATTAGGATTACGGTAGGGCAAACCGGGCTGGTCGGTCACCCAGGTCGCATTTCAGTGTCACCAGAGTAAAGGATCAGAGAGTCGAGGCCACACAAAGCAGGAGGTATCTGGCCAAGCCCAAGGCGTCCCGGGGAAGGTTGTCCCTTTGAAAACACAGGGCCGGAAAGTGAAATCAAACAGGCCTGTGAGCAAGGCCAGAGGGCGAAAATGGCATCTGAGAACACCTTAGGCAAAAATAAGTAAGTATTTAAAACAAATACCTACCAGACAGTGATGACATCATGATTAGGAAGACGCAAGCAATTTGGCCTGACCCTAAGGGAGTTAGGACTGGAAACGGGGAGAAGGCGATCAGAAAACAGGCCGGATCGTCATCACGTGCTATGCTAAGGAATTGGGATTTTATCTGGAAGGCTCTAGGGACGAACGTTTTTTTCTGACTACGAAAGTCATACATGATGATAAAAAGGAATCTGGAAAGTATAGAAAAATATAAAGAAGAAACGAAATCATACCAAATAAAAAATATATACTTTTTGGCATTTTCATTAAAAAGATTTGCAAACATACTGTAACTGTGAGTTTAGATCCATTTATTACACCTAACATATAACGTAAGCATTTCACATTTAATTAGTAGTCTTAGAAAACATCTTTCAATCATTTAATCATTTATTCATATTATAATTTCTAACCTGGTCCCCTATTATTGGACATATGGGTTGTTTCCATTTTTCCAGTATAACAAATATTAGCACTTCTGTGCATAAAACTTGACCCACATTTCAGATGACTTCTTTTTAAAATATTATTTTAAGGCTCTTTGTTCATCCTGGTGTCGTAGCGATGTGTATGTTTGCCTTAACAAGTAGTTTCTATCGCATCCCACATAACCTAGCATTTAAAAAAGTCTTTCCTGGGGCGCCTGGGTGGCTCAGTCGGTTCAGCGTCTGACTTCGGCTCAGGTCATGATCTCACAGTCTGTGGGTTCGAGCCCTGCGTCGGCCTCTGTGCTGATGGCTCAGAGCCCGGAGTCTGCTTCAGATTCTGCGTCTCCCTCCGTCTCTGCCCCTCCTGCTCACACTCTAGCTCTGTCTCTGTCTTTCTCTCAAAAATAAATAAACATTAAAAACAATTTTTTTAAGGCTTTCCTAATTCGAGGACACAACATTTTTTCATTAATGAAATTGAATAGTTTATATTTATTACCTGCTTCTATTTCTTCTTCTGTAAATCATCTATGTACTTTGCTTTTTACCCATTTCGAATGAGCTCTTTATATATTAAGGATATTTATCCTTTACATTTAGATTTGTTGAAACTATTTTCCTCTGTTTCCTTGCCTTTTAAACTTTATGACTTTTGGGATGCAAAAACATTTTACCTTTTTATGAATTCGAATCATCGATTTTTTTTCTTCACATTTTAAAACATTTCTGACCATGAGATCTATCTTATTTGATTGAACTTTAAAGTGCCTCTGGAATTTATTTTGAAATATGGTGTGATGTGAGGATCTTCTAAATAGATTAATTTTTTTAATCCAGATAGTCACCTATTATCCCTGAACATTATTTCCCTGTTACTTTATGAAGTTATCTTAATTATTTTAATATTTTTACACATAACTGTATTTGTTTTCGAGTAATATTTTTGCATTAATCTGTCTTTATATCAGCACCATAATATTTTAATGATTGTAGCGTCATAAGGTTTTGTAATCTAGAGGGCAACTCTCCCCCCATACTCTTATTTCTCACGAATACATTATTTCTGATGAAATTTATAATCATTTTTCATAGTTATTACCCTTCTCCCCGAACATTATGTTTAATTCTAAAACTAATGCATGCTTATCACAATACACGCAAGTAATGCAAGTGTAAACAAAAATAGAACGGGGGCGCCTGGGTGGCTCGGTCAGTTAAGCCTCCGACTCTGGATTTCGCCTCAGGTCATGATCTCATAGTTCCTGAGTTCGAGCCCCACAGCAGGCTCCATGCTGGCAGTGCGGAGCCTACTTAGGATTCTCCCTCTCTCCCTCTCTCTCTCTCTCTCTCTCTAAGTTAATAAATAAACTTAAAAAAATAGAATGTTAGACTCCTCCTTTGACCCACTCAATCATTCTGTCCAGATTTAACCACATTAGCCTAGATATTTCTTCTTGTATGTATACATATCCGGAATATCCCTCAGTTTTGGTATAGAAAGGGAGGAGCACCTTCCTTTTTTAATCCACAAGAATACAATCTGTGCCCTTAGCCTGCATCACTCCAGAAATTCTAGTCCCCTCCCTAAACATCTATGCATGTCCCAAGGCACAAGTTCATTCCTGCCGTTGGCTCCCTCTTGCTCCAGACGGCTGCTCTTTCTCCCTCAGCCACCTCAGCCCGTAACGACTTCTCTAGGTCACGACACAAGCGCCTTTTGCTTCCACCCCAACCATGGACTTACTACCTCCCTTTCTCGCCCAGATCACAGCTCTGACACGGCTGTCGTGTTCAACACACTTTATCAAGAATTTAGACTAAGAATGGGGGCGCCTGGGTGGCTCAGTCGGTGGGGCGGCAGTCGGCGTACGTCATGATCTCACGGTTCGTGAGTTGGGGCTCCCAGGGAGGTTCTGGGCTGACATCTTGGAGCATGGAGCCTGCTTGGGATTCTCTGTCTCTCCCCCTCTCTCTGCTCCTCCCCGGCTTGCACTCTCTCTCAAAATAAATAAATAAACATTAAGAAAATAAAAAGAATTTAGACTAAGAAAATGCAATACAGAAGAGAAAATTTTAAATCAAAGACAGAAAGGTAAAATGGCCCCTAAGATCCACCAACAGTTCCCCTTCGGGCCATCTGTTGCCTCATGCCCCTCCCCCCTTCCTGTCACCAGCAAGGTGCTTCCTCGTCTCTTCCATGTGGGAGTCACTTCTCGCTGGTTCTCTCTTTCCGATGCAGGGTCCAATTTTTGTTGCCAACCAGTGAAGTCAAAATTGCCTTTAAAAGTCTCTTAAAATAGCCTAGAATGTATTCTATGCATGGTTTTGTGTACGCAATTCTGTAGAACGTTGATTTTTTATTCTTCTAATTCTTTAGCGTTAATGTTTCTCGGCAGCTCTCATTCATTCACTTTTTTTCCTCAAGGAAACCATCTTTTCTTAAACAATAAACTTCATTTTTTTGGTTAACAGGTGGGGAAGCATCTAGACATTGTTTTCAAGGGTTTCAGGACTACTGGCATCCTTTGTTTTGGGCACACACTGCCCACGTAATGTGCACTACTTAAATAAATAGCCTCGCGGGGTGACAGATGGTAGCAACACTGGTGACGAACACAGCATAATGTATAGATGTGTCGAATCACTGTGTCACCGAATCACACTTGAAACCAATGTAACATTGTGTGTCAACTACATCCAAATAAAAAAATTAATTATGACTTCCCTTTAAGAATTTTTTTTCATGTTTATTTTTGAGAGAAAAAGAGAGCGAGAGAGAGCGTCAGCAGGGGAGGGGCGGAGAGAGAAGGGGACACAGAAGCAGGCTCCAGGCTCTGAGCTGTCAGCACAGAGCGCAATGTGGGGCTTGAACTCACAAACTGCGAGATCATGACCAGAACCAAAGACGGACGCTTAACCAACTGAGCCACCGAGGTGCCCCCCTCTCTTTCTTTTTAGCCAAGACGTGAATTGTTTCCGGTGCCTGTGATGTGGCTATCAGGTCATCTTCGCTGAAAACAACCTTTTACACCACCAGAGTGAACTCTTAACATCTCAGTCTGGAGCCCTTTGCCTCTCGTATTTTGTTTTTTGTTTTTTGTTTTTTAATTTTTTTTTTAATGTTTATTATTTTTGAGACAGAGACAGAGCATGAGTGGGGGAGGGGCAGAGAGAGGGGGAGACACAGAATCTGAAGCAGGCTCCAGGCTCTGAGCTGTCAGCACAGAGCCCGACGCGAGGCTCGAACTCACGGACTGTGAGATCATGACCTGAGCTGAAGTCGGACGCTCAACCGACTGAGCCACCCAGGCGCCCCTGCCTCTCGTATTTTGATTATCCTCCTTGTCCGGGGCTTCTCCCAGATGCGTGGGAAAACAGACACTGCCAAGCTGTCCTACAGAAATGTGCTCAAGGAAGAGGAAGGAGGCTGGAGGGCTGGAAACGGAGGGAATAAGGAGGAGAAGAACAGGGCTGAGGTTAGAGATGTCGTCTCGAGCAAGAATCTGATACAAATCACGGTACAGATTTTAGCTTTTCCTCTGAAATGAACGGGGGGTAGTTACTCGATGGCTTTGAGCAGAGGCGTGACGTGGCCGCGCTTCTGTTTTAGCAGGCCACCTCACACTGCTGTGTTGACAAGAGACGGCCTGAGGCTCAGGGAAATTCAGGGGTGGCAGAGAAGGGAGAAGTACCACTTCTGCTCTGAGACCGGCTGCGGCAGCCCTGGCCACCCAGAAGAGGGAGGAGCGTTTCCAGATGCTCATAGAACTGCCGTCTATGAGGTGCGCCCTGAGGGGGTGCATGGTGCACGCCACACGGACTGCCCCTTCAGGACGGAGAGTGTTGACTGCTGAAGACCTGGGTGCGTTGCTTCCTGGGACTTGCTCTTAGCTGAAGGGTAGTGCCTCGCCCAACTGGACATCCCCCTGCCCCGAAGGATCCTGGCATCCAATGACTCATTGAATAGAGGTAAAATGATTTGGGATAACTCTGGAGAGTTAACATCCCACGGACTCTGATGTAACTTCTTCCTCTGCCCAGTTCTGCTTCCCTGGCTCCCCCAGAGCTGTCCCCAGGAGGGTCTTCAATAAACCTGCACAGCAGGGTAGTCTGTTTCCAGGGAAAACTGACCCGAGACCATGATTCTGTTAAAACGTAAATAAGACCATGCCCTTTCTCAACCTCAAATCCTGCAATGGCTCCCCAGTTCCCTAACAGGGAGACCACAGTTCCTTGGCCTACAGGCCCTGTGTGCTCTGGGGCCCTGAACCTCTAGCCTCATCTCCTATTACCCTTCCCCTCATTAACTTTGTTCCAAAGCCTTATTGGCTCTTGCACTCTTTGAATATGACCAGTACATTTGTGCCCCAGGATCTTTGCACTGTTTTTCTCTTCTGTTCTTCCTTCAGATATCTTTGTGACTCACTCCTTCTCCTTCGATTCAGCTAACGCTTTCCCTGTCCATTCCACTGAAAACTGCAACCTCCTCCTGCCACTCCTAATCTCCATTACTCTATCCTTTATCTCTTCTCACCCTCTAACATACTGTCCAATTTACTTATTTTGTCTATGCTGTATTGTCTTCCTGTCTACATAGAGCAGGAAGAGTCCCCCCTCCATTTTGTTCGCAGATCTATCTCAGAACTTGAGGCAGTGACTGGCACTTTGTGGGTGACCCATACCTTTTTCTTTGAATGAATGTGAATGAGTTTGGGAATCCTTACCAAGTTCATTGTAGTAGAATTCGTGGGGTGCAGTTACCCGGAGAGAGGGTGCAAAGACAGAGACATGAGCATTTAGGCACAAGCAGAGGAAGAGGAGACTACAAAGGCCCTGAGAAGAAGCCAGAATGCAGGAGAGAAACAGGAGATGGTGTCACAGAAGACAAGAGGTGAGCTGGGGTGGGAGAACACGCAACTGGGTACAGTGTCGTCAATATACGAAGCAAGGGAAAGAATTAGGGAATGAACGTCTTCCCCCCAAATTCTTCTAATCCCGCGTCCATCCATGTGATGGATTTGCGGGTGGGACCTTGGGGAGGCAATTAGGTCCTGAGAGCGGAGCCCTCCTCGTAGAAGTAGTGTCCTCATAAATGGGGGCCATAGAGCTAGGTCAGTCTCTTTTCCTGACTTACGCAACAAGAAGTTGGCTCATCTACAACCCGGGAGAAGGCTCTCCCTGGAACCCAACCGTGCTGGCATCCTGACCTCACACTCCCGGCCTCCAGAACTGTGAGAAATACATTTCTGTTGTTCACCGGCCACCCAGTCTGTAGTACTCTGTGAGAGCAGTGCAAATCGACCAAGACAAAGACAGAGAAGCATCCAGTGATCGGGTGGTTCTCAGGACCCTGGTAGTCTCAAGGAGTAGTTAGAGCAGAAGCGAGGGTACTGCGGTACTGTGAGGCGAGGAAGGAATACGACACAGTGAAGTAGAAATGGGGTACGGATCCCTTCTCCAAGAAGCTTGGTTGGAAAGATAGGAAAGAGAAAGATTGGAGCTGGAAGGAGGGTCAGACTGGAGAAGTGTGTGTGTGTGTGCATTTAGGTGGGAGAGATGAGACTAACTTGAATATTTTATTTATTTTAATGTTTATTTATTTTTAAGAGAGAGAGAGAGAGTGCGAGTGCATGCATAAGTGGGGAGGAGCAGAGACAGACAGACAGACAGACAGAGAATCCGAAGCAGACTGCCCACACTGTCAGCACAGAGCCTGAGGTGGGGCTCCAAATCACAAACCCTGAGATCAAGACCCAAGCCAAAGTCGGATGCTTAACTCACTGAGCCATCCTGGCGCCCTGAACTTGAGTATTTTAATATTTTTTAATGTTTATTTATTTTTGAGAGACATAGAGACAGAGTATGAGCAGGGGAAGGGCAGAGAGAGAGAGGGAGATACAGAATCTGAAGCAGGCTCTAGGCTCTGAGCCATCAGCACAGAGCCCGACGCGGGGCTGGAACTCACAGACCGTGAGATCATGACCTGAGCCGAAGTCGGCCGCTCAACCGACTGAGCCACCCAGTTGCCCCCGAACTTGAGTATTTTAACTGATGCATGGAAAGAACTGGTAGGAACCATACGATTGATCATCCAAATCAGAGTTTCGAGAGAAAAAAGGGACAGGACAAATGCTAGGACATTTGGATGGATGATCCAGGACAATGACAGGACATTGGATGGATGATCCCAAGACAACAGAACTCTCAGTAAACCAGTTCACTTTCAGTAAACTTTACAGTAAGCCAGTAACCCAGGTGTACTTTTAGAAAACCGACCCAGGGCATATGGCCACCCTTCCCAAGGCTCGGTTCTCCATGCAAGTCACTCCTCTGTGCACGCAGCAGGCTATTACATTTTCTAACTGTAGGTGGCAGCAAAAAGCTTGCCTCTTTTTGTTTGGTGGGGGGAATGGATGGCAATTAAATATTGATAAAAGTTAGTTTAGCCACAGTCTGTATGTTCAAAATAGAGCCTTCAATTTAGATTTCACTATGGGGAAAATTCATTTTGTACCTTTTTATGAAAAGAAGCATCTCCCTTGGCTCTCGAAGAGGAAACAATCCTTGAGCAATTATAAAATAACGTTAGTTGTGTCGTGGAGTCATTTTATCTTTTTTGTTTTAACCATTTTATCCATTTTCCCCATTTTATTGGGAAATAACTGACATACATCGCTGCGTAAGGTTAAGGCACACAGCATTATGGCTTGTTTACATACATTGTGAAACGATTATTGCAACGAGTTCAGTCAACATCCATCATCTGACATAGAGACAAAAAAAAGAAAAAAGTGGTTTTGCTCCTTGTGATGAGAACTATTAGGTTATTAACCTTCCTAAGCGCCACGCTGCAGTGTTAGCAATAGTTACCACATGGTACATCACATCCCTAGTATTTATTTTTCTTATAACTGGAAGTGATACCTTTGACCTCGTATGTCCAGTTCCCCCTGGCCCCACCTTTTGTCTCTGGTAACCACATGTCTGATCTCTTTTTCTATGAGTTTGGTTTTTGTAAATCCCACACACAAATGAGATGATTTGTCTTTCTCTGTCTTACCTATTTCGCTTAGCATAATGCCTTCAAGGTCCATCCATGCTGTTGCAAACAGATTTCTTCATTTTTTATGGCTGAATACTATTCTATTGTGTGCGTGTATTTATATACAATTGTGTATGGACGTATATACAATATGTACATATATTACACCATATATATACACACAATACATTGCACATATCATATACGTATACACCACACCTTCTTTATCCGTTCATCCTTTGATGGATGCTTGCGTTGTTTCCGTGTCTTGGCTATTGTTAGTGATGCTGCTGCGAATACGGGGGATCCACATGTTTTTGACTTAGAGTTTTTGTTCCTTTGGATACAGTTCCAGAAGTGGAATTGCTGGATCGTAGGAGTTCATAGTAATTCTATGTTTAATTTTTTGAGGATCCACCATACTGTTTTCTATAGCGGTTGCCCCAATTTACCTTCCCACCCACAAGATACAAAGGCTCCCTTCTCGCTACATCCTCATGGGGAAGGGGCAGAGAGAGGGGAAGAAAGGATCCAAAGCAGGCTCTGCACAGACGGGCTGACAGTAGCGAGCCCAACACGTGGCTTGAACTCACTAACTGCAAGATCACGACCCGAGCCGAAGTCAGAAGCTCCACCGACGGAGCCACCCAGGTGCCCCACCTCTAGTCTTTTTGATGACGGTCATGCTAACTGGTGTGAAGTGAGACTTCACTGTGGTTTTGACTTGCATTTCCCTGACGATGAGTGATGTTGAGCATCTTTTCATGTTGTCTGTTGCCCTTTCCTAGATCTTCTTGGAAAGATGTCTATTCAGGTCCTTTGCCTATTCTTTGGGTTGGGTTATTATTATTAACATTATGGTTATCTAGTTGTATGAACTCTTTATATATTTTGTATATTACCCCTTATCAGATATATGCTTCACAAATATTTTTATTTCCCATTTCATAGGGCAGCGTTAGCCTTGATCTAGTCCATTGATCTATTTGTCTGTTGTCTTTTCACTCTGTTGATGGCTCCTTTCATTGTACAGAAGCTCTGTAGTTTGATGTCATCCCACTTTTTTTTTATTTTGTGCTTTAGGTATCCTATCCAAAACATCAGTACCAAGGCCCATGTGAAGCAGCTTCATTGCTATGTTTTCTTCTAGGAGTCTCATGCTAACCTTTCCTATTATATTTCTGTGCTGTTTTTATTTCTGCTCTAATCTTTATTACTTCCTGTCTTCTGCTAACTTTGTCTCAAAAGGAACTTCTTTTTCTAGTTCCCTGAGGCGTAGAGTTAGGTTTTTTAATTGGGCTCTTTCTAGCTTCTGAATGTAGGTGTTTATTCCTATCAACTTCCCTTAGAACTGCCTTTGCTGCATCCCACAAGTTCTGACATGTGTGTTTGTATTTTCATTTGTATCAAGAAACTTTTTAATTTCCCCTTTGATCCATTGGTTGTTCAGGAGAATACTGCTTAATTTCCATGTGTCCGTGGGTTTTTTTTTTTCCAGCTTTCCCCTCGTTATTGACTTCTAGTTAGATGCCGTTGTAGTTAGAGAAGATATTTGGTCTGATTTCAGTCTTCTTGAGTTTGCGGAGACTTATTTTGTGGACTAACATGTGGTCTCTCCTAGCAAATATTCTATGCACGCTTGAGAAGAGCATATATTCTGCTGCTGTTGAATGGAATGTTCTGGATATGTCTGTTCGGTCCATTTGGCCTATAGCGATGTTCAAACCTGCTATTTCCCTACTGAATCTCTGGGTGATCTATCTATTGTTGAGAGTGGGGTATTCAAGTCCCCAACTATTATTGTATTACTGTTTATTTCTCCTTGTAGCTGTTAGTTTTTAACAGTTTTTATATATTTAGTTTATATAAATATATAAAGGTATTCTGACGTTGGGCGAATAAATATTTAAACCGTTCTATCTTCTTAATGGATTGAGACCTTTATCATGATGTAATGAACTTCTGTGTCTCTTTTTACCAATTTTAAAGTTTACTTTGTCTGATATAAGTACAGCTATCCCTGCTTCTTTGTTGTTTGTTGTTACATTTCCTCGAAATGACTTTTTACATCCCTTCACTCACGGTCTGTGTCTTTAAGGCGAAAGTGAGTCACTTATAGGCAGCATTCCATTGGATCTACTCCTGAGATCAGGAATCACACAGTCCATTGACTGAGCCAGCCAGGTGTCCGTCTTGGTTGACAGTTTAGGTTTTTCCCTCCATTATTTTGATTAGGTCAACCTATTCTCGCTTCACCCAAAACGTTTCTGTTGAGAAAGGTGACACACCAAGATGATGACATAGGTTGTTCTTGACTTTGCTCCCCCTCATAAGAAGAACAATCAACAACTATTCAAGAAGACATCTCAGGGAATTCTAGAACATGGAGCTGAGGCTGAAGTACCCCCTGTGCTTCAAAGACCAAGATAGCGATATAAGAGTAAAGATTTGCCTTGATTAGCTTTATGACCTTGAGCAAAGAAAGTACTTAAATCTTTAGGTTTCAGATTCCTGATCTATGAAATTCCTCACAAGGCATACTTCAGCGAGTTGTTTTGAATCTTAAATGGAAAACATGGGTAAAGTCTATAAATGTTAGTTTCCTGTTTTCCTCTAGACATGAAAATGAAAGCATCTAAACTAAAATTAGGCATATGTAAACTTAACCCTTGGAAAATACATCACAAAAATTAAGAAAATGGAATTCTACCAATAGCTTACAAACAAACAAACAACAGCAAAAGGATCAGACGTACCTTAATTTGGTAGTTTTTCAACTTTACACCCCAGATTCCAATTGTCCAAGTATATCTTGACACAGGGAGAAATTTCCCTACAAGTGACGTGGGGACAAAACTTTGCATTGTTTGGATTAGGGCCAGAATTCAAATTCCTCTGCTGAGTCTTCTGCCTTTTTTCCTTAAATGAACTCTATTACTGTGTTACTTCCTCCACTCCCTCTTAGCTTAATGGAAATGCTAAAAGCAATCCCCGATATCAACATATCAAATATCATGGGTGGTAGCCTCAGTCCTAGAGGAGTCTGCCTACCCCCTAGGGGTGCCTTGCTACATTACAGAGGTCATGGTTGCAGACACACCCTTTGGCCAGTCTGGAGTTGGCAAAGCTAGGGTCACTAGTGGCATTGACAACAAACAAGAAGTGCCCACTGCCTCTGTAAGACGCTCAAAAATGCCCTTAATACTAACAAGTTGCGGCTTTCCGCTGATATCATGGACTAAATTGTTGGGGGAGGGGTTGACTTTTTAAGTTTTTATTTTAACTCCGGCTAGTTATAATACAGTGTAATATTAGTTTCAGGTATACATTATAGTGATTCAACATTTCAATACAACACCTGGTGCTTATCACGGCAAGTGCCCTCCTTCATCCCCATCACCTATTTCACCCATCCCCCCCTCCCTTCTGGTAACCATCAGTTTGTTCTCTATAATTGAGTCTGTTTTGGGGCACCTGGGTGGCTCAGTCGGTTAAGCATCTGACTTCTGCTCAGGTCATGATCTCACAGTTTCATGGGTTCGAGACTTGCATCAGGCTCCGTGCTGACAGCTCGGAGCCTGGAGCCTGCTTAGGATTCTGTGTCTCTATCTCTCTCTGCCCCTCCCCCACATGCGTGCCTGCGTGCACGCTCTCTCTCTGTCTCAAAAATAAATAAACATTAAAAAAAAGAGTCTGTTTCTTGGTTTGTCTCTCTCTTTTTCAATTTGCTCGTTTGTTTTGTTAAATTTCACATATGAAATGAAATCATATGGTACTTGTCTTTCTCTGACTTATTTCACTTAGCATTATACACTTTAGCTCCATCCATGTCATTGCAAATGGCAAGGTTTTATTCTTTTTTATGGCTGAATAATATTCATATCTTCTGTATCCATTAATCAATTGATGAACACTTGGGCTGCTTCTATATCTTGGCTATTGTAAATAATGCTGCTATAAACATAGGGGTGCATGTGTCCCTTCAAATTAGTGTTTTTGTATTGTTTGGGTAAATGCCCAGTAGTGCGATTGCTAGATCCTAAGGTAGTTCTATTTTTAACTGTTTGAGGGAATTTCCATACTGTTTTCCACAGTGGCTGCACCAGTTTGGATTCCTATTAACAGTGCATGAGTGTTTTTCCTCCACATGCTCACCCACACGAGTTGTTTCTTGTATTGTTGATTTTAGCCCTTCTGACAGGTATAAGGTGATAACTCATTGTAGCTTTGATTTACATTTTCCTGATAGTAACTGACGATGAACATTTTTTCATGTGTCTATTGGCCATCTACATGTCTTCTTTGGAGAGATATCTGTTCACATCTTCTGTCCATTTTTTAACTGGATTATTTGTTTTGGGGGTATTGAGTTTTATAAGTTCTTTATATATTTTGGACACTAACCCTTTATCAGTTGGTCATTTGCAAATCTCTTCTCCCATTCCATAGGTTGCTCTTTAGTTTTGTTGGTTGTTTCCTTCTCTGTGCAGAAGCTTTTCATTTTGATGCAGTCCCAGTAGTTTATTTTTCCTTTTGTTTCCCTTACCTGATGAGACATATCTAGAAAAAAGTTGCTATGGCTGATGTCAAGGAGGTACTATCTATGTTCTCTTCTAGGATTTTGATGTTTCAGATCTCACATTTAGATCCTCCATCCATTTTAAATTTATTTTTGTGTTTGGTGTAAGAAAGTGGTCCGGTTTCATTCTTCTGCATGTTGCTGTCCAGTTTTCCCAACACCATTTGTGGAAGAGACTATCTTTTTTCCATTTGATATTCTTTCCTGCTTTGTCAAAGTTTAGCTGACCATATAGTTGTGGATCCATTTCTGGGTTTTCTATTCTGTTCCATTGATTACGTGTCTGTGTTTGTGCCAATACCATACTTGTCTTGATGACTGCAGCTTTGTAATATAATTTGAAGTCTGAAATTGTGATGCTTCCAGCTTTGCTTTTCTTTTTCAGGACTGCTTTGGGTATTTGGGGTCTTTTGTGGTTCCATACCAATTTTAGGATTATTTGTTCCAGGACTGTGAAAAATGCTGGCGATATTTTGATAGGAATTGCATTAAATCTGTAGATTGCCTTGGGTAGTACACTTTAACAATATTGGTTTTCTCTATCCATGAGCATGGGATGTCCTAGACTAATTTGTTGATCAATTGGTCAGCCCTTTAGTCCTTGCACGTTCAATGCTAGAGTTTATATTGAGTTTGACGAATATGATAAACAGAGAAGTATGAGGAGCAAGGCTGGTGGGAGGTGGGTGCTGGAAATGATTATGAACCACTGGAAATGTAAAAACATGGGCTACAGACTGCACCATGCAAGCAAAGTTCATTTGTCATAAACATCTGTCTTTCCTTCTCACTCCTTCCCTTCATCCCTGTCTGCCTCCCTCGTTTCTTTCTCTTTCAACAAATATTTATTATGTGTTTGTGTATGCCTAGCACCACTAAAGTTACAAATGAGAATGAAACAAACTGGTTCTTGTCTTCGTGGAACTTCCATTCTGGTGAGGGAGACACACGAAGAACAAGCAAACACAATCAGCACAGAAAAATGCTGTGAATTTTCCCTAGACTTGATCAAACTCAGGATATACCATTGCCAGCATGTGGACAGCTACCCTTTTACAACTTTCTGGCTTTGTGGTCTGCACAGTTAGGTCTCCCACCCAAATGAGTAACTGGTAGCATTGCCATCTAATGTCCTTAAAAAATAAACCTTTAGGGGCACCTGGGTGCCTTGGTTGGTTAAGGGTCTGACTCATGATTTCAGCTCACATCATGATCTCACAGTTCATGAGTTCGAGCCCTGCATTGGGCTCTCTGCATAGAGCCTGCTTCAGATCCTCTGTCCCCTTTTCTCTCTGCCCCTCCGCTGCTCACACTCTCTGTCTCTCTCTCTCAAAAATAAATTAACATTAAAAAAATTAAATTAACTTAAAATTTTTTTAAATAGGGGCGCCTGGGTGGCTCGGTTGGTTGAGAGTCTGACTTTGGCTCAGGTCACGATCTTGCAGTTCGTGAGTTCAAGCCACCCTTTGGGCTCTGTGCTGACAGCTTGGAGCCTGGAGCCTGCTTCGGATTCTCTGTCTCCCTGTCTCTCTGCCCCTCACCTGCTCACGCTCTGTCTCTCCCTCTCAAAGACGAATACACATTAAAAATTTTTTTGATAAAATAACAATTTTAAAAATAGAAAATAAACCTTTCTGATGGTACCTAAACAAAATTTTAATAATGAGCCAGTCTCCCACTGTTGCTCAGAAGACCTCATACCTGTGGCTAAGTAGACACCTGCTACTGCTGCTTTTCCATCCACTTGTCTTGCCTAGTGCATCTGATCGGCAGCCCGGCCTTCTCTGTAGGCTCAGTTTCAGCCGGCAGGTGGCATGAATGCCCGCTTCTCTGAGTGGCGCCCCAGAGGCTGATTAAAGGCTGCCACACAGAGCCTTGGAACAGCTAATGACAGGGGTAGACGACAAAAACCAAGGAAGACCAGAAGCCGGGCGTAAAATAAACTAAGGGGAAGTTTGCTGAAAGCAAAGAGGTTGATTAGAAGGAACAGGAACGATGCGGACAGTAAGCAAGGAAGAACGTAGCCATGACATTGGAAGTAAACCACACCTGGGAGGCCCGGCAACACAGATCTTCTGGAACAATTTGCTCTGTCACGTGGAAGAGGCTTTCTGTGTGGGAACCGGCAGTAGGGTTCTAAAGCAAAGTAAAAAAAAACTTTTATTTTTTTTAAATGTTTATTTTTGAGAGAGCGTGAGCGGGGGAGGGGCAGAAAGAGAAGGGGACAGAGGATCTGAAGCAGGCTCCAGGCTCTGAGCTGTCAGCAGAGAGCCCGACGCAGGGCTTGAACTCACGGACCAGGACATCATGACCTGAGCTGAAGTTGGACGGTCAACCAATTGAGACGCCCGGGCGCCCCTAAAAACAACTTCTAAAAAGTGAAATCAGTTGTCCTCAGGAGCAAGTTTAAAAAAATCTAAGTAAAATTTGGTCTCTTTCTCATTCGTGCTCAATTATCTTTAACTGATGCACTCTGACTTTAAATACGTACTAAATACCTTTTAATGACAAATTCCGGGCCTTTCTACCTTTGCTCATCTTAAAGCTTATATTAAGATCTGTTCTTAATATTCCTTTTACCTATATTATGTTAAACATGACGAATTTCTCTCAATCATTCCTCACAATCACACATTTCCCAATTTGCAAATTCCACAAGTTAACGCTCTTAGAGCGATCTGGGTTTACGCACATAGGAAGGGATTCGTTTGTACCCTTGTCTCCACTGATTTTTCATCTTGGTGCTCCTTGCTCATTCTGTTAGGACTCTTGCTTTTTGGAGATCAAAGAAAAAGAAAAAAAACCCCAAGATTTCGTCTTTTCTTTAGGTTAAAAATCCACATTGTTTTTATATTTGCCCAAGCTACGCGATTAGAATCACTTCAAAGCTTTTTAACCAGAATGTGTACCGAGAAGCCTTGTGGCCAACTGCAGAAATACTTTATAAGAAATTAATTTGAAATGCCAGCCGAGACCGGGGCATTAGGTTTCCGAAGTGATGTTACATTAATTCAGCAGGAGTATCTTAGAGCCATTCTGAGTCAGAGGACCAGATGGTATTTTGATCTTAAAAGATAAAGTGGTTATCTCCAAACAGCGACTTATGCACAGGGCTCATTACCCGTATCGGCAGAAGCATCTGGGGGAGTTTCTGCTGTGAGATCAGTCCCAGGTCCCATCCCCGCTCTCACACACTACCGAACGGTTTTTCTTTCTGGTTTATATACGAGGTGAGTATCTCTTTCCCCTGATGAACCGGTGTTGGGGTACAAAACCTATAATTACCTTCCGCGGAGACGGCAGAGACTTCAGCAACCTCGTCTGGTCTCTAGGAAGCATTTGGCAGCAGAAGTCGCATTCCTCATAAAGTCAGACGACCTGGTTTGGAATCCTAACTCTGTCCCTTACTCACATTATAGCTTCGGGGGGCGCCTGGGCGGCTCAGTCGGTTAAGCATCCAACTTCGGCCCGGGTCATGATCTCACAGCCAAAATTATAGCTTCGGGTAAAGCTACTTCATTTCTCCGGGCCTCAGGTCCCTTGTCTTGTAGAAGGTGAAAAATAATGACCACCTCGCCGAATGTAATACTCAGGTGAAAGTACTTGGCCGTAGCAGGTGCTCGGAAAATGTCAGTTTCCTTCCTTCTACAAGCCAGAGGCAGGAAGAGGGCACAGAGCTGTGTGGGCCGGCTGCTGCTGTGGAAGAAACGACACCAAAGTGCAGAGTTCATTCTTGCTCATGCGGCGACAAGTTGGCTGGGGACATGGCTGTCCCCTGTGAGTTCCGTGCGTGGTTCTACCTTGGTTGTGTTGTCCCGGAGCCCACGCTGATGGCACAGTCACTAACTGCTACATGTTCTTGTTATGGTCAAGACAGAAGTGCAGGGGGGCTGACCAAACACACGTGCGGCCTCTTCCGATTAGGGCTCAGAACTGTTGTGACGTCACTTCTACCCACTGGGCAAGCCTGACGTCGTCCGTGGTGAGGTGAAATATTTACCACGTCCAGCGGAAGGAACTGCAAAGCCATATACAAAGGGCATGGACACAGGAAGGGTAAGAATTAGGGAAGACACGCAGTCTCTCAGAGAAGCAGGAACAGCCCCGAGACCTCCTAGCATGGGGACCGGACAGTCAAAGCCAGACTAATAAAACGCCCCGCAGTCTAGGAGCCGAGGGACAGTGCCGTTGACACAGCACAAAATCCCCTGCAATGTCAGATGCGTTTGGTCTAAAAAAAAAAAGCAAAAAAAAAAACCCACAACAAAACCCCAAAACACAAATGAGGATGATGAAAATAACTTCTCTGCTCTAACACCCATTTATCAAATGACACTCAGGAAGAGATGGGCGGTGAGTATCTGTCTCCCGTGAACTGCAAATTAACCAACACACACAGATTCTGCCCCTGCTCATTTCGTCATCCATAAATGTCAACCGGAACACCTGCTATGTAGCAGGCACTGTGTGGAAAAATTAGCGAGGCACAGACCAGTGCAGAGACAGACTAATAAGCCATCATGAGCACTCTGGGAAAAGGAAACCGGCCTCGTCTGGAACACACAGGAGGGGTTAGGAACTCTTGGGAAGCCTCGGGAAGGGGAGGGAAGGGCTTTGAAGAGGAAGTGTTGTGACCCCTTAAGGTAGGAATGAGAGTTGAACAAAAGTTCTAGATCATAAGAGAAAAAGGTGAAATCGTTGAATAGTGGTGTCGGTACCACTCTGACCGGCAAAAAAGAGGGACTCACTTAAAATTCTCCCTGTTTATATACCTCTCGGGAAGAAGCTCAGCAGTGGTAGACACAGGAAAGGGTCTCTGTTTGCTGGCCACTTCTCACAGATTTAACCCCTTTTATCTATCTATCTATCTATCTATTTATCATTTTTAAATCTTTTTTAAATATTTATTTTTGAGAGAGAGAGAAACAAAGTGTGAGCAGAGGAGGGGCAAGACAGAAAGGGAGACGCAGAATCCGAAGCAGCCTCCGGGCTCTGAGCCGTCAGCACAGAGCCCGACAGGGGGCTCCAACTCATGACTGTGAGGTCATGACCTGAACTGAAGCCGGAAACTTAAGCACTGAGCCACTCAGGTGCCCCTAACATAATCCATTGTTCAATTCAATTCAATACACGATCATTAAGTACCAGCTCAAGGCCAGGCATTGAGGCAGGTCCTGGGCCTAAGGGTGAAGAGGGAAACACAACGCCTGACAAGCCACTGCAGCAGTTTGGGGAATGGGGACCTTCAGCGGCACGTGTGTGTGTACCGCAGGGAAAGGCGCGGCCACCCTGGCTCGGGATCTCCCCCGAGGCGGCCCGGGCTCTGCCTGCACCCGTTTGAAAGCCTCTGCCCCAGAAGCTAACTTTGTGGCAGGACGCAGGTGAAGGTCTTTTTCCCTTCTCAGAGTTACCGACACGGTGGGCGTGGGGAGTCTCCTCTGTCCCCTGGCTGTATACTTTAACTATATCTGTGTGTGTGTGTCTCTGTGGGGCCATCAAAACAGCGAGTGTTGGCATTTTTTTTTTAATTTACCTAAATAGCATATTTTGCATACTGTTCTACAACCTGGCCCTCCCCCTCAACGTTATATTTTTTAGCATGAGACCGCACCATCGGATGACGACAATTTATTTTGGTCAATTCCCCAATGATGGCCAAATAGATAATATTTCTCGTCAGCTAGGCACTGCCCTACGTGCCTCACAAATTCTCATTCACGTATCCTCATAACAGGCTACATTAGAGTAGCCTTCTTTTATACATGAGGAAACAAATACAGAGAGGCTGATTAACCCATTCGAGGTTGCACAGCTACTAAGTGGTGGAACCAGGATTCAAACCTATATTATCTGTCACCTCAGGTCTTCCTCCTGACCTCTGGGCTAGGATGCCTCTTGATGGCATTTCGGTCTTTCCCTGTTACAGTCTTGAGGCACTCATGAAAAGAATTTTTTTTAATGTTTATTTTTGAGAGAGAGAGAGAGACAGAGACAGAGCATGAGCTGGGGAGGGGCAGAGAGAGAGGGAGACACAGAATCTGAAGCAGGATCCAGGCTCTGAGCTGTCGGCACAGAGCCTGACTCAGGGCTTGAACTCACGAACCATGAGATCATGACCTGAGCTGAAGTCGGACACTCAACCGAATGAGCCGCCCAGGTGCCCCCTTGCAACACTCATTCTTATGCCTACTACCTTGTGCACACAAAGTGGAATTTCTGGGTTTTTCGACTGAGAACTGGGATTGTTGGATCCAGACAGCAGCTCTCACCATGAGTTTTTATAGTGTTAACTAGACTGGGGACTAAAACGTCATAGGAAAAATTCTGAGGCTTTGAAGGAATTCAGAGCAGTTAAATAGTTACTTCGATGTTTTATCCGGCTCTTAACTACAGCCTTTCTTTCTGTCACCGCCATCCTCCCAGAGGAGGCTAATAGAATATAAAAGTACTTTGAGAGAAGACAGAAGACAGAATGGCCCACGTCAAACCAGCGACCTTCCTGAATCGCTGATCTCGTTCATGACAAGTGCACTTTCACACAGCTGTGCGACGCCGTGCCATCTACCCGGGAACCGGGCACTTCCTCTGTATGATTTCAGCCCATAAATTTAACTCATTAGTTCGTCTGCTAAACCACTTAGGGGATTCTGTACATTGGCCTAAGCCAATAATTTTGAATGCATCTTTGCAATATTATTATAGTAAGAATAGACTAGCTTTTGGTTTTGAAAACTTCTAGTATAATCGGTCTAAGTCTGAGAACGTTTGTGTGAGTTCCATCTTGCCACCGTCTTGCTCTGATTCGGGTCCGAACTGTAGCATCCTCATCTGAGAAGGACCAATGGATGTGTTGCTGTACTATCCAAGGGCGCTTGCTAAATTCAACAAATAGTTACCTTACAGATGTGGTGTCCCCAGTGACTTTAAACATCAAGGTGAAAATAGAATCAGAGGGCTTTTGTTAGCCTTCTCTGAAGGCCTTTTTGCCCTGGCTGAGTCTGAAACAGCAAACACACAAACCACACCGTGCCCCTCAGAAATGGTGCTTACTCTTTCTCCCTCTCCGCCCCATCTCTGGGCCACTTTAGGGGAAACAGATATGCGTAATGCAACGGAGGAAATCCTAATTTTTTGGTAGGTTGCAAGACATACAGTTTTATTGCGTGAATACTTCGATGTTCTGAAATGTCCGGTACACAAGATACTCCAAGACTTGTAAGTGAATTGGCACCTTGGGAGGAAAGAAGCCAATAGTACTACCCTGAGTGAAACATGACAAAGAACGCACCTGTTCTGGGAGGGAGAAGGGTGGGCGGGAGGGACGCTGCCCAGCACACGGGAGGAGTGGGGGAGAACCCCCTCAGCTGATGGGTGAGCAGCTCCACACTACAGTATAATGCGCCAATCACTGTGGTCATCTTGACCGCTTGCTCAGGTCTGACACGTGCCTAGTGTCCTTATAAAAGAGTCTTGATGCCTGCTCCCTGCCACACTATTCACAGCTGCCAGGAAGTAGAAGCAACCTAATGTCTGTGCAGGGATGAATGGATATACACAGGATATACACAGGGTATACACACCGGATACACACAGGATATAAACAGCGTATACACAGGATACACACAGCATATACACAGGATGCACACAGGATATACACAAGATACACACAGGATATACACAGCATATACAAAGGATATACACAGGATGCACACAGAATATACACAAGATACACACAGGATATACACAAGATACACACAGGATACAAACAGCATATACGAAGGATAGACACAGGATACACATGGGTACACACAGGATACCCACAGGATATACACAGCATATAAGAAGGATATACACAGGATGGATACACACAGGATATACACAGGATACACACAGCATACACACAGGATATACCTCTGGTATATACATACATGGAACGTTATTCAACCTTAAAAAAGAAGGATCCTGTCGTGTGCCACAACCTAGATGAACCGAGAGAACATTACACTGAGTGACATCTGCCAGTCACAGGACAGAGAGTGTACGATTCCATTTATACGAAGTATATAAGATAACCAGAGGCCTGGAAACAAAGTGAAAGGGTGGCCGAGGGGCTGGGGGTGGGGAGATGGGAGTATAGAATTGTAGTCACGTAGGGTGAGAAAGTTCTAGAGATGCGTTGTACGACAATGCATGTAATTAACAAAACTGTATTGTCTACTTAAAGACTGTTAAGAGGGTCAATTTATGTTACGTTTTCTACCACACACACACACACACACACACACACACACACACACACACACACACACACACACACACACACACACACACACACACACACACACACACACACACACACACACACACACACACACACACACACAGACGTCTCGGCCCAAAGACGCCCCAGGTGGGGTACTAGCTCCTTCCTCCGGTTCTTCCCGCTTCTCCGCGGCTTTCTAGGCCTCGCGGATCTTGCCGATCTTGTTTTGGCATCTCCGCTGAACCCCCTTAGACAGTCCTCTTCGGCTGAGCCCACCTTGTTCCGGGGGCCGTCTCTGACTTGCTGGAACTGGGCTCCACCAGGAGCCCCCGGGGACCCCCAAACCTGGCTAAGCTGCCCCGCACGGATACAGGTGGGAGCGGCATCAGGGAGCTCCGCGCATGCGCCCACACCACTAACCTCACGCCACCTGCCACCCCTGGCCGCGCCTGCGCAACAGGTGGAAACCCTGGAAGAAGGCGGGGGTGCTTTGCTTTTCTCTCTCTCCATGTTCACCCGCCCGCTGCCTCCTGGGAAGAGGCTCCTCGGATCACCTGCACGGCCACGCGTGGCAGCCAGGGTCCTTCCCTGCTCGGAGGTGGCTCACTTTTTGTACCGACAAAGATGCTCTCAGCGATCACCCTCTACCCCGGCTCCCCTGGACAGGTTTTCAAGTACGCCTGCCTTTCTTTTGGACTTCCTGTTGTCTCTGCATTGTCCCGTTTTAGCAACAATTCCCCTAAATCAGTTTATCCAGGACACCCCCCCATACCTGATCACCTTCCATCGCTGTTCCTCCTCCGCACCCCCAGATGAGGGCTGATTCCCCGCGGGCCCTCGGCAAGAATCCCCCACCCCTGTTGTTCCTTCTCGGTAATTTCCATCCCCTGCCCATCCCCCCAACCTGCTCCTCGGTTGTGCATCTCCAATCGCGCAAGCTACAGGGAGTAGAGCCCAGTGTGTCTGACGCACTGCAAGATCCCATTGCCCTGGGTCCCTATCTCCCCTCCCTCCCCCTTGAATAAAATCAGCCTTACCTCTTCAACAAATATCATGACTATTTTCTGTCCTTAACAGTACTCACTTGGTGGCTTTCAAAGCTCAACACGCGGGGCGCCTGGGTGGCTCAGTCGGTTGAGTGGCCGACTTCGGCTCAGGTCATGATCTCACGGTCTGTGGGTTCGAGCCTCGCATCCGGCTCTGTGCTGATGGCTCAGAGCCTGGAGCCTGCTTCGGATTCTGTGTCTGCCTCTCTCTCTGCCCTTCCCCTGCTCACGCTCTGTCTCTCAAAAATAAATAAACGTTAAAAGAAATTTAAAAAAAAAAGCAAATAAACATTAAAAAAAATCAAAGTTTAACAGGTCAGGGACTCTGCAATCAACCTCCCCAGTGTTCGCTGGGGGTGGGGAGAAATGTTTTGTACAGACAGGAGTGAGGAGGCACACAGCAGGACTGCTCTGGACTGGATGCAAATCAGATGATGTCACACTCCTTCCCCAAACCTTCTATGGCTCCCTACTGCCCTTCCAAAAAGGGCAAACTCCCTGCCTCAGTTTAGCAGGACCCTCATCATCCCCTCCCCAGCCTGCCCTTTGCTACTTCTCTCTCCACTTCTGACTCCTTGTCCAGGACTCCAGAGCTGCCTACCACTCCCAGACCTTCTCTCCCGAGCTTCCCTGCCCCCCCACCCTGTCTTGGTCAAGTTCTGCTGTCCGTCCCTATAGTTCTTTAGGACGGCTATTTCCTACGTCCTCTTCAAGTCTTAGCAAAAATGGAGCATTTGCCATGAAACTAACGAGGCTTCAGGATCTGGGCTAAGCCTTCATACCGAATTTTGTAACCTGCTACTCCTTTTCTTAAATAGGGCCCCCAAGTTGTATAAGCTTTAGGCCTCACGAAATCTGAATCTACTTCTGAGTCTCGATGTAGACAGTCCCGTCTTCCCAACCTCTGACGGTGGGGATCTTGATCTTCTGTATGCGTTGCCCACTGATCTCACGCCCACGCCGCGCCTGTGGACTCAACAGTCTTTGCCCTGAAACTCATAGGGAAGAGGAATTTTATCTTTGTCCTTCATGTGCCAAGGTGCAAAGTGCATAGCAGGCAGTGAATAAAACTGGATATATGATGTACTGCATACACTGATGTGGGGAAACGCGTTTTTTTTAATGTTTCTCAGATATTCTACAAATAAACCTCTGACAGGAATGAAGAGGAGTGAGCTCTGCCCAAGAAGGAACTTCCGGGGACGCCTGGGTGGCTCAGTGGGTTAAGCGGCTGGCTTAGGCTCAGGTCATGATCTCACGGTTCATGGGTTTGAGCCCTGCTCCGGGCTCTGTGCTGACAGCCTGGAGCCTGCTTCATATTCTGTGTGTGTCTTTCTCTGCTTTTTCATCCCCTTTCTTAAAGAAGTCTCAAGTTAGAGCAGTTGGACACCCGTCTGCTCCTGACCATGACTCTTGCCTGGGTGCAGTCCAGGGAGGGTGGGTCCCCTTTCTGTGCTCTTTCTACCCTCTCAGATCCTTGGATGACACAGTGGTGGAGAACACGGGCTCTGAAGTCAGACTTCCTGGGTTCAAATCACGCTCGTATTTACTGATGGTGTTCTGTGAACGCGAGCCCGTGACTTGATTGGCCTTAAACTTTCAGGAATTTGGCAAGCCTGTCGATGAACTTGAAATTGGCCTCGAGAGGAACAGCTACAACACGGAAATTGGAAACGCCGTGGAGTGGTTCCTGCCCCCTTCCCTACCCTACTCATTTCCTTATGTATAAAACAGGAGTAATAATGGCACATACCTCCTGGAAAATTCTGGGGGAGTTAAGTTAAATATGCCTACTAAATGCTCAGTATTGCGACCTGCTCTTGATGCTTCTCCATTTTTTTTGGTCCAAAGTCTTTCCGCTTTGTGTGCCCCTTTCTGCCATGACTTCAAACACCAGATCAGCCAGCCGGATCCAACACATACATTGGGAATACAACTTTTATAAATCACTTAATTAGGGCTTTAAAATAACTAGTTCATAATTGACAGGAAATGTGTGATTTGAGCTTGTTTCTGAGCCCACAGTGGTGACACATATATTATAAAATTAGAATACTTCTAAATTTAGCCCTGATTCCTTTTGCCGTACACATTTCATTTGGCTGGAAGTTAGAAAGAATTTCTTTTCTGGAATAGCTATTCTTTGTCTCCCAACTAAGGCAAAGACTGTAAAGATAGTTTATGACAGCATTCAGTAATTCGGTAAACAAACATGTCCTAAAAATTTAAATAGCTGTGTTGAAGTAAGGCGTGCCAAAAATTCACATGAACGAGAAGCAGTTTAAAGACTTGGATGAGGGGCTCCTGGATGGCTCAGCTGGGTAAGTGCCGAGGCTTGATTTTAGCTCAGGTCATGATCTCACAGCTTGTGGGATTGAGCTTCTTGTCCGACTCTGTGCTGACAGCACGAGCCTGCTTGGGATGCTCTCTCTCCCTCTGTCTCTGCCCCTCTCTGGCTTGCTCTCTCTCTTAAAATAAAAAAACATTAAAAAAAAAACTACTCATGCCCTCCTAGATAATTGTTTTTTTAAATGTTTTATTTATTTTTGAGAGAGAGAGAACATGAGTGCGGGTGGGGCAGAGAGAGAGAGAGTGTGACACAGAGTCTGAAGCAGGTTCCAGGCTCTGAACTGTCAGGACAGAGCCTGACATGGGGCTTGAACCCACGAACAGATCATGACCTGAGCTGAAGTCGGACACTCAACTGACTGAGCCACCCAGGTGCTCCGCCCTCCTAGATAATTCTTAAAAAAATAAAGACTTTGGTGAGCAAATAAACTCTTGGTAATATATTGCTGTTACATGAATGCTAAGAATATAATATAGAGAGATTCTGGGTAGAAGGAAGACCCTAAGCTTACCTCATCTCACAGATACACCTCGATAACACCCACACTGGTGTATGTGTTGTACACATATGTACAGTATGACATCATATACCTAAAATGTGGGGAGAAGTAAGTAAAGAATGGGTTCAAACTTGAGCCACCATAACTTAATACAGACTGCTCTATGTGTCAGATGTTATATACGCACCTAATGGTAAGCACAAATCAAAAACCAGGAAGAGACATATGAAAAATAAGAGAAAGGAATCCAAGTCTATTACTAAAGAAAACTTCCAAATCATGCAAGGAGAAAGCAAGAGAAGAAAGGAACAGAAAAGAATTCTAAAATAACCATAAACAACCAGAATGGCGAAAAATACATACCTATCAATGATTACTTTGAATGTAAGTAGACTACACATTCCAATCAAAAGACATAGCAGTGATGAAATGGATACAAAAGCAAGGCCCAGGGGCGCCTGGATGGGTCAGCCAGTTGAGCACTGAATCCTTGATTTCGGCTCAGGTCGTGATCTCACAGTTCGTGAGATCGAGCCCCACATCGCGCTCCACGCTGAGAGCAGAGCCTGCTTGGGATTCTCTCTCTCTCTCTCTCTCTCCCCCTCTGCGCCTCCCCTGCTTGCATGAGCCCACACACATGTGCGTGCTCTCTCTTAAAATAAATAAAAGAACATTTAAAAAAAAGGAAGACCCACCTACATGCTGCCTCTAAGAGACACATTTCAGACCTAAAGACATGCGGTTGAAAGTGAAGGGATAGAAAAGCATCTATCACGCCAATGGAAGTAAAAAGAAAGCCAGGGTAGCCGTACTTACATAGGACAAAAGAGACTTTAAAACCAAGACCATAACAAGAGATGAAGAAGGACACCGTACAAACAGAAAGGGACCAATCCAACAAGCAGATATAACAATTGTAAATATTTAAGCCCCCAAATACACAAACCAGTTAATAACAATCATAAAGAAACAAATCGATAATAATACCATAATAGGAGACTGTAACAACCCACTTACATCAATGGAGAGATGTTCTAAACAGAAAATCAACAAGGAAACAGTAGCTCTGAATGACACATTAGACCAGATGGATCTAACAGATATATTCAGAACATTCCATCCTAAAACGGCAGAATACATTCTTTTCAAGTGCCCACAGACATTCTCCAGAATAGATCACATTTTAGGCCCCACTACTGGATATTTACCCAAAGAACACAAAACACTAATTTGAAAAGGTACACGCACCCCTACGTTTACTGCAGCATTATTTACAAGGGCCAAATTACGGAAGTAGCCCATGTGTCCGTTGATAGATGAACGGATAAAGAAGATATCATACACACACACACACACACACAGTGGAATGTTAGCCATAAAAGGAACGAAATCTTGCCATTTGTAACAACATGGATGGATCTAGAGAGTATAATACTGAGTGAAATAAGTCAATCGGAGAAAGACAAATACCATATGATTTCACTCATATGTGGAATTTAAGAAACAAAACAAACAAACAAAGAAAAGAAGTGACAAACCAAAACACGCACTCTTAACTACGGAGAACAAACAGATGGTCACCAGAGGGGAAGTGGGAGGAGGATGGGGGAGATAGGGGATGGGATTAGGGAGCACTCTTATCGTGACGAGCATGGGTGATGCGCGGAAGCCCTGAATTACCTGATTGTTCACCTGAAACTAATGTAACACCGTATGTTAACTATCATGGAATTTAAAAGAATTATTTAAGTAGAAAATGATACTCAAACACTCACCAGTCAAGATATAGATGTCATATTGAATAATCACTCATACTTTTTATATTAATTTCTTAAAAAAACCTGTATTGTATAAAATGTGTTTTACGGGGCACCTGGGTGGCTCAGTTGGTTAAGCGGCCGACTTCGGCTCAGGTCATGATCTCACGGTCTGTGAGTTCGAGCCCCGCATTGGGCTCTGTGCTGATGGCTCGGAGCCTGGAGCCTGCTTCGGATTCTATGTCTCCCTCTCTCTGCCCTCCTCCTGCTCACGCTCTGTCTCTATGTCTCAAAAATAAATAAATGTTAAAAAGATTAAAAAAAAATAAATAAAATGTGTTTTAGCTATAAGTATGATTAAGTGGAACAATGTGACAAATTAGACCTTTTGGACACAAATAATAATATTTAATGGAGAGGTTTTATTTTTCGTTTAAAAATACACTATATCAACTGTCAAAAAACTTGCTGGATAATTAAAAAACTATTATCTAGTTTTATATATGTATATATACTATGTATGTCTCTTACTATATTATGTCTATATAATATATAGTATATTTATATACTATATATCTATATACTATACTATATATTATGTACTATATATCTCTTTGATCATTAATGAATTAATTATTTATGTGAATTTAAATATAAATATTATGCTGGTAAAGCTTAAACTCAATGTTTTCTTTCTTAAAAAAATTTTTTTAATGTTTATTTAGTGTTGAGAGACAGAGAGACAGAGCACGAGCAGGAGAGGGGCAGAGAGAAAGGGAAACACAGAATCCAAAGCAGGCTCTAGGCTCTGAGCTGTCAGCAGCAGGTTGGACCCCTAAACTCAATGTTTTCTTAAATGAGCCCCTCATTTATCCCCAGGAGGTTGGGGGGCCTTATTTTCTACGAGTCTTCATGATTAATGGAATATGTATATAGATCTATCTTAATCTAACTGTATTAGCGTTTACAGTTCTAGGAAGAAAGGTGTTATTAATGCATTCTGGATCAACAAAATCAGGACAGATTCCGCACCCAGGATACATCGTACATGAGAACTCTTCAACCAAGATGCTGAGAAGTTCATCCCTTCAAAAGACTGTCCTCTTCGGGAAAAAAAAATAGCCTGCTTGTATGATGTTTAAAAAATAGCAGACGATGGGACACTTGGGGTGGCTCAGTCGGTTAAGCATCCAGCTCAACTTTGGCTCAGGTCAGGATCTCATGGTTCGTGGGTTCGAGCCCCGTGTTGGGCTCTATGTTGGAAGTGGGGAGGCAGCTTGGGATCCTCTCTCTGTCTCTCTGCTCCTCCTCTGCTCACTCTCTCTCTCTCTTAAAAATAAACATTAAAAAATATTTTTAAAAAATGGCTGATGCCAACACACAAGAAGACAACGGTGTTCCAAGGAACATTGAGGTGGAACCCTATGCCACTGAAGCTCCTTCTCGTTCAAGATGTTCTGATTCAACGAATACTTTGCTTCTGGGAAATCTGCCCCCTACAGCTGAGAACCTTTTGCAAGCCTTTCTTCATTAGCGGGGTTGAGCTCAGCGTCAGTGACAAGTGTCAGGAAAATGAATAGAAGCAGTTACCACCTCCTTCTCAGGCAGGAAAGGACATCCCTAGAGGATACTGGGGCTGCCCCCTGGAGTTTTCTCCCACGCGTCCCTGGTCGGGCTTCTTCCAGCCCCCAGAGTCCCATACCATCAGTTGCAATCCATGCTCACGTACCCTTGGCCCCATCTGAGGCGTTCTGTCCCCGCTCTTCCTGAGGAGGCTGACTCGGAAAGCGGTACCCGGAACCTGGCCGACACTGTGATGTTCTGCCCACCGCCCACTACCTGCTCTGCTCACAAGGCTTCTGCCCTGGAGTCTCCAGGCTTGGGTTCTCCTGCCTGCCGTGTGTCCCGGTTTGCAGGATTAGGGGTCTACGATGGTCTCCGCCCCCATTCTTAATGTGCAACTTCTAGTTCTCCAGACATTCTGTGGCTTCGGATCTTGCTCTAGCCAGGCCCGTCACCACTGGGGCTTGGCCCTGTGACCCTGTCTCGTGGCTTTGTTCTGGCTATGAAGGTTTGCATGTTCCCCATCTCCTGTCCCCTGTGATGTCTGACCACCTGCTGGGATGTCTCCCGTCCCCCGCGATGACTGACTACCTGCTGGGATTCGTCAGCATCACCCGCCAAGCGCTGCCCCCCCCTGCATTCGGTTCCCTGTTCAGCGGCCCACTATTTTCACTGGAACCCTGAGTATCGCCTATTTCCCGCCTGCCCCAACGGGCGGCAGAGCAGAGTGGTTAAGAGCCTGCGCTCTGGCATTAGCCTGCCTGGGTTCCAGGCTTGCCTGTTCCTAGCAGGTGACTTTGGCAAGTCACTTGATATCTTCGTGCCTCATTCTGCCGCCTTTAAAGTGGTTTTAATCCTAGTCGCAGGTTAAGAGGGTCTGTGAAAGTGATACCTGCAAAGGGCTTAGGAGGGGGGTTGCCATAGCAAAGCACCACAGACCGGGCGGCTTAAAGGGTGGACATTTATTTTTTCACACTTCTGTAGGATAGAAGCCCAAGATCGAGGTGTCGGCAGGTTTGGTTCCTTCTGAGGCTCTGCTCTCTTTGACTTGCCGATGGCCACCTTCTCTTTGTGTCTTCCCAGCGTCGTCCCCTCTGTGCGTGTCTATGTCCTAATCTCCTCTTAGAAGGACACCAGTCATGTTGGATTAGGTCCCTTTTAAAGATCTCATTTTAACTTAATTACCTCTATAAAGACCCTATCTCCAAGTACGGTCACATTCTGAGGTCCTGGGGGTCAGCCCTTCAGCATCTGAATTTCTGGAGGACACAATTCAGCCTATAACAACGATGAAATAATTTGCGCCTGGACACTGCCAAGGTCTCTCACAGCCAGCCCTTCCCCGGGCGGGGCCCGCAGGCGGACACTCGGGCTAGCCCAGCTCTGGCCGCAACAGCCGTGCTTCAGCTCCCTGACGGCCTGGCATCACAAAGTGTAGGGCCAGCCTTTGGTATCTCGGTCCAGCGTGCGTTCATTCAAAATTGTCAGAGGAAGATACCAGATGGAGGAAAAAGCAGCACACCACAAAAAGATAGCACTACTTAGTAGTAGTTACAGAGTAAAGTTCCAGAGAGCCCTCGATGGTTCACTTCCTTGGGAGAATACTGTGATCCCTTCTGAGGCTCTGAATGTTTTACTAGACAACTACTCTGACCTCCTTCAAAGGAATGTTACCATCAGCCTTTGAAACAGCAATCTGGAAGTTTGTAAACTTACACCAACGGACTTGACCACCCGCCCCATTGCTGGTTATTGTGAGGGTCTCTGCCTTGCCTGCGTATCACGAGGTCTCTGCCCCGTAGGGCAGTTCCTGGAATGGGCGGGTCTTCGGTTGTTTTCGTGTATAAAGCAGCCTAGAGGGGCGCCCGGGTCTTGATCTCGGCCAGGTCATGATCTCATGGTTCGTGAATTCGAGCCCCATATCCAGCTCTGTGCTGAAAGTATGGAGACCGCTTGGAATTTTCTCTCTCCCTCTCTCTCTGTCCCTCCCCTGGTCACTCATGCTCTCTTTCTCTCTCTCTCAAAATAAATAAATAAACTTAAAAAAAAAAAACAAGCCAGGGGTGTCTGGGTGGCTTAGTCAGTTAAGCATCCGACTCTTGATTTTGGCTCAGGTCATGATCTTACCGTTCACGGGATTGAGCCCAGCATTGGGTCCTGTGCTGACAGCATGGAGTCTGCTTGGGATTCTCTCTCTTTGCCCCTCCCCTACTCCCGTTCTCTCTCTCTCTCTCAAAATAAATAAATAAACTTAATTTTGCTATAATTGTGATGCATTAAGGTTTTGGAATGTAATGGATGCCCAGTTACAGGCTGATAAGTTTTTACCTTCTCTTTCTTTCAAAGCATTCTTGTAAATGACAGTCTTATTGTAAATTCCGAGTCTCTGGTCTTGCGTCCACAATAATTGTGAAAGGGTAAATAGAGTTTAGTCCCCATTTGTCGAGTACGCATTCCATTCCAGACAATGCTAAATAGTCGCGCTACGTCACTGAACGCTCACGAGTGTCGTTATCTTCATTTCACTAGAGGGAGTGAGAGCACCGAGCAGCGGCACGGCCAGTAAGTGACAGAGTCAGGACTTGAACCCGAGTCCCTCTGACTCCAAAGTCAGCTTCCTCAGCACTGTTTTTGTTTTGTTTTATTTTGATTTTGTTTTAATCTCCTAAAATAACTCCTGGCTTGGTCATTGCTTGTCTGCCGAGTGGGGCCCCTCGTTTCTTCTTGCGCTGTCTCGTTCCTATGTCAGTTCTGACTAAAGCGAGACGGGCCGGCGTGGATCTCTACCTCCAGCGTCAGAGATCCGTGAGGGCTCAGATGAATCAAGTTCCCCGATCAGAAAACAGGTATTATAAGAGCAGCATCAGCTGCGAAGCACCGGCGTTATGTCAGGGACAATGGTTTCTTTTATTCTGCCCTAAGAATCGGCTTATTTCTGAGTTGAATGAAGAAGTCTCACTTAACTTAAAAGTGAAGAAGAAAGTATAATAAAAAATGTAAAAGCTCCGAGAAAATGATAAGAATTTTACCGAATAACTCGGAAAGAAAAGTCGGACAATGAATACTTGTACACACACCTGGCCGTGGTTAATAACAGGTTGCTTTTCTCACGGAAGCACTTAAATACCCCCTACTCCAAACAATGGGCATCAGGAGTGAACTAATGGACCAGCGTGAGCTTCATGGTTAATGAGACAATGTTTCCTTCCTCTTCGAGCTGTCCCTCCTTCGCTGACCCAGCCGCAGCCCTGAGCTGACCTCAGCTCCCGCAGTGGCACCCGCTTCAGCTGTGCGGGCGAGGGTGCTTTCCAGCGTGCAGGTGCCGTGTGGCTTTAAGCAGCCAGGAAGCGTCACCATTCTGTAAAGTCGAGAGTATGCTTCAAGGTTTCCTAGTAGCTTTTATTTTATTTTTTATTTTGAGAGAGACAGAGGCAGCACGAGTAAGGGAAGGGCAGAGAGAGAGAGGGAGGGAGAGAGAGAATCCCAAGCAGGCTCCGCACTGTCAGCACGGAGCTTGATGCGGGGCTCAAACTCATGAAACTGTGAGATCGTGACCTGAGCCGAAACCAACAGTCAGATGCTTAATTGACTGAACCACCCAGGTGCCCCAAGTTTTTGTTAGTTAGTTTTTTCTTTTTAATGTGGGGTGGAGGAGATGAGAGACTTGTGTCTGGGGCTCTTGGTTTGGCTCCAGGCAGAAGTACGGAGGCGTTAAGTCAGGGGCACTGATTGGGATGAAATCAGTCCCTTTAGAACTTGTCTGACGTTGGACAAGTTCCTTCGTTTGAACGAAGCTTCCTCAAATACATATGAGGAATTTACATGTACAGAATAGAGGCTATAAATCTTACAACACCGTGGTTGCGAGGATTAAAAAGTGAACTCCTTGGGGCGCCTGGGTGGCTCAGTCGGTTATGCGTCCGACTTCGGCTCAGGTCATGATCTCACGGTTTGTGGTTCGAGCCCTGCGTCGGGCTCTGTGCTGACAACTCAGAGCCTGGAGCCTGCTTTGGATTCTGTGTCTCCCTCTTTCTGTCCCTCCCTTGCTCGAACTCTCTCTCTGTCTCTGTCTCTGTCTCTCTGTTTCTCTCAAAAATAAATAAACGTTAAAAAAAAGTGAACTCCTTGGCTTGGTGCCTGGCAACAAATAATGGTTTCCCTCCCTCCTTCCCTTGGGTTCTGTTTCACAGGGTCTTCTGAGGGTTCATTCACGGGTTAGCAGCTTCTGGAGATGACTAGCAGGGACTTGCACGCATTTATGTGGAGGATGCTTGTGGAGTGGCTCTCCTGTGTCGGCTGAGACGGTAGGCGCTGGGGCCACCTGCACATACATGCCCTGCCCTCATGGAGTTGACAGTGTAGTTGCGGAAACAGACGGGCAGAGTCATCACTAATGTAAAAAAAAAAGCGCCGTACGGAGAGCTTCACAGCGCAGTAAGAACGTACAAACACATTGACTTGGCCGGAAGGGTCAGGAAGGCTCGAACCCACACTCGTGTTCGAGCGAAGATCTAAAAAGTAAGTAGACCTGGCAGAGTAAGGAGTGAAGGGTGTACTAGGCAGAGTTAGCAGCAGGTGCAAAGACCCTGTGGCAGCAGGGATCGGGGCTGGTGAAGTAGGCTTGAATAATGGCCAGTGTGTATGAGCACAGGGTCGGGAGGGGGAGTGAGGTGTGAAAGCCGCTCTGGGGAACAAGTGGAGGCCAGGGCAGGCAGGAATGACGGATCCTTGAAGGTAAGCGGTGAGAGTAACATCGGTGTGTAGTTAATTACCACACGCGGGCTCGAAAATTTTACAAGGCAGTACTAGTGACTTCTAGCTAAAACAGAATCAGGCGTAAGGGTTTTATCAGAACCCGGATGGGATGTCCAGTTCTGACCACTGGGGTCAGACCCCTGACCAGCTTATCCACGCTTCTCTCTGGAAACACTGAACCTAGGTACACGCCTAGTTGATTGTCCACTTCCGGCTGTGCAACCTGGGGAAGGCCGAGGGACGTGGCCCCCAGGGGACAAAACTCCCGGGCCAGGGTAGGGAGCCTCGTTCTGGTCCTCCACAAACGATACCCGTGATCTGGTACCTTCTTAACATCCTGAAGAGCTGAAGGAAATGGAAGTGTGAACAAATACGGGGCGCCTGGGTGGCTCAGTCGGTGAAGCGGCCAACTTCAGCTCGGGTCATGATCTCGCGGTCTGTGAGTTCGAGCCCTGCGTCGGGCTCTGTGCTGTCGGCTCAGAGCCTGGAGCCTGCTTCGGATTCTGTATCTCCCTCTCTGCCCTTCCCTTGCTCACGCTAGGTCTCTATGTCTCTCAAAAATAAAATAAAAATGTTAAAAAAAGTTTAAAAAAAAAGGAAGTGTGAACAAATAGTCTAAACCATCTCCACGGTCCCTATTCTTTCCACATCAAAGTGTTAGTTCTTACCATGATTACTATTATTTTCATCTCGAATTTGAGGAGCCACCAGCACAAAATTCCTTCGACCTTTGGTGTGCACCCCTCCCGTGGCTCCCTCGGAGGGAGGCTGCGGACAATTCCTAGACTCGGCATCACGTTCCATTGGGGCTGGAGCTCAGAATCAAAGGGAAGACCTTTTCACTCGTGTAGCGGGAGTCCCAGCACGAAGCTAGCCTGGGATCACCCAGGAATTCAACGTTCACTCTGCAAGGATACTGGGGGACCATCGGAGGCTCGGAATGGGACCTATGAGTGGGAGCCCAGTTGAAAAGTCCATGTTCGTCTCCGCGTGTCTATGGGCCGGGCGGCCAGGGGACCAGGGCTGTGTTCGGAAGACGCATCATCGTGGGGCCAGCTCGCTGCCATTCGGTCCTTCAGAGGTGGTGTCTGGAAACAGGGTTTTGTGGCCGGCCACCCCCTGCATTCACTCCTGACGGTCAGGAGGCAGGAGGGGGCCGAGAGGGACGTCGCCTGCCTCATTCACAGAGAGGCTGGTCCGAGAGCAAATTCTCGGCGGGGTTCCGCACCGGTTTCCCAAAAGACACAGACTGCACAGCGTGGCACTCGTGGAGCTTACTGCAAGGGAACCGTCTGCATTCTTCGGAAAGCCGGTTCTCTGACCAGAGAGCGGTGGATTCGAAGTATTTCAAATCTCAAAATGTTGTCAAATCCACTCTGAAACGCTCCACTAATGATGTTCTACCTAAAGAGGAGTTAAAAAGTCGAGCGAAGTGTCAAAAAAGAAACAAAATACCCAACAGGATTGATTGCGCGCCACGAAAACTAACTTTTTTATTGAAGTGTAACGAACATACAGAAAAGCGAACGATCGGAAGTGTACAGCTCGAGGAATTGTCACACACCGGACGCACCCAGGTCACCAGCAACCAGACCAAGAGCCAGAACGTGCCAGAAGCTCCCCTTGTGCTCCTTCTGGTTCCCGCCCCCTAAAGAGTAACTAGCGAGACCCCCAGTTGCGACGGCGTGGATTAGCTTTGCTGGGTTCCACCCTGACACAGATGGGATCGCAGAGTATGTACCTGCCTTATGCCGCGAGCCCCCGCCGTGCCGTGTGGCGCCTTCATTCCCGCGGCCACACAGGAGTGCACTGCGCGAAGACACCACGGTCTCTTTATCCATTCAACTCGGGCTTGGGGTTCTTGTGAATAGTGCTTCTGTGCACATTCTAGTACTTTCCTTTGGGTGGGTACACCTACACATCTCTGTAGAGGACACACTCAGGAGTGGAGTTTTTAGACCATAGGATACGTATATCCCACCCAGGCTATTTCATGGAAGAATAAGAAATTGAGTGGATGGAGCTCGGATGCTCAAAGAATTGACCGAAAGCTAGAAAGTAGACCTAGAAGGAATGGGGGGGGGGGCAGGGCACCAGCCAGCTCAGCGAGACCAAGGACTGGACAGGGCTCTGCCATCCCCGGCCAGTTAGCAGTGGGCACGGACTCCCTGCAGCCTGCCCGTCTCAGGCGCCTTCCCTGCTGGGCCACCGCAGGTCCCACAGGACGACCCTCAGCATCTTGTCATTTCTGCGTCATTTGCTCAGAGCTCACAGGTCCAGGCAAAGGAGCCCAAGCAGTTCACATCAGGCCACTGGCCCCTCCCTGGCCGGTCTGGTGCTGGAAAGGGGGTGCCCCTGAGAGACAGGGAGGACTCCGCCCCCCCCCCCCAGCATCCACGGTGAACGGGGTTCTACTGCACCCCACTCAGCTTATCTGCAGGGGGGATCTTCCCCTCGAGGAAAGGGGGTCAGGTGCCGGCCAGACTGCAGACACGAAGTTCATTTTGCTCACCTCCCAGGGACTGCTGGCGGGGCGAGGGGCTCCTTCGCAGGTTTGTGTGTCTCACAGCCCATGTGCGTGACCCTGCCTTTAGGAAGATGGCACCGAGTTTGGGGACACTTAAAAAGGGCAAACCACCCCACTGCCATAGGTTTGGGAAAAGGCGTGAGTACAAAGTCAAAAAGGCCCGCCAGGGGAAGGTAAGGAAGAGAGGAGGAAGAGGACAGAGAGGGGGACAGAGGAGAGGACAGTAAAAGTTGACAACAAAGGAGAGCAAGTCCCGAGGAAGCCCAGAAGCACAGTTTCTTCCTGACCCGATTCCGCCGGCCTCCGTGCTGCCCTACTTTCTCGGTTCTCTGATGTGCTTTTATGAGCGACGCTTTGCTTTATCGGGTTAATGATGTTGACACGGACCACGGAATAAAGAGATCCTGGCCGCGAACCGAGGCAGCGAAGGGTTTGAAGTCTTATTATCACACCCAGCATACAACTCCGCCACCGTCTGAGCACGAAGCTTCCTGACCTCGCTGGTCGTATCGGGGAGCTTTAGTGAGATGAAGAAGGGCTGGCAGCCAACAGAAGCCAAGAATAAAAATGTACTAAAGCCATTTGCAAGGCAGCAAGTTATTAATTGACCTGAAATTATATTTGGCTCTTCGCTGCAATAGTCACCCGACGTCTACTCTTTGTGTGACACTATTCCTCCAGCCGGACGGGGGTCTCTTTGAAGTCCTGCCTTCTCGCCACGATTACATTTAGTAACTTGTTTGCTTTAAACAATCATCAGAGCGTCCATCTACCAGAGCACCACCCAGATAGAAAGGCAGGAGGAGTAACTACCATTATGCCCGCTTAGCAGGTTAGAACATTCCAGGCACACAGTGGCTGGCCCCGGATCGCACAGCCAGCTGCTGTCAGAGCCAGGGAGCAAGGCGGTTTCTACACAAGAGGAACAACGCAACTCGGAGAAGGAGCCCTCTGGCCCCGTGGTTTATTCTCTTCTGTCGTTTTGGTTTCAGGCGGGGTCTGCAAGTTTGTCCCCGAAAAACCACGAGCTCTCTGGCTGGGACACCCACGTACCTATCTGTCTATCACCTTTCGTCAGCTACCCGCACCCCCATGCCTCCTCCTGGGAAAGGTGGGGGACGGGGGTGCTGCAGAGTGGGCACAGTGAAGGCGCCTCGCGGCGTGTGGCACAGGCTGTCTGAGGGCCTGCTGACGTGCAAACGGGCAGGGGCAGCGTGGCTCTCGGGTGCGGAGAGGGGTCTGGGACCAGGCTCAAGGCCCCGTTTTCCCGCTTACTAACGATCACCTTGGGGAAGCCACGGCATCTGTCGGTGCCTCGGTCTTCCCCTCTGTAAAACAGACACGCTCTTGTGGCATTTTACCGATGGCTGGAGGAGCGAATAGTGAATATGTGTCAATGCTCAGATCAGCGGAGGGCGCGTTAGGGAGCTGCTGTCCCTGTGGCTCACCGCGCTGGGTCACCGCGGTGCAACCCCTCTGGGCCCCAAGCAGCCCACGTTAGAACTACCGAGGAGGAGCCAGAATAGGGGAGCCGGAAGTGGGGGCCTAGGGAGAGGGGAGCTGGAGCCCCTGGCTGGCCCGGCTGGAGCGCATTTACAGTTAAGCTTGCTGCAATTTCCACCCAACGTCTACCTTCATAGGAGACCCACCTCCCAAGTGGCCCATAGTAATCAGGGGGAAACGGGGACCTGTGGCCTCGTCGGGGTCTGGGCCACAGGGCCCCAGTGAGCCACATATTAGGAAACCCGTCTGGTGACATGGGCCATTTCCTTTCTAACGGGAGGAAGGAAAAGCAGGGAACATAGAACTCGCAGATGGAAAGAGACGAACCTCTGTACCCATGTGTCCCAGCTGGTCGAAATGCTCTAATCTGATGGCGAATTATTTGTGAACGGGGGGGATTGCCAAGTACGGTTTTTCTTTTCGATAAATTATCCACCGGGATGTATCAACTTGATGTATTTAAATCCGGGAATTGATGTTTAAAAAAAAAGAAAGAAACCCTTAAACCCACACTTATTTGGACTTGGCACATTTGCTATCTGTTACAAAAACGTCTCTTTTTGTGGCCGATGACGCAAATAACACGAGAATGACGAGAAGGAGTGAAAGCGAACGCAGAGAAGAAAACAGCCGAAGAGTGGCCTGGCCGCCCGGGGCAGGGGTGGGGACAGGGGTGGCTGGAACCCCTAAATCTAAGGACATGCGGGCCCTACCGGGGGGTTTCCTGACGGAAAAGGAGACACTTCATCACGAACAGAGTCAGAGGATGGTGCAAAAGAACTTCTTCTCTCGGAAGGGGTTTTCCGACGCAGGCACTGGGATGATGAGAGGGTCTTCGCGCACGTGGGCTTCGCAGTAGGCCAGGAGGTCCGCGGCCGCCTGGGAGACCTGCGGGGGGACACAGCACAGGTGTGGGTTAGGGGCCGGCTCCCCTGGCGTGGACCAGCCCCAGGACATTCCCCGGGAGACAGGGTCTGTGCGGACCCAGAGGGGACCGAGTTTCGAACACGCCTCTGAGGAAAGCAGTGTGGCCGGGGGACGGCAGATGCCTCCGGAAGGAACGAGAAGCCAGCAGCGAAGGTCCGCGCATCCCGGTTCTGTTCTCGCCTGCGTGATGAGCGGGATGCCCCGGGCCGCTAGCTTCTCGTTACTCTGCTAAGCCATTTCTAGATGGATAAAGCCGAGCGCTGGCCCTGGGCGGGCCAGCGGGATTGTATTTAGTATTATTATCGGGAAGTGTTTGATTGCAACCCACTCTCGTGACCACATGGCGAGACACTTCATGGTCCTCGACAGAACACACGTTATTAGCATAGTTTATATATCACATACGTAAGTTACGTACTCTAAGGGCAACTTCTTAAAGTGTATTTATTTATTTTTGAGAGAGAGAGAGGGAGAACATTAATGGGGGAAGGGAAGAGAGAGAAGGAGAGAGAGAGAGAGCATTCCAAGCAGGCCCCGTGCTGTCAGTGCAGAACCAGATTCGGGGCTCGAACTTATAAACCGGGAGATCGTGACCTGAGCCGAAATCAAGACTCAGGATGCTTAAGGGACTGAGCCACCCAGGTGCCCCTCTAAGCACACATTGTAACTCACAACGGCCTCTCCCCTGTGCGGGGAGTGGCTATTGACCAGAACGCTCCTCCTCCTCCTCCGTTTTCCTTCCAGTCCCGCCTGAAGTCCTGCTGACGCGAGGCAGTTGTGCACTGAACTATCTCCCTCCTTCAAGCCCAGGGGTTTTAGAGGATGAGACGGGTGGGAGGCGGCAGAGGGCTGAGACACAGTGGCTAACAGGAAGATGAAGTGCCCAGCTCGTTTCACCCATGGCTCACGTGCTGGGCAGAAAATTGGCCCGTGCATTAATGCCTCCTGCCAATTACGTTGTTCTGCCTGTTGAGTGCTCATTATGGGTTCCAGGCGGGGTAAGTATACAGCGAGCAGATGAGATCCTTTCTGTACATTCAAGGTCTTAATCTTCCCTAGAATGTTAAAAACATTCCACAAATGAATGAAAAAAATGTTTTAGAGCCTCCAGTGTATACACACATGTTCCCTCTAGGTTTTTAGAATTGACCTAGCTTCCACATTTTTCCAGACATTCTTCTTCTTTTTAAAAACTGTTGATTTATTTTGAGAGAGACAGTGCAAGCAGGGGAGGGGCAGAGAGAGAGAGGGAGAGGATCCCGAGCAGGCTCCACGATGTCATGGCAGAGCCCGACGCGGGGTTCGAACTTACAAACCATGAGATCATGACCTGAGCCGAGATCGAGTCGGTGCTTAACCGACTGAGCCACCCAGATGTCCCGTAAGGCTCCAGGCTCTGAGCACAGAGCCTGATGCAGGGCTCGAACTCACAAACCTCAAGATCATGACCTGAGCTGAAGTCAGACACTTAGCCAACTGAGCCACCCAGATGTCCCAGAGAATTTTTTTTAATGTTTATTTATTTTTGAGAGACAGAGAGAGACAGAGTGTGAATGGGGGAGGGGCAGAGACAGAGGGAGACAGGGAATCCGAAGCAGGCTCTAGGCTCTGAGCGGTCAGCACAGAGCCCGACGTGGGGTTTGAACTCATGAACACTGAGGTCATGACCTGAGCCCAAGTCAGACATTTAACCGACTGAGCCCCCTAGGTGCCCCGAGAAAGCCAGAATTTGAGGCTAAGCTGTCTTGCCACAGAATCTATATGCCATAGTAGCCCCCTGACTAATTGATAATCAAACTGTAACTGTCAAGTGGACTGGAGTGTTCCGCTGGGCCAGCACACTCTCCTTGGAGACCAGCTATCTGGGAACCCACGTGACCCATCAAATAATTTATTTGCTTTGATTCATCATCTCTATGAAACCTTGCCCCAGCTCCGGTGGGCGGAGCCCTCCTACTCACTGGTTTGTGCTGCCTCATTTGAACTGATGTATGCTCGAACAAATTCTTGAAAAACTTTGATGTGTCCCCGTCGACCTTGTAACGACACGATCCCGCTGGCCCGAAGCTAGCCTGCTAAGTTACAATTACAGCTTCCTTCCCCGGGATCATACTCGTTCAGATGTTTGTTAACGTTCTTCCTGGGCTGATGGAATAGTTGAATTTCCTGAAAGCAACCGCAAGGGGGCGCCTCACCGGGACTGCCGCATAGTTAACCAGTCCCTCCCGCCAACGACCAACGCATTGGAAGAAGGGGCCCCCCAAATGTAACTGTGGAGGTACCAACTTCTAGTTATAGAGTCACAGGGATGAAAAGTACAGCAGCGGGAATACAAAGAATATTTTGAGAACGTTGCGTGGTGACAGATGATAACACTTACTGTGGTATTTCGTAATGTATAGAATTGTCGAATCCGGTTCAGACCCGAAACTGATCTAACATTGTACGTCGGCTACAGTTCAATTGAAAAAACGAGGCTGTGTTGGGCAGCTGCGTGAAGGAGGGTGCGGCCGAGCCGTGTTCCTGTCTCCTGTCGGTGCATCTGCTGCCCACGGAGCTCCCCGTGTCCACAGCACCCTAATGACCCGGCTGTTTGTGTCTGGCGTTGCTAGTTTTAAGCAGAGCTAATCTAGGGATTTTTCTCTCACCTCTGAAGGCGATACTGCACTCATTCCGCGATTTTTCTTTCAGGAAAACAGGCTGTTCTTCGACTGCCTCCTTTTGCTGCTGTCGTTTGAGGATCACAAATGCACTTGCCGAGTTATAACCACACTCCTCCGGGTGGCAGAGTCCTGTCTGGGAGCCCGTAGACAGGAACGAATGTGGGACGTGGCCTGTATTGGAGCCAAGTAATAAGCGCCCACTTTCGGACCAAACGTGCGGATCAGTGTTGGTTCCAGGCAATATGAATATCCTAGATGCTCTGTTTCATGGAAACAGCACTCTAAGAGAGTGTAAGTCATCTTACAAGGAAAGAAGCAAGGAAGTTTCGACCTCAGCCGTCAGCCCCCGTATGTCACAGTGTCCAATGCTCCTTTATTCCTGTGTACACAAAGTATTTGGAAAACCCTTGAGTTTGTTGTTATAGGGTCTGTAAAGATAAATGTACGTAATGAGCATCTTAAAGAGTCTTACACATGAAAGGTGACACCCAGCTGACACCCAGCTTAATATCGAGGCATTAATGAACCAAACCTGCTCACTAGGTTGAGTGGGAGGGTTTTCTTAATCCTAGGTTGATTTTTTATAGCTGAAAGTTTCCTTAAGCGCATATAAAGTATGGGCTGCAGCCATCGCCAAATTGCATAAAACATCTGCCATCTTTGAAACAAACCAAAAAACCCCAAATGATTTGCTTTCAAAGAGAAAATTTTATTTGGGTTGGAAATTTCAAACTCCCTTACTGTTTATGCTTTCTCGTCAAGCCTCAAGTCTGCTTTACCTAAAGTCTTCTATTATGAAATGCCCAGAGCCATCTCTGCCTCCTCTCTTTAGTACTCAACTGTTACAAGACAACAGATGTTGCAAAGAATCGGCAGCCTGGGAACAACTGTGGAATTTTACCATTGCATTTCAGAGTAAAAGAGGTGATTACAACAGCCCAAGTTAGCACATAATCCTGTTAGTTGCACTATAATTACAAGCTTCAACGATGGGAGAAAATGTTGCAATTACTATAGTCAAATTCTTCGACAAGAGAGATGACATAATTACTGTTCTGGCGGTGACACCCACTGCATTCATCCTTTGCCTCTAAAGTGGAGCGACTCACACCTAGTTCTCAGCAGTCCTGGTCTATCTAACAATACTACTTGGAATCAATTTCAAGCCTCTTTGAGGGCTCTGCCTGTTCCCCCCTCCACCCCAAGAAAACAAAGCAGGACTAATTGTGGAGGGCACAGCCAGGTTGCAGCCCCCATGGTGCAACAGTACCTTTTACAAGGTCAACCTTGGTGCACACTCTCAATAGAAGAAATCTATGTTCCCTAGTGGAACCCTCAGGACATTCTGTACCTCGCCTCTAAAGTCTGAGCTAACACCGCAGGGTGAATCCTTGTGAATTTTGTCTTCCTTCTAATGTTGGGAAGTATTTGCGATCGACACACCGGTTCCCAAGCACACACTCCAGGTATGTCCATATTATGATACTGTGAGCGGAATGTCTGTGTCCTCCCCCACCCCAATCCACACATGAAAGCCTAAATCTCAATGTAATGGTAGTTAGAGGTGGGGCCTTTGGGACATAATTAGATCATGAGGGTTGAACCCCCATGAATGGGATTAGTGCCCTTATAAGAAGGATATTCTCTCCATCTGCCATGGAGGCGGCCACCTATAAACCAGGGAGGGAGCTCCCACCAGAACCTGACCATGCGGGCACCCTGATCTCAGACTTCCCAGCTTAGACAGCAGTGAGAAATGGATTTCTTTGTTTAAACCACTGGGTCTATGGTACTTCGTTATAGCAGCATGAGCCAGCTAAGATATTTGGCTCTGGTGGCTTACATTGATCCATTTCATTATAGGCAATCCTTTTTTAAAAAATTTTTTTTAACGTTTACTTATTTTTGAGAGACATAGAGACAGAGTATGAGCAGGGGAAGGGCGGAGAGAGAGGGAGACACAATCCGAAGCAGGCTCCAGGCTCTGAGCTGTCAGCACAGAGCCCAATGCGGGGCTCGAACTCATGGACCTCGAGATCATGACTGAGCCGAAGTTGGACGCTCAACCTGACTGAGCCACCCAGGCGCCCCTCATTATAGGCAATCCTATCGCTGGGTCCTAGGCCACAGATATAGCAGCTAGTTGGGGGGGTGGATGAGGTAATACCTGGAGGATACCAGAGGGAGTGTAAGATATGTGTGAACGCATAGACAAAACAACAAAGTCCCTCTCTGAATTCTAAAGTCCAATGTTCGTAACATCGGATTAGCTGCCCTTTACTGTCATCAGCCTAAAGGTGGTTTTTTTTTCTCCACATGAAAAGTTGATTGCACATAGAGAGGTAAATCCAAGATGCTTGAACGAGAGTTTTGTTTTTTGTTTTTTTTAATTTTTTTTAATGTTTATTTATTTTTGAGACAGAGAGAGACAGAGCACGAGTGGGGGATGGGCAGAGAGAGAGGGAGACACAGAATCTCAAGCAGGCTCCAGGCTCTGAGCTGTCAGCACAGAGCCCGAGGCGGGGCTCGAACCCACGAACTGTGAGATCGTGACCTGAGCTGAAGTCGGACGCCTAACCGACTGAGCCGCCCAGCGCCCTCTGAAAGAGCGTTTTAGCATCTCCAGGTTAACCTAGTAAGAGCTGACATTACACGGTCTTCACCACCGGAAGAGTGAAGCCCTCGCTGGACTTGATTCGAATGACTGACCCAGATCCACTCTCGACCTCGACTTAACCAAACCCTTTTAAGAGGCTGGTACATGTCCTGCGTGACTCTGACCACCTCTAAGTTTCGACACATCCCAATTTTCCAGAAAGGAAACCATAATTCAACCATTTTGCGAGTTCAGCAAAAGAGTAATGTATTTGGCGATGGGAACCAGTGAGTCGCTGGAGAGGCTTCTGTGACTTACTGAGAGGTGGAAGGTGAATGTAACAAGCAGGTTCTAGGCTCTAGGGACTCTCGAGAGCCGCGGCATCTCTTCGAGAAAAAGCACTGGGTTGTGAGTCAAGGAGCAACTTCTCTGACTGAACTGTGCTCGGCGCTGATGAGGTGTGTCGTTCTGGGCAAGGCCAACACTCTGGCTCTCAGTTTTCACTCCTGTAAATGGGGGCAGCATTACCTGCTGGCTTGGGGCTCAGCGATCGCTGGATGCTGTCATACACCCTGCGTGCTCTTACTTCATTATTTGCCTGGGTCCCTCCTGGGAGGGCGCTGAGAAACAGACATGAGGAGGCGTCTCTGAAATTATCGGGGCGATCTGATGCCCACAGCGCCTCGACCCCGAATCCTCTCCAATAGGAAGCGTCCTTTGTCTTTTTCAAAAGACATCTTTTGCCTCCTTGTTCTACTATTTAACGTTCTTCTCTTTGATTTAAATCAAAGATTTTCCTCCCTTGATCTGATGGCTGTTCTAGAATCGCTCATTCCCATCCCCCTTTCTTTGAATAGGCTTCTAAATCTGATGGTAGAAAGTTCCTGTGTGCGTCGGTCTGGGGGAGACCCGTGGACGTGCCTGGTAGAGGAGGAGACAGCGAAGGACGGGCTCTCAGCTGAACTGTTAAACCAGCAGAAGGTGGGGTGACGAAGGGGCGCCCACCCGGGGTTCAGACGGGGCGCGCGGAAAAGGCAAAATCGGTAAGCGCTGCCTTGGCTTCTGGCATTTATGTTTATTTTCTTTTAGCAATTTCATTCTTTCAACCTTCACATCATTTATCATCTTAACCATATTCCTTCCCTGGACCTTCTCTGGACAATGTGACTCAGCTGTCCGCGACCTATCAGAACACGATGGGTGCCCTGATTTCGCTCTTCTTCCATTTTCTTTTATTTATTTACTCTTTTTATTTTTTTAAATGTTTATTTATTTTTGAGACAGCAACAGTGTGAGCAGGGGAAGGGCAGAGAGAGAGGGAGACACAGAATCCGAAGCAGGCTCCAGGCTCCGAGCTGTCAGCACAGAGCCCGACGCGGGGCTCGAACCCACAGACCGTGAGATCATGACCTGAGCCGTAGTCAATGCTTAACCGACTGAGCCACCCGGGTGCCCCTCCTCTTCCATTTTCCACAGGGAAACTGTGATGTTTGAGCCCCGCTCCTCTTCTGTTTTAACAACGACTGGCTTTCGCTTTAGGATTTTCTTGTTTGGCTTCAGAAAGCTCAGCCATATGTGTTTTATCTCTTGAAAAAAATGGAACCATAAAGAACACATTTTGTTCTTTTGTTTTTTTAATTAAAAAATTTTTTTTAACGTTTATTTATTTTTGAGAGACATAGAGACAGAGTATGAGCAGGGGAAGGGCAGAGAGAGAGGGAGACACAGAATCCGGAGCAGCCTCCAGGCTCTGAGCTGTCAGCACAGAGCCCGACGCGGGGCTCGAACTCACAGACCGTGAGATCATGACCTGAGCTGAAGTCCGCCGCTTAACCAACTGTGCCACCCAGACGCCCCCATTTTGTTCTTTTAAACAAAATCACAAACCAGTAGCACCGTCGCGACTCCGAGGAAGTTTTAGAAAAAAAAAATAGGGGTAAGACATGGGAAAGACTTGAGGCGCCTGGGTGGCTCAGTCGGTTAAGCATCCAGCTTTGACTCGTCATGATCTCCAGGTTTGTGTTTTTGAGCCCCGCGTCGGGCTCTGTGCTGACAGCTCAGAGCCTGGAGCCTGCTTCGATTCTGTGTCTCCCTCTCTCTCTGCCCTTCCCTGGCTCACGCTCTGCCTCTCTCAAAACCAAAATAAACTTAAAAAAAAAAAAAAAGACATGTGAAAGACTTATCTGTTAGAAGGATTGTGAGGAAAAACTCTGGCTCAAATACAAATGTGAAGCAAGAGCCAAAAAGGCTGCTGGCCCAACGGAAATGTCTCAGCAAACCTGGACACTTACTTACTCTTCGGTTCTGCTAAATAGCTCTGCGTTATCCACGCTGATGGCAGAAACCAGTAGAAAAGATAACCCTCACCTAATTTACACTTAAATTTGGACTGTCATTTATAATTTTTATGCAGTGCGTTTACATGAAAATACAACCCTATTTTGCATTTGGCTATTGGTACTGAAGGGAATAAGGAGGAAGATACAGACTGAATACAAAATGAACAGTGTGCATGCAGATAATCACATTTGCTTAATTTAATCAACAGGGTAAAAAGCAACCTCCTGGGTCCACACAGAAGTTGCTTACGTCGAAGGTGTGGTGGTGAGGTCCTACGTGGAATGAGAAGAGAGGGTCTCTTTTTCCATTTACTACACTATGTGGTCACCTCGCCTGGCACCCTCTGCCCCCTTCGCATATCGTCATCCCAACCCAATGATAATAAATTCAGGGGAGGGAGTGCGTAACCGGGTCCTCAGGGGGTGTGGTAGCATCGCTGTGGAAGGGGTGATTTCCTATGAAGGGTTTTAATTTTGAAACAGCTTTATTATCTTTACGATAATAATCCTTATTTGTTCACAAAATAAGCCAAGAAAGTTCAAAGCTGGAAGCAAAAGTCAACTGCCATCGGGGCCAGCACTCTGATACACATCTTTTCGGGTATCTCACTACTCGGCCCTCACTTGCAAGTTCAGAGGCTGTTCTGTAACATGCCGTCTGTCACGCAGTGCCCACAGATGTCTGTCATTGTTTCTAATGATAATACAGTGTAGCAGTGTCTCTGTGTAACTTACTCAACCAATCCCTACTGATGGACAGTCAAAACTCATAATCTGTCGACACTGCAACAGTGTTTCTTATTCCCATCACTATTTGTGAGATCGTCTCTGGGTAAAATTTCTAGGAGGGAGAATGCTGGGTCAAGATAAAAACAATAAATATTTTGATCCATACTCCAAACTCTCCTTCTGGAAGCGTGTATCAGTTTCCACTTGACCATCAAAAGCCTCTCACTTCTTTGCTTCACAGTTGATGGATGAGGACGGATGGAATCAAAGATTAAAAACATCAACGGTCTTACAATAATAGCCAAGATATGAGAGCGACCTGAGTGTCCGTCGCTAGACGAAGGGATAAGAAAGAGGTGGTATAGATCTATACGATGGCATCTTACGCAGCCAAGTGAAAGGGTGAGATCACGCCGACACGGATGGACCACGCGGGCACTGTGCTACGTGAACTGAGTCAGACTAAAACGGACAAACACCGTATGATTTCATTCATATGTGGAATCTAAACAAACAAAAGAATAAAAAAAACCAATCACACCTATAAATATAGAGAACAAACTGATGGTTACCAGAGGGGTAGGGGGGTTGGGCAAGATGGGTGAAGGGGGGTGGGAAATACAGGCTTCTAGTTACGCAATGAATAAGTCCGGGGAATAAAAGCCACGGCAGAGGGAACATAGTTAATGCTACTGTAACAGTACTGTATGGTGACAGATGGCAGCTACACTGGTGTGAAATGACATAACATATAGAGAAGCTGAACCACTATTTTGTACACCTGAAACTAATGCGATGTTGTATGTTCACGACACTAAAAACAAAATGAAACCGGTTTGGGTCTCAGCGTTTTTGTTTGTTTGTTTGTTTATTTGTTTGTTTGAGATCTCAGTATTGTTTCCAGCATAATTCTTATATTATTTATGGAGGTAAATGTCTCTTCCTGTATTTGACCATGTATATTTCTCCATTTTAATTTTTAATTTTATTTATTTTATTTAATGTAATTTATTGTCAAATTGGTTTCCATACAACACCCAGGGCTCATCCCAACAAGGGTGTATTTCTCCATTTTAAATTCCCCGTTCGCGTTGTTTGATTAAAGAAACAGAGGATCTTTTATTTTCGTATTGACTTTTCAGAGAAATTTCAGAGAGGTTTAGAGGAATTAACCCTTTGGTACTCAGGTAGCAAATGTTTTTCTTATTTTCTGGATTGGGAGATTCTTACCATATCGAATTTTAAAAAAACGCACAAAGCTTTTACTTTATGGGGTGCCTGGGTGGCTCAGTTGGTTAAACATCCGACTTTGGTTTCGGCTACAGCCATGATCTCATGGTTTCATGGGTTTGAGCCCCGCATCGATAGATGAAGGGATAAGAAAGATTCTGCTTGGGATTCTCTCTCCCTCCCTCTGCCTCTCACCCCCTCATGCTCTCTCTCTCTCAAAAATAAATACATAAACTTAAAAAAAACCTTTTACTTTATGAACTGTGGATTTCGTGGTATGTTTGGCCTTCCCAAATGTTTATAAAAACATTTGCTCCTATTTTCCTAGTACTTTGTTATATTTGTTATATATACATATATATTTGTTTATATATATTTGTTTTATATATATTGGTTATATTTAAATGCTTGATCAAAGTTAAGGAATGAATTGTGTCTGCTGAAATTCATATTTTGAAGCCATAAGCCCTAATATAACTATTTAGAGATAAGTCCTTCAGGGACATAATTAAGGTTATATGAGGTCATTGGGGGGCGAGTGGTCCCTAATCGGATATGACTGGGTCTGTTTAAAAGAACAGACATCAGAAAGTTCTCTTTCCCTGAGCACAGCGGGAAGGCAGCTGTCTGCAAGCGAAGGATAGAGGCCTCACCAGACATCAACCCTACTGACACTTCTTGGACTTCTAACCTCCAGAACTATGAGAAAATAAATTTCTGTGGTTTAAGCCACACAGTCTGTGGTATTGTTACGGCAGCCCGGGCAGACAAATACAGTCCATCGGAAGTTTATCTGCATAAAATTAGTGATGGATCCAGCTTTATTTTTTTTCCATGGTGCTAGCAATTTACAGCAACATTTATTAATAATCTCTCCCCACTGATCTGAGATGCCATCTGGGTCCTAGTCCAAATTCCCCATACATTTGGATCTGTTTAGGACTCCCTGTTATGCCCCACAGATCTGTCTAATCATAAATCTTTAAGTACCCTGATTTTAAAATAAATTTTAATACCTGGCAGGAAAATTCTACATATATTCTCCCTTGAACATATGTACTCAAATAAAATTCCTGGCTATTCTCACCATTTATTCATCTAATTGAACTTTAGAATAGTTTCAAGTTTGCTTCCTCCAAAAACAGAAACAGAATTTTGATTAGATTTGTGTTGAATTTATGTTAATTTATAGAGAATAGACAGCTCTAGAATATAGACTCTGCCTCTCCAAGAACAAGGACACTTGCCTTTATTCAAATTGTCTTACCTTCCTGTTTTCAAGTCTTTAGTGCCCTTTTGCGTTTTGAGCGTTTGTTAAAAAATATGTCTTTCAGATTTTCATATGGCATTCTCAAAATCAGTTTCACTATTTAAGAGATAGTTTATTTTTATGAATTTATTTTTTAAAGTTTATTTATTTTGAGAGAGAGAGACAGACAGACAGACAGAGAGAGAACAAGCAGGGGAGGGGCACAGGGAGGGAGGGACAGAGGATCTGAAGAGGGCTCTATGCTGATGGCAGAGAGCCCGACGCAGGGCTCAAACTCACAAACCGTAAGATCACAACCTGACCCTAAATCGGACACTTAACCTACTGAGCCACCCAGGTGCCCCAAGAGATAGTTTGAAAAGGTTCCTGAGGCTGACATTTATTCCATACTATGGCCACCACTTTATTAGCCCTATGGTCAAAGAATGTGGTATGAACCATTTTTATTTTTAGAATGTAGTGGTGCTTAGAGAAAAGGGTTCTTAATGTTTTCTGGATAAAGATCTACACCCTGTCATCTATCTGTCTACCTATCCATCAGATCAACCTAACTAACTTTATTATTAATATATGCTTACCTCTCTTTTGTCTAATTGATCCATCATGGACTAGGAAAGACACATTATACTCTTACACGACTTGTTCCTCTTTCTTGACATTTCTTCAAATTTTGGTTTGTATATTTTTGATATAATTGGATTGTATGGTAAGTCTGTTTAGCTTTGTAAGAAACTGCCTTCCAAAGTGGCGGTACTGTTTTGCATTCCCATCAGCAATAAATGAGAGTTCCTATCACTCCACATCCTTGTCAGCATTTGCTACTGTCAGGTTTTTTTTTTTTATTTTAGTCAGTCTAATAGTCGTGTAGTGGTATCCTAATGTTATTTTAATGTGTAATTTTCTAGTGACATCTGATATAGGGCAGTTTTTCATATGCTCCTTTGCTATCTGTATATCTTCTTTGGTGAGGTGTGTGTTCAAATCTTTGGTCTATTTTTTTTTTTAATGGGGTGGTTTGTTTTCTCACTGTTGAGGTTTTTTTTTAATTTTTAAATGTTTTTGCTTATTATTGAGAGACAGAGAGAGACAGAGCATGAGCATTGGGGGGCAGAGAGAGGGGGAGACACAGAATCTGAAAGAGGGTCCAGGCTCTGAGCTGTCAGCACAGAGCCCAATGCAGGGCTGGAACTCACAAACCGTGAGATCATGACCTGAGCTGAAGTTGGACGCTTAACTGACTGAGCCACCCAGGTGCCCCCTCACTGTTGAATTTTAAGAGTTCTTTGTATATTTTGGATACTAGTCCTTTACCAGATACATGTTCTGCAAAGACTTTCTCCCAGTCTGTGGCTTGTCTTCTCAACCTCTTAACGTTGTCTTTCACAGAGAAGTTCTTAATTTGAATGATGTCCATATCATCAATTTTTTCTTTTGTGGATTTTGTTTTTGGTGTTATAACTAAAAACTAATTGCCAGACCCCAAGTCATCTAGATTTTCTCCTGTGCTGTCCTCTAGAAGTTTTCCAGTTCTGCCTTTAGTTTGGGTCTATGATTAATTTTGAGCTCATTTTTGTGAAAGGTGTAAAGTCTGTGTCTAGATTTATTATTTTCCATGGGGTTGTCTAATTGTTTCAGCAACATCTGTTGAAGAGACTATCCTTTCTCCATTGTATTGCTTTTGCCTTTTTATAGATCAGTTAATTATATTTTTGTGAGTCTGTTTCTGACCTGTCTATTCAGTTTCATTGATCTATTTGTCTATTCTTTGTCAATATCACATTGTCTTAATCACTGCAGTTTTATAGTAGGTCTTGAAGTTGAACGCTCAGCCTTCCAGCATTCTCTTCTCTTTCTTTTCTTTTGTAATGTTTATTTATTTATTTTGAGCAAGAGAGATAGAACATGAGTCAGGTAGGGGCAGAGGAAAAGGGAGACAGAGAATCCCAAGTAGGCTCTACACTGACAGTGGGGCTTAGACCAACAATCTGTGAGATCATGACCTGAGCCGAAATCAAGAGTCAGATGCTCAACGAATAGAGTCACTCAGGTGCCCTTCTTCTCTTTCAATATTGTGTTGGCTATTTCATTTTTTTTCTTTTCTGTTTTTCCTTCTTTATATAAACTTTATTTAAAAAAATTTTTTTAAGTTTATTTATTTGTTTTTGAGAGAGAGGGAGAGGGAAAGAGGGGAGGGGCAGAGGAGCAGGGGAGGGAGCAGGGGAGGGATTGAGAGAGAGAAAGGAAGAGAGATAATCCCAAGCAGGCTCCATGATGTCAGTCCACAGCCCAACATAGGGCTTGAACTCTTGAACAATGAGATCATGACCTGAGCCAAAACTCAGAGTAGGATGCTCAACCAACTGAGCCGCTTAGACGCCCCTCCATATAAACTTTAGAATCAGTTTATCAGTATCAAAGCCAGCTTGCTGGGATTTTGGCTGGCATTGTCCTGAATCTATAGATTAAGTTGGGAAGAACCAACATCTTAACAATATTGAGTCCTCCTATCCATGAACATGGAATATTTTCATTTACTTAGATTTTCTTTCTTTCATAGGTTTTGCAGTTTTCCTCATATAGATCTTATACACATTGTAACCAGTGGTTACAAATGACTGACCTGAAATGGTGAAAGTGAGTGGATTAAACCTGAAGTGATAGGTGTAGACCCTGAAATCAACTGCATCAAAGAGGATTGGGAGAAATGTTGTGAGCAAGGTGGCTGCTGATACAGGAAAGAGGGTGGGTCCTGTTCCTGTTAGAGTTGGAGCTGTGACAGTTTCAAGTAATGCGCAGCATAGTAGATTTCATAGTAGAGAAATTTGGGCCAGGTAAGTGGAATATTCAGCTGAAGCAGGTTAGTCTCAAATAACACTCTTCTCAAGTGATATTAATATAATGCAATCTTGTAAACCAAAGCCCACTGGTAACCTGGGCTTGCGAAGATGGTTTGTTTTCTAGGTAGAACTCTGTGGTCAAACTAAGACTGTGTTAAACATTAAAATGCCCACAGCACCAGTCTAATGAAAAATACGCAGCAGTGACTAGAATAACCTCAAAGGCTGGGAGTAGAGAAAGAACAACCACAATGGGCGGGTGTAAGTTCTTCATCAGATTATGCTTGCTTATAATCAACCTATGTTAGGATCTAACTCTTGTAATAAAAGGTAGTGTTGAGGGAAGTAGACTCTCAGGTCACTCCTATGGAAGAAGTTCGCCCTCTGCCTCACTGGTGACATTCATACTATAAGATACCTAATACTCATTTTGCTGCTGCTGCTGATATATATAGTATATATGTATGATTATATAGTATATGATTTATATGATAGTATGATTTATATAGTATATGAGCTGACATAGATGGAGAGAGTCTATGAAGTAAAAATGTTGTCTGATGCCCAAATCTGAAAGAGTAAAAATTGAAAAGAATGACGCTATCGCATTAATATCCAGCAGAATTCCAAGACTGAATATTGATCTAGAAACCACAACCTGGTAAAGACTTTGTATACCAGTGATAGATTATTATTTATTTTAATGTTTATTTATCTTTGGGGGAGAGGGGCAGAGAGAGAAAGGGAGAGAGGATCTGAAGCAGGCTCTGTGCGGACAGCTGTTCTAAATAGATCAAGTCCATCCTTCAATGTGACTGATGCCAGCTATGCCCCACAAAGTGTGTGGGTTGCAAGGACAAGACACTCAGCCCATGCTTCGATGGAACTTCTGAGAGAAATTCCCCAGAAATTTCCAGTGAGAATTTCCCCAGAAAATGTCTCATAGTCTTAATATGTGTTGTCATGCATAAATGAACGCAAATTGTGCGCATCTGTATCTCCTTTAGTGAAACCCCATTGGATAAAATGCAATAATTTTGCTAAAGAAAAGAAGCACAAATGTGCATTCTATTTAACTTTCTGCCTAATTGGGAGTATCATTTCTGTTGCCTAGGACATAAATGACCACTTGGCTACGTAGAGAATTCTTTGCAGAATTTTAGAACTTTTACATAATCTTAGGCTGCCATGAACCGAGACGCAATCCTTTCCAGACTGATACTTCTGCCCTTTGTAGGGAGGGCCTTGTAGTTTAATAATAAGACTTGAGGTTCTGGGTTGGTATCTGTAGTTCATCATATAACTGGGGGCCAAAGTTTTCTTGTCTGTGAAGTAGGGTGAAGTAGCACCAATATGTCAGGGTTGGGGTGAGGACTCAAGCACTTAACACATATTAAGTTAGGTGTGCTTGTCTTAAATGATTGTCTCCTCTGCCTGTGTCTTTAATGGGCTTTTTCTTTACTTTTGAGTTAAGTAACGTCAGCAGTATATGTGTCTATGGGCTCATTATCTTCTATTATAGTCTCTCCTGGAACATGATAGGCTGTTTGCATCTGCAGATTCAAGTCTTCCTTTTTTTAATGAAACCTTTTTATATTCTATCCTTCAGAGCATTTTTCTATTCCATTTCTTCTCTCTGCTGCCAGGAACACCAGCATTCAAATCTTGGAAAGTTGCTGTCAGTCTTTATTTCTATCGCCCTCTCTCTAACTGCTTTGACCTGACTGTTCATCTTTTTCTTTTGCATTATGTAAGAGTCTCTTAAGCCTGTGCTCCGTGTCACTACTTTGGTCTTCTATAGCATGCTGTTACACTCTTTGCTGCTTCTAATGGTGTTCCTCATCCTCTGTCAACTTCCTTCCTTAGTGTTTCCACATCCTTTTCCAACTCATCATTTTGTCTCTCCTTTGAGCCAGGATTTCATAGATTCTATGTTTGCTTTACATTTTTTGAGGCTATAAGGCAGTTGCCTGAAGTTTTCTTTGGTTTTCTGGAAGAAAACTTCTTCCTACATGAATACTTCATTGGTCTTTTACATGCCATAGCCTAGCCCTTGATTTTGGCAGTATGTTTACATAGGTCCATAAAATTTGTATGGAGCCACAAAAAGACCCTGAATAGCCAAAGCAATATTAGGGAAGAACAGAGCTGGAGGTGTTTTGACACAGGGAGGTATCACAATTCCAGATTTCAAGATATACTATAAAGTTGTAGTAATTATGACAGTATGGTACGGGCACGAAAACAGACACAGAGATAAGGAGAACCGAATAAAGAGCCTAGAGATATATCCACGCTTGGGGAATCTGGGGGACTCAGTCAGCTAAACGTCCAACTCCTGATTTCAGCTCAGGTTGTGATCTCATGGTTTGTGGGATTGAGCCTTGCATCGGCCTCCACACTTTCAGTGCAGAGCCTGCTTGGGATTCTCTCTCTCCCTCTCTCTCTCTGTCCCTCCCCCCCTGCTCTCACTCTCTCTCTCAAAATAAATAAACTTAAAAAAACTAAAAAAATAAACCCATGCTTATAAAGTCAACTAATCTATGACAAAGGAGGCAAGAACATAAAATGGAGAAAACACAGCTTCTTCAACCAATTGTGCTGGGAAAATTGGACAGCTACACACAAAAGAATGAAACTGGACCACTTTCTTATAGCATACACAAAAATAAACTCAAAATGGATTAAAGACCTAAATGTGAAAACAAAACCATAAAACTCCTAGAAGAAAACATAGGCAATAATTTCTTTGGCATCAGCCATAGAAACATTGGTCGAGATCGGTCTTCTAAGGCAAGAGAAACAAAAAGCAAAATTAAACTATTGGACTACACCAAAATAAAAAGTTTCTGCACAGCAAATGAAACAATAAAGAAAACAAACCAAAACTAAAAGGTAATCTACTGAATGGGAGAAGATACTTTCGAATGATATATCTGATAAGGGGTTAGTATCCAAAATATAAAGAACTTGTACAACTCAACACCAAAAAACCCCAAATAATCCAATAAAAAGTGGGCAGAGGACCTAAATAGACATTTTTCCAAAGAAGACAAACAGATGGCCAACAGACACATGAAAAGATGCTTAACATCACTCATCATTAGGGAATGGGAAAACCACAAGGAGATGTCACACTTTATACCTGATGGAGTGGCTAGAATCAAAAACACAAGAAACAATAAATGTTGGTGAGGATGTGGGGAAAAAAGAACCCTCACGTGCTGTTGGAGGGACTACCCATTCCTGTAGCTACTGTGGAAAACGGTATGGAGGCTCCTCAAAAGGTTAAAAATAGAACTACCATATGATCCAGTAATTCCATTACTGGGTATATACCCCAAGAAAACAAAACACTGATTTGAAAAGATATATGCACCCTTATACTTATAGCAGCATTATTTATAAGAGTCAAGATATGGAAGCAGCCAAGTTTCCATTGATAAGTGGATGAAGAGGATATGGTATTTACCTGCAGTGGAATATTACCCAGCCACGAAAAAGAAAAAAATTTGCCATTTGCAACAACATCGATGGACCTAGAGGGTACACTCGATAAGAAGGTAAGTACCACAACAGAGAATGTGCTCTTAAAGTGGGGTGGACAGCCGCATGAAAAAAATTAAGCTGGACAGTTATTTTACACCATACACAAAAATTAACTCAAAATGGAGTAAAGACTTGAATGTGAGACTTTAAAAAAGTTGTTTGGGGGAGCCTGGCTGGCTCAGTCTGTAGAGCGTGTGACTCTTAATCTCAGGGTTGTAAATTCGAGCCCCATGCTAGGGATGGAGACTACTTAGAAATAAAATCTTTAGATCTCATGGTCTGTGAGATGGAACCCCATGTGGGTGCAAAGCCTGCTTGGGATTGTCTCTCCCTCTCTCTCTCACTCACTCACTCACTCACTCTCTCTCAAAATAAATACATTACAAAAAAGGAAATAAGATCTTAGGAAAATGTGCTTGAAACAGAAATTTAGGGGTGCCTGGGTGGCTCAGTAGGTTGAGCGTCCTATTTCGGCTCAGGTCATGGTCTCATGGCTCATGAGTTCAAGTCCTGTGTCGGGCTCTGTGCTGACAGCTCAGAGCCTGGAGACTGCTTTTGCATTCTGTGTCTCCTCTCTCTCTGTCCCTCCCCCACTCATGCTGTCTCTCTCTCTCTCAAAAATAAAATTAAAAAAAAGAAAAGAAACAGATTTATTCTGAGAATAGTGTACGCAAGCATAAATTGAGGCTACTTGAAGGCTTCCCTCCCCTCCTCCGCTGACTCCCTGGCTCTCTGAATGCCAGGGAGAACACAGGTGAAGGACACATGCAACCACAGTCAAACTAGTGTGGCTCAAACAACAGTGCTAGGAAGAGTCTGGGGAACAGACTCTTATTCATTCCTGACAAGAATTTAAGCTAGTACCACTTTTTATTTTTTAATGTTTATTTATTTATTTTGAGAGAGACAGCTCGTGTGCAGCGTGGGGCAGAGACAGTGAGAGAGAGAGAGAGAGAGAGAGAGAGAGAGAGAGAGAGAGAATGAGCAGGGGAGGGGTAGGGAGAGAGGGAGACAAAGAATCCTACCCAACCAGGCTCTGAGCTGTCAGCTTGGAGCCTGCCACAGGGCTCGATCCCATGAACCATGAGATCATGACCTGAGCTGAAATCAAGAGTTGGAAACTTAACACACTGAGGGAAATCTGATACGGATGCAAACACTTTAGAAATGAACATATCCTTTGACTGAGCAATTTCAGCCCATAGGAATTTATCCTAAAGAGATCATGAAACACGTGCAAATTTTATCTACCAGCGTGTTTGCTGCAGTGTTTTTTTTTAAAGAAATATTGCAAAATTGGAAATAAGGGAAATGTCCAAGGATAGGAGACCAATAATAAATTGGTTAAATAAATTATTGAGAGAGAAAAGAGACAGTAAAAATGACGTTTTAGGAGAGTATTTACTGACCTGGATATATCATCACAATATACTGTTTGGTGATCAACCAGGTTGCAAAAAGTAATAACCACAATTTTATAAAAAGAAAAATACACCAACAGCTAGATGGAAGAATATGGAAACGGAGTGGTTATAAATTATTTACATTTTCTTCCTTATACTCTTAATTTCCAAAATTCTCGGAAGTAAAGGAGTACCATTTTCATGAACAGTGAAACAGTGTTCTTTTCAAAACAGGAATTAAAGTCCCCAGAATGGAACACCTACTTTCTCACAGTCTCACTGTTATGGAAAAGGACGGAGAATGACTGTCATTACTTGTCATGATATACTCTTTTCTTCCATGTCAATAACTTCCCATCGTAGTCTACTTCTGCTGCTGTCTCTTGGGCTCCAGCTTTTAGACCATTCATCAACTGACATAGTTCTCGCTGCCTTCATTTTTTAGTTGTCTATAGAGTGTAAGTTGATATAAAACTGGTTGATCTGTCAGCAATCAGCATATCAAGCTTGTGTTGACAAAATCAATCTCAGCCTAATGACAGCCCCATTAGGGATCGTTAGCACATCCCACAGCATCATCTGCCACAGGCCTTAAGGCAAACGAGGGAGAGACAGACAGACAGACAACTGAGCATAACGTCACTTGGCCAGTCTGTCAGCTGTTTCCTCCTGGTCCCGTGGGAGAGTTAGGTTTGCTAAAGGGTGTTGTCCACCTCCAGAGCCCACCAAGTCGCACCCCCGGGGACTGGCTCAATACCAGCAATTCCTTTTCCCCCGGGGCCAGGGGAATCAAAGCACCCTCAGCCGTGCCCAGTGGAGAGACCACTTCCACAAGCCTTCCTGGGAGCCTGCGACCCAGCCTGCTCAGGACCTCTGTCCCGTCCCCACGGGACAACACATTCTCCACAGCTGCTCTCCTCTTGGGCTGACAGGCCACCCCAGAGACCGTTTTCTCCGCTTAAACCTCTTCTGCTTTGCTCAGCTTGGATCTGCCATAACTGTTCAATTTTCACTGTTTGGTGATTGATGTCATTTATGTACCTTCCCCACAGAATTTTCTATAGTGTGAGCCTCTAATAGGTGAGAGAAAGAATAAGGCTATGGGGTATTCTTCTCCTCGGGACCAAAACAGTCTCCACGACGTCACCTGTATGTGTTCTTTATTTCTTTTTTAGGATCCTGAGTATTATTTTCCAGTATTTTTGCTTTGGGGGAGGCAAAAAGCTATGTTGAATCTTCTATGTTGAATCTTCTTTGCTCTTATGATACACGGTGAATATTTATATATTTTTTTTAGCAACTGATATAGGTTCTCAGAGAGAGCACCCATCTTTGTTGGGAAATGCCCTGATGAGCTCCTGGGTTGGACAAAGAAGAGTCCCATGGATGCCGGGAAGCAGGTGTGAATTGGGGGAGGTACTCAACAAACATTGAATGAAGGTAGAGAGGGCGTTGAGGTGGTGGGGAGGGGGACCCTGAACCCAACGGTGTGAGGGCCTGAGGTCTGGCTGTGGCCTGTGCATAAAGCCTTCCTCCTATGTCCCCTGCATCTTTTAGGACCAAGCTAACACCGGCACGAGTGCTCTTATGCAGGTGATGTTTTCACGGGACAAATTGGACTTCAAGACCATAGTGGGTATTTTGGCTACATTTTTCCCGCCATGATCAGAGCTCACTCTATTACTTTTTCTTACCCTTGCAACCCAAACAACTGCTTAATGTAGTTATTTTATTTCTCTTTGCCCCCATTTAACAGACATCCCCTTTATTCTCACAAACTGCAAGCGCCTTCCTCCCCTCCTCCCTCCCTCCCTCCCTCCTCCCTCCTTCCCTTCCTTCTTCCCACAGGAGACACTCTCCCAAACCCGGTAAAACTGCAAAGGCCAGAGGTGGGCTCCGCAGTTGGCTCTGTGCCTTGCCAACCATGTCTTTTCCTGCTTCCTGCCCGAGCTCACGCTGCCCTCCGGTCCTCCTCGGCCCGGCTTCCACCTGGGGGCCGGCTCTGTGAGACTTGCGGTTGCAATGATTTCTTGCGTGGAGCCTTCAGATGTTTCCCCCCCAGCGTGTTCTCCCCTCTCCCCAAGGCCCCACGAAAGGCTCTGCACGCTCACCTTTTCTGCGTTCTCCCCGTGCGCTAGGCCTGTCCCTTCTTCCTTCACGTGGACCTGGAATTCCCATCGCTTTCTGTGGGAGCTCAGTGAGCTGAACTGCTCCTCATCTCCTTCCCTGGGGCTCCCCTCTGTCATTTACAGTCCCGGCTCCCCATGTCCTTCCCCTCTCCTGCAGTGACCTCTCGCCTGTTCTAGAAAGGCCACTTCTTCTCCCTGGTGACTCTCTTCCTCTTTCCTCCCTTCTCAAGGACCTTATCAAGGTCAATCTGGAGTGTCCTCAATGGCTTCTCTTTCTCTCCAGAGAGAATTGTCTGGCTAATTGAGGACAATACACACCTCATTTTGCCAAGAGTTGCATTAAGTATATTTTCCCCCAAAGCCATGCTGTGTTCCAAAGCAAGAGGGGTCTAGTGCTGAAAACCACCTGTGAAGGGGCACCTGGGTGGCTCAGTCCGTTAAGCGTACACCTTCAGCTCAGGTCGATCTTGGTTTGTGAGTTCGAGCCCCGCATCGGGCTCTGTGCTGACAGCTCAGAGCCTGGAGCCTGCTTCAGACGCTGTGTCTTCCTTGCTCTCTGCCCCTTCCCTGCTCGTTCCCACACACTCTCTCTCTCTCTCTCTCTCAAAAATAAATAATAAACATAAAAAAACACACACGTGGACTTCACACCCATTAGGGATGGCTATTATATTTCTTAAAAAAAGAAAAAGAAGTATTGGCGAGGACGGGGAGAAAATGGCGCCCTTGCGCGTTGCTGGGTATGTGTAGAATGGTGTGGCCACTATGGCCGCCAGCGTGGTGGTTCCTCAAACAGTTGAACATAGAATTGTTATGTGATCGAGCAGTCCCACTTCTGGATATATACCCAGAAGAACTGAAATCAGGGACTCCAAACACCTACTTGCACACCCAGGTTCAGAGCAGAACCACTCCCAAAAGCCAAAAGGTGGAAACACCCCAAGGTGATGAGCACCACCAACAGGTGAATGGATAATTAAGATGTGGTCCCTGCAATGGAATATTCTTCAGCCATAAAAAGGAGTGAAATTCTGACATAGGCAACAGGGTGGGCAAACCCTGAAGACGTATGCAAGGGAAACAAGACACACGCAAAAGGACAAACATCGTGCGGGTCCTCTTATATGAATGAGGTTCCTAGGATAGTCAAAATCACAGGGACAGAAAGTAGAACAGAGGTTGCTGGGGCCTGGGGAGGGAGGGACGGGGTGGGGGTGGGGGTAGAGCAGATGTCCGTTGGAGATTGTGAAAAGTTCTGGAGGAGGATGGTGGGGATGAACGTGATACTGTGACTGAGCTTCATGCACACTTGAAAATGGTTACAATGGGGGGCACCCGGGTGGCTCAGCCGGTTATGTGTCCGACTTCGGCTCAGGTCATGATCTCACGGTTTGTGGGTTGGAGCCCTGCGTTGGGCTCTGTGCTGACCGCTCGGAGCCCACTTCAGATCCTCTGTCCCCCTCTCCCTCTGCTCCTCCCCAGCTCATTCTCTCTCAAAAAATAAACTTAAAGAAATGGTGAAAATGGTACCTGCTATGTGTACCTTACTACATTTAAATAAATAAATGTTGAAAGTTCTAGAAGCGAGAAGACACACGTGATTGTGCACAGCAGGGATGAGGTTCCTCGGGGCCACCTCTCTCCTCAGGAAGACCTGCATCGTCTCTTCGATGACACAACTCGGGAGCAAGTCCGACGTGGCTGTTCGTGGCCTCCTGCCTGGAATTACCACAGAGTCCGAAGGTGCCTCCAGGAAGCCCCCTCCCGGGCCTGGAAACCATTATTTCCATAGCGTGGTCACCCAAGAACCAGACGACCTGGCCCTCTGAACACCATCTAACAAATGCGACTTTGAGTTGGCTCATGGTTTCTCCTCATTCTTTCAGGGACTACGCATGGGCCTTCGGTGACTCTCGAAGAGCCCTTCACTGCAGAGACTGTCCCAGTGAGGGGTGGTGATGACCGTCACCAATGAAGACGTTATTATAAAACTAGCCTTCCTTGCCAGAGTTGGACTCCCCAGCATGGCAACCATCCCGTGGCCCAAACCGGCGCCCGGTGTCTTTCCGGTCTCCGGCCATGGAGCCCGACAGTTGGGTTATAACTTCTTGCTCCCTAGCGCCTCCTGCTGTGACTACTTGAGTTCTGCACCCGTCTCTTGGTGCGTCTGCTTCTCCGACTCCGCCCTGGCTCTTGGCTCCACGCCACGCCCGCCTCTGCAGCTCCGCCTGCCTCCTGGCCTCTGACGACCTCATCTGTTCACAGTTCATCTCCCGGCCCAGGCTTCATACTTCCTTGTCTGCGGGGCCCGCACCTGTGTACCCAGCGCCCCCGAGCTGCCCAGAACGGCCTTCCCTGGCATGCCCCCCTGCAGTTTTCCGTCAAGTGCAGCTGCTTGACGTGAGCCCTGGTTAGCTGGCGCGAGCCTTCCCTTCTCCGGTCTCCCATCAGGACCAGCTCCCAGCTCCCAGTTCCCAGCTCTGCAAAGCCCTCTCTGAGCCGTATGATGGGGGAATCATCCCGTGTGTGTCTGCATCCTTGCACCCCTGCCTCGTGTGGAGCAGGTACTCAGGCCTGTTGATCAGAAGAGCAAGTCTTACCAACACCCCCCTCCTCTCGGCAAACGTCTGTCCCTGTGGGGCACTCACTGTCTGCGGCACTTGGTCCCATGCCCATCTCTACACTAGTGGGGCTCTCTCCACCTTTCCAGTGGTTTGCTTTCTCGCTCCCTCCTCTAGCCGAGACTTCAAGGGTCGAGGCCTCATCTGTAGCTCATACAAGAACGTGCAAGGTGGCATAAGGTCCTCTTATGTCAATTTGCATCGCACTGGACTCCCTCCTTGTGTCTTCATTCGTTATGTCACTTTCTGTGCATGCTACTGCCTCCTTGGATAGCTGGAACCCCAAAGCCCCAGGAGAGGGAGTAACTGTCCCAATGGTGCTATCTGGCCATGACCGCGGCATGAGTGGTGGAGAGGGGCGGGCAGGGGGTAGGCAGGAGGGTCTTGGCGATGGGAACCTTGGGTAGGGAGCGTCTGCTCTGCCAGCAGAAGGCTTTAGGGGTCACCCGTTGCCCCCATGCAATCTGTCCTCTTTGGATCCTAGACGCCTGGGCGGGACCGCTGATGCCGCGTGCCCAAAGACCACTAGACTCGAGCGTCCTGGTGTCAGACTCCTGGCGACTCCAACTCTACCACAGTCAGTGACCCTGAATGGTATTTCAGAGCGACATGCTCTGCCTGGCCTCCTGCGAATCTAAGTGACATCTGGAGAAGAGGCGGCTTCATCCTGCCCTGGCTCCCCCAGCACTAACGGATCAGCAGCGAAATGAACGCGGTAGGAGGTGGCCGGCACCTTCTGCACTTTCCCCCCAGGAACCTTTGACAAACACGGTGCACGGTTCCATGCTCCCCTCTCCACAGCGCCCCTGTCAAAACGCCTGACGTCCTCTAACCTCGAAGTCACTGGATCGGGCGGGAGAACTCTGATCGAGCTCACCGTTAAACCCTCCCGCGTATTGGCATGACAACGGAGCTAAATAGAACCGAGAGGAATACGAGTCTATTTTTGGCACCCCCTGATGGAATTCATGCACGCTGTGTATTCTGCATCATCTGGATCCCTGAGCACACGCGGAACTCGGAGGCAAACACTCATGTGTAAATGTTACGGCTGCCAAGGCTGGCCGCCGCTCTGCTGGGTGACGTGTTACCTCTCACGAGGAAGGGGGAGGGCCGCGCGGAGCCGGGCGTGGGGCGGAGGGCAAGGCTGGCTCGAGCGCGCTCACCTTCACCCTGTCCATACAGGCTTCCATCTTCAGCTGCTCCACAGCCTTCCGGGCTTGAGAGATGCTCGTGGTGCTGTTATTCGACATGGCTTCTTTCATCCTCTGCCCCTGAGACAAAGTCGAAGGGTTGCCAGTGCTGCTTGGCCCAGAGGCAAGGTGGGGCCCTCGCGCCTCCGCCTGCTCCCACCACCCGCCAGAGCCTCTGTGAGTAAACCCTCCCCGGACGAGAGACAGAAGTCCCTCGCGAGGGTGATGGGACAAGACCTTATGCCTTTGGCTGGCGAGACTTTCTCAGCCGTGGGTAGAGGCAGCAGAAGCTACCAGATGGTCCCAGCGCCAGTCCCCTGACTTCTGTGGGGTACTTTGTTAGTAATAAACCATTTTCCTACACATTTGTTCATTCATTCCTCCGGCAGCCCCAAAGCCTGGCAAAACATGCTAAGTTTGTTTGTTTTTTTTTAAGGGAAGGAAAGTGAGAAACTCAGAGAAATGAAGCCAATGGCTAAAGGTCTCGCGGCCAAACTTTGTGGATCCAGAACCCAGACCCAAAGCTCGGAAGCCAGCTAAGGGTTCTTTCTGCGGCTTCGCACGGCCCTCCTGGCAGCCTGCAGCTCTGAGTACGAGTTTCCCCTGAATACAACTGCTTTACTACTAATGTTAATTTGCCCTCCTTCCAAAATTTTTACAGACTTTACTCTGGGAGTTTTTATTTATTTAAAAACCTTTTTTAGGGGCGCCTGGGTGGCTTAGTCGGTTAAGCGTCCGACTTCGGCTCAGGTCATGATCTCACTGTTCCCGAGTTTGAGCCCCATGTCGGGCTCTGTGCTGACAACTCAGAGCCTGGAGCCTGTTTCAGATTCTGAGTCTCCTTCTCTCTCTGCCCTTCCCCTGCTCATGCTCTGTCTGTCTCTCTCTCTTTCTCTCAAAAATAAACATGAAAAAAAATTTAAAAAATTTTTTGAATGTTTATTTATTTTTGAGAGAGAGCACACACATGCAAAAGAGAGGGGGGTGGGGAAGGGCAGCGAGAGAGGGGGCTGGAGGATCCGAAGCAGGCTCCACCCTGAGAGCAGAGAGCCCGATGCAGGCTCAAACTCATGAACCATGAGAACACGATCTGAGCCAAAGTTGGACACTTAACTGACTGAGCCACTCAGGAGCCCCTGAGAGTTTGTTCTGAAACAATGACACACACACACACACACACACACACACACACACACACACCCTATCCCAAGCATAGATCTGTATTTCTCTAGAAGAAGAAAGAAATTCTCCCTGATCCGACATGTAATGATGCCACGTGGCTAAGAAATAAATGTGAACTGTTCCACAAGAGAGCCAGACTTCTACACAGACGCCGTGGGTTTCACCGCCCCGTCTAGTGAGAGCTGACTTGGCCGGGGCCTAACCATTCGGCCTCAGAGCTGCAGGCGGGTCACACAGGTGACAGTGGCTTCCCAAGGTGCATCGTGAGGCTTGAGGGGACTCGGCCGGTATCTTGGGGTACGGACCACGCTCTGTGGGTTTTCCACATACGTGCTAATTCTGTGGTGCACATGAGGCATGGTGGCAGTGTCACTTGTCCACGGGCAATTTTTTGAAAAATAAAAGTTTGGTTTTTTTTTATGTTTATTTATTTAGTTTCAGAGAGAGAGAGAAAGAGAGAGAGAGAGAGAGAGAGAGAGAGAGAGAGAATGAGTGGGGGAGGGGCAGAGAGAGAGGGAGTCGGAGAATCCCAAGCAGGCTCCATGATGTCAGAGCAGAGCCCAGCTTGGGGCTCGATTTCAGGAACCGCGAGATCATGACCTGAGCTGAAATCCAGGGTCAGACGCTTCGCCGACTGAGCCACCCAGGTGCCCCCAAAGTTTCTTATTATAAGATATAGAGCAGCCCCCTAAATTAGAGTTCAGGTTCCTGTCTTGGTTGGGAGCTTCTACTCAACAAGAAGAGAAGGAGAATAATGAAGAGTTGGGGCTTGGACACCCAGGGAAGAGCCACCTATTCTCTAGGGAGAGATATGCTTGCATTTCTGCATGTGGTTCAGGTCTGCGTGTGTCCCTGTGTGCGCCCACGTGCCCGGGTTTTTATGTGGATCTGTGTTCCTGTGTGGCCGCACAAAAGGAAGAGGAGCCACAGTCTGGTTCCCAACCCTCTGCGGCCTGATGCAAGTAATAAAGGACCCTATTTTCAGATCCTGATCCTCCCCTCCCATTCCAGAATTTATCCTTCTCTTTCCTCATATTTGACCTTGGGATTTTAGAAGCTGGGGAAGTCACTGAAGCATAGGGAGGGCTGAGTAGAAGGAAGCCGAGGCCAGGGTCAGCAGGAGCGAAGATGGAAGACACAGAGGAAGGGTCAACCAAGGAGGAGGAGAGGGGCTCTGCGCTGAGTGTGTGCGGGTGGGTGCGAGTGTGTTTAATTGAGAGCAGGTGTACCCGTACAGGAACTGTTACTAGCAGGACCAGAGACTCGTAAGACCCTGGACTGGCCATCTCCCTCCCTCTGGCCCCTGACTGGCTGCATTTAGAACATCCTGATCCCAAGCCACTATTTTCTCATCCTTCCTCTGTTTACAAAGAGGGGCACATTCTCAACTACTCCACTCTGCAACACAGAGGAGATCTCTGGCTGATGGCTTCATATTGGGAAAGGTCCCAATGAACCGTGCTTGGTTTCTCATGTCCTAGAGATAAAACAGGCCGGTGTGGGGGCTCCAGAACCTGAGATGCATGGACTCTTAACCCTGCCTCATCCTGTCAGTCCCTCCGCCTCCTTCTTGGCCCCTCCTGTGTCCCCTCCAGGCTGTGTCTGTCCACGGCTCCAGTGTCACCTTCTCACCACACCCTCTGAGCCTTCCTTTCTCGCCCTTTTCCTCCCTCTCAGCCTCAAAGTGCCATGGCCCTCCGTGGCTGTCTCCTAGAGGACAGCCTTCCCTAGTGTCACCCAGGGCCGGTTAGCCTAGTGGACACCCCAACTCATGGCCACTGTCTCCCAAGACTTGTTGTCTTTCCTTTGTCATACGAATCCAACACCCTCCCCACTCCACTCACACTAAAGGGCTGAACGATGCTGTGTGGAAGGCCCCCGTGCGCTGGGACTTGTGCCATCACACACGGTCAGGCTTCGCGGGTCCTCAAAGCTGTCCGCCATCTCACCCCCATTCCCAGTTACCCCTTGTTTACCTCCCTTGTTGAGGCACAAGAGGAGAAACCACATCTCTGGCTGCCTAGAGATACTGGCCCCTGGGGACTCACCCAGGGCAAAGTCAAGAGACTTGCAGGGACACCAGCCAGAGCCCTGGGCCGGATGTACCCTGGACAGTCTATTTTTTTTAATTAATTTATTTTTGGGAGAGCACAAGCAGGGAAGGGGCAGAGAGAGGGAGACAGAGGATCTGAAGCGGGCTCTGTACTGACAGGCTGACAGCAGCGAGCCCGATGTGGGACTCAAACCCACAAAGTGTGAGATCATGACCTGAGCCAAAGTTGGGCACTCAACCGACTGAGCCACCCAGGCCCCGCCTGGACAGTCAACTTCTACTCCGCAATACTGGGAGAACATATCTGCACAGTTTAGGCCACGTCTACTGGGTCATCTGACACTTGCAGCCGCAAGCATGGCCTCATCCGAGGCTGATACTACACGTGTGGTGGCCCGTCCCTCCTCAAACTCTGCCCTGTCACTCACCCCTCTTTCTCCTGTAACGTTGGCGTCTCTGGGTGCCCTCTCTCAGCATATACAAATGTATTTATGTCTTTTTTGACACATGAAAATAGACAACAAAACAGAAAACCCTTGCTCTCCCCGATTTCTACTCTCACTCAAGAAAGAAGAGAAGGGATAACTCCAGATGCCCATAACTGCTCCACAACTAATGGAGGTGCAGAAAATAAGGGCAGAAGGCACTCTTCCTGGGACACAGGATGACAAGCCTGCTCTGCCCCACCTCCTCTGCCTTCTGCCCCTTGGCCCCGTCGGACCCCCTTATAGGATGTCACTCTCATTGCCGTCAGTGACCCGTACTGTTCATGTCTGTATGTTCACACTCTCTCTCCAAGTGGCCAGTAGGCTTTCTCCCAGCACCTAGGACCTAGGGCCCAGGACTGTGACCCACCCCGGATCTAGACACCTGTGCTTCAGAACCTCCTGAGGGGATTCTGGCATGGACCACAGAGGGAGAGCCATGACCGGTTTTAAACCACTCTACTGGTCCTCTGTGTTTGCTGAATTACCTCGTGAGGTGTTCCATGCACCTTCAGGACTCTCTAACGCAGTCCTTTACAAAATCTAAGAGGCATCTGGGTGGCTCAGCCAGTTAAGCATCTGACTCTTGATTTAAGATCAGGGCACGATTTCACAGTTTGTGAGTTTGAGCCCCGCGTTGGGCTCTGTGCTGACGGCGTGGAGTCTGCTTGGGATTCTCTCTCTCTCCCTCTCTCTCTCTGCCCCGCCCCCACTGCGGCACACACATTCTCTCTCTCTCGAAATAAATAAACTTATGAAAAAATTTAATGGGGGCGCCTGGGAGGCTCAGTTGGTTAAGTCCCTGACTTTGACTCAGGTCATGATCTCGTGGTTTGTGGGTTTAAGCCCCGTGTTAGGCTCTCCACTGTCAATGCAGAACCTGCTTCGGATTCTCTGTCTCCCTCATTCTGCTCCTCCTCCAGCCTCTCTCTGTCTCTCAAAAAGAAATAAACTTAAAAAAAATTTAATGGGTGTATGAATCTCTGGGGATCTTGATAAAACAGATTTTGACGGAGTGAGTTGGGGTATGATCCAATAGTCTGCATTTTTTTTTTTTTTGGAGAGAAAGAATGAGAGTGTGAGTGGGGAAGGGCCAGAGGGGGAGAGAGAGAGAGAGAGAGAGAGAGAGAGAGAGAGAATCCCAAGCAGGCCTAGTGGGATCATGACCTGAGCCTAAATCAAGAGTCAGATACTCAACGGACTGAGCCACCCAGGAACCTCCGAGAATCTGCATTTGGAACAAGCTTCCAGTTGCGGCTGATCCGTGGACCACACTTTGAGTAGCGAGTAACATTCGAGTTGCTGAATGTTAATATCGGCACTTAGAGGTCCAGGTCCAATCCCCTCACTTTTCAAATGAGGAAACCTGCTCAGGAGGGTTCGATAACAATTTTGTTGAACTCCTCGTGGCAGTGGGAAGAAGTGTTTCCTCAATGTGGCTCCCAGCTTGTCCCCTCTCCTGGGCCTCGTAAGGCATCTGGGGCAGGAGTAGGGTTTCCCCCTTGTCACCCGGTCTCTCCTACTCTCCCAGGACAGACTCGCCCCTCGAGTGACCCTGAACTTCGCCTAACTCAGGACTGAGATGGCAGGGGGGCCCCCTCTGTGGCAGGCAAGGCGACCCAGGGAGATTAGCTGGTGCTTCTGCCAACTGGAGCTAAAGGCAACCGAGGCTCTTAAAGATGACCCACGGGAAGGTTTGTGAGGCCCTCCCTTCCCAACCTGGCCAGGCAGCTCTTAGGCGCCACCGGAATAACATCTCTGTCCTGTCAAAGTTATCTGGACCCCAGACTTGCACGCGAACTGATGGGTGTCGCTCCACATGCATCAGTGTGTACGGACACCCCACCCTGACCCAAAACGAAAAATGGGAGTAGGGACAAAGTGGAGACAGAACGAAGCTGAATGTCTTTCTGGAAGACAAAGCAGAAGGGACGATGAGCCAACTGCTCGGGGCATGGGCTCTGTCACTGCCTCGGTCAGACAGCCCTTTCTTCTTGGGCACGCAGGAACCCACCGACACAAAGACGGGTTTCACAGGGTGGTGCTTACAGGCTGCGTCCTGTAGTGCTAACTCGGGGTCAGGCGAGAGGGGATGGGTCACGCAAGGTGCCCACGGTCCAGGCCCACAGCCCCCTTCTCCCCCGAGAGGGGGTCCATCCCCTCACACGGGGAATGACATGAGAGGGTGGGCCATTTGTACGGTCAGCTTCATCAAGGCCCTGCGTCTGCTACGGAAGGGGGCAGGGGGACAGGATGGTGGCAGCTGCTAGGAGAAAGTGATGTGTGACTACCTGGCCACACGCGTAGGATCGCGACAGCCCTCACCCCGGGCCCGCACGCGCACTGCAGGCAAACACGCCCGCTCTCAGGGGGAACCCGCTTCTGGACAGGACACATGGCTTCCTTACCTGCTGAGCGGCGGCAGTGACAGGCTCGGGCAGGGGACGGGCTGGTGGCAGCAGCAGCGGCGGCTGACGGTCGTCAGATGAGAGGCTGATTCGGGGCTCCTGCTCTGAGGCTCACCTGGAGGCACAACCAGAGATGGGTCGACATGGGGCAGAAGCCGGATGTCCCCTGGCCGGCCGGCCCCCAGTGCCCTCTGCCCCGGCCTTGCCACTGTCTCTGCAGCCTGCGGAGTCTCCTAATCAGACCACGCGGGAGACGGTGAGCTCCAGGCAGAGAGAGAAGCCCCGATCCCACGCAGCAGAGCGGGGACATCTCGGGGCCACGGGCGGCCCCGGCTCTCCCTTCCCGGCCTGCCGGTCACCCCCAGCCCCCTGCGGCCCCTCCCCCCCACCCCCACTTCTAGCCAACCTCTGCCAAGCGGAAACAGTTTCGATGTCTTTTCCTATTATAAAAAGCTAGGCCAATTGTCGAAAAATGTGACGAGAGAGAAGATTACAGCAAAGAAAATAAAAACCCATTTTAGCGTCTCTTCCCATTAACATGATCCTTACGTGTATCAGAAATAACCTGATTCCAACCAAGACATTCAGCACAGAAGAGAGGGCTCGATCGGGTGGCTTTAAAGGTTTCGTTAGTGCCAGGGACTCTCTGTGGAGAGACACCGAGCTCGTTGCCTCCCTCCTCTGGGACAATGGGCTCGTCCCCCAGGGGTCTTGTGACCATCCCACCCTACGGTATCCGTGTCCCTGGGACCCCAGTGAACCTGCAGCTCAAGTAAAGGCTGGCCAGGAACGGGCTGGACTTGGGGGAAGGACGTGTGAAGTCGGGCCTGGCGCATCGTCCCCAGCCCAGGGCCGAGGGTGGAGTAGTTCCCACAGTGAGTCTCCCTCACCCGGGCCGGCTTCCAAACGGAGACAGACAGACAGCCAGACAAAGTCCGAGAGAGGAGGCCTGCTGTCCGGCAGGGCCAGAGCGTAAAGCCTGCCCCCTAGGCAAACGACTTCATAATTTTTTTTTTAAGTTTATTTATTTTGAAAGAGAGAGCGAGCAGGGGAGGGGCAGAGAGAGAGAGAGAATCCCAAGCAGGCTCTGCACCACCAGCACAGAGCCCCACATGGGGCTTCAGCTCACGAACCGGGAGATCCTGACTGAGCTGAAATCCAGAGTTGGGCGCTTAACTGACTGAGCCACCCAGGTGACCCTGGGCAAGGGACTTTAAAGCTGGGTTCCAGGGGTCTTCCCTGCCCCCCCTCTGGACAGGCGGGAAACCCCGGGGCTGGGGGTGGGGGCTGGGGAACAAGCCACCAGCCCAGCCCAAGTCCCCCTCCAGGCCCTGACCTCTGCTCCAGTTACGTGATCTTTGTTCTAAAATCAGACGTGCCCAGGGCAACGCGTTCTGGTCCCAGTGTCTTCATCCTTAAAAGCAAAGGCAGACCCCTCTGAGTGGGTCCGTGTCGCAGGCCCCCGCAAACGTCCTGCGATAAATGCTACCAATGCAATGAGGAAAGCTAGCGCAGAACCAGAGAAGTACGGGGACCGTGTTGGTATTTGCTGTATCAAGTAGATTAGATATTTTGTGCCTGGACACACCCTGTCGCAGGGGTCTAAAGGTTTTGTGCAGCAAATTCTCTTTTCAAATTTTTTTTTAAGTTTATTTGAGAGAGAGAGACACACACACACACAGTGCAAGTGGAGGAGGGGCAGAGAGAGAGAGGGAGAGAGAGAATTCATGCTGCTAGCACAGAGCCTGATGCGGGGCTCAGACCCACTAGGCCGTGAGATCATGACGTGAGCTGAAACCAAGAGTTGGACACTTAACTGACTGAGACACCCAGGTGCCCTCGATTTTTTTTAATGTTTATTTTTGAGAAAGAGAGAGCGAGAGAGAGTGGGGGAGGGGCAGAGAGAGAGGGGGACAGAGGATCCAAAGTGGGTTCTCGGCCGACAGTAGACAGCCTGACATGGGGCTTGGACTCACAAATGGCAAGATCACAACCAGAGCCAAAGTCGGACGCGTAACCGACTGAGCCACCCAGGCGGGCCCCTGTGCAGCCAATTCTCTTGACTGGCTCCATGAAAAAGGGTCTCCTGGTCATTGACTCCTGCCTTTGGAGGGCCGCACGGCACACGAGCACGGTGAGGACTCTGAGGAGACCTAACGGGAAGAAGCCTGACGACTGAAATCTGTCATTCCCCGATGACTGATGGGGGAACGCCCAGGTTTTGGTTTTGCTTTGAATGGAACAAAGCAGCTCTCACTTTTGTCATCACACACTGGGGTGAAGAGCCCCAGGGAGGCAGCTGGCTGCACCAAGTCTGGCTGCCCAGAGGGCCGAGGGGACGGAGAGAGGCGGCACGCCGGGCGCCATTCCCCACGCACCTGCTGTTGGCCAGCCCGCCGTGGGCGGGTCCACCTCTGCCAGCGGTCCCTAAACCGGCAGAATCGGAATCACCCGGGAACTCACTACCACCCAGGCCCGGCTCTATTCCTCTCCCGTGACCCTGGGCCCCCGTGTTCCTCCTGGGCGCTTCAGGGGACTCTGCCACCTCGAGTCCCCAAACCACTGCCCAGGCCCACTGGTTCTGAGACCTGGCTGTGCATCCGCATCGCTCAGGGCCGTTAAAGATGAGGTGCCGAGGCCAAACCCACACCACGAAGCCACACGGACTCTCAAGGTAATCCCAGGGTGCAAGCCACCTCTGGAAAGACACGGCTCGCGGATCTCGGACTCTGACAGATCCAGGCGGGCCGGGGGAGGGGACAGATGCAGAATCTCAGGTCCCACTGAGACTTCTGGAATTAAATCCGCGTTTTCGCCTGAGTGGTTCATGTGCAAATTAGAGTTGGGGACGTTCTGGACGTTCTGTGCTAGGGCTGGGTGTGGGGGGCAGGGGGAAGTGCCGCTTTTCGCAGGGAGTCTGAGCCTACGGTGAGGAGACTTTACTGGAGACCCAGGAGTCAGTAGGTGGGGGACGGCGGGGCCGCGGTTCTCCCAGCCCTCCTGCTATTCATAGTCCCAGCCAGCTTTTCGGGCTGCCCTTTTAGATGATTTAGTTGCTTCTGGCAGTCCTTTGAGAGACTGTGTATCAGGAAAAGATGACCAATTTCTCTTTGTCCGCTTGGCATTGGCATAGCGCTTTGCATCCAATGCTTGGGGATTCTTCAGACGTCAACCGCCCAAGCTGCCCTGGGCCCCAGGAAGGAGCTCGAGACACTTCCCGGTATCCCTCCTGCTTCTCGAAGGGAGACAAATCATCAGTGGTGACAGGAACTAGCTCCTGACTGGTCTGCTTGATCCGTAACTGAAAAACACTTTCGATGGCACTAAATATGCAGCCATCGTGTTCTCCTGGCTTCCCCGCCCCTTAATCCGGAAAAACATACTCATCTGTGGACAAAATGCTGTGGTCTCATGGTGGAGGCTTCGAAAGTTCTACCACGCGGCCACCAGCTGGCTGGGAGGCCCTCCAGGGCAGAGGGGGGTTTTACTAACGTTTGTGTGCCCGAGACCATCCCAGGAGAGGCCCACTGTATGGACGCGATTCGCGTATCCACGGAAGAACTCACTCAGGCTTCAGAGCAGTGACGCCGATCCAGCGTGCCCACCGTGGTTTCAGTGCTTAGACGCAGCTGATTCAGCTCCCAGTTGTGAGCGTAACGACCTAATGTCATGCATCTTTGCTGATGGGGCGGTGCTGGGTCCTGAGGAGCAAAACGTCCCGGTCCCTATTCTCACAGGGTTTACGGTCCGGTGGGGCGTGTCAGGCACTGCTCAAACAATCGTACTGATGAATCCATTCGCACACGCGGAGGCACGCGATCCTCAGGGGGTGTATAGCCGAAGAACTTGACCTGGCCTGAAGCTCTCCGTTGGTTTCTCTGAGAGATTCTGAAGCCGTAAGGAGGGACGAGACTTGCCTGGCCTCGCAGAGCTCAGTGTCTGGGGGTGTGTGGGGGGAGGTGAGTAAGTGACTGTCACGGTGTGACAGGTGTACGTGGGGCTGAATCCATGCTCTCCTTTTCTCCTGAATCCATTCCGAGGGGAGCAGGGAGATTCTGAGCTTGCCTCCTCCCGTGCACACACCAAGGCTGTGACTGCACATAGAGCAACTCTCTTTGGGGATGACCTGGAGACCGAAAGGACCGATCTTCCACTGCCAAAGACAGCAGGAGGGATACGGAAGGCAGGAAGCCCTCCCTGAGGACTGAGGAGCTCAAGCCCCACGCCGGGCACCCCCTGCCCCGGGGAGCTGCACCTCCGAGAAGACAAGCCCCCAAGACACCCGGCCTTGGAAATCAGCAGGGCTTAACTCTGGGAGTTGAAGTGCTACAGGAAACCAATCTCTACTGTTAAGTCTCTCACATTCTGAGAACCAGAACTTTGAAAAGGGCCTGGGTTGGGTGGAAGAGACTTATTATTATTTTTTTTTCTTTGAGAGAAAGAGAGAGAGCGTGCACACACAGGGAAAAGGGGCAGAAGGAGAGAGAGAATCCCAAGCAGGCTCCACGCTCAGCATGGAGTCTAATGTGGGGCTCGATCCTGCGACCCTTGAATCGTGACCTGAGCCACAATCAAGAGTCAGACGCTTAACCGACTGAGCCGCTCAGGCGCCCTGTGAAGGTTTATGAATTAATTTTAGGGCGTGTGCCATAGGGACAGGGTTTCATAGGAACTTTCTCCGGGAACAGAAGTGCCAGCACGGTGGCATTTTTCCCTCTCCTTCGGCCTAAATGACAGTAAGAGGAAAGACAACGGTTATATACAAGGGAAATCCCATAAGGCTATCAGCTCGTTTTCCAGCAAAAACTCTGCAGGCCAGAGAGAGTGGCATGATATCTTCAAAGTACAAAAGGGAAAAAAACCTGCAATCAAAAATATTCTACCTGGCACAGTTACCATTCAGAGCTGAAGGAGAGATAGAGTTTCCCATATAAACAAAAACTAAAAGATGGGGCACCTGGGTGGCTCAGTCGTTTGAGCGTCCGACTCTGGCTCAGGTCATGGTATCGTGGTTCATGGGTTTGAGCCTTGCGTCGGGCTCTGTGCTGACAGCTCAGATCCTGGAGCCTGCTTCAGATTCTGTGTCTCCCTCTCTCTCTGTTCCCCCCTCTCTCACATTCTGTCTCTCTCTCAAAAATAAACAAACATTAAAAAAAAAGTTAAAAGAGTTTATCACCATTAAATTGGTCTTATTAGAAGTGTTAAAAGGACTTGTTTAAGCAGAAAAGAAAAGGCCATAACTAGAAGTAAAAATATTACCTAAGGAAAAATGAAAAATAAAAAAGATGTAAAATATGACATCGAATATATGAAACATGGAGAGGGGAGTAAAAATGTAGTGCCTTTAGAATGTGGACAAACTTAAGCAGCCGTCAACTTAAAACAGACTGCTGTGTCTCCATATGGTGTCATATATGAACCTCACGGGAACCAGAAATCACAAACCTATAATAGATCTACAAAAAATAAAGAGACAGGAATCTGAGCTGAAGATAAAGAAAGCCATCAAAGCATAAGGGAAGAGAGCAAGAGAAGAAGAAAGGAACAGGGAAGAATTACAAGAACAACCAGAAATAATGAACAAAATGGCAGTAAAAACATAGCAATCCACAATTACTTTAAATATAAATGGAACAAATGCTCCTGTCAAAAGACGGAGAGTGACTAAATGATAAAAAACCCAAGTCTCACCTACATGCTGCCTACAGAGACTCGCTTCATATCTAAAGACACATGCTGACTGAAAGTGAATGGATATAAAAAGATATTTCATGCATTAGAAATGAAAGAAAGCTGGAGTAGCAATACTTATAGCAAACAAAATAGACTTCAAAACAAAGACTCTAAGGGGCACATATGTGGCTCAGTTGGTTAAGTGTCCGACTCTTGATCTCGGCTCAGGTCATGATCTCACAGTTTATGGGTTCGAGCCCCACGTTGGGCTCCATGTACAAGGCCTTCTTGGGATTCTCTCACCCTCTCTTTTTGCCCTCCTTGTCTCCTTCTCTCTCAAAATTAATAAATAAACTTAAAATTAAAAAAAAAAAGGCTGTAACAAGAGACATAGAAGGACATTAGGTAACAATAAAGGGATCAATCCAACAAAAGGATATAATAATTGTAAATATCTATGCACCCAACATGGAAGCACCTAAATACAGAAAGCAAATATTAACAGACATAAAGGGAAAAATCGACAGTAATACGATAACAGTAGAGGACTTTAACATCCACTTAAATCAATAGCTAGATCATCCAGACAGCAAATAAATATAGAAACCAGTGGCTTTGAATGACACATTAGAGCAAATGAACTTAACAGATACATGTGGAATGTTCCATGCCCCAAAAGCAGAATACACATTCTTTTTCAGTGCACACAGAACATTCTCCAGGATAGATTACGTTAGGCCACAAAACAAGTCTCAAAGAAAAGTTTAAGAAGATTGAAATCATCTCAAGCACCTTTTCTGCCCACGATGCTGTGAAACTGAAATGACCAGTTTCCTTATGAGAACATAAACCTGGGAAAACACAAACACGTGGAGGCTGAACAATGCACTAGTAAACAACCAATGGGTCAATGGAGCAATCAAAGAGGAAATTAAAAAGATACCTGGAGACAAATGAAAATGAAAACACAACAATCCCCAACCTTTGGGATGCAGAAAAGCTGTCTGAAGAGGAGGTTATATTGGGGCGCCTGGTGGCTCAGTCGGTTGAGTGTCTGACTTCAGCTCCGGTCATGATCTCGCAGTCTGTGAGTTTGAGCCCCGTGTCGGGCTCTGTGCTGACAGCTCAGAGCCTGGAGCCTGCTTCACATTCTGAATCTCCCTCTCTCTCTGCCCCTCCCCGACTCATGCTCTGTCTCTCTCTATCTCAAAAATAAATAAACATTAAAAAAAAAAAGAGGAGGTTATAGAGGTACAGGCCCACCTCAAGAAACGAGAAAAATCTGAAATAAACAATCTAACTTCTACCTCAAGGAACGAGGGGAAAAACAAAGCTCAAGGTAGTAGATGGAAAGGAAATAAAGATCAGAGCAGAAATAAATAGAGACTAAAACAAACAAACAAATGGGGTGGCAGAGTAGCTCAGTCAGTTGAGCATCCAACTCTTGATTTCGGCTCAGGTTGTGATTCCAGGGTCATGAGACTGAGCCCAACATTGGGCTTCTCGATGAGCATGGAGTCTGCTTGAGACTCTCTCTCTCTCTCTCTCTCTCTCTCTCCTTCTCTCTCTCTCTCTCTCTCTGCCCCTCTTCCCCACTTGCACTCTCTCTCTAAAAAAAGTTTAAAACAAACAAAAACCAATTAAAAAAAGGTCAATGAAACTAAGAGCTGATATTTGAAAAGATAAACACAATAAAACTTTAGCCAGATTCATCAAGAAAAAAAAGAGGACTTCAATTTCATTACTAGTAATTGGTCTGTTCAAATTTTCTATTTCTTCTTGATTCAGTCCTGGAAGATTATATGTTTTAAAGAACTTATCCATTTCTTCTAGATTGTCCAATTTGTTGCCATATAATTTTTTGTAATAGTCTCTTAAAATCTTCTATTTCTGAGATGCTAGTTGTAACTTTTCTTTCTGATTTTATTTATTAGATTGGCAATCAAAAAACTCTTAACAAAAGTGTAGGATTCAATGGCTTCACAGGCAAATTCTACTGAACATTCAAAGAAGAGTTAAGACTTATTCTTCTCAAAGTATTCAGGAAATAGAAAAGGAAGGAAAACTTCTAGATTCATTCTATGAGGCTGGCATTAACCTGATATCAAAACCAGACAAAGACACTACAAAAAAAGAATTACAAGCCAATATCCCTGATGAACAGATGTAATATCCTCAATGAAATATTGGCAAACCGAATTCAACAACAAATTAAAAAGATCATTCACCATGAGCAAGTGTGCTTTATACCAGGGATGCAAGGATGGTTCAATATTTGCAAATCAACGTGATACATCACATTACCAAAATGAAGGATAAAAATCAGAAGATCATCTTAATAAATACAGAAAAAGCATCTGACAAAATTCGATATCCATTCATAATAAAAACTTGAAAATACTTTCAAATCTTGGCGCAAAAGTAGTAACTTAAGAAATTCTATTTGGAAAACCAAATGTGAGGCATAAATTATAGCAAAGATTCCACCTCGTGAAGCCGTGTTCACTTTCCAGGCATAGACTGGTGGGGTGGGCCTGCCAGATCCCACAAGTCCCCAGGGAGTAGCTCACCAGAGAGAGAGCCCAACACACAGCCCTGGATCACTAGCCACACCTTGGCCTTGAGTCACTATTTCCAGTACCGTGCGGTACCTATCATGCAGGTTTGCTCTTTGGTCTGATCCCCACAGGTTAGGAGGGGCAACAAGTAGAAAGGTAAGGATGTTGCTGCTTTCACCCTACAATCTTGTTAGATGCCAGGTGGCACTGCTTTGGGCATGAAAGCGAGGGAGAGGTTCTCCCAGTGTTCACACAATCATTTAGCGAATTAAGATCCCTCTTCCCTAGCTTTAAGATAAATTGGTTTTGAATTGCCACAAAGATTTTCTATATTGAATCAACATGTTGGAGTGTTCCCCCAATAATGGAGGTCACGTTAGCTTCAAAACAAGGATGTAAAAGGGAGAGAGATGTTTCACCTGAAAAGCCATAACCACTGTAGTAGCAAAGGGCACAGACTTTATGTACCACACAGAAGCATGAAGTGGTATTTTAACCTCCCAAGAGAAATTTTGCTTCCTCCCACAGCCATTCCAGGACAGAGCTGAATATCCTGACCCCTGAGAGAGAATCAGGAGCTGTCACACCAGTCTGCAGTGGAAGCATGGTCCCCTTGGTCCCCTCGGTAAGGACAAGGCCACAGCCAGCCCCACCCCTGCTGGAACTTCCACTCTGCAGATTAAATACTGTGATCGTCGAGCTTGGTGCATTTTACAATCTGGGTCTCGATTACTCAGTTTACATCTTGATTGCCTGACAGCACCTGCCGGATCTGATAACATTTCATTGCAGGGATGCTAAACAAACACAGAGTCAAGGAGCCTTTAGCCTGGCACAGATTGTAAGGGACCCGAGGGGCAAGAGATTCTTAGGAGAGCACTCGGAGTCTGAAGGAGGCTGGAGCCTGCGGGTCACCAGTCACCACGTGACTGCCCTCCTTAGCTGGCCCTGATTAAGGTCAAGAAAATTAAAGAAGGTTGGCAGACCAGCTGCTATATTTGAGGGCATTTGACAAGTCAGCGCAGAATAAACAAGAGAAAGAGAAACCAGCTCTATCTTCTGTGTGACCCTTAATACTTCCCAGTCTCTCATCTACGTGGCCACCCCAGGCATCCTCTAATCATTTTTTCTGGCCTGGCAGATAGAGTCCAAAAATCTTATTTGACAGGAACAAGCATTAAAAAGGCCAAGAGTTGTTGTTTTTCTATCAGCCTTCATTAGGGTATGAGGTTAATTCTTTCACTGCCTGCCGGATTATATACTCATTACTTGCACTGGACCATGCCCTTGGCCAGTGTGAACACAACAGCAAAGACCCATGTCCTGTGCATGGTATCTTACGGGATATAACAAGACACTTTTCATTTGTCTCATGGTGACTCTACTGGTGGGGAGATCACTGCGCCAAGGAGGAAGAGGCAGTTGGGAGGCGACGTGGCTGGGCCAGTGTACTGGTTTCCTAGGACCGCCATGACAAATCACCCAAACTTGAGGGCTTGGGACCTGGTGCTATTTATCCTCATAGTTCTGGAGGCGAGAATTTGAAATGAAGACCATGTTGAGACCGTGAAAAGCATGCAGGGCCATGTTCTTTTTGAAGGCTTGAGGGGAGGATCTTTCTTCTCCTCTCCCCGGTCTGGGGCCTCCCAGCAATCCTTGGCATTCCCCGCTTGGAGACACATCACTCCAAACTCTGCTGCCATCTACATGGCCCCCAGTTCTCCATGTCTCTGTGTCCCCTGCTTTTCTTACAAGGGCGCCAACCATCTACTGGATAGAAAGCCTTCCCTAATCCAGCCTACCTCATCTTCACCAATTACATCTGTAAAGACCCTAGTTCCTGACAAAATCACACTGTGAAGTTCTAGGTGGGTAGGAATGGGGGGGGTGGGTTCAACCCAGTATCACCAGTATCACCATGAACCCAAGATTATGGCCACAGGTTATGATCATTTTTACAAAGAATCACATATTTTGTCCTTTGTAAGACCAGTGAAGAGACACATCTCTGAGAACGGCATGGTGTTTCATGGCTGTGTGAAAGAAACTCATCTTGGGGCGATGGGAACACGGACACAAGCAGTCTGTACCACAGAAGTGACAACCTATATCCATCTCAATTCCTTCATTTCACAACTGAGATGACTGAGGTCCAGCCAGTTATTTTCCCAAAGTCATTAAATAGCTAATTAGTGGAGAAAATATGAGAACCCCCAATCGATCACCCGCTATCCATTTATTCTACCTTTACTGTGTCAGGCACAGCACTCAAGAAACGAGAGGGTGATTCGAACACCGTTGTTGCCGTCTAGTTAGCGTGGGGGACAAAACTAACAGCAGCATGTGCCATCATAGAGTCAAGGAGCCACCACAGAATCTGTGAAGGGTAGAGGGTGGTAAGGAGAAGACTGGGAATGCTTCATACTCATTCTGAGCCTGGAAGGTGACTAGGAGGCCACCAGGCAGAGGGGACAGCATGTGAACAGGCAGACAAAATGTAAACAAATCTGGCATGCCCTAAAAGCTGCATACTTCTTTGTCCCTGGAGCCCAGGGTCAAATCACAGAGGGTCTCAAATGCCACTCTAAGGGGGTGAGATTTGAGTCAAGCAGGCAGTTATACTCAATTAAAGAATGTTTAAGCAGAGAGGTAATAAGTTGCTTTTACATTTTAGAAAGATCTCTTCAACCTAGTGTGGAGAATGTACCAGAGGTGAATGAGAGATGGACACAGATGGGTTCGGAAGCTCCACGAGTGTAGACGAGAGACTCATTGTGTGCACTCAAAGCTCTGGCAGGGAGATGGCGGGGGGGTGGGGTGGGGGGTGATGGAAAGCTAGTACTGGGTTGGAAGCAAGGAGAGGATGGCATTAGGATCTGAATGCTGGGGAAGGAAGGCGCCCGGCCAACTCTCAGGGAAACTCACCAGGCTTGAAAAGAGAAAGTGGGGTTTGCAGGGATGTGTGTTGAGATCACGTGGGACACGCTGCACTTACAGTGACTTCAGGACACTGAAGAGACAGGTGGACTGAGAGGGATGCAGCTTAGAAGTGAGTTTGAGCTGAAGATTGATGGAGTTGTAACCCGTGACTGTGACCAGCAGTCCGCTCCTGGGAGGGCTCAGAGGAGGAGGGGGCATGAGTTGGAAGGCAAGGCCAGGTGAGAGCCTTGCCTCAAACCAGCGTGGCAGGGCTGGGCAAGGAAGGAGACCCCATGCTCATCTCTGCTGTGTTTCTTTGCTTTTCAGTCTGTGTTTTCAGAATTGTAGAAGATTTAATACTGAAAAAAAACCCAACAAATTATTAGCTCTTGCTGACCAAGATGGGTGGGAGACGCACCACCTTGCCTGGGCCAAGGAGCTGGTGCTGGTCCTTTGCAATTGGAGGCCTTGCTGTAACTCTACCCCCTCTCAGTCCCTTCACCAAATTCTCCGTCACAATCAACCAGGGCACGCCCAGAACTACCCAGTGCCCGTCTGTGATCATGGGAACACACCCCATGTGCCCAGCGCCCCCCTGGACCTCCAGGGGAGGCTTGCAGTGGCAGAAGAAACTGTGAATACTTCCAGTGACAGGGCGGAGGCCCCCTCTCCTATGGCCAAGAAAATGTGAAAAGCAAAAAATACCAAAACAAAAACAAAAACAAAAAAACAAACAAAAAATAACTCACACAAAAAAACCAAAAAACCAATAGGCTATTCATTATGGACCAAAGGGGACAACATTGCTAGGATTGTGTCTGAGGCTCATAAAGTGAAATTTTGCAGAATGGAAAAGTGACAGAAGAGCTGTTGTGTCACAAGGACACCAAACTATTATGTACTTCATACAGAGAGCACAGTCTTAAATGAGGCTGTTGGCCACTGCCATCGGGTAGACGTGGAACTTGCTCTTGGAGAAACATCTGCCGACAGAGGTAGCCATCCGAGAGCTCATTCTGTGAACGATCTGAACTATATGCACTTGACCCTTGGACAACGTGGGAGGTAGGGGCGCCAACCCTCCATGTGACCGAAAATCTGCATACAACTTCTGACTCCCCCAAACCTTAGCTACGAAGAGCCTACTGTTGACCAGAAGCCTCATCAGTGACATAAACAGTCGATTAGCTCTTATTTTGTATCTTCTATGCATTATATCCTGTATCCGTACAATAAAATAAGCTGGAGAAAAGGAAACATTATGGAGGAAATCCTAAGGAAAATACATTTACAGTTCTGTACTGTACTTATCAAAAAAGAATCCACATAAGTGGACCCTCACAGTTCAAATTGTGTAGTTCAAGGGTCTACTGTATGTTGTACACCGCAAACTATGCAGTCAAAAACGCCAGCATACATTCCGTGGGTCCTGCTCTTTGATGGGGAGAAGCAGCTCATGCCAATTCATCTGTTGGCCTCTCCCAGCCAGCCCCTTTCCACCCCTTGGTATTTTAGCCATCCTTCCAGGGTTCAGGGGAAGCTTCCAGAGTGAGCCCAGTGGGTACCAGGAGTCTGGACGCACTGCCTTTCTCTCTTCTTTCTAGGACAGCCCTCTCCCCTCACTAGGGTGGTTCACTCCAACATGGGCTTCAAACGCCACAGCCTGTGTCCTGTTGGGAACAGTAGCCTTGGCTGATGGGCCAAGCGACCCGTGAAGATGAGGCGGTTCCATCCTCTGGGAGCAGTTCCAGGAAATGCTATTTCTAAAGACTCCAGCTGCTGGCCACCGCATCTTTTCTCTTACTGCTTTTTAAGACAACATTTACAGCGCAATGCTTGAATTTCTAATAAATGTGTCGAGGTGAAATTCACCTGGCACGAGTAACTATTTTAAAGTGAACATTCGGTACATTCTCAACGTTGCACACCACCGCCTCTGTCTAATTTCAGTGCATTTCCATCACTCCAAAATAATACTCCATGCTCACTAAGCGGCTCTCCCCACAGCCCCTGGCAACAACCAAGCTGCTTTCTGTCTCTGGATTTGCCTATTTGGACATTTCGTATAAATGGAATAGTTGACGATGCGCTCCTCTGTGTCTGGCTTACCTCACTAGCATAATGTTTGGAGGTTATACCCACGGAGCAGCCTGTATCAGTACTTTATTCCTTTCTGCTGGTTGAGTAAGATTCCACTGCATGGATATACCACGATTTTCTGTCCTTACTTCGTTTGATGGATATCTGAGCTCTCCCTACCTTTTGACTATTGTGATTACTGCCGCTTTGACCACGCATATGCCTGTATCTGTATGAGTCCCTGTTTTGAACCGTTTTACATTCCCACCGGCGATTAGGAGGGTTCCAATTTTTCCACATCCTCACCAACATTTGTTATTTTCCAGTTGAGGGGGATGATAGCCATCCCAGTAGGTGCGAAGTGGGACCTCAGTGTGTGTGAAGCGGGGTGTAAAGTAGGTGTGAAGTGGGACCTCAGGGTGGTTTTCATTTGAATTTGCCCAATGACCTGCAATGCTGAGTCTCTTTTCACGGCATCCTTTACTTTTTCAGCATGGTCTTGATGTTCAACTTTTAACATTTTGTAACAATCTCAAGTTTACAGAAAGGTTGCAAGTAGAGCCCAGAGAATTTTTTTTTCCTCTGAACCACTTGAGTGTGAGTCGCCAACCTGACTCCCCATCACTCCTCAATTCTATGTATTTCCTGGGGCCCCTGGGCGGCTCAGTCAGTTAAGCGTCTGACTCTTGATTTTGGCTCAGGTCACAATCTCACATTTCGTGAGTTCGAGTCCCAGTGACGGTGCAGAGCCTGCTTGGGATTCTCTCCCTCCCTCTCTCTCTGCCTTTCCCCCACTCATGCTCTCTGTTTCTCTCTCTCAAAAGAAATAAATAAACTTAAAAAACTATTATGCATTTCCTAACAACAAGGACATTCTCTTACATAACCACACTATGACCATCAAGGTCAGGAAGTTTACATGGACACATCCGTCTCATCTAAGCCTCAGACTCCATTCAAGGTTCAAACAAAAAATACCAGTAATGTCCTTAACAGGAAAACGAAACCAACCCTGCCAGCACTTTGGTCTTGGACTTCAGCCTCCAGAACTGTGAGAAAATAAAGCTCTGTTGTTTGACCACCTACTGTGTAGTACTCTGTGTTGGTAGCCAAGGAAGACTAATACAGCTCCTCATTGGACGTAAGATGAAAGTCAACCACTGTAGCCTAGGGTGATGCCGAGGACTGACCAAACTTTTGGACTCCTGTGATTACAACACAACACAGACCAATCTATTCAGAGAGCTAGGAGAGCAGCCGCAGCTTGCCGGCACGACAGTGTCTGCACATCTCACGAGGAGTCCTTCAGTTGTTACTGCGGTTTCCATGGCGTTCAGGAGTTATCTCAACCCCAAGTGGTAGCATAGGGCAAAGCGATGAGATCTACATTGGGAAGTGCAAAAGACCCCTGCCCACGGAAGCAGTATCTCTTCAAAATAGCTTCCAGGTCCCCACAGGGACGTGCCACTTACAGAAGTCACCAAAAACTTGGGAAAGCCCAAAGTATAGTGTCTATATTAAGTGCTTGAAGTTCCTTCATAGCTGCTTCCAGTCCATAAGTAATTTACCGATCAGGGGACATTTTTACCATGAGCAACTTGCCTGACAATACAGTTGACACGCACTGTCTTGTCTGCCTTCCAGAGTATAGTAGGCAGGCAGAAGAATGGCTTCCCAAAGATGCTCGTGTCCTAACTGCCAGAACCTGTGTATATGCTATGTAACATGACAAAAAGGAATTAAGACAGCAGATGGAATTAAGGTTGCTAATCAGTTGACTTAAAAAATTTTTTTAACGTTTATTCATTTTTGAGAGACAGAGTATGAGCAGGGGAGGAGCAGAGAGAGAGGGCGACACAGAATCAGAAGCAGGCTCCAAGCTCTGAGCTGTCAGCACAGACCGGAGGTGGGGCTTGAACCCACAAACTGAGAGATCATGCCTTGAGCCGAAGTCAGATGCTTAACCAAATGAGCCACCCAGGTGCCTCTCGTCAGTTGACTTTAAAATAGGGAGGTTACCCTGGATTATGTGGAATGGGCCCAACGTAATCACAAGTGTCCTTACGAGAGAGGGAGGGAGGTAGCAGAGTAGGTGTCAAAATCCAAGATTTTAAGATGCAAACTGTCAGCTCTAAAGATGGAAGAGGGCTATGCCTCAGGGAGCGTATGGAGCCTCCGGAGGCTGGAAAAGTCCAGAAAACAGGCTTTCCTTCAGAGCAGAAACAAATGCAATTCTGCCAATGCCTTAATTTTAGCCCAGTGAGACCCTTTTCAGATTTCTGACTTCTAGAACTGGGATACAATAAATGTATTGTTTTAAGTCACTCATTTTGTGGTCGTTTGTTACAGCTGCAAGACAGGGTAAGCGGGCTAGGTGGTCAACACGACCAGGCTCCTATGCAGCAGGGGAAGAGGGTGCGTGACCTTTCACCCACACCTGAGATACAGCGGCCCCTCCCTGCTCCAGCCTCATTTCCGGTGCTCCCAACCGCGTCAGTCTGCTCTGGCTGCCGTCATAGAGTACCACAGACTAAGGGGCTTACGCAGCAGACACTTATTTTCTTACAGTTCAGGAGATCAGAAGTCCAAGGTCAAAGTGCTGGCGGGGGGCGCCTGGGTGGCTCAGTCGGTTGAGCGTCCGACTTTGGCTCAGGTCATGATCTCGCCATCTGTGAGTTCGAGCCCTGCATCGGACTCTGTGCTGACAGCTCAGAGCCTGGAGCCTGCTTCAGAGTCTGTGTCTCCCTCTCTCTCTGCCCTCCTCCTGCTCACGCTCTGTCTCTATGTCTCAAAAATAAATAATTACAAAAAATTAAAAAACAAAGTGCTGGCGGGTTGGTTTCTTCTGCGGTGTCTTTCCTTGGCTTACCTACGGTCATCTTCTTGCTGGATCCTCAATGGCCTTCCGTCTTTGTGTGTCTCTGTCCTAATCTCTGTTTTTTCTTTAAAGTTTATTTATTTATTTTGAGAGAGAGAGAGAGAGAGAGAGAGAGAGTGTGTGTGTGTGTGTGTGTGTGTGTGAACAGGGGAGGGGCAGAGAGAGAGAGAGAGAGAATCCCAAGCAAGCTCTATACTGTCAGTGCAGAGCCCGACGCGGGCCTCGAACTCACGAACTGTAAGAGCATGACCTGAGCCAAAATCAAGAGTCAGATGGTTAACTGACTGAGCTACCCAGGCACCCCATGTCCTAATCCCTTCATACAAAAACACTAGTTACACTGCAGTAGGGCGCATCCACACAGCCCTAATTAAATACGTCTTTAAAGGCCTGTCTCCAAACAGGGTCACATTCTGTAACATTCTGAATTTGGCGGGGGGTGCAATTCAGTCCACGATACTCCACCCTCTGGCCCCCCAAGGTTGATGTCCTTCTTACATGAAAAGCAAATTCACCCCCATCCCAACAGCCCCAAAGTCTTAACCTCATTCTAAAATCTCATCTACATCGAGTATGGATGGGACGTGAGGTAGGAGTCATCCTGAGGCAAAAACTCCACTCCAGCTGTGAACCCGTGAAATCAGACAAGTCACCTGTTTCCAACACAACGGTGGCCCAAGAGAGACTCTCCCACGCCGAAAGGGAGAAAGTAGAAAGAAGAAAGGGGTCACGGGTCCCTAGCGCGTCCTCTGAAAGACAGTGTAGGACTTCAGACTATGTCGGATCCCATCATCATATGACATTATTTCAACAGAAAAGCTATTTTCACAAGGTGGGAAGTGTCTGACTTTCAGAGAAAAATGACACATTTGAATTTTCCATGTGACTTTTAATTGAGGAAAAGGCAAATGCTGCCATATTTCAGCTCCTAGCATTATCCAAGAATAATGAATTTTTCTTTAAACACTCTTCGGCAAGCCACTAATTTGCACATTCCTGAAGAATTTCTCTTTCGAAGCAATGACCTGATTTTGTTCCAAAGTATCAGGATTTTACTTTACATCGTGTGTGTGTGTTTGCAAATTTACTTCCCATCTCATTTGCTTCCTACAAGACTTTTAGCAGGAAGACAGATCAAACAAGGTTTCTCTGTCGTCCCTGGCTCCATCACGATTCCCTCTCACTTCTAGAAACGTGTTATTTGTCTCGGTCAAGACTGCTATTTGCAAACAGGCTCCTGACCCTCGGAGGAAGCCCGTTAGTAAATTGCAGCTCTTGGAAAATCTGTAACACATTGCTGACTTTCTCGAACCTGGGAAAGAGTTGACTTTGAAAGGAGGTCCCGGGAGCACCCAGAGAATGACCAGGAGGCCGGGGAGGCCCCCGCGTAACCAAGTTCCTCAGGGATCTTGGTGAAAGGAAGGAGGGGTGATCCCTTTGGCAGGAGAGCTACAGGCATGCTGTCACTTCCCTGGTCCCTCTCCTCTTGCTCAGGACTAGACTTTTTTCCCCACCTTCCAATCCTTCTTTTGCAACGGTCTCAACCTCTTCAAAAAAAAAAAAAAAATACTTCCTTCTTCAGAGCAGTTTCAGTTTCACAGCAAAACTGAGCGGAAAAGTACAGAGATTTCCCGTGTTCCCCCACCCCGACACCTGCACGGCGCCCCCGCTCTCGGCGTCCCTGACCGGCCTGGTGCATTTGTTACAATTGACCAGCCTGTGCTGACGCGTCATTAGCAGCCAGAGGTCACAGTTCACACGGTGTTGTTTGTCCTCGGCGCTATACATTCTATGGGTTTGGACAAATGTATGACGACACGGAGCCATTATTAGAGTGTCACACAGAATAGTTTCACTGCCCGAGAAATCCTGAGGATGGGGTGTAATTATGCCTCATGGCAGTTTTGAAGATGAAAGGAGATAATGTGAGTGAGGGGTCTATAAAACTGCCCGGCCCAGTGCGTGTGTGGGGGTGTGGGGGTGTGTGGGGGAGGGGAGGGCTCGGTGGGTGGCAGTTGTCAGGACGATGGGGGCCCCGGTGAGCCGGCTGTGCCGGGGGCTTGCGATGTGGACCGTCTGCTCTCCCCAGGGCTCCGTCCGGAAGTGCCAGCCCTCCGTGTGGGTCAGCCTGTCAGGGAGGAAAGCCAGGCCGCCTGGAGTAGACCCACGCCTCCCCATCCACGGAGGGACAGGTGTGGTAGGTTAAACAGCGGACACACTCGGGAGTCTTAGACTTTTGTTTCCAAAGCCTGATCCTCGGGGGTGGGGAAGAATTCACGAGATGGGGGGATATGCTTTCGCCAGGGCAGGGCAAAGAGTGGAGTCGCCCCAGGACCAGAGGGTGACCCTCTCCGATAGCCAGGGCGGCTGGGGCTGGAGGTGGGAGTCTTAGGTGGGGCATGGTGGGGGTGGCAAGACCCCAGAACAAAATGGAGGGGGTCCCGGAGGAGAGCGTTGTGCCCCCAGGCAGGACCCAAGGCCACCAAGAGCCACTAGCCTCACGGGCCAATGCCCCGTTGATGGGCGTCTCATCGGTCACCTGGTGAACAGATGTCTCGAGGACGAAGGGGGCACCTCTCCCACTCCCTGGCCTTTCCTAAGTCCTGAGGAGACCCTGTGGCGATGCCAGGGGGGCTGGGGACACCCGGTAAAGACTGAGACTAAAGTTCCTCGCCAGCCAGAAGGATACAAGCTTCAGTTAAACTCGAGTTAATGGAAAATGAGATGAATCGCCCTTCTCCCCCCACCTGAGTCTGTGGATCGAGATTCACACCGGCCCTTATTCACTCTGACTCACGGCGCCGGACGGTGGCCCGTGTTAACGACGGCCCCCCTGCTGCCAGCCCGGCTTCCTGTCCCGTGCACTTCGTTCAGCAGCTGCCCGCCGCTTCTGTGATCCGAGTCCTCAGCCTCCTTTGATTCTGGGGCTTCACGCAAGGCCCCGGTCAAGGGCGCCTGCTCGCAACATCTCGTCCGGCTCTCTGTAGCTCACTAGTCATTTATTACCAGGCCGCCTCTCTGAAGGCTCGTTTCCTGGGAATCTTTGTGACTGTTCGAACCCGCGGTAGCCAGAGCACCCTCGTGTTAATTACTCTACTGGCCCCGCACGCAACTGAGCAGGACCAGAAGACAGTGAGGCAACCCCTCTCCGAACAGAACTGGCATCTGCTCTACTTGGAAGGGATGAAGTTTAACACCTGCCTGATTTTTTCATGCAGGAGTTAATTAGTAAAATAGGTGAAGCTGACGCTTATAAGAAAGAGCAGAGGCTCAGATAAAGCTGTTATTTCATTTCTGAAACCACCTTTAAGGTAACAGGGCATGGATTTTTCTGAAACGTCAAATAGGAGAGGCTTTAAAAATTGGTACCGAACTTCTTCCGTGTAATATTCAAAATTCAATATAGTAAAACGTTGGATTGCAAGTAAGTTGTTCTGCAAGACGAGCAAAAGTTTCTAATAAATTGTAACTCGATAAACGAGCAACGTCTTGCAATGGGAGTAGTACATGAGGCCGGGAACGTCACATGATCACAACTGAGCCAATGGCTCTTCTCCCTCTCTCTCTCTCTCTCTCTCTCTCTCTCTCTCTCTCACTGTGGGATTGTGGGTGGTCGTCTCCCATGCTCAGATGCTCAATCTCAGGCCGCAGTGTTTCACAGAAATCAGCGATCTTTCAGGACGTTGGAAGGTGCCCACAACTGGCACTAGTGTATGTCTTGTCACTTCAAAGCACCTGTGGACAGTCCTTGCTTTTCCTCCAAGAGGGAGCTTAGGAATGCTTCGCTTCATTTTGGTCAGGCTTCCTGCAGATAAAGACCCTTGCCTCTGCTGCCTTAGTGCCGGTTATATAAACGGTATGTGACAAGAGTCTATTAATGCCATACTGCAGTCGGCAGGCATGTGAGCATATACAATGGCTCCATGCAGAAAATGGTTGAAAAGAAAGGTGGTAAAAAGAAGGAAACGATTATGGCCAGACGTTAAGAAGGAAATCAACGAGACGTACCAATGAGGAATGTGAGTGGCCAGCACTGCAAGATTTTGTAAGAAGTCTATGTCGACCATTTGCACAATATTAAAGAAGAAAGAAGAAATAAGGGAGCTAGACGCAGCAAAAGGAGTCAGGAGAATGAATATCAAAGCAATGGCCACATGTTCTAGAAGATGTAGAAAAGTTGCTTCTGGCTTAGATAAACGAGAAGCCACTAGCAGGTGATACTGTGACTGAGGACTTTATCCGGGAGAAGGCAAACGCCTTGTACGCTTACCTCGTAAGTAAACTGTCAGGTACGTCAACAGAAAATAAAGGCTTCAAGGCAAGCAGGGGGTGGTCTGCGAACTAAGAGGAGAAGCGGCCTCCGCAGTGTGTGAGGCGCGGAGAGAGAGGCTGAGAGTTCAGAGGCTAAGGCAGCGGAGGTGTTCACTAACAAGTCCCAGAAGCTTGTGGTTTCCAAGTGTCACCTGAGGGAGCAAGTTTCTAACTGTGAGGAGATAGCATTTTTTGGGGAAAAGACGCCAAAGAGGACCTACATTACGGAGGAGAAGGCAATGCCCGGTCACGAACCCGTGAGAGACTGTCTCTCCCTCTGGTGCGAAGGCAAGCGGGGAGTTCAAAGTCAAACTCCTGGTCATGTATCATTCCAAGCATCTGCGAGCCTTCAAGAAATGCAAGGTGCGTGGGGTGCCTGGGTGGCTCAGTCAGTTAAGCGTCCGACTTTGACTCAGGTCACAACCTTGCAGTTCACGAGTTCAAGCCCCGCGTCGGGCTCTGGGCTGACAGCTCAGAGCCTGGAACCCACTTTGGATTCTGTGTCTCCCTCTCTCTCTGCTGCTCCCCTACTCGTGCTCTCTCTTTCTCTCTCTGTCTCATTCTCTTGCTCTATCTTTCAAAAATAAAGAATAAAAAAAATTAAAAAAAAAATAAAAAAGAAATGCAAGGTGCAGAAGAACCAGCTAAACATCAGATGGAGGTCCAACAGCAAGGTTTGGGTCACTTGTATCCTGTCGTTGAGTGGGTCAATGAGGTCTTTGGTCCTGCAGTGAAGAAATACCTTTTCAGAAAGAATCGGCCACTCAAAGCCTTGCTGGTTACGGATAACGCTCATGCTCAGTCCCCAGGCTTTGAGGCCGACTTACTGGAGGAACTCGAATTCATTAAGGTCAAGTTCCTTCCTCCCAACACCACTCCCATCCTCCAGGCCACAGATCAACAGGTCATTTCCTACTTTAAAAAGCTTGACACCAGAGCACTATTTCAGCGATGCTTCGAGGTGACCAAAGGAACAAACCTTACCCTCTGAGAGTTTGGGAAAAATCATTTCCACATCGTGAACTGCCTCAAGACCACTGACGAAGCCTGGGATGGGGTCACCAAGAGAACCCTCGATTCTGCTTGGAGAAAACTGTGGCCTGACTGCGTTCTTGGACATGACTTAGAGGGGCTTGCTCACGAACCGGAGCTGCCAGTTGTCAGTGAGAGTGTGTCCTTGGGGAAGGCCATGGGACTGGAGGGGAATGAGGACAGTCAGGAGCTGGTGCAGGAACGAGGCCAGGAGCTGATGGATCTGTGTCTCGAGCAACAGCAGGGGGTTACGCGGGAGATCTCGTCTGCAGAGGAGGAGGAGGAAAAGGCGGGGGAACCCCTTACTTCAAATGAGATTTAGGGAGAGGTGTAAAACTCAGGAAACGGTGGGAAATGTTGTAGACAAGCACCACCCGAACAAGGCTGTAGCGGTGCGAGCGAGGAATCCGTTTAGTGACAATGCAGTGTCACATTTGCGTGAAGTCCTCAAAAGGAGGCAAAAGCAAGTGTCTTTGCATAGGTTCCTTGTTAAAGGTGCACGAAAGAAGATTCCATCGAGCCGACAGAGAGCAGTGATAGTCATCTTACACAATCACCCCCCTCTCCCTCGTCTCCCTCACACCAGCCACGGAGGTTTTCAAACAGAAGTGCAGGTTAATTTATTTTTCTTTATATTTTGAACTTTCTTTAGTATTTCGTATTATAGTATTGTAAACATTTGTGCGTGAATATTTTTGGGTGGTGGAATGAAATCTGAGTTTCCATGAGTGCTTACGGGGAAATTTGCTTTGATATACGAGTGCTTTGGATTACAAGCACGTTTCTGGAACGATTATGCTCGCAAACCAAGGTTTTACTGTAATTCCAATCCGAACCTAGAGTCGGTTGCCTGAGTTTACCCTTCGGTGCCTGGAACGTTTCCATGGTCATCTTTTGCTTTCACTAGTTTATCTGCTCACCTCCCCCAACTCTTCCCGATAAAAGCTTCTTTACTCATTTTCAGGGTCTCATTCAGACGCTACCGCCCTCTCAAACAAAACTTTCTTGAGCTGGCTTGCCGCCTCGGTCCTTGGAGCTGGGCACCACCGTCCATCACTGCGATGCTTCGGCCGTTTCATCGTCCTCACCGTCTTGGCCCTTGTACTCGTGTTCAAGTAACGGTGCTTGTGTATGTTCTTTCCTTCTAGACTGCCAGCTCTTTGGAGAATAGGGAATTTGTTAGGCTCATTTTTACAACCTCAGGTCAGCTGGTAAAGAGTTTTCCACTTAGTATATATTTAATGAATTCGACTGAATGCAAAAACAGAAAACAAACAACTCAGCATCCACTCCTTTCTCTGAGTCAATACCTCGAGAACAGAACATGGGGTGGCCTCTCCAGAGTCAAATGGCCTCCCCTGCAAAGACTCCAGGTCTCAGTAATTCTTTTGAAGGATGTGTTTATTTCCAAGTGGAATCAACCTAGTTTTCTTCCTCCCTAATTATGTGCTCAGTATAAAATATCCAAACTCTGCAGGAAAATATAAACTTAAAATCACCTGTAAGTTAAATTATTTCAGTAAGACAGTTAAGATTTTTGCTTATATTTTAATTTCATTCCGTGAAAAAACAAACACATAGTAGTTCTAATATTAATGACGCCTTTAAAAAAGTCGGTATTCAGTGGAGGAATTTCCAAATTGCTTTGTATTATGGAATGTTTCAGACATATAATGCAATCAGGAGAATAATACACCAGACGCCCTGGTCTCTCGACCGCCCAGCTTACGAAATAAAACAAAAATGTGGGTGAAGCACCCTAGTAACCTCCCCCCAATAATCACTCTTCTGAAGTCAGTTTATTATTCCTACGCATCTTCATACTTTTTAAAACATATGCACGTATCTCTGAGCAATACATAGAATTGTTTTCTATTTAAAAGTCTTTGTAGGGGCGCCTGGGAGGCTCAGTGGGTTGAGCATCCAACTCTTGATTTCAGCTCAGGTCATGATCTCACAGTCATAAGACTGAGCCCTGGGTTGGGCTCTGTGCTGACAGTGTGGAGCCTGCTTTGGGATTCTCTTTCTCTCTCTTCTCTTCCCCTCTCCCGCTCATGGGCTCTCTCTCATTCTCTCTCTTTAAATAAATAAATCAACATTTGGAGGGAAAAAAAAATATCTGTAGATGGGAAACTCTGTGTACGCCCCTGAACTCGGAGCGGTTCACTCTCCCCTCTCCCACGGTTATTCCCCCTCTATTTATCTTTTCGTCCTGTTGATGGTTATTTCCCGGAGTCTGTGATCTCGTACGGTGACGTGATGAATGTATCCCTCGAGCAAGGACTTCCGCGGGTGCATGCCGGGAGGAGAAGCGGTTGGTGTCACGTGACATACTCTCTTCACTTCTACTTCCCCCTTTCTCCTCAAACAGGACAACAGGAAGATCCTTGAGGCCTCCATTTATTCGTTAGTAACTTCACACAAATCAAGCAGAAGTTCGTGAAAGATGCCACCGCTCTTCATTCAAGAAATTTCAAATTTCACAAAGATCCTCAAGTCACTAGCACCTGCAAGCTGCCCGACGCACACGTTCAGAGCAGTGTGAAGTACCGGCCTGCGCAGTCGAGGACAGCAGCCCGGGGTCAGGGGAGACCGGCAGATAGGCGCGGTGGCCGTGTCATCACGGCGGAAGCCCCGGCACGGCAGGGCAGCCAAGGGCAGGTGTGGTGTTCATCCTGGGCATTCTGCTGCGAGCTCAGGGTTTGTACGGTGCGGGTCAGCGCAGCCCCAGACGCCCGTTCAAGGCCCGGTGGGTCTGTCTGTCATAAACAGGGCCACACCCTGCGCGGTGTGGGCGCAGCTCAGCACCCCTTAGGAAGCGTGGCCCTCAGACGTGAGGGCCCCATCCTATAGGGGAGGAGCCCTGAACCACCGTCACGGCCGGTCACCCGCCGCCCCATGGACTGGGAGCCTCTGTTAACACCCGATTCTCATTACACGTCCAGCGTAAGTACTTTCTTCCGCTTCTTCTAAACGTGGCGATGCAGGAATTAATCCTCAGCTAGCCAAACGAGGGCATGGACCGACAGGAAAACTTCATTCTGGGACGACGTCGCATCAGAGGTTAAAATAACCCGTGAGGGGCGCCTGGGTGGCTCGGTCGGTTGAGCGTCCGACTTCGGCTCAGGTCATGATCTCGCGGTCTGTGAGTTCGAGCCCCGCCTCTGACAGCTCAGAGCCTGGAGCCGGCTTCGCATTCTGTGTCTCCCTCTCTCTCTGCTCCTCCCCACTCATGCTCTGTCTCTGTCTCAAAAATGAATAAACGTTTAAAAAAAATTAAAAAATAAAATAAAATAAAATAACCCGTGAGACGACCCGGAGGACCACACATGGGCAGAGGGTCCGCGGCTGTGCGCGAGGCTTGGGGCTTCCCAGCTGGACGACGCTTCGCCCGGGGCAGGGCTTCGTGTACAGACTTTCATCTCTGTGCCAAGACTGAGCGGACCGAATCCGCCAGAGCTGAGTTCGAGAATCTCCTTCGAGTCCGCCAGGAGCGGTTAGAATGTTCCCATGCTCCTTCGGAAGATGAACGCTTGGGAAAGAGAGGGTTTTTTTTCAGATAGGAAGGGTGGATGAGAAGCCAGGTGACCCCCTTCTAATCCTGTTTTTATATTTGATTTACTTGTCTGACTTTGAGCAAGTTTCTGTCCCTGCATTTGGGGGTGTTTCTCTTTGTAACCGTGTGATTCTCTTGTCCCAAAAAGACTGGAGTCAAGCATGATGCTCAGGTGGGAACAAAGCCAGTAAGACAACTTAGCAAATTCACAAAATACTAGACACCGTGGGGCGGCTGGGTGGCTCGGTCAGTTGAGTGCCGACTTTGGCTCACGTCACGATCTCACGGTTTGTGAGTTTGAGCCCCGCGTCAGGCTCACTGCCGTCAGCACAGTGGCCTGCTTTGGATCCTGGGTCCCCCGCCCCCTCAGTGCCCCTCCCCGGCTCATGTGTGCACATGCTCTCTCTCGAAAATAAAAAAACATTTAAAAAGAATGTTTATTTTTGAGAGAGAGACAGAGCATGAGTGGGGGAGGGACAGAGAGAGAGAGGGAGACACAGAATCCGAAGCAGGCTCCAGGCTCTGAGCTGTCAGCAAAGAGCCTGATGCGGGACTCAGGCTCACAGACAGTGAGACCATGACCTGAGCCGACGTCAGACACTTAACTGACTGAGCCACCCAGGTGCTTCTCAAAAATAAACTTAAAAAAATATATATTAGACATTGTCATCTGAATTTCTGAGCTAAAAACTTAATGGCTTGATTGTGAAGAAGAAAAAAAAATAAGGGGAAACCATTATAATTTAGAAGAACTTATGACCAAATGACTACTCAGACAGTTGTCTTTAAAGACGAAAGGGGTGCCTGGGTGGCTCAGTCTCGACTTCGGCGTCCGACTTCGGCTCAGGTCATGATCTCACGGTTCATGAGTTCGAGCCCCATGTCTGGCTCTGTGTGGACAGCTCAGAGCCTGGGGCCCGCTATGGAGTCTGTCTACCTTTCTGCCCCTCTCCTGCTCGTGTTCTGTCTCTCTCTCTCTCTCTCTCTCTCAAAAATAAACATTAAGGGGTGCCTGGGTGGCTCAGTCGGTTGGGCATCTGACTTCAGCTCAGGTCATGATCTCACGGTCTGTGAGTTCGAGCCCCACATCGGGCTCTGTGCTGATGTCTCAGAGCCTGGAGCCTGCTTCAGATTCTGTGTCTCCCTCTCTCTCTGCCCCTCCCCTGCTCACGCTCTGTCTCTATGTCTCTCAAAAATAAATAAACGTTAAAAAAATAAAAATAAACATTAAAAATTTTTTAAAAAGGACAAAGGAAGACTGCCATCAACTGTCACCCACAAACACTGCTAATCATTTGTTACATTAACCAATTTCTCCATGGTGAGTATTCCTACTTTGCAGATGGGCTGATTTGTGTTGCTCATGTGAGCTATGCATGGAGGGGAATTTTTTAGCAGTAGTGAAAAAAACAAAAAACAAAAAAACAGCACATATTAAAATTCCTGGATGTTTTCCAGGAAAAACGAGGCAGAGCCTGACACGAATTTTCTGTAATGTGTTGGCAGCTGGCTGACGACTTCCGCAGAGTCGCTGTCCATGGTGAATTGTCCCTAAGCGGTACAGGGGGTGGTGCTGAGTGGCGGGGTGGAGGCTGGAGGCGAGCAGGGGGGAGTTCCACCTTTCCCAGGAGCCGAGGAAGCCCCAGACCACAGCATCGGTTGAGCTGATCTGACCTGTGCCAGCCACGCCCCACCCCTGCGGGAAACACCGGAAAGGATATCACTCCGCTTGCACCACACGCTGGACCCCGGTGCGACATCCCTGAGGATGTCTGAGCAGGAGAATCCGCCAGGGGGCTGGCTCTGAACCAGAAGTCAGGTTGGGAGGAGGCAGCTGAGATGGGAAAAGCTGAATCAAGATACTGAGGCTCTAAGAAGAAAAACGTACGCGGGGTCCAGCTCACCTACAAAGTCGCTGTAAGACTGTCAAGACAAGCATCCAAATCTGAGAAGCAGATAGAACGCAGCTCTGGTCCCAGAAAATGGAGGAGGCAGGCGTCTCACGGGTCCCACCGATCGCTAACTAGTCACCGCTCTGCCAGGGAGGAGGGGGGACAAACGGCCAGGCTCAGAACAGCCCTCTACACCTACACTGGGAAGACCCATCCTCTGGAGACTCTCCACCCGGTGCCCCGTGGCAGGAGCAAGGCTGCTTCGTGATCTTCCTGTTCTGAACCCAGCGGCTGGTATAAAAAGGCAATGCAGACAGAGGTAGAGAGCAAATAAACTTATGGTCTATTTAGCATATTTACCCTGACACCTGTTAATGAAGCACTGAGAGCTGAAAACGGAAAGGATCCCGCAGACCAGGGCTCCAAAGGTTTTAAAGCATAAAAGTCCCTAATTTTTTTTTAAAGTTATTTATTTTGAGAAAGAGAGAGAGAAAGTATGAGCAGGGGAGGGGCGGAGAGAGAAGAGAGAGCGAGAACTCCAAGCAGGCTCCGCACTGCGAGCTTGGAGCCTGCTGGACGTGGAGCTTGAACTCGCAACCGTGATGTCACGAACCGAGCTGAAGACGGACACTTAACCAACTGAGCCACCCAGGCGCCACTAAAGGTCCCTCCTAAAATTAAAAAAAAAAAAATGCAGTCGTCCCTACGGCAGTGCTGTTAATATCTATTGACTCGGAAGACACGGAGCGATATAAAGAGGTCGGTAACACCCTGGCATTCATTTTAGCTTACCCACCTCAAGGACATCCAGGCACACCTGCAAACCAGCGGCAGACACGCTGGACTGAGTCTACATGGGGTTCCTGGGCTGCGCTGGGCTTCAGGGACCTCGTGCAGTAGTTCCAGGTACCACCTGCAGGGAGCCGAAGGCTGGAAGAGGGGAGGTAACATAAGCCCCCTTTAACCAGCCAGCTAGCGGCTGAGAATCTGACATCCCCTCCGCTCCACTGCCAGGGGTCTTCTTTCTGGGGGGACCCTGGGGGTCTTCCCTTGCACGGAGTAGGTAAGCCCAGACTAGGGTGGGGAGAAACCGGCTCTCTGGGCAGTGACGGAATATTCCGATGTAGGGTCTGTGCTTTCTCTCTGCGCTCCCTCGTACCTGACCCCTCCCCAGCCAGCAGGATGCATTCGTGTTGCCTCAGGGGGAACTCGGATTATTAAAGCGGGACTAGAAAGACAAAGAAGTATTATGCTTTTTTCTTTCAAAGTAGGTTCTGAAAGCTCTTGCTTCAGGAACGAGTTTTAGATGCCAAGGCTTTTGATTTATAAGAGGAAGGCTTGCAGAAAGGGAGGGCCGCAAAGATACCTAGAAAAAAAACAACACAGAAAGGCCAGGATTGGCCTGTCCCTAGGACACCTGTGTTGGGAGAGGCGCAGCGAGAGGTACAGAATAACCCAGGCGCCTGGGGGACCCACGTGTAAGGAGAGCAACGAGCACCGAGGAGCAGGCCTGCACCCGCTTTGTCTTTGTCACACTGGGAGCCCATGCTTGCTAGAAACTTGTGGCCTCTCAGGGGCATGTCACGCATGCTAGGGCCGCGTTCTCCGAGGGCCTCCTGACAGCAGACCTGCGTATCACCACGGGTCCTCCGCGGATGCCTGCCTGTGCCCTGAGATCCTGGGGAGCCTCGGCCAGACTCCCCCCAGGACACTCTCAAGTCAAAGACCCAGAGAATCGCATGGGCTCCTCCCAGCACGCGGGACTCCGGACAGGTGGTAGTGTGCGGATGCCCTAGCATCTTATTTCTGTACTTGGGAGGGGCACATCTGACCTTGAATCTGGTACCGTTTCCCTACAGGGGCCACTGTTCCCTCTGGGAGGCAAGAGAATGCAAGAGAAAGTGTGGAACCCCTGAGTTTGCATCCGGGCTCTGCCGTGTGCCTCAGCCAAATCCTACTCGAGACTCAGTTTCTCATTCAGGAATGGGGAGAAAAACTCGTGCCTCCTGGCGTTACTGAAAAGACCAAGAGCACAGGTCACGGGAAGGCTTTGAGGGAACCACAAAATGCGAACCGAATGTTAGCTACTGCTCTTCTGAAAATCTAAGCGCCGCCTGGAATCTAAACTAAGCAAACATACCTGTAGTAGTGGTTTCAGGTAAGGTTTGCTGTGCTTACTAGTTGTTTAAAAACCTGGAACACTGTCTTAAAATGCTTCTGACCACTTATTTCAGTCAAAGACGGAGGGATAGGGACGTGTTATGTTAAAGAACTCTTAACATAAAGAACTGTTTCTATGAAAGAACGAGAATGAACAAAATAAGTCTGAGATAGAAACACACGTTTGGAGATAGGAGAATCTTAAATGCCTAAGAGTGCTGTGCTCAACTAGAGGCTCTCCTGAACGACCCGGCCAGCACGGCGCTTTAAAAGTATGTGATGATGGAGAAAGACAGGGGTTTCCATCGCCAGCCGTGTCCGAGGGAGGTGAGTGAGCAGGGGCAGGGGCCCGGCTTCGCTTCCGGTGGGCACTCGCCGTCGGCACGGACGTGAGGCAAAGAGGCCATAGAGGCCACCCCTCTACTTGACCACGAAGGGCCTAAGATCCAGCTCCTGGCTGCCCGCCATGTCGGGGTCATCTTCTGATGCTCCCGGTCCCCCGACGACCCGTGAGGCAGGACACGGGCAAGAGTGGGCAAGTGTGGGGCCAGAGCCACGAGGCTGACTATTGAATCCTGGGTCTGCTCCTTGCTGGCTACGCAACGCAACGCTTTGGGCAAATTACTCAGTTGCAAAGTGGGAAGAGTAACAGTTTGTATTAGTCTCCTCTTGCTGCTGCAACAAATCACAACAAACTTATGGTTTAACCAGCACAAAGTTGTTATTTGAGAGTGCTGGTGTTTGCAAGTGCACGTGTGAGCAGGACTGCTGGAGGCTCTGGGGAGAGTCTGTTTCCTTGCTTCTTTCTGCGGCCAGTGGCTGCCTGCGCCCCTGCCCACAGCCCTTCCTCTGTCTTCGAAGCCAGCAGCCTAGCATGGCCCAGTCCCTCTGACGCTCCTGTCTTTTATAAGGAGACGCGTGGTTCCATCAGGCCACCAAATTATCCAGGATAATTTCTCCATCTCAAGATTCTTTTCTTTTTGGGGGAGAGCATGAACAGGCTGGGGGGAGCCCGACACGGGGGCTCCATCTCCCGACCCTGAAATCATGACCTGAGCCGAGATGAAGAATTGGACGCTTACCTGACTGAGCCACCCAGGGGCCCCTGCCTCTCAAGATTCTTAACCACATCTGCAAAATCTCTTTTGCTCCGTAAGGCAATATATTCACAGGTTCTGGTGTGGCCATCTTGGGAGGGGCATTATTTTTCCTAAAATAGTTGTCAAGGGATAAATACTTAATGTAAGATACTTAGAGTCTGGCTTGAAGTAAGCACTCAATATGTAGCTGCTATTATTATTATTTGCTCGGGCAAAAACTCTCAGTCTGGAAAGTCTTCCCCATTCATTAGCCGTGACCCAGACCTTTCAGCCGGCCAAGTCCACACATGACGTGCTCTCGTGAAAAGCAGACAAGATCCAGGCGCTCAGCCTGGAAAGCAGAGCTGGGCTCCCGCGGGTGTCTCGGTCTCACAGTGTTTGTGGAAAGTCACTGTCACACAGCTCCAAGGGGCTGGGGGACAGGCAGGCACAGGAAATGGTCTGGGAAGGCTTAGCTAGTTTGGGTTTTCAGGTACGTGGAAGGATGACCCGCAGAAATTGGTTTATTAACTCAAATCACAGATTCCCTGACCCTGGCTCAGAACTGCGGAGAAGAATGTCCCGGGGTGAGGTGGTATTTCTGAAAACTACCCAAAGTCATTTTGCTATGCCACCAGGTTTGGGAACCACTGATGGACCTGCCCCGAATTTTCCAGAAAGACTGAGCTACAAGTACACGGTTCCGAAAACAGGTGTGTAAAAACGGAAGGCACAGCTGGTGTAGCCCATCATCACACAAACGTGCTCTTCACCCACCAGGCCACGCAGCAAGAATACCGAGCTGTGTCTTCTAACCTACCAGAGTCGGTAGCGGAGTTGACCCGAGGGTGGCCTCCTTCCTCTGGTTAGCCCCCAGGTCTTCAAGAAGTAGGGGTCTTTGATCTGGCCTCGGAGGGGTGCCCTCTGAGGTGACTCCACTCCTTTGGATCAGGGCTCAAACCCTCTACTGCCTGCACTCAGCACCTGGTGCATCGGGAACCACTCGGCTCACCAGGCCAGGCGCCGGATCCGTGGGCAACCACCCGAACAGGGACAGGTCTGTACTGTGTGGTTTTTGCCACGAATCTCTTCCTCTGCCTTGAGTTATACCGCCAAATGCTCCTTTTGCGAAGTGCAGCTTCCTCGTAGGCCGGGGGTGGAGGAGGAGGGAGGGGGGAAGACCCCTGCCCCACCAGGGAAGGCAGCCAGGGCAAAAATGACCACGCTATCACCTGCTTCCACTTGCGCCGTCTCCACACACACGACACAAGTTCAATTCGTGGCCTTGATCTTGGTCTCAATCTTGGGTCCACAGTGAGTCCTTCCATAAGCAGCTTATTTAAAATCTATAACGGCCCTTCCCTGGAGTTCCTTATCTCCTTCCTCGGTCCGGTTTTCTCCCCAGCACCACGGTTTAAGATGCTTACTTATTAACCGACATATTGAAATTACCTTTGCTTTTCCGGCTTATTACTGGCCTGATCCCGCTACTAGAATGTAAATTGTACAAGGGCAGGGAGTCTTGTCTGTCTTCGCCTCCACTGCCCGCTGATGGTTCCCCAGGATGGGGAAAGTACGATGAGGAAAAGCCAGTCGGACGGACGGAGTGAGGAGCTGTGAGGAAAAAGACAGAAAACCCCACCACAGGGCGCGTTTCACAGCCGACAGAGGTCCAAAGAGAAGGCAGGGCAGGGAGAGCCCGGGGGAAGCCGATGATGGCCGGTGGAGGGGGGGGTGTGTGCCTGGACCAATGTTTCGTGCCTTCCGTCAGTTGCCATGGTTACTGTGTTACCGCCTCAGGCCGCCGGAGGGGGGGGGGCGGGTAGGTAGAGGGTGACCAGGTTTGGCAAAAAATAAAAGAAAAACTCGCCCTGGGATAGACACGCTCCCCCCGAAGGCTAATAAGCTGTCCTCCCCGCCCCCCCCCACACCCCCCCGAGGCGGGAGGTGGTGCGGCCGGCAGCGGATCAAGTTCGTGAGCATCAGGGGGACAAAGGAATCACACACGAGAGACAGAGCTGTGCCTGAACACAGAAAGAATGAGTCATCCAGACGAGCGTGGTGGCGGCTGGCTGTGGCCTCCCAGAGACTGGCAGCCGAGCAGCGTTAGGGGCCGTTGGCCGGACGGTCCCTTCTGAGGGACTCCGACACGCGAAAACCTGCCGCAGAGAGTCTGCATCTCCCGCACCATTCTTGTGTCGGCCCGAACTTCACACCTGCTCTCTGAAGCCTTCCTACTGTGTCTACCAGGAGTCAGAACTCCCCCCGCCCCGGCTGGCGCCCCTGCCCCTCCCACCCCCCTCCAGGCTGGCTCCCCTGCCCCCGCATGGTTACCTGCCCCCCCACCTGGCTGTCTCCCCTGCCCCCCCACATGGCTACCTGCTCCCCCACCTGTCTCCCCTGCCCCCCCCACATGGCTACCTGTCCCCCCTACACCTGACTGTCTCCCCTGCCCCCCCACATGGCTACCTGCCCCCCCTACACCTGGCTGTCTCCCCTGCCCCCCCCCACATGGCTACCTGCCCCCCACCCCTGGCTGTCTCCCCTGCCCCCTGCCTGGCTACCTGCCCCCCCCTACACCTGGCTGTCTCCCCTGCCCCCTGCCTGGCTACCTGCCCCCCCACCCCTGGCTGTCTCCCCTGCCCCCTGCCTGGCTCCCTGCCCCCCCCACCCCTGGCTGTCTCCCCTGCCCCCTGCCTGGCTACCTGCCCCCCCACCCCTGGCTGTCTCCCTGCCCCCCCTGACTACCTGCCCCCCCCACCCCTGGCTGTCTCCCCTGCCCCCTGCCTGGCTACCTGCCCCCCCACCCCTGGCTGTCTCCCTGCCCCCCCTGACTACCTGCTCCCCCCACACCTGGCTGTCTCCCCTGCCCCCTGCCTGGCTACCTGCCCCCCCACCCCTGGCTGTCTCCCTGCCCCCCCTGACTACCTGCCCCCCCACCCCTGGCTGTCTCCCCTGCCCCCCGCCTGACTACCTGCCCCCCCCACCCCTGGCTGTCTCCCCTGCCCCCTGCCTGGCTCCCTGCCCCCCCCACCCCTGGCTGTCTCCCCTGCCCCCTGCCTGGCTACCTGCCCCCCCTCACCCCTGGCTGTCTCCCCTGCCCCCTGCCTGGCTCCCTGCCCCCCCCACCCCTGGCTGTCTCCCCTGCCCCCTGCCTGGCTACCTGCCCCCCCTCACCCCTGGCTGTCTCCCCTGCCCCCTGCCTGGCTACCTGCCCCCCCTCACCCCTGGCTGTCTCCCCTGCCCCCGGCCTGGCTACCTGCCCCCCCACCCCTGGCTGTCTCCCCTGCCCCCTGCCTGGCTACCTGCCCCCCCTCACCCCTGGCTGTCTCCCCTGCCCCCGGCCTGGCTACCTGCCCCCCCACCCCTGGCTGTCTCCCCTGCCCCCGGCCTGGCTCCCTGCCCCCCCCACCCCTGGCTGTCTCCCCTGCCCCCCCACCCCTGCCTGGCTCCCTGCCCCCCCACCCCTGGCTGTCTCCCCTGCCCCCTGCCTGGCTACCTGCCCCCCCTCACCCCTGGCTGTCTCCCCTGCCCCCGGCCTGGCTACCTGCCCCCCCACCCCTGGCTGTCTCCCCTGCCCCCCCACCCCTGCCTGTCTCCCCTGCCCCCTGCCTGGCTACCTGCCCCCCCAACCCCTGGCTGTCTCCCCTGCCCCCCCACCCCTGCCTGTCTCCCCTGCCCCCTGCCTGGCTACCTGCCCCCCCACCCCTGGCTGTCTCCCCTGCCCCCCCACCCCTGCCTGGCTCCCTGCCCCCCCACCCCTGCCTGGCTCCCTGCCCCCCCCACCCCTGCCTGGCTCCCTGGCTCCCAGGCACTCCATCTTCACCAGCCTCCTGCTCCACCTGGGCGGCACCTCCTCACCTGCCACGTCCCACTCTCTCTCTCCACGTGCCCAGCCTGCTCCCCCCGCTTCCACCCACTAAACCAGGTCATGTTGTCACCCTGGGACACCCAGGCGCAGGCCTCTCCCTGTCCCCACCACCCCCATCCCTGGTCAAACAGCAGCACTGACTGATGCGAGGGCCCGGGCTTCTTGGGGCCGAGAGCAGCCCAGCCGAGTCGCTCTGACCTGCCGCACACGGCGACCCGCTGACTCCCGCCCCTGCTGAACAGAACAACTGTCCTGGACCCCCGTCGGTCCCAGAGCAGACTCTCCACAGCTCACCGGAGAGTCCTCCTAACTGGGCTTGGGGCACCTTTTCCTCTCCCCGCCTCTACCCACCCCCCGCATGCCCCCAACCCTGAGCCTTTGTGCAGGCTGGTCCCCTCTGCCTGGAAAGCCCCTGCTCACTTGTGTGGGTTGGACAAAATCTCGCTCAGCTTTCCAGGGGCCGGGGCCTCGGCGGTCAGGCCCTTCCTGCAAGCACAGCTCTCGGGAAGAATGAATGTTCCTGCTGTCACCACTCCCCTGGCACTCGCCACACGGCTGTCACCGCATTAATCCAGGGCCAGACGAGCTGTTTTCACACTTCTATCCCTCCTAGATTATGAGTACTCTCAAGGCCTGATTCATCTCTAAATCGTCGGCGCCGGAAACACCCGGTCGCGTGTGCACTAAAGGACCGTCTTGGAAATACATGGCTTATGCACCATCTTTTAGGAACGCATCGCTTGCTCTTGGCGACACACGCACCGCGAAGGTCCTTCCGCCCCGTCCCACGATTAGGATGGCTGGCAGCAGTAACACATAGGCAAATCAGAGACAGGCAGACAGCCCCGGAGAGCCTGCTCGCGGTGTGGATGGGTGGAACTCTGCGATGACAAATCCGGCGATGAAGAGTTTCTGTTTAGTAAGGAACCGTGCCTGGGTCCAGACCAACCACTGACTTGGTTCCGACGCTACTGACTACAGCGAGTTCTAGCCCAAGGAAGGATCTGGAGAGAAGCTGGGGAGCTGAGAGGAATCCGACCCATCGGGTGGGGGGGGGGACGGTGAACCTGGGGTGTGAGGGCTGGCGCCCCGGGCGCGGGACACACAGGGCTCGTGTCCCGCCTCTGTGTAACAGTTCTGAGAATGTGGAGCTCCAGAAAGATTGCACTGCAGGGCAGACACAGCGAGCCCAGAGAGATCGGTGGGAAAGAGCCCCCCAACTCCCCGGTTCTGCAAGATCAACCAAGTGGGGGAGAACAGCACTGGAACCCCAAACCCTGAGCAAAAGGGTAGTGAGGTAAAGGCCCTCGAGACAGTCACAGGGCAACAGGGTGCTGGATCCAGACTGGGGTCTACCCGGGTACCCGGGGTGAGCAGAGGCTCCAGTGACCTCGTCTCTGCTCGACAAAATCCAGCTGAAGAAGAGACTCGGTGATGCTGAGGAAGGCCAAGTTACGTATCTATACCTCACCTTGTTCCAGAAAAAAACTGGGGGGCTGACATCACTGTCACTTTCCCTCTGTTATTTTCCTCAAGGTGTAAAGCTTTCAGATTCCCCACTCAGGTTCTACCCTCCTCCGCTCCGCTCTTGGCCACACTCCGTCCTCACCACCGCCCGTCAGTTCTGTGTGTTTCCATCCTCACGACACCTGCTTCCCCGGTATGCCCCATCAAACATAGGCTTGGACACTTACACCCCCTGTCTTCTTAACCAGGTGGAGCCTCCCCTCAACCGTGTGGCCCCTCGGGAGTCAGGCGGTAAACAAACACCTCCAGACCGCTGAAGCCCCACGGCTGTAAGCGAAGTTAACTGAGGCTCGGAGAACGCAGAATTTCCCCAAAAGTAATGAACAGAAACGAAAACCAAAGAGGGGTTTTCATGCTGGCTGAGCATGACACAGGCTTTGGACTCCAGACTCCGCCGAGGAAAGGTCCTGCTGGCAATCTCGAAGGGGGTTCAGAATATCCCACCCCCAAACAGGCCCCTTCGGCAGAAGGGCTACTTTGACCTGAGTGCAATTAAGAGACAGCAGACGCAGGAGGAATTCTCTGGCCTCGCGCTTTCTGCCTAAAAGCAAGACATACGTTTCTTCTTGTGAAGGTGTTTATCTCTGCCGTCTTCCACACCAGAGGGAAGAAAAGCAGCATTATCACTGGAGAGAGAAAGTGGGCACTGCACAAGCAGACCTGATTAACTCTTATCTTCCATAAGTTTCCTCCATAGATGTATCTTCCCACGATCTACTGGCCCTAAAACCCCAAACTGCTTTTTCTTTGTCTTGTCGCTTTCCCAGAACTTCTCTCCCTTTGTTAAAATAGAATATAAGCTCAGGCCGACCGGCTTCTTTAGGTTTTCTCTTCTTTCGTGTGCGCATGTAGAACAAACGTTTTCTCCTATTAATTTGGCTCTTTCCCCCTGTTAATCTCTCCTGCTGCCAGTTTAATTCGCAGGCCCCAGTCACTAAACCTAAGAGGGTAAAGGAAAATCTTTTATCCTTCTGGCCTGGAAAGCAGCCCCTGCTGTCTGGGGAGTGTGCAGGGGTTAGTCAGCGAAGGCAGGCTGCCCCAGGTTATATGCTGCCAGATCTCTGCCCCCACCCCCCCACCCCCCAGCGTCCAATGTCCCAGGGGCCAAGGATGAAGCACCACCACCAACTGTCCGCCAAACCCGTCTCTGCCTCTCCAACAGTTTTCAGAGCCTGAGCCACAGAGCGGGCTGGGCCACCGCTGAGACCGCCTACAGCCACCCCCACACAGCGCTCTGCGTGCTACCCTCCTTCAACATTCCCTCGCTCTTTCCTTTCTGTTTCCAATTCCCTCTCTCCTCCTTGGCCCTTCACCCTCGCACGGTGCTTCTGGTAAAGATCTCTCGATTTTGCATACGTGCGTGAGGACCAGAGTACAGTCGTCTTTGGATGGTGGGCCTCTGGGGACACACACATTTTCCACAGTAACACCTCCTGCTGCGGTTGTACAGATGCTCTAGTATGAATTTTGGAAGCAATTCGCACGTTCCCCCTTTTCCCGTGGCTATCTCCCTGCCCCTCTTCTCACACAGGCCCTCTGAGAACAAATCGGGTAGTATCGTAAAGACATGGTTTCAAAACTCCGTGAAGGAAAAGGGCAATTTGCTGACGCGGGCTGCAGCCTGAGGCATTCGCCCCTTTTTCGAGGAGAGCAAAAGGGAGTCAAGGTAAGAAGAAGGTGATAGTGAGTTGTGCCTACGAATAAAGAAGAATGACGTGTCCTGTGGACGTCGGGCTTAGCCATTCGGCCGTCTCCCTCACGCAGCCGTAGTCGCGTAGTGCTGGCATTATACACAATCGGTCCGAAAGCCCCACCCTGACCTCCTGAGACAGCTGCAGGGCACTTGCTACTCCAGGGACAGGGGACGGCAGGGCCCGAGTGCCCACCTGATGTTCGCCCGTTCCAAAGAATGCGGTGAGACATGGGCAGCTTTGGAGCCTGTCACTTGAGCTTTAAAAGCTGTGCAAGGAGTATGGGAAAAGCTTTCCCCCCATTTCTCCGCTGTCTGCTTGCATGAGAAACGTCAAGGGCAAAAATGCCTAGCCCACCACTGGACTGCTGGGAACGAGCCTCTGGCCGTGCTACTTCTCAGCCAGCCGGACTTCACCCACACGTTCCCTTTGCGCAATTTTATTTTAAGGAGGCTGAGGACTGGAGCCGGGTAGTAGAGGAGCAAAGAGGAGGCCCACCGTCCCTGTAGTTCTTCCCGGCTCACTAAGCCCGCCGTGAGGCTGCTCTTAACTGGCAGAGCGCCACAAAAACAAAACAAAACAAAAAAAAAAACAAAAAAAAAAACCACCCTCGTATTTACATTAACACCTGCTACTTATTAAGTGCTGTATCCATCTTTTATCCAGACTGATAACAGAGTCGCCTCCACCCTTCAAAAATAATTCAGAGTTTACATCTTGTTTCTCAGGACTGAAAAAGGCTCTCCGTTTAACATCTCAGTTGTTCCCACAGTCGGCTTCTGGCGGGGACCGGGGCCAGCTCAGATGGCGGCGTGCCTCCCTTCCCCCCGCCGCCTGCAAACACCAGGAGGGAGATTTCCCCAGAGCACCGAGGAGCCAGCCACAGAGCGCGGGTCTCCTCGCTGCTGCTTCGAGGCATTTACCCCTGATTTCTCCTGTCCCACTGTGGGAAAGAGGCCTCCCAGTGAGGACGTACGAGCAGATGACAGGACGGACACGGTTTAACGGGCGAGGCCAGCGCAGCCCAGGAGGCCTTCTGCCGGGACCGACCCGGCGGGCGCGGTGCCAGCCCGCGCCGTCCTGCGAGCTAACGGGAAGAGACGAGGGCCGGCGGCGGAGGGAGGAGGGTGGGAGGCCCGGTGTCCACCTTCCACTTTATCACTCGATCAAACTTTACCATTTTTGGATTTCCTAACACCCTGGCCGCAAATACACGAAAATAAGCAAATCCTCCCCAAACGAAGAAGTCTTCTCCAGCCACGCGTCGGCCCCCACCCCTCACCCTCCCGTTATTATTTCTGAGGCAATTCAAACACTGAACCGAAGCCCCCCCAATGCCGCTGGGTGCGCGCGCTGCGGACGCAGCCCGTTTCAGCACCAGCCTCGGGGGACAGACGCCATAAGGGAGGGCAAGACCCAACCCTCGTCTTGTCTACCGTCACCACCAGAACTGCCCTGGAGACAGGTGTCCCAGGCTACTGCGAAATCCTGAGGGCTTCTTTAGGGACTCGCGGGAGACGTTTCCGCAAATAAAACGACCAACGAGCCACCCCCAGCCCTTCCATCGCGGTCCTCTTCAACGGGGGGGACGTCCCTGCCCGGAGAATGGCAAGCGTTCGTGACCTACATATGGAAAAGGGGTCTCCAGGAGCCTCCCCCCCGCCTCAAGCCCCAGGGATCGGGAGACCCCGGGCACCGGGAGACCTCCCGTAAGCGTTCGGAGCGGTCTGCCCAAACCCGCGCTCGGTTTGCCGCCGGCGCGGCCGAGGGTCGTGGGCTCGAGGGGCGCGCTCACCTGCCAGCGCCCCGCCGCCGCCGCCGCCCACCTGTGCGGCAGCGAAGGCCGGCTGGCCGCGGGCAGCCGGGAGGAACAAGGTATTTGTTTCGCGTGCTCCCACGGACGGCAGGACGACACACGCACCCGGCCGTGTCTCCAATTGCGGAGACTTTCCCGCCCGAGTTGCCTCCCGGCTGCTGGCTCGCCCCGGGCTCGCCGGAGCCGGGGCCGCGCGGGTCCCTCCGCACAGGCGCCCCGGGCCCGGCCCGCCGGCGGGGCGCCCACTTACCCGGAGCCGGACGCGCGGGCCGAGGGCGCCGCTCACGCGCGGGCTTTGTCTGCGGCGCGGTGCTCGCGGGGGGCGGCCAGAGCGCGCGGCATCGCTCCTCGGCCGGCCGCGGGGCTGGGCGGGCGTGCGGGCTCCGGCTCCGCGCCCCGCGCCGCCCCCCGGGGTCTCCGGGCCGCGTCAGCAGCCCCGCCCGGGCAGGGGAAGGGCGACGTGAGGCTGGGGGCGGGGGTGCAGGGGGGCGAGCCCGGGCCCCGCGCGCGAGGGGAGTCACCCCGACCCAAAGTACTCCGTCCCGCTCGCGCCCGCCGCGCGGGGCTCCCGGAGCCTGTCCGGGTACGGCGGCGTGCGGCGCGCGAGACCCTCCCTCCCGCCCCGGACCCCGGCCGCCCTCCTTCCACGCTGGTCACGCCCACTCCGCGGCAGGGTCTCGCCGGACGCCCGGGAGGGGCCGGGAAATCCCGCCCGCCGCCGCCGACGTCACTGGTGCGTCACCGGGGCTCCCGCGCCAGGGCTCCGCGCTCTCCCCGCGCCCCCCGCCCCGCCGCGCTCGCCCTCCGCCCGCTCGCGCGCCCCCGGCCGGGCCCGGGCCCTGCGCCCGGAGCGCGCGCGCCGCGGGGGGTGGGGCAGGGGCCGGGGCGGGGGCCGCGGGGGCGCGGAGCCCTGGCGGGGTTCCGGCACCCGAGCCCCCGCGTCCGCCTCCCGGCCTGGGGCGCTAGTTCCGGGGACCAGCTCCGCCGGGCGCGGCCCCGGAGAATCGTAACCCCCCCCAGCCCCCCAAGAGGGGAGGGCAGTGAGCGCAGAGACGCTCGGTACCTATGAACACTCACAGGCATGGGCTCCCTTTCCGGGCGAAGGGAGACGCTGACGTCGCCGGGTGACGGGGCGCGGAGGGACCGCCGAGCCGGGCCCCCTTCGGGGGCGAGGGCGAGCGGCGGAAAGCCCCTGTCCCGGCCGCGGCCGGGAGGGCGGGAGCGGCTTCCCGGTGTCCGTGGAGAGCAGGGGCGGCTCCCGCGGGCCACCCCTCGGCGACCCTCGTGCCGTTTGAACCGTGAGCGTTTGCGGCAGAGCTGTTTTAGCCTCTTAATCGTTACAGCCCTCCACCTTTGGGGGAAAAACAGCGTCGTTGCCGTCCGTGTTCCCACCGCTGGTGAAATAAGAATACGAAAAAAGCAACACAAAGATGTCAAGCGGCGTTAGCAAGACTGGTAGGAACAGGGGGCCGACGTCAATTCTTTAATAAAAACTGTGAAATCATGGCCGACGACGAGGGAAGAAGTCTTGCGAATCCGCGTCCGCCGCGCTCAGCCACCGCCGGCAGCCGCTCCCTGATGTAAATGACACCAGGTCACTTGTTTCTTACAGCCCTGCTCCCCACTGACTTGACATTTGCCCCAGACAAATGCGCGGCTCTGCTGACTCGGAGCGTCTGACAGAATGCGAATGCAGAGTTCAGAGGTGCCCACCTGGGGCCCGCCAGCGTCTCGCAGAGATTTTTTTTTCTTTCACAGCTTGCAAGTGCCCATTTGAGACACGGAATTGAACTGTGGTAAACGACTAAGCCTGTAAATGTTCCTTTTTTTTTTTTTTTAAAGTGCGAAAGGTATATGGGTACTGCATTTAAAATTCAGCAAATCGAAGATTGGACTATTTCCACCCCCAAATTTTTTTCTCCTGTATTTCTCGCCTCAACAGCACATCCCGCCCCGCCTCCCCTCCCCGCCCCCTCCCCCAGGTGTTCGGCTAAGGCAGAATCCTGGTTTCCTAGCCTCCCAACTGGCATCTCCGCCAATCGCAAGTAATCAGCTGTAAGGGAACTCAAGAGCTACACTTGCAGGTGCCTCGCTTCCCTATTTTATCTTTCTAATTGGCTACGCTATCCCTTAAGGCAGGATTGTGCCCGTTTGAAAGAAAAGGAAGAGAGTCTGTGCTTCCAGAGTGGATCGCAAGACCAGTATCACCTGGGGACTTGTTAGAAATGCAAATTATCAGAGCCCACCCCAGCCCTACTGAATTACAAACTCTGGAGGAGGGGCCCAGCAATCTCTGTTTTAAACCCTTCAGAGGATTCTGACTCTGTCTCGGTTTATCACCTGAGACTGCTGTAATCACCTGCCACCTGGTTCTAGGACCCTGGACCCCTGTCTTCCTTCCTTTATCCCTGCTAATAGTCCTTGTTCTCAGCTCTTTTGTCTGGAACCAATATGGCGGCTGCAGATTTCTTAGTCTGGTGTTTGTACGGTGTATCTTTTCCCGCCCTTTGAGGTTGTTTAACCTGTGTCTTTATTCTTAAAGTAGGATTCTCTATTCTTGAAGATAACACAGAGTTGGATCTTGGTTTTTTTGTTTTTGTTTTTTTTTTATCTTGATTTTTAATTCAACCTGACAAACTGAGCCTTTTCTTTTTAATATATATATATATTTTTAACATTTATTTATTTTTGAGAGAGACAGAGTGTGCGCGGGGAAGGGCAGAGAGAGAGAGGGGGACAACAGAATCCGAAGCAGAATCCGAAGCAGGCTCCAGGCTCTGAGCTGTCGGCACAGAGCCCCACGCGGGGCTGGAACCCACCAACAGTGAGATTATGACCTGAGCTGAAATTCGTCGCTTAACTTACGGAGCCACCCAGGCACCCCCAAACTGAGTCTTTTAATTGGGGTGTTTAGACCATTTACTTATGTAATTACCATACGGTTGGGTTTAAATCTACAGTCTACAGTCTTGCTATTTGTTTTGTTTTTCCTCTTGTTCATTTCTTTTTTCCTGCCTCTTTTTTTTTTTTAAACATTTTTATTTATTTTTGAGAGACACAGAGACAGAGTATGAGCAGGGGAAGGAAGAGAGAGAGGGAGACACAGAATCCGAAGCAGGCTCCAGGCTCTGAGCCATCAGCACAGAGCCGGATGCGGGGCTCGAACTCACAGACCATGAGATCATGACCTGAGCTGAAGTTGGCTGCTTAACCAACTGAGCCACCCAGGCGCCCCTCCTGCCTCCTTTTGAATTAACTGAGTATACTTGAGTATTCGTTTTTATCTCAAGTATTGGCTTATATCCTCTCTCTCTCTCTTTCTTGTTGTTTTAGGGTTTATCATAAGCATCTTAAACTTACCACAGTCTACCTTCAAATAACATTATACCACTTCTTATCTACTAGAAGATTCTTACAATAATAGGCTTCCGTTTCTCTTCTTCCAGCCTTTGAATGATCTTTGTCATATTTTCCTTTAACGCATATAGTAAACCCCGCAACACATTATTATTATTTTTGCCTTAGTTTGTCAATTTTCTCTTGAAGAAATTTTGAAATGATTTAAAAAAAATCTTTCTGCTTACCATTTCTGATGCTCTTCATTCGTGAAGATCCGGATGTTTATAAAGTATCATTTCCGTCTACCCATCTTTTAACCTCGCTGGTAGATCCGTTGACGATGAATTAGCTCAGCTTTTGCTTGTCCGAGTAAGTCTTCAGACTGCCTTCACTTTTGAGGGACGTTTTTTCTAGTTCGACAGTTTGAAGCAGTTTAAAGATGTCAGGCAATGTGCTGGCATGGTTTCTCGTAAGAGATCTGTAGTGTTATTATCCTCGTTTCTTGGAATGTAACATAAACTTTTCTATCTGCTTCTATGATTTTTCTCTTTACCAGTGGTTTCCCCAGGGTGGTTAAGAGGTGGCCTGGCGTGGTCGTCTTTATGTTTCTCCTGCTTGGTAGTCGTTGGATTTCTTGGGTCTGCATACTTCTAATTTTTAATCAAATTTGGGAAATTCCCACCCATTGTTGATTTCACCGTTTTTTTCTGGCCCCCTTCTTGCTCCCCTCCTTTTAGGCCTCCGCTCACATACACTGAGAGGCCCCCTTTGATACTGTGCCACAGGTTACTGAGACTGTTTATTGAACACATCTCTTCTTCTCTGAGCTTAGACAGTTTCTGCTGCTCTGTCATCAGATTCACTGGTCCTCTCTCAAGTGTCAAGCCAGATTGTCATTTCGTAAGTCAGACAGAAGGACGAGTGCTGCCTGATCTCACTTACGTGGAGAGTCTAAAGACCCCCACCAACTTCGAGATAAAGAGATCACGTTGTGGCTACAGCGGCAGGCAGTGGCGGCCAGGGGGAATTGGGAGAAGGAATCAAAAGGTCCAAAACTTCCAATTTTAAGATAAAGAACTACTAGGAGGCAATATATAATCTTGACTATAGTTAACGCCAGGGCGATACGGAGATAAGTTATTAGCAGAATAAATCCTAAGAGTTCTCAGCACCAGGACAATTTTTTTTTCTTGTTTTTCTTTTTCTTTTTATTACACGTGTGAGATGATGGGTAACTCACTAAACTCACTCTGCCAATCCTTTCACAGTACATCAGATGATTAGCTGGAGATCTGCCCCTGATACCACGGTGTATGTCAATTACATCTCCATGAAACTGGGGGAAAATTTTAAACTGTAAAGTCTAAAACAAACTTCATTTCAGATATTGTATAGATCAGCTGATCGAGTGATAGCTAAAACCTGCAGTGTTTGTCTGATATGGCGAAAATATAAGGATTACCAGGCTGAAAGACTGCTTGCTTCTGGCACAGTTCATCCCTGAGTGATAACCACATTTCTGGTCTTATTTTAAATAGGCATCTAAATGAACTTTTTTCGGTGGCTCTGTAAGGACCTACTGTAATCCCTGAATGCCCATGTATATACAACTCTGTCTTTCTTAATCTTGTCTAACAATTATCCTGAGATAAACATAGAAGAACTGTGATGTACTAAAACCGAGGACGAGAAAGGAGGGGAGACATTCTTTAGTGGACGTCGAGTAAGTTCACTCCAAGGCAAGGAGCTTCTCAGCAAAGAATTAAATTGAGGAAAGTATGAAAGTGAAGAAAACCCAAGTGTGGGCTTCGTGTTCTGTGGAAGCCAATATCCAGAGACAAGGAAAGGCAGCCTAGGACTTGGTAGTTTGAGTTGGGAAATTTTCTTAAAAACAAGCATAGAAACAAATGTGACATACTGTCAGTCTGTCCACCTACCCATCTGCTTGGCCATCCACCTACCTCCCATCTCCATCCATCCATCCATCCATCCATCCATCCATCCATCCATCTGTCCTTCTTTTCTTGTATGTGCCTACTCTACCCTATTTCAATGATACTGTAAATTGCCCAAAACATTTAAAAATTCCTCTTTTGGAATTACCTGCAGAATCGCGTGTATGTGTGCACGCACATGCTACCTTGTAATTGTACTTTGCTTTCAACTCCGACAGTTATCAAATATTTTACTTATCAGATTTAGGCCTCGATGACTTTTGGTTGTTTTTTTAATGTTTATTTATTTGTTTATTTTGAGAGAGCGAGAGTGAGCGAGAGCATGCATGGCATGAGCAGGGGAGGGGTAGAGGAAGAGGGAGAGAGACAATCCCAAGCAGGTCCTACACAGGGCTTGATCTCACGACCGCAAGATCATGACCTGCGCTGACATCAAGAGTTGGTTGCTCAACTGACCCAGCCGCCCAGGCACCCCCTGGTTATTTTTGAAACTTATGTATGTTCATAGGAGAAAGATTTCCCAACACTGAGTATATCCCGAATAGTCAACTGTAATAACTGAGAGAAACCATTCCCAGGAGGAAGTAGAGCGGGGGGGGGGGGAGCGGGTGGCTCACAGGATAAGCAGCGGGATCAGTGAGGCAGGACTGCCCCACATGGTGCTGACTTTGAGGACCAAAGAGCACGGGTGTGTGTGAGTACGCACGTGCAGAAAGCAGGTGGGATGCACCTGTTCTTTCCATCTGACTACAGGCTTTCAGACCTCCCATCGCTCTTCTCCAGACCATCCTGGGAAATAGATGTCTAACTCTTAGTAACTAGGGGCACACATGAATAGGTTTTGCTTTTATTTATAATAAAACATCCATAGAAAGTTTGTAATAATATTAGCTAATTAACCACTTATGTTTAGGTCATAACAAGTCTGAAAATTATGTCTTGGTTTTACCTAAAATCTCAGAAAAGATAGTTTTTATTCTTTTTTTAATGTTTATTTCTCTTGAGAGAGAGAGAGAGAGAGAGAGGGGCCAGGGGAGGGGCAGAGAGAGAGAGGGAGAGAATTCAAAGCAGGCTCTGCGCAGTGCAGATACTGACACGGGACTTGATCTCACAAACTGTAAGATCGTGTCCTGAGCCAAAATCAAGAGTCAGATGTTTAACCAACTGAGCCCCCCGTGTGCCCCAAGATTTTTTTTTTATTCTTAATGCTTTAACCTGGATTCCAAGGATTTTTTTTAAAGCCCTTTTAACTAAATTAAAATCTGGGAATGAAAACAGTTTATTGTGATCAGCCCTCAAAAGTTTTGGCAAGACAAGTTTAATTCACTTTGGAAAGGAGCCCAACTTGGCCACAAAGCAATCTTTTCCAAACTCATCTCTCATTAACTTTGTTCGTGAGAGGAGAAACAAGCTCTCAGCACTTGAGCGAGAATATTAAAGCCCAGCCTCAAATAATCATCTAGTCATTTTGACCTCAAAGGACCCATTGCATTATTTAATTTCTCTCAAACAGCTGAGTTGCAAGCCAGTGTCCCCAAAGTGGCAGGATATCTTTCTGCTCAGGTCATATAACACACAATAAAATTAGTAGCACCTTCTTCCCAAATCATTGGACATTTGAGTGTATATATTTTGTGTTGGCAAATATGGCTGCCTTTTTTTTTTTTTAATCCTGGAGCTTAAATTGGACATAACCTGGGGGAAGTATCAGATAAATAATGTGCAATACTCCATGTGATACCCCAAAATGCCAGTTTGTGCGGACCCTAAAACCTCTTTTGCTTGCCTCTGACCTTAATCTTGACTTGTTATTTCAAATGGCCATCTACTCTCCTCACCAACTTTTGATGCTTTTTGGTTGGTTTTCCTACAGGTTTTAAGCCTGTAAAAATTTGAACTGTGTTGGCTTCATAGTAGATGGAGTGTTATCCTGAGAAGGGGAGGAAATTGAAAGATAATGCAGCTGTCCAAGAATTAGGACATATTGGGAACAAATGGGGACAAATGGCCCCCAACTGGGGACAAATTGGAAATAGCTGATGTGTAATCGCTAAGTAAGGGTAATGCAAATAATCCAAGAACTCCATAATAGTTTCAATCTCCAGGCAATTGAATTTCTTTCCTCCCTACTCACTTTTGTAAACATTGACTTTGTAACTCTTTAATTTTTGACACTTTAATTATAGTCTGTCTTGGGGTAGATCTCTTTGGATTCATCTTATTCGGAACTATGAGCTTCCTGGATTTCGAAGTCTGTTTCCTTCCCCAGGTTAGGGAAGTTTTCAGCCATTATTTCTTCAAGTATCCTGCCCCTTTCTCTCTCTCTTCTTCTGGGACCCCTATAATGTGAACGTTGGTCTGTTTGATGTTGACCTATGTGCCACTTACCCTGTCTTTACTTTTTATTTTTCTGCTCTGATTGGGTGAGTTTCCCTGCCTTATCTTTGAGTTCACGAATCCTTTCATTCACTGATCCTTTCTTGCTCTTCATCAAGTCGGCTATCGAACCCTTTTATTGTATTTTTTAGTTCAGTTATGATAGTCTTCAGCTCTGTGATTTCTGTTTGGGACTTTCTTACATTTTCCTTCACTTTGTTAAAATTCTCACTTTGTTCATGCCTTGTTCTCTCGACCTTAGTGAGCATCTTTATGGCTATTTTTCTTTTTGAGCTCTTTAGCAGGTGAACCACTTACCTCGGTTTCATTAAGGTATTTTTCTAAGGTTTTATCTTGTTCTTTCATTTGGAACATATTCCTAGGTTTCTTCATTTTCCTGAACTTTCTATATTGGTTTCTACGCATTAAATAAAACACCCGCCTCTCTCAGTCTTGAAGGAGTGGCCTTCTTCTGTAGGAGCTGAACCTTATTATTGTTCAACCACCCCCCTACCCCCAGCTCTTGGTTGTCTCTCAGAACTTTGTGATTATATAAGCAAATTACTTGTTCTTAGTGGCCTCCAGTAGTTGAGGGCGTGCCAAGACCAGTCGGTGTACCAAAGGAAGGATCTCAGTCAGCATCTAGATTCAGGCTCATTGGAAGCCAGACCTTCAGGCGGCAGGTTTTAAGGTTCACAAATCTTCTTCTTTAATGGGAAGACTGAGAGATGGACATTTCTGTCCCCTTCCTCTGCATTGAGCCCTGGGGATGTTAGCCAGTTGAGAACTGTTGCTTTGTTTGCTCCTGTCCCATTGAACCCATGAACAGGAGCCCTCATTGGCCACCAAAGCCAGCCTATCAAAGGATATGTCCTCTGGGGAGAGGCCACAAAAACCAGGATGCTGGATAGGTCTGGAAGCTCCTTTCTTGGGGACACCAGCACCCGGGGGCAGGACAGAGGGAGAGCATGAAGATAGTGCCTGCTGCTGTCCCTGCTCTCTGGAGAGGATTGCAGTCTACCCCTAAAGGTGTTTAATTAGAAGTCTTCCCCCACCCCCCAGCTATGAAGACAGCCCTTCACAGCTCCTTTCCTCTTTCAGAGAATGATTAGGGTTTATGACCATGGCCTCTGTGCTGTGCCCCAGGGGAGTCTAGAGACTCCTTTAAGTTTGCTGTGACCATGTGGTCCTGTGGATGCAAACCCCAGTGCCTCTCAGGTGCAGGTCTTAAAAGTTAGGGGTGCCAGGTGTGGGGTTCAAACCCTTTGCTTCTCAAGGAGAAGCTTAGGGTTGTGAGTTCTCTCCTATAGGCGGCGCCTTGCCGAGAGTGTGGTTTATGGTGACATTGTGTCTTAGCCTCTCCTACCCATTTTGATGTTGTTTTTTCTTCCCCACCAAGATGTAAGAATTGTTCAGCTAGTTTTTGGATTTCTTTCAGAGGGAATTTTTCAGTAAGTAGCTGTGGATTCGGCGTCTCCGTGCGAGGAGGGGAGTTCAGGATGCTCCTGTGTCACCACCCGCAACAGGAAAGCCCTGTAGCTCCTTCTTTGAAAACAAGAACGATTCATCCAAAATAATGAGAAGCGGATCCCCAGGTGTGAGCTCGGAAGGGCTAGAATCTCCCTCCTCTTCTCCCACCCGACCCCCTCACCTGGCCTTGGCCTTGTGCGCAACTGGCATCGAGTGAATGCAGTTGAAAGGAAGAGGGATCTGAGATCTGCAGGTAGGGAGGGGACGTTGAGGCTGGCAGGCTTACGCTGCCGGTTGCTCCTCCCGAGTGCTTCTCGGGACGGACACCTGGAAACAAGGGGCTCTACTCCTGAGAGCCCGGAGAACCCTTCAGGGGCAAGCAGAGTGGAAGGATAATTCTGGGTTCTTGGGCTGCCGTCCGCTGAATTCACACACCACTTTGCGACGCCCAGCGGCGAGGCTGAGGAGTGTAGAGGAGTTGGTCCCTCCCTGGGCCTTTGCTCTCCGGGGTTCCTGCCTCGGGGAATTACTTGTAAACGCACTGTCACTGTCGGGACCACATCCGCTCCCAACTGCGCCTGTCAAATTTTCCAGTCATCCGTTAGTGTGCAACAAAACTTTCGCTTTCTCAGGAGGCTTTCCTAGATCCTCTTGATCTAAATTGAATTCCTCCTGTTACAGTCTCTCAGATGACCCTACACTCTACCTTACCGGCACTCGCTGTCTTTTATTTTATTTATTTATTTATTTATATTAAATAATTCATTTTCAAATTGGTTTCCATATAACACCAGTGCTCATCCCAACAAGTGCCCTCTTCAATGTCTGTCACCCACTCTCCCCCCTCCCAGACCCCCCTCACCCTCAGTTTGTTCTTAGTCTTTGAGAGTCTCTTATATTTTGTCTCCCTCCCTCTCCATGGCTTTTTTCTTTTCCCCTCTTCCCCTCCCCCATGGTTTTCTAAGTCTCTCAAAATCCACCTATGCGTGGAAACATATGGTATCTGTCTTTTTCTGACTTATTTCACTTAACATAATACCCTCCAGTTCCATCCATCTGGCTACACATGGCCAGATTTCATTTTTTCTCATTGCCATGTAGTAGTCCATTGTATATAAGTACCATAACTTCTTTATCCATTCGTCAGTTGATGGGCACTTGGTCTCTTTCCATGATTTGGCTATTGTCGAAAGTGCTGCTATGAACATCGGGGTACACGTGCCCCTATGCATCAGCACTCCTGTGTCTCTTGGGTACATTCCTAGCAGTGCTATTGCTGGGTCAGAGGGTAGCTCTGTTTTCATTTTTTTGAGGAACCTCCACACTGTTTTCCAGAGCAGCTGCACTAGTTTGCATTCCCACCAACAGTGTAGGAGGGTGCCTGCTTCTCCACATCCCTGCCAGCATCCATAGTTTCCTGATTTATTCATTTTAGCCAGTCTAACCGGTGTGAGGTGGTATCTCAGTGTGGTTTTGATTTGTATTTCCTTGATGATGAGTGGCTTTGAGCATCGTTTCATGTGTCTGTTGGCCATCTGGATGTCCTCTTTGGAGAAGTGTCTATTCATATCTTCTGCCCATTTCTTCACTGGATTATTCGTTTTTCTGGTGTGAGTTTGGTAAGTTCTTTATAGATTTTAGATACTAGTCCTTTATCCAATATGTCATTTGCGATTATCCTTTCCCATTCTGTCAGTTGCCTATTAGTTTTGTTGGTTGTTTCCTTTGCCGTGCAGAAGCTTTTTATCTTGATGAGATCCCAATAGTTCATTTTTGCTTTAAATTCCCTCGCCTCTGGAGATGTGTCGCATAGGAAATTGCTGCGGCTCAGGTCAAAGAGGTTTTTTCCTGCTCTCTCCTCTAGGATTTTGATGGTTTCCTGTCTCACATTTAGATCCTTCAATCCATTTAGAGTTTATTTTTGTGAGTGGTGTAAGGAAGTGGTCTAGTTTCATTCTTCTGCATGTTGCTGTCCAGTTCTCCCAGCACCAGTTGTTAAAGAGGCTGTCTTTTTTCCATTGGATACTCTTTCCTGCTTTGTCAAAGATTAGATGGCCATATGCCATTTCTGGGTTCTCTATTCGATTCCATGTGTGGTCTATGTGTCTGTTCTTGTGCCAATAGCATGCTGTCTTGATGATTACCGCTTTGTAGTAGAGATTAAAATCTGGGATTGTGATGCCTCCCGCCTTTGGTTTTCTTCTTCAATATTACTTGGGCTATTCGGGGTCTTTTGTGGTTCCATACGAATTTTAGGGTTGTTTGCTCTAGCTTTGAGAAGAATGCTGGCGCAATTTTGATTGGGATTGCATTGAATGCGTACTTGCCATATTTTTAACTCCGTACATTGTACGTTACTGACAGCGAGCTTCTCTGTCAGCCTGTAAACTCCGGGAGGGCGGGGAACAGCTGTGTCCTCATCACTCCGTGGAGTGATGTCCCCAGTAGGGGCTCCTGATAGATTGGCTGTGGGGGGGGGGAGGGGCAGATGTATTTTCTTTAAAAAGTCTGCCTCAACTCTATTTAAGAGTAGTAAAGGCAGAAATAAAATTTCTCCTAAAAAAAGAATTAAGAAATGAAAGTTATCTCTTCTTAGTGACATCAGTGTATGGGGGAGCTAAAGAGAGAACATTAGAGGGGTTACAAGGAAATAAAAGCCACCAATCTGAGATCCGGTCATAATATTTAAATGGCATAAAGAATAGGTCTTTGCATCTATTTTTACGAAATTTATTCCCGATTCGAAGTGGCAGTGTGTACAAAGGTAACAGAGCTTGTGGTATTTTACAGAAGTGTTTACTACAACATGCACAGTATGAGCTGTTTCCAACATATACATATTAGGTTTCATGCTGAATAAATAATCCCCCCAAATTAATTTTTATTTTTACATAAAAATATAATATTGCACTCTTACCAAGACCAGTTATTTTGCATATTTTCTTTTTAAATAAATGATGAAATTCAGCCTTAAAAAAAAAGAAGAAAAAGACTGAGTAGCAGCCCTGTTCTCACAGGGGACTAATTTAAAGTTCTTGGTAGAAAAAACGAAAGCCAGACAAGAGCTGCAATTTTTTTTTTTTTTAACCAAAGCAAGATCACTTCAACGTGAACAGGAATACTCTCGTCTCTGCGCCCGTCTGGGCCTCAGAGTGCAGGCCTGGTGTGCGCAGACCGCGGCCTAGAAGCAGCCTGTCCACGTGTGCCGGTGACTTACAAGCGAACGTGGCCGCTTCCTTCCTGCATCTATGTGGACGGCAGAGACAGTCGAATTGTGTTTTATACGGTTTTTAAGCAGAATGTTTTAGAAAGTCTGGAAGTTACAAAAGTAGTTCTGTAAACACCATATGAATTAGATTTCCATTACAAACACGTGAGTTACTCGTAGGCAGGAATACACATTTTCATCCCGTGGTGACGTATTACTGAGCTTACCGGACAGTGTTTTCAAAGCCGCTGAAGCAGCACCCCGAGGAAAAACAGAGCCACGATGCAGGCAGAGCCAGGCCAGCCCGAGATTTGTAGGAGTTCTAGTTTATGGCATGCCAGGTTTCTGCGGCGAGCCCCTAGAGTTTTCCACCGCTCCTAGAATTCTCAGGTAGCATCGGTTAGTAGAAACAGCGGAAACTGTTTCCTCTAAGAATTACTCTGCGTCTTGTTGGAAACAAAGTGGGTGTCGCCTTTCCTTCTGAAATTGTTTTGTGGAGGAAAACACTCCTTGCGCATTAAATGCCTTATCTAGAATGTATTAGTGACACCTGCGCCATCTTTTTGCATAGAGGAGGCTTTCTGTGGCCAACTGTCAGGTATTCAGTGCTCTGTCGATGGCAGATGTTAAGATAATTATCCTTGTGTTTAAATCTTAGTGACTCTCCAGTATCTAGTGTTCTGGGTTTGAAGAAGGAGTCTTACGGAGCAACAGAATGGGTCTGAAATCAAAGATACTTGTGTTCTTGTTTGTGGTCGTCAAAAAACTCTGGTTCTACTTTGAGCTAAGAAGGCACCTGGAAAGAAAGTGCCTAACACTGAGATTCATTAGTGGTTTGTTTTAGTCTTGACATGTTCCACAGAAGGTTCGGTGCATAGGCACCGACCGAATAATTCACTTCTCAAAGAAAGCACTTATCAAGTTCATGATTCTTCTCCCTTTCTTTACTTTTTTTTTTTTTTTTTTTGGGTCGGGGGGAGTGGATTATCTTGGCATAAAACTTTTTAAATATAATTTTTAGAGTATTTTATATAAACAATTAGGCTAACCAACTGAAGTTCTACTGACCCTTTTGGAATAACAGGAAAAGGAGAGACCCTAATCCTTTCTTTAGATTATGCTTGTGGGTAAAAACGTTAAAAATACGATTTTAATTTACCGCGTCAGACTCGTATCTTGTTGGTTGGGACGTGCTGACACAGCCCTCTGGACGATCATAAATTAGAACAAAACTGTTCTCTTAGGACTTGGGAGGCTGCAGAATGTTGTGCAGACGAAGGAGCTGGTCATTATTTGGATGGTTTGTTTGGTCATCCGTTTCTCCAAGTTCAACCTCCCAAAACCGGGGAGGTCAGCAAACTGAGTTGGGAGGAAAGTGCTTTGGAGGAGAGAGGCTCGCTCTCCTTCAGCCGGCGGCGTAGCTGCTGAGGAAGGAGTAGAACATGGGCTGTTTGAGGCGCTGCTGGTCCTTCCGGCACCAGGCGATCACGGTCCCGTCGCTGTTCGCCGTGTACAGATGGTGGCCGTCACAGGAAAACGTAAGGCTGTCGGAAAGAAATCCCGTCTGTGTGTTACCTCTTAAAATTGCATTCGCGGACTGGTGACCCGAGGGGGATCAGTGTAAAGAAGCTAAGATGTCTTTACCCGCGCAGGGAGCCCAGGGAAATGCCTGCTCACAGCCCACTGGTGTCCAGCGTAACCCTCGCACCGTCTCGCTGCCCTGACAGCTTCGTGAAGCTCGTTCTGACGGGGCGCTGCGGAGGGAAGCGGGAGCGGAGCGAGCCGCCCGTTCTGTTCCTTCCTTGCATGCCCTCTCACCGCTTGTTTATGCTCTATCGCTTAAACGACAAATGCCCAAGGATGGGAAAGCTTGGAAAAGATTAGAGCCACATCTTCTCTTTATAGAAGGCAGTGGTGATTATTTTAGGGAGCTATTTTATATCCCTGAGACAGGAAAAGGTAAATGTCGTGCCTTGAAAAGAAGTTAACGTAGTAAGGTAGGATTTGAATGACTGACTTCCAGGTGAGGTTTAGAGTCAAATTTGTTAGCAGAACAAAAGGTCACTGGCTGTTTGTCAGCATTACCAAGCGCCCTCCTGCCCTCCTGCCGCTATCAATCAGTCTGATGGTATTTCCAAGAAGGAAGGAAGAGGGTAGACTTTCTACAATTCAAAAGCTTCCCCCGGGCACTCGCCCAGCGGGTCTTTCTGTTAGGCTGGAGCTCCCAACTCAGATTTTAAGCTCCACAAAGATGTGGACTGTGTCTCCTTTTGCAAAAGGTTCTGGTCAACTTGGTGTGTGCCAAATGGTCAGCTGTTTGTGACCGTCATCACGTCACAGTCTGTGTGCTTTAGTAGCTCTCTAGCAAACACAGGGTCACAAAGTACATTATGCAGAATGGCGGGGGGTGGGGCGGGGAGTTTACCTTACGATCGGCTTATATGATTTAGGAAATGTGATTTCTCGCACAGGCTTTAGGTCCCACGTACTCCATAACCTAGAGAGGGAAAAAGTCATCACCTAGTTACGCAAAGTAAAATTTCCTTCACTAACAAACCCTAAATATTTGTTTATTTGTTAAAAATCATCTGGAAGGAAACACGATAAACAATTGTAGTTCCTTCTGGGAAGTTTGCAGGGGGTGGATGTGGGAGTAAGAAAACTTGGTAAATTTTCATATCGTTAACAGACAACACACAATTTCAAAACTACATTACTGCTAAATTTATTATTTAAAAATAAAACAGGATATGGGGCCCTTGGGTGGCTCAGTCAGTGAAGTGTCAGACTTTGCCTCAGGTCGTGATCTCACGGTTGGTGAGTTCCAGCCCCGCGTCGGCTCTGTGCTGACGGCTTGGAGCCAGGAGCCTGCTTCGGATTCTGTGTCTCCCTCTCTCTCTGCCCCTCCCCTGCTTGAACTCTGTCTCTGTCTCTGTCTCTTTCTCAAAAATAAACATTAAAATTTTTTTTAAAAAATCTAATTTTTGAAACTGCTGTGTCCTTGTGAAGAAGAGCGAACAAGGAGAATCGATACTCCTCTTACCTCACGACTCCGTTTTCTAGCCCCCCGGCAATCACGTTGATCGACACCCCCTCCGGCTGGTTCGAGAAAGCAACAGAACAAACGATCTCTCTGCAGTGCACGTGTCCAACGAGGTCCCCGTTCACCGTCCAGAGCCTGAGGTCGCTGCCTCCACCGGCTACAACACCAAAATCGTTGCGCAGGTCATCAGAGCGCGGGTGTGCCAGGGCCCGGCACCCTGGGTCCGAGAGGGCTGACCCCGCCCCCCAGCCCATTGTCAATCTCGTTTGTTTCAGTGATAAGATTTGTAGGGAAGTCAGGACTGAAGTCTGTATACATAACTACATTATAGGTCACACAGAGCTCTGCGTATTTACCTAGTGACAACGACCAGTGGGAAAATGACAATTGAAAATTTAATTTCCAATAGAAAGCAACAGGTAAATTAATCAGGTACCTTTGTGTAATCATAATATTTTAGTATATGAACTGCCAAGTCTGAATTTGAAAGTACCTAGAGAGTTAAACATCTCCAAAAACAAATGAAAATATTCTGTGAAGCCATCTGTAAGAAGTGACTTATGTGACTTCTGAAGAAAAAAAAAGTAACATAAACTTAGCTGAGTCGAAAACTAGTTCTTAAAGAAAAAAAAGAAATCTAATTCTCAGAAAGAATCTTGTAAATCAATGACTTATGATACTAATTTTCCCTTTTCAAAGACCATGAGTAACGACGCTCTCCGTAGTTTTCCAGGGGGCGGAGGGGCGATCGTTGCCCGCCGTCCGATATGGAACGGGGCTGTGGGTTTGGGCCTCGTGATGATGTGCCCGCCTTCTTGGGAGAAATACTCTCCCGCTGACCAAGATGGAGGTTAAGAGGCCTGATAAAGTTTGGATGCCGCAGCGGTACGACACTTAATTTTCTCTCTCCATTAGAAGTAACAAAAAAAGTACAGAATTTAACTTTCTCCTTTACTAAGGCGATGAGAAGATTTCATAGACTTTAGATTTTATAGCAAAGAAACAAACCGTGCACCTTCTTTATGTAAAGATACGCCGAAGACCTTCAAATACCACAAACCCAAACGCCTTCCGTGCTGCGGCACCATTCACGGTCGCCGGGCAGTGGAGACGGCCCAAGGGGCGCACGCGGAGGAGCGGATACACCGAGTGTGGTAGGTGCACGCGCTGCAGTATTAGCCGTAAAACGTAATGAGGTTCTGATACATGTTACAACATGGATGAACCTGAACATCAGGCTACGTGAAATAAAAGGACATAAACAAGACATAAAAGGACCAATGGTGTACGGTTCCACTCACATAAAGTATCTAGAATGGACAAATTCCTAGCGATAGAAAGGAGAGGCGTCGCCAGAAGCTGTGGGGCAAGGAGGAACAGTTATGGTTACAGAGTTTCTGTTTGGGGTGATGAAAAGGTTTTTAAAGTAGACAGTGGTGACGGTTGCACAACACGGTGGATATGATAACGCCACCGAATATATATTTTAAAATGGCTTAAAGAGCAGCTATCATGTTAACGTTAACATGTTAATATCATGTTATCACATCTGTAGAGAAACAGGATGAACAAATGGCCAGGGTTTTACGTAAGACTTTCCATCGATTGGGGAGATTACAGATTCAACATACAAAAGCATACAATTGTAGACGATAACCTCATCTTTTCCTTGAGTAGACATTTCCCTCTTTCTTTTGAATTTAATATTTGAAAAAAGATTTGAAAATTGAACCACCAGATGTCGACTACTGAGGTTAGAAGACGTACTGAAGGCACTGATGTAGCCGGTGGTCATTACATGTACTCCATAGCTTCCGCACGGCTGAGCCCTTCAGAACAAAAAATCTAAATGTGGTCCTGGACTCTCTGAAATATGGGATATAATTTAACAGGCAAAGAATTACCCCCGCGGATTACCCAGCACGTTGGGCTGCCACAAAAGCGAGTAACTCCACATCCGCCTCTGACCGTACGTAGCCGCACTGAGGCCTTCACTCACTCCCAGGTGCTCTCGCATATAATTCAGCACGTCAACTATGAGAAAGTTGGGCATTCCTGAGAAAAAAATTTACTCCTCCTATACATCTTCACTGAGATTTAAATAAATTGGAGAGCCACTGCATACCCTGAATTTCGTAACGTTCACCCTGTAACACCACTGGCAACACAAGACCAGGCTATGAACCCCCATGAAGAGGCATATATTTTGATCCGGTGGCAGAATGGTTTTTTTAAATTTTTTTTAATGTTTATTTATTTTTGAGACAGAGAGAGACAGAGCATGAGTGGGGGAGGGGCAGAGAGAGAGGCAGACACAGAATGTTCTGAAGCAGGCTCCAGGCTCTGAGCCGTCAGTATAGAGCCCGACGCGGGGCTCGAACTCACAGACCGCGAGATCGTGACCTGAGCCGAAGTCGGACGCTCAACCGACTGAGCCACCCAGGCGCCCCTGGTGGCAGAATGATTTTAAAATGCAGAAACCATCTGTTATAATATTTACATAGTTGATAAATTTCACGTTTTATCACTATAAAAACTGCATCCCATAATAACACTTGGGAATTATGACCAGGAGTGAAGAGCTTGCCAGTGGAGCTTCAGCCCCGATGCGGAAATTTTATAGACGTATGTGTGATGTGTACCTACATGGACGTACACACACATGTATGTCACAGCTACACATACACATATATTTATTAAAATTTTGATTTTTAATCAAAATTTACTGAGTACCCTCAGTAAAGGGTGAAGATTTTTGGTAGGCTAAATGTGGTAACTTTCTTCCCTTCTTGAACTGTAATAGAAAGATGATGTCTAGTTTGGGTCACTAAACATAAACTTGGTTTGTCTTTTAAAAATAATTATTTTTATTATGTTCTCCTTATACCAAATTCTTATGATGACTTCTTTTATATATGTACTGAGAGGTTTTAAAAAAGTAGAGGAGGACTTTTTGTTCAAAGTGGGGAAAAAAAAGTTCTAGCCATTACTCTGTTATGCTGTGCGCTACCTCGGGACACCTGAATAGCCTACTAGTGAGTTAGTAATTGCAGCAAAAGTAATTTTGTTTCTTGTTCCCCTATGACTAGCTGATATAATATCACAGATATAAATCACTACTGGCAGCCGGAAAGTAATTAACTTTACACAATTCAGCTCCCTAAGGATCAGTCCTAACTTTCAAATGTTGCCAAAACAAGAAAGTAGAGAACTCTGTATAAATAACCATTATATTATTCCCCTAGATTCCTTCTTGATATGACATACCCAAAGCTGCTAATGTACAGATCAAGGAAGAAAAATTGGCAAGGTCATCAATCACCTGCTCACATTTGTATTATCAAAGTCAACTGTTTAAAATCTTTCCCCTTAGTTAATGATGATTAGGAAATAAGAATGTTTCCATGACATTATTTTATAACCGGATGCTAAGACTGGCAAATACTTTCATCTGATACCTTTAAAGCATGACTGAAGATACTACTTTTCTTGAATACAAGAATTAATGAACGTTTTGTAAAATCAACAATAAAACTGCAAGATATCTGTAGCATAATAAAAGAAGAAAATATTCGGTCACTGCTCTGGGTCCCTGGCACAGAGCTCCTGAAACCCTAGTAGTTCACCATCTTTTGTATGCTAATGAGCTGACTCCTGGGGGGCAGGCCCATTCCGGATGGGGGCTGGTCACCAGGAAAGCCAACCTCGGGGTTAGGAGGTTAGAACTTACTGTACTTCCCCACCTCCGGTGCAGGGGGGCGGGGGGAGAGGCTGAGGATTGAGCTCAATCACCTACCAACGGCCAATGAGTCAATCAACTGTGCCTACGTAACAAAACCTGGGAGAAACCCCTCAACGACAGGGTTAGGAGAGTTCCGGGGTTGGGGAGCACACTCCTGTGCCAGCAGGGGGGTGCACTCTGATTCCACAGGGACCGACCCTCTGGCCCTCACCCTATATCCTTCATCAGACTGTTCATTTCTATCCTTTATAATAAACTATAGTAGATAAGTATAGTGTTTTACTAAGTTCTGTAAGTTGTTTTAGATATTTATTGAATCTGATGGGGGGGGGTGGGTCTTGGGAATTTCCACATTTGCTAACCTCAAGTAGTCTGTGTCAGAACTAAACTGCATTGTTGGGCACCCAGGTGGTGTCACAGGATTGGAGAGCTGTTTGGTGTCTGCAAAGACAGCGTACATTTGGTGTCAGGAAAGACCAAACGGGCGCCTAGGTGGCTCAGCCGGGTAAGCAAATGACTCTTGATTTTGGCCCAGGTTATGATCTGACGGTTCCTGGGATCGAGCCTTGCATTGGGCTCCACACTGACAGTGCAGAGATTCTCTGCTTGGGATTCTCTCTCTTTCTCTCTCTCTCTGCCCCTCCTCCGCTCACACTCATCTCTCTCTCAAAATAATAAACTGAATATAAAACATGCAAGCAAAGGCTAGAGGACCACCCGCTACAGCTATGTCACAGATGCGCTCCGCCGAGTGGGCAGAAAAAGACTGTTTTTCAAAGGATCCTTTCAACGTTAAGATCTGCAAACAGAGAATTTCTGAATTTTCCAACTGTCCTTTCCTCGAGTTTTAAAACATGTATACCTGAAAAAACAAAAACTAAAAATAAGACCTCTGAATGGGAGATCTTTGTCATGTAAGTTTTAAGGCAAATTATACCTCCACTTGTTACTCTATAGCACTGTTCCCACTCAGGAACTGGAAGATATATATTCAAAGCTGATCGCTGGCTGGTGCTTTGCACTTAGGAGGCAGGTAGTGAAGTTATTAGTAGTTAAAAAGCAGAAGTCCAAAAAGGACAGAGAAACAAAAGCCAAGAAAATTCAGATTAATTTACATAATAATAATTTGCTTAACACACGCTCAAAGGCAATGGTCCATAATCAGAAACAGAGTTACACTATGATGATACTGCCTTCGGCATAAGTTGGTGCCTAAACTGATGAACTCGCTCTGGGACCTCACTGTGGTTTAATATGCACACGTGCTATTACCAAAGTATTTGGATCTGGCAGTGACCTGAGACATGTAACCCAAAAGTGTCGCCTACGTCGGAAGGAACTGGCAGAATGCTCTGTTAGCACCACAACCACTGGGCTCTGGTTTCGGGGCTCACTCACCTGAGTCACATACAGTGGCAATGTCGCCTGTGGTTTCACTGGCAGAGACGGCTGTGACAGGGCTTTTGTGTCCCGCCAGGCTTTGTACGTAGCACAGTCTGAAAGACAAAAGACATAAATTTGCGTTACGAACATTAAATATATTCTCTCACTTGTATAAATCCTCTCCTCAGTATAGGGACCCATTATTCAGAAGGCATTCCCAACTATATTCATAACTGATCGTTTGATTTCAATTAGATTCTAAAGTAAAGGTTGTATTTCGTGTTTAAAATTATTATAAAGATATTATTAAAAAAATTTTTAAGTTTATTTATTTTTGAGAGACAGAGACAGAGAGCAAGTGGGGGAGGGGCAGAGACAGAGAGGGAGACACAGAATCCTAAGCAGGCTCTGGGCTCTGAGCTGTCAACACAGAGCCTGACATGGGACTCGAACCCACGAACCGTGAGATTGTGACCTGAGCCGAGGTTGGAAACTTAACTGACTGAGCCCCCAGGCGTCCTTGTAAAGCTATCATAGTGCGACTGCTTCATGCAGCAAGAACCGAAACGCTGAAAACGGCTGTGTTGCAGAGCCCTCCTTCCATACCTGTTTAAATCCCATATGATGCAGGTTCCGTCTCTGCTCACACTTATCAGTATACTGTAGGGCTTGCAAACAAACAAGCTGGTTATCTCTTCTGTGTGCCCGTAGAGATGTATCTGGGACTCCATTTCTATCTCTGAAGGCTGAAATTTGAAATATTCAGTAAAGTATAAGATGAAGGCCATGACAGAGCTGTCCTAGTGCTGTACCTCAAAAATCAAAAACTGAAGCGACTCCAACATTCTTCTCAAGCATATTGTTTTTTAAGTTTATTTATTTTGACAGAGAGACAGAATATACAGGGGAGGGGAAGAGAAAAGGAAAGAGAGAGAGAGAGAGAGAGAGAGAGAGAGAGAATCCCAAGCAGGCTCCATGCTGCCAGCGCAGAGCCTGATGCGGGGCTCGATCCCATGAACTGTGAGATCATGACCTGAGCTGAAATCAAGAGCCGGACACTTAACCGGCTGAGCCCCTCAGGTGCCCTTTAAGCAGATCATTTTTCAATCCATTTCAGTTTGACTCTGTCCTAAAGAGTAAAACTAATTACACATTGAAAAAGTTTTAGTTGCCCATAATTTCATGAATACGCTCTTCATTTTTTGTCTTCTCGTCTGGGCTTTGTCCAAACACGCATGCATTTTTATAGTTACGATTATTGCCGTACAAGTAATTTTATATTTTGTATTTTAAGTATTCTCCCGTAAGCATTTTCCATCTCTGATTTCCTTCAAAATGATTTTTCATGGTGTTATACTATTCTGTAGTTAGAAGGCCTTAATTTACTTGAGCATTTTTAGTTCTTGACAGCATTGTGCCAAATCGCGGTGTCACCAGCGGGGGTGCACTTCCACGCCACCGCTCGTCACAGACGAGACGTTGGTGTCCTACACGAAAGACTGCCGAGCGATGTTCCCAGGTCCGCGTTGGCTCACAGACGCCAGATGCCTGCGCTAGGTTTGCCTCTTGCCTTCATTAGATGAGGCTGTTTATTGTCATAAAGTATTTCAATATTTCCACTTTAAAGAATATGGAAAAGTAGAAAGGATCGGTAAATTAGAAAGTTATATACTGCCCACTCAGGTAAACTAATGTTAGTGTTTTATATGATCAGCTTATTTTTTAAACGGGAAAAATGAAACACCGCACAGTCTGTGCCCTGTCTATCCTATCCCCCTCTCCTCAGAAGTGACTACCGCCCTGAATTTTGTATTCATGTTTCGCGCGTTTCCCAGCTGTCCTGCTATGTGTTCCCACAACCATACACAACATATTGTTGGTTTTTCATGCTGATAAACTTCATGTATGTGGTATTCTTCTTTAGGTATCTTTTGCACCTTGCCTTCTGGTTCATCATTGTTTTTGAAACATATCTGTGTTGATGTATCAGCTGCTGCTCATCTGTTTTACGTGCTATACAGTCCAGTGTTCTATGCACGTAAAATACATATCTTACACTTAACGAATCAAGTGGCCGGGCAATACCAGGCCCACATTCTTTCTTGGAACGACCCACTTCAGCTGTGTGCAGGGGCTTCTGCTCAGCTGGGACACGTGATCCTCAACCAAACACAATCACAGAGACAAGATGTGCTTTTCACAAGGGCCAGAGTCCTGAGCCCCCCGCTGTCTCTCTCTGGCTGGGACCCTCCCCACAGGGCCAGGAGTCTGCAGGGCCCAAGAGAGGAGCCCCGAACCCTTCCAGACCATACTGCAGGCTACCTGGGCCCGAGGGCCCCTTCTTCTTCTGCGTGAGCTCCGCAGCACGAGCCTGTGACTCACCGCCCATTCCAAGTCTCTGAACATTTCCCAACCTTTAAATGGCAATCGAGGTTGCTCTGAATCGCATTTCTCTTATTATGACCAAGCTGAACTTTTCCACATGTTCATTTTCTTACTTATAAATTCGTGTGCTTGGATTTATGTATCTGTGACTACGTTCTAAAAAATCCTTTGGAGGAGTTCCCCCACTTGCGGGAGAGAACCGTGACCCGGCCCCCCTACCAGTCTACAGACGCCTCGGCTGGAGTCAAGTCCTGAGATCTGGACACCCCAGGGAATTCGGACCCAGGCTGTGATGCCACGCGAGAGGTGGTCCCATGGGACTCATCCTCACCCTTACGGGGCAGCCCCTCAGGGACCAGCCTTCGGAGAAGGGCCTCCGTGGGACCAGCTGGCTCAGTCCCTCGGTGGCGTCGTCGCTTCCTCTCACAAGAGCTGTCCGACATCAGTGTCAATGCTCCAGGACTGACAGCGCCCTCGAGGCCAGAGCTCCCCCTGCGTAGTTACCTCTCGGGCGGGGCGTGTTAGCTCTTCGATGCTTTCATTACACACACATACGTGTGTGTGCGCATGATCATGGATAATATTTATGGGGTAAACACAGCATAGGCCCCCTATAGTGGTTGATAATTTTACAGATTTTACACTTTAAACTGATTGCAAGAGTCAGCGTTACTAGACGATTTCCTGACAGGTCAGAAAATAATTTCCATGGGCAGAACAGGAATCGTGGCCCACTTCATTTAACAATTGCTCTTGAGTGACATGATACTATCTCAGATAAACGTCACATTTCTTCTTCTGCCACCGCTGACTGAGAGGACAGAACTGTAGGTGTTCACTCACATGACGGTGATGTGGCCATCCTAGTTAATTAGTGAAAAAAATAACTCAAGAGCAATTATTCTAAAATCAGTTATCACTTTTAGCAGACATTCTTCTGCAATCTATAAATAGCTTACAGATAATTCCTTCTAACAAGTCAGCTTACTCATCCTTAGGCGGAATACATTTTATTAGACTATCTCAGGAGCATCAACAGAAACTTACAAGGCTCGGAGTTAGGTATGCTTCACTAGGTAAGGACCGTAGTTCATAAGACTCCCCCCTGAAAATATTTTCTAATGGCAACTATTTTGGTCGTGCCCCGCATGGCCCTCGGGGAGCCTGTCTTTTGTCCGTGTTAAAGCTACCACCCCTGAGAACATGAGTACTTGTAGAACGCTGGCATTCAGGGGGCTGGCAGAACAGAAACTGGTGGCGTGAGGTGCCTCCTCCTGACCTCACAGGTCACGATGCAGCTTTCAGGGGTGCCAAAATGGTGAGGGGGTCCCTGAGAGAAAGCAGCAACGGCATCTATTAAAAACCCACGTGACCTCCCCTCGAAGCAAACAGCGCCATAACCACATAGCTAAGATGCGTTTGGGGTCATGGTATAAATAGTAACTGTTAATCTCATGACTTGATTACCTAATACTAGCATACTGGGGAGAAAAAGAAGACCCTTATAAATAAAGCTGAAAAATCTACTTTGGGGTAAATATCTAACCGTGGAAGGGTAAGCGACCTAAGACTTCACGAGCTTACAGTAACTTCGGAAGCAAAAGAAGCCGTCCTCCGGTACCCGCGCGGTAACGGCTCCGCCTCCCCCTGCTACACTCACAGCTACGCTGTGCACAGCTACTCCTATACTGAAACCTCATCTTTTTTTTTTAACCTGCACTACACACTGTTAGTGTACAATTAAAATTTTAAATTACAGAAAGAGTGGAAGTAGGGAAGAACCAAGCACAGGTTGTTCGAAGTGTTGGCAAAAGCACAAGGAAATAAAAACAGAAGGGGAAGCTGGTTTTTAACCAGCAGTCGCTGGCGCGGCATAAAGTTCTCGGAGTGCGCAAGCGCGCGCCTGCTCCAGCGCGGGGATCCGGGTGTGTTTGCAGGAGAAGGAAACCGGAGGGTGAGCTTAGAAGACAAATGTGCTGTCAGTAGTCAGTAGTGGAGATGATGTAAATTCACACCCACTGGAGGCCGCCGGCAGTGAACGGGAGACACTCCCAAAGCTCAGACGCTTCTCTGCTTGCTTCCTCAGCATTCTTTCCGTTCCGGCATAAACAAACGGACCCGCTCGCTTCTCCTGCCCGCCTCTGACCTCTCCCCGCAGACTTTCAGACCCTAAGCTACACATACAAGTATCTGCCGTCCCCCCCCCCCCCCCTCCACCGAGGTACCATTCCTTTCTTGCCATGTTGCTGGTTTCCTGTGCCTGAAGTTCTCTTTCCTCTTTCCTCTTTCCTCTACTTAGCAAACCGACCGCTTCTGGTCCAGCGCGAGTCTAACTTGTCAGGTTTCCTGACATCTGGCCCCCCTCCGGTGATCTTCTGGTCTGGGCGCGAACTGTTGCCAGGGCACGTACTCCACTCTCCTGTGATAACCCGCACACGCCCGTCCCTTGCGAAGAGCCGTCCCCGTGGCCCACCTGTACCACCACAGTGGCCTCCGGCTTGGCACCCCCACCTCAGGCTCATGCCCCCAAGTATTATTCCTAGCAGGTGCATGGTGGGCTTCTTAAAATGCTGGTTGGCTCAAATTCCACCTGCTTCAAACATTTTAATGGTCTCTCAGGCTAAAAGGTAGATACGCTATTATGGTCATGTTAATACCCCAAGGACCACGGCGAAGAACCGTGACGGGAGTTTAAAAGGGAACAAACTTGGACAGAACAGTAAGAGGAACCTCGGACCACCCCATGCTAGCAAGACCGGTTTACCCAGTGAAACATATTTCATAATCTAAGGGAGAAAACTGTAATGAGGGAGGGGGTGGGGCAGAGAGCACAAGAAAGTTCTGGAATAAAATAATTACCGAGTTATTACCCTACACTTGCTCCTTATCCTCAACAGCACCACGGAGAGCTGATTCAAGAAAGGAACAACAGTGAATTAAAAAGAAGTATTGCATAATATGTCTTTTCTTCACTTGACTGCTTTATAATTTAATTTTCAAATCCTGGAGATTTGGCAAATGGCCAAAATAAATTTCTTCCAGGAAGTGGTAGAAACCAAGATGGGCTATTTGGATTTTGCTACAGTCCAAGGTTAAATATTAGAGTTTCTAGGAGCGCCTGAGAGGCTCAGTCGGTTAAGCCTCCGACTTCAGCTCAGGTCTTGATCTCACAGCTCGTGTCGGACTCTGTGCTGACAGCTCAGAGCCTGGAGCCTGCTTCGGATTCTATGTCTCTCTCTCTCTTTCTGCCCCTCCCCAGCTCGTGCTCTGTCTCTCTCCTTCAAAAATAAATAAACGAACAAAAAAACAATTTAAAAATATGTTGGAGGTTCCGGGCCTCCAAACTGTGCAGAATCCCGTGGTGTGCGCCTAGGCATTGGGTCACGCCGGGAATGCAGCAAATGAGCGTCACGACATCATGAAAAAGTATAATCACGAAAGAGATCATGACTCAAACTGCCAACCGTCTGTGACACCAAATATAAGATCTTTATAATCATTTTCAGAAATTTTCATGATCCTAGTAAACTTAAAATTAAAGAGCCAGATATATAACCTTTTATATTTTAAGAGCGTATGTGAGGAGAAGATTAAAGAACAAAAGATTAGAGTACAAACGTTTTCAGTTAACCTTCTAGAAGCGAATTATACTTCATAAGCACGTTTCCCCCTCACAAACACGAAGAGCCCAAGCCCCCCGCGACGCGACGCGAGCCCCGGGCCTACCGTGCTGCTGGAGAGCCTGTTGGCGTAGGCTGTGATGACGCCACACTTGCTCCCGGTGAACAGCTGGCAGCTGTCAGGTACCCAGGCGCAGCTAGTCACCTTTGAAGGAGGACCAAGCAAGGATCGTGGTGTTTAAAAAGCAGGAGAAATGTTTCTACTTCTCTGGCAATTATTTAAACTATATATAACCACAGCATTTCATAAACATTTTACCCGAAGTGATTAAAAAACGGCAAGATATAAGAACAGAGCATTCTGTCACTTTGAGCCAGATGTCTAAGGGCTGTTTCCAAGTTAAAATGTATTACAGTGTATCGTCATCTGTGACTTTATATTTTTCCGCACACACGGCCATTTGTTCCTCAGAAATTTAAACAAAACGAGCCAGGACTGACTAGATCCAAGGCTGAGTGGGTGTGTGATGTGTGCCCGTGTGCGGTTTTATCCATTTACCTGATTTTTACTTTTTTTTCTTTTTCTGCTTCTAGTAGGGAAATGGGGTACAGTCAAATAGACGTATTGCTTCTAACAGTTGTAAAGACTCTTAAATAGGAGGAGAAGGAAAGACGAACGTGGAGAAGAAAATCTTGGATTATTCCTTTGGGGCTGTAAACCCTTGGGTCCCAACCAGGGAGGCCCTGTTCAAGGCCCCTCGACTCTGTCCGCTGAGCCTGCCTCTGGCTCCGGGCACCGGCTGAACCCCCGTCCGCACTGGCTCTGCGCCCCTCCTCCAGTCCCGCCTGCCCCACAGCCCGCACCCTCCCCCGCTGCACTGCGCCGAGAAGACAGAGGTCATCGGCCACAGACCTCATCCTCTCCCCTCCCTCGTGCCTCAAGTGTCCTGGGGCTCCCCCGGATGTAGAGGAGCCCCACCCCACACCCGGTGTTCCGCAGAACCTCTGTCCGCGCTCTCTCCCAATGTCCAGCTCCCTTCTGCTGGCTTCGTCCCCGGGCCCTGCAGATGTGCTCAAGTGTCCGCACCCTTCTCTCAGCCCGGCTCTCCTCACTCTCCACATCATCAGAGCCCACTGGGTCCAGTTTTAGTTTTTTAATTTCTTTCTCGAATAGTTCTGACTATTTGTAGGGGTTAACATTTCATGACTTTTATTCTTTCTTAGAGGTCTTCCACAGGAACAAAGAGAAACATATTTATTTTTTTACATATAGAATAAAACTCATTGTCTTGGAAGTACCATATGGGTCTGCTGAACCCTTTTATAAACCTAAGTTACGATTACAGGGTTTTAGTAGTTTCGTCTTCCCCCTAGCTCGCAACACTTTGCTGTTTCATCACTGCGGGAGTTATTTCATCAATTGTTCTCAACTAGGCTCACACAAAACAGACAAGGACGTGAAGAATGACGGGTCTCCTGGAAGGAGGACGCAGCACGCAGTGAACTCTCATCCTTTGGTTTTCTTACTGCATCGTCCGAAGAGTGTTGTCATCTCTTAAGAAAACCTAAAGGAAGGCTGGAGACACCCTTTCTATACTCTGCTTTTAGCTTCCACCGAACACAGTGGGGAATTCGGAATTGCGTATGTTTTACTGATAATAGAAAAGGGAATAAAACCGACAGAGGACTGTGTTTCACGACTGTGAGATCAGAAGGTGAAGGCAGGGGGACGGCGGGACTCTCATCTCTGATGATGAGGACGCCGACCGTGGAAGTGAGGTCGGAGTGGGAGTCCTCGGGCGGTAACATCTGGGACGAATTTCCTCAAGCTAAGGAATGACCGAACGATATATTTCTAAGGACGAAGATGGAATTCGGTGCTCTCATCCAAGCAGCCATTTGACGGGAAGTTCTTCATCACACAGTACTTTTCTAAAAGAATCTGGACGATCCTGTTTTGCTAAAAGGTTTGATGACAGTATTCTTTTGTCTTTAACAATATGCTTGTGTGCCAAACATTATGTGATAGAAATTAATTTTGCGATGCCGAAATTCTTACTAAAATTTCTCATAAGGTTGTTTTTTCACAGTCCTTTTGCTAATTATGTTACTTTACTGGTAGCCAGATAACCTTTTCTTCAGGTACATTGAGGGTTAAGCAAAGGAGTCATTGCTCTCCTTTTTTCACTGCCAAAAACTCCCCACGAAGTAGCTCATTCCATTTCTCACAGGCTCAGGGAATGAGAAAATACTAGGACACATGAATCGGCATCAGGTGTTATGAAGACAATGGAAGTCAGAAAAAGGTAAAAGAATTTCCCATGGAGAGAAGTCACAAAAAGAGGGTTTAACATACAATTTTCTATGAGAAAAAGTTGTGGCAGTATCGTGTGCATGTGTGTGTGTATGGGCGTACATATGCAGTATATGCACAATATATAGACAATTGGAGACATTTTTACAACAGCTTTATGAGAGAGTAGTGGGGAGTCCCATTACCCCAGTTTCAAAGGGGAGGAAAGAAGCTCAAGTCTGAAAGGGAAGGTGGTTGCCGAGGGCAACCACGCTGGGCTGCTGACACCGACCAGGGCTCCAGTTGGGCCCAGGGCTGCTTCTCCCTCATCGTGATGCCTGAATACCCAGTCTGTTTCGCAGAAACCAGGTAGAGAAGATGGCACTCTGGTCACAGAAAATGACACAGTAACAAAAGACAAGTGGACACTGAGAAGGAGGCAACGCTGGTGTCGTTCCAACGCTGTGCCAACAGCTGATGCTGACTTGGTGACGGCAACCCCATCTCAGTGAAGTACTGGGCAGAAGACAAGTGTTGGGGACACGGTCACAACAGCAAGAGCGGGGACACCTGAGCACTGTAAACAAGGCAACGTCCCGCACCGCCGGCTTCTGGATTAACTGCGGAATATTAAAGACCAGCTGCTACCAGTCCGACTCCGTTTTAAAGCATTATATTTACTTAGTATTACAAAGTACTTTATAAAACAGTTTACCTGATATTGTTGAGAACTTTGTATAAAGTTTATTGGAGGCTCGCTTTGTTTACTCTTCAACCGTAAAATGTTGTCAGCATATCCCCAGCTCAGGATGGCGGACCACTGGATGTCGGTACTGTTCATGCTTCTCACACCTCGAGAAGGAGAAATAAATGTATCAGACTGCCGCCGTCCGACAGTTATCGGCAGCCCCCAGGACGGCGGGCTAAAAGCTGAAGTTTACACCTAGCAGAACATAGTATCTTTCCAGGGCAAATCATCTTTATATTCATCAGATGGACCAAGTTAGATTAGTTTTATTCCTTTAACGCTAATGGCATTATAAGAGTGGAACTGTATTCTTTTTCACCTGTGATGCTTTGCCCGGGATTTGGTTTAGTACTAAAATATATGTTAAGGAATTTTTATAAAAGACAGTGATAGTCGAACTTATTCTATTCATATTCTATGATACTTTTACTTTTAAAAATAAGTATAAACTAGGGACACCTGGGTGGCTCAGTGGGTTAAGCAGCTGACTTTGGCTCAGGTCATGATCTCACAGTCGGTGAGTTCAAGTCCTGCATCAGACTCTGCTGACGGCTTCAGATTCTGTGTCTCCCTCTCTCTCTGCTCCTCCCCAGCTCCCACTCTGTCTCTGTCCCTCCCCAAAATAAACAAACGTTAAAAAAAAACTAAAAGAAAATATATATAAACTAGATACTACTTAGATAACTTTGTAGGTACCACCTGCTGAAGAATCAGTGTGGACGACAATCAGTATTAGGAAGAGGACACGGTTACCCTAGAAGCAATACTTCTCCTGGGAAGGGATCCTTCCGTTCCGTCAACCGCAAGGACTTTGCACAGCAGACTTTGATTTAACGAGATTCTGCTCTTTTTCTCTTTTTTTACAACATAGTTTTATGTCTTTGGGGGATAAAGATTTGGACATTCTGATATCCCTTTTCAGTACTATTTAAAATCTATGCTTGTTGGTATGCTGAATATAGCTAATGCAGCATAAACGCCATACCCGGTACCGGCCCTGAAATTTGGGTTGCTTAAGTCCCTTACAGAGAGACGACGTGCTTTATTTATTGCAGCACCTAGCACAATGAGCCCACACATAGAGGAAGAAAACAAATAAATATTTGTTGAAAGAATCAATAGCACAGTGGAAATGTAATTCACGGATTGGTTTTGTTTTGTTGAAGATAATACCAAATGTTGACGTCAGTTTTGCAATAAAGGAGCTGGAATATACTCACTTAATATAAGCTGCTGGGGAAAGGAGCTACATTTCAGGAGTCTCAGGGCCTCTCAAGTTCTGCCATAATCCCGGCATGCAGTGGGGACTCAGTAAACCAAGCGCTCGATGAATGAAAAACATAGCGCGACCGTTCCCGGTTGCTCATTCCAGCACTTACGAGATGCACCTCCCCCCCCTTTTTTCTTTTTTTTAAGAAAAAGAAACTTCTCCGATATGGATTAGAATAGTGAAACTTAAACAGCAATTTGTAAGAAAATGGCTTTTTCAGCACGGACGCAAGCCCCAGAGATCGATCCAGCTGGCTCAAATGGGACTCAGGCAAGTATATCTTGAAAAAAAGCATCTCGGGCAATTTTGAGGCACAGTTTACAAGTAACTGGCCTATCCTGGGTTTAAGATCATCAAAACGATCTCGGCTTAGTTGTTACATTGTATTACGCATGTGGAGCTCAGCAAAACCACACAGTTATTTGATGAAAGGGCGCCCGACACCGCGCGGCTGTCAGCACAGGGCCTAACTCTCCTCTGCAAGCCCAGCCCTCGCCCCCGCCAGGCCGCCGTGGAGCACGCAGCGGGGAGTGCACGCGGTCCCTGGGCCCGGGGCACTTCCTGACAGCCTGGTGGACCTTTACTAAGCACTCAGAATGAGTCAGGCGCTGGGCTAATCACTCCTTGCCTTATTTCATTGAATCTTTACAGCAAATTACCCTATGAAGTAAATCCTTTTGTTATTCCCATTTTATCAGGATCGAAAGCCAGGATTCAGACGGTGTAGGTAATTTCGTCAAGGGCAGACAGCAGCTAAGTGGCAGAGCTGGGACGCAGACTCGGGCGCGCTGCGCCTCCGGAGGCCGCGGCCAGATCTGCGGTGTTCCCTGCACACGCCTAGATGCCAGCGAAGCCCAGACGTGTTCCACAAGGAAACAAAGTGTGATCCGAACGAACACGGCTACCAAGGGCGCGCTCGCTAAGGGCTCTGGTTGTCGCGACACAAGTAAGGCAGGCTGACGGTCACATCTGACATATTTTAGTTGATCACGCTCAGCGGAACACCGGCCCTTTCTCTTCTGCTCGACAGAGACAAACATCAATCCACTCTAATTAATTTTTTCAAGGGAAATTATTCCTACGTTTTGGTACTTTAAATATTATTAGCAGTAAATTAACTTGTAATGCACCTCACAGCTAATTTTATCATGCTAGGGAAAATAAGCTGCTGATACTACAGTAGGCCTGAGTACACAGATTTCCTTCCCCTGCGAACTCACGGGACTGAGATAAAATGACACGCAGCCTCTCTTATTACTGACAAGCATAAAGGCGATCACCGATCTCATGATACAGACCAGAGTGAGTCTAAAAGAACTGCGGTCCAGCCAGCACACTTCATTTCTCTAAGGGGCCTCTGTAATGCGTAGCATCCTCGTAACGCGGGGCTACCCGTGCGGGAAGCCAGCTGCACGGGCCCCAAGGAGCACGGTGCATCAAGAATACCGTCCAACACACACAGTGCGACCGTCGAGAGGCACCTGTCTAGTCCACGCGCTGGCGCTTAGGGAGATCCGCGCACGAACAGAGGAGCGTCCCAGGCATTCATTCCAGTGCCTGGAGCCCGTGCCTGGTACGGAGGGGCATTCTTTTCTGTTGAGCGCAGTGGTTAGCTGCGTGAGCCGTGAAGGAATCACAGCACTTCTCCACGTGCTGCTGTTAGCGAGTTAGTGCGCGGAGGCTGAGACGAGGATTGCTTTCCAGCACGCCTATTTTCAAAGCTATCATGACCTTCCTGTTTTGTTTTGTTAGTTTGTTTGAATCTCATGACTCTACCTTCGGAGGTACACGATTTGCTCGTCTCTTCTGGGGTCCAAGCGCCTCAAAAGGTATCCTTCTATGAAACAGATGTTTTCATCTTACGAGCGTAACCGCCAGATGCTTGTTCTCGGCTTTGACTCCCCCTCTTATTTCAAATGCATTTGATTCCTTTTCTTCCCTCATGTGGTATGTTTTAATTCCTACTCGGCACTAAATAACCACATGAATGATTTTCACCATGGACTCAAAACTTAGAAATAAAATACTAGCACGGATGAGCTGGAAACAGCCAAATCTCATGAGAGAGGTACCGAGAAGGTTTTTTTTTTTCTTTTACCTTGTTCTTTGCTGTACGTCATCAGCAGGCAGAAATTTTGGGACAATCCACAGATGGCTCTGGTGGGCAGAGCCTGGAGAGAACCAAATCTTTCTCCGTGGGGCTGGCTGAAGCAGACCACGGGTACCGGAGCACTCGGAGAACCCACATACTCCCCCCACTTCAAGCCTTTTATCCACGACAGAGGGCTCTAAGAGGAAAGGAAAAAGTCGAAGGTAGTAAATATAGAATGACTTCTAACTGAAATTCTAAACAAAGAGTAAGCAACCTGATTATAAGCCCTTTGTAGGCAAGAATTATTTTCTACTTTTTTGCTTGGCCCATGCTTAGCATATAGAAATCCGTGTTCCTGGTTGCTACCCGCAGGGATAAAGTACAGATGGAGCCTCGGTCTGCATGCAGCTGCGTTCTAGCTGGGCCGAGGGGCAGATGAGAAGCAGACAGACGCACGGACAATATGGCAGGTGGTGAAGCTCCAGAAAGAACGGAGAGAGGGAAGAGAGCAGGGAATGAGAGAGTTGCTATCATAGATTCGGAATCAGGGGACTGAGGAGGGGACATTGAGCAAGGACACCTGAAGGAACCGGGAGAGCAAAGCAGGGCTGTTGTCGGGGACAGGCTGTCCCAGCCGGAGGGAACGGTGGACGCGAGGTTCCGAGTGGGAAGGAGGCGGGTGGGTGCTGAGTCCCTGCTGCAAGCGGGTATATGGCTTGGATCTAGGTGCCAGCTGCAAACAGTCGATTAGCACTAGGTATTAGTAGATAAAATCGCATTTATTACTTTTAGGGAGGTACTATTATTTTGACATGGTAAAATAATAGATTCCAGAATTTATGGAATAAAAGTTATGACCTCGGTAATGATAATTACCGTGATTTGTGAGGCTTCGAAATTTTAAGGGTTACACTGACAAATAAACATGAAACCAAAAACGCAGCTTTCAGCTATGAAACACAGCTTTGGGGGTCTGGTTCTGGCGAATGGTACTATCACATTGACGTTTTAAACTTGAATTCTGCTGGTTCTATCACCTTTGTGTTCGACATGCACACGTGACATATGTGAGCTACGCGCATAAAGAATTTCCACGTGTTCCCTTTTTTTAATGTTTGTTTATTTTCGAGAGAGAGTGTGCGCGGGGGTGCACGTGCACAAGCAGGGGAGGGGCAGAGAGAGAGGGAGACACAGAATCTGAAGCAGGTTCGAGGCTCTGAGCTGTCAGCACAGAACCCGATGCGGGGCTCACCATGAACCGTGAGATCAGGACCTGAGCCGAAGTCAGACACTTAACCGACTGAGCCGCCCAGGCGCCTCTAGAATTTCCATGTGTTCTACTGGTGTTCTACATTTAGTGTATTTAAGTAACCTTATTTTAAGAAATGACTGTCAAAACAAGGCCTGTGAAAACCATTCTTAAAATGGTCACAGTTTACGGCAGCTGGAGACACGCCGCTCTCTGTCCCGCCCAAGGTCCTTCTCGGCCGCCCTCCCTCGCCTCCTCGTTTTCTGCTGCAAACCTTTACAACGTCTTACGGTTCACAGTCTCCCATCTTATGCCGCTTTAATAATGAAGAACTTAGCTGAGGGTTAGAATCCATTTTTCTCTTAAGACCCGCTTGCTTTATTTCTGTATTTCAGAGCAAAAACTATGCCTACTTTCCACTTTAAGAGGCAACACTTCGTCATTACAGTCTGGGGAGGCCAAAGACGTATGTAAGGTTCTCCTTCAATTGTGAACCGAACACTCACACTCTGGTCAGCACTTCCGGTGGAGACGATACCCGAGGCCCCGCCGGGCATGTGTGCCCCGCCGCCCCACACTCAGACTGTTCTCTGGTCCTGGGCGGCTGCCCTCCTCTGCTGTGCGGGTGCCTCGTGAGGCTTCCCTGGGAACCGCCCTCTGGAAGCTGGCCGTCTGAACCGAGCTCCCCAAAGCCCGCTCTCGCATCGCCAACACGGCATTTACGCCCCCACACAGTCGCTCTTAGTGGCGTGCACCTGTGCTCACTGGCTGGCGCGCACCTGCGGGCGGGGGCCCTATTCACTGGGGTGCCCGCAGAGTCTGGGAGAGGGCCTGACATCTCTGGAGTGGGATCAGTTTTTGCCAAATTCGATTCAAATTCCAACGACATACCGGGTAGGTAATTTCTTTGACCTGTTCTCGGGTGTCCCTGAAGGCAAACTGCACTAACAGCCCCACGGCGGCCGGGAGCTCTCCTTCGAGGGTGAGCTTGGACCCGGGCCTGCTCGCGTGGGCCGACTGGAACAGCTGCCGCGGCGTCTGGCCGTAGGTTTTTATCATGGTCTCCAGGGCCCGCCTCTGAACGGGGTCTTCGACCGCAGACACGTCCATTCCGAAATACGTCTGAAGCGGAAAAGGGAACGAGAGGTAGGTAAAAAGCAAGATCGGCAATGACACCAACAGGGAAACAACTTGTTTATTCTCTAGGGAGTAGTGTCCTCTTCTCTGTTTCAACGGAAATGGTTTTCAATTGTGTTTGGTCAGTTAGTGATCCTGAGTGGTCTCGATGAGATAAGAAGAGAAGTAATCAATGTTCCTGAATGGGTGAATGAAGATTACGTATCTTGATTGATGGGTGCTAATTGTGTACGTTTATAAAACTGATCTTTAATTTAAGACCAAAGAATATAAGACCTCATTTATACGCACAGCAGAGGAAATCGTCAACAAAATGAAAAGGCAGCCTACTGAATAGGAGCAAATCTTCGCAAATCATATCTCTAATAAGGGGTTAATATCCAAAATATACAAAGAACTCCTACGACTCAACGGCAAAAAACAAGAGAAAGTAAAACCTGATTTAAAAATGGGCAGAAAATCTGAATAGATATTTTTCCAAAGAAGACATCCAGATGGCCAACAGACACATGAAAAGATGCTCAACATCCCTCATCATCAGGGAAATGCAAATCAAAATCACAATGAGCTACCACCTCACACCGGTCAGAGTGGCTAGTACCCAAGGGCTAGGAAACAAGTGTGGGTGAGGACCCTGGTGTCTTGCTGGTAGGACTGTAAATTGGTGCAGCCGTTATGGAAAATAGTTGGAGGTTCCTCAAAAAATTGGAAATAGCATACGATCTAGAAATTCCACCTCTGGGTATTTATCCGAAGAAAACAAAAACACCGTAATCTGAAGAGAGAGCTGCACCCCCATGTTCAAGGCAGCATTATTTAAATAGCCAAGCCATGGAAACAACCTGTGTCTGTCAGTGGATAAGTGAATGAAGAAAATGTGATACACACACGAATATTACTCAGCCATACCAAAGAATGAAACCTTGTGACCACATGGACAGACCTTGAGGGGATGATGCTAAGTGAAATGATTCCGATCATATGTGAAATCTAAACAAACAAATCAACAAGCGACAAACAAAAAAACTGAGCTTTTACAGAGAAACTGCTTGGTGGTTGTCAGAGGTGATGGGGAGGAGGTGGGGGTGAAATGAGTTAAGGGGTACAAACTTCTAATTATGAAATAAACAGGTCCTGGAGATGTCACGCACGGCATGGTGACTATAGTCAGTAACTCTGCATTGCATACTTGAAAGCTGCTAAGAGAGCAAATCTTAAAAGTCCTCATCACAAGAAAAAAAACTCCATAGCTACGCGTGGCAATGGTGTTTCAGGAGACTGTGGTGACCATTCCACAATATATACAGATATCGAAGCATTATGTTGCTCATCAGAAACTAAGATAATGTTACATGTCAGTTATGCCCCAATTAAAGAAAAGAGAGAAACCCGAATGAGGTTTTTCTTTGGACTTGTCCTTCAGTGAGGACTCATAAAAACATAACCACGACGTTCAATTCAGCTGATCCGGAATAACAGCTTCGACAGGCAGGTTAGCAAGTGGACGTGTGTTTTCTGTGGCCGCCTGTCAGGTACTGGTCAGAAAACTAGAGTCGAGGCGTTAGTCAAAATCACTTCAGGCGGCCAACAAAACTGAATGAGACAATGTACCTTTGAGCTTCTGGCAACGCAGGGGCAGAAGAAAAGTAGGGGACTCCCCCCGCCCTGCCCCAATTTTCTCAGTTTGTGGAAATGAGGACTAGAAGTTCAAAGCCATCTGAATCAGCCTGAAATTACGTGATAGCTAATACTCTTTTGTTCTTCGACATGAATATGCTCAAAGAACGATTTTGATTCCTCTTCTCTGGAGACACAAGGGCTGGTCTCACAGGACGGGTTTCTGTTGCTTACTCATGGAGGGGCCAAGGGCAGGCTGCCCCGAGACGGGCAGCTTTGGCATATCGATTATTTTAAATAAAAGTTACCTGAGAGACAGGCTGTGCAAGGAGACCCAGACCCTCGTCTGTCCCCCTGAGGGCAGGAAATCAATCTCCCCTGTGAAAGGTCCCCCCCGGGGACCAGAGATGGAAAATTTAGAGCGGAGAAGCCTGCATAAGCAACCCTTGTTACTTTTTACAACCTACTACCCCGGCCCAAATTCTGTTTAGAAATCCTTATTAATTGAAGTTCCCAAAGTTAGGTTTTCTTCGTCTTGTCAATCCCTCATAGATTTATTGTCCCTTTGTCTGAAAAGTGTAAAAACTGCCTCCACACTCTTAATTTCATTGTTGAGCCTCTGTGTGCACATAATTAAACTTTTTTTTCCCCTGTTAATCTGTCTCACGTTAACTTAATTCCTACTCAAGCAGGAAGACCCGGAAAGGGTAGAGAAAGAATTTTTCATTCCCTTCACTCACATATGCCATCTTCGAGATGTCTATGGATCTCGAACTACTGAGAAAGGAAGCAGGAGAGGGGCAGAGAGAGAGGGAGGCACAGAATCCGAAGCAGCCTCCAGGCTCTGAGCTATCAGCGCAGAGCCTGACACGGGCCTCGAACTCACAAACCACGAGATCATGACCTGAGCCAAAGTCGGATGCTTAACCAACTGAGCCACCTAGGCGCCCTCAGGATTATTATTTCTAGTAGCAAACAAATACTAACTAAATATGTAACAACAGGGGATGGCCAAATAAATTATTGTATGGCCATTCTACGGAACAGTGGTATTATTAGAAATGGAATGATACATGTGTATAAAAAAAGTCTAGAAGGTGGTTTTCATCTTTATCTCTAGATGGTGATATCAAAGTTGATTTTTAAACATCTTCCTTTTGCAGTCTGTATTTTATACATTTTCCCAGCAAGGCACAAATATTGTTTCTGCAGTAAGGGAAAATGAGGCCATTTTAAAAGAGCACGCACAGACAGGATAGTGTGCAGGAAACAGCTAACGCGGCAGGCCGGAACTGCTCTCCTTGGAAAGGCCCGCTGCCAGGCTGGCCCTCGGCTGGTTTCCGGGCACAGGATTCAGGGGCGCTCCCACCACTTCCTAGCTGGTGAGAGGGGCTCACTGTGCCTCAACCGTCTGCACCAACTATGTGCTCACGCTGAACACCGGCTTTCCTTCTGGGCGTCTGGAATCTCAGTACGTGCGAGAAAGAGGACTCCCATGGCCAGCCGTCGACATAAACCTGGGCTCTGAGTCTCCAGTGAGCGTCCCTGGCAGACGACGGCACCCACGTTGCTGGAGGAAGCGCGTGTGTTCTTTGTGATCTTTCGGGAGAAGACTCTTGGGAGCCGTGCCGGCTGTTCTGCAGCTTTGTCCTACACATCTTTTCCTTCTGCCGATTCTGTTTTGTATCTATCAGTGTCAGAAACCATCCGTTAGACTGCATGCTCAGTCTTTACGTCCTCATTCACCCTGGGGACGTCCTGAAAAACCCCCAATGGGTAGACGGCACCTTTTTTTTTCTCTTAGTTATTTTTAAAGAGGTGAAATCTAAAACCTGAAAAGTCTTGGCTGACAGTTTAATGCTATTGCTAATTCTCTTTGATTTTAAAGAAACAGCCTAACAGCTAACCCTTCATTCAGGTTCTGCCTTATAGAAACGCGTAGTTTTAAACGAGTCACTTACAGCAGGGTGAAAAACATTGATGGCTTGAACGGAAGCCTTCCCTTTTTGCTTATACCCGAATACCAAGTCGATCCACTGACAGATGTTCTGGGACACGTAGTCAGACTCTAGAGCCTGCCGATGAATGAGGATAAAAAGACGGGGATCGTTACGTGCCCAAGGAGGGAGGCTGACGTGATTAACCCGCTCACCGTTCTGACGCACACCAAAATCAAAACCTAGAAGAGAAGATGAATAGTAATGCTTATCTCCCCAAAGCACGCTTCGTCTGGTCCACTGAGCGGGGTCTTAAGAGTTCCCGGAAACAGACATTACGTCCTATCACCAGGAAAAGCAGAGGCAAAGAGAATAGTAACATCGTTGTTCATTTACTTACTTACTTACTGAGAGAGCTACGTGGGTGAATGCTATGCTAATTAAATTTCAGATCTTCCAACTTCATCCTTCTACCGATTTATATCATATTGAAAAAATGGCAGAAAAACACGGCTCACTAATTTCAATATTCCACTTACCAAAATTTCTAGTGTATTAAGGGCTTAAATATCTATTATAAACTTGATTAAAATCAAATTGAGGCTTTGTATAAGCATTTCTGAATTATTGGTGCTAACATTATAATAAACTTAAGACTTTATTTAGTAAATAGTAGCATTCTGTAGTTTAAAAAATCCAAGTCCTACAAAGTATACACATTCCTAAATGAACTACTAACTTTATGGTAAGTCCGGAGGTCTGTCCTGACATCATTTCTACTAAGCATTCCTACGGACAACAAAATTCGGCCCGCACACTGAATAAGAGTGCTCTTCTATGATGCAGATAAGCTGTTCTCTAGTTGTTTGGTAGGGTAAGCAAAAATCTCACAAGTGTTTATTTTAAAAAACTGTCCTAAAAGAAATGTTACAGAAATGTTTGTGCTACCTTTTATGGACAGGAAATCTGGATACCATAACAGAATAAAAATGAAAAAGGATCTCTTCAAAGCTGATTACGCTCCATATAAAATTAAGGTGCTGTTTGTCTCCTTCTAGATCTTGTGAAAACAGTTAGAAGGACAGTCGCTAACTTTGGAAGTACTTTGGAATGATGTGGTCTGAAAGATAAACCAAGGGCTTATATAAATCAACACGGGGTGAGGGTGGGGGTCCTCTCGAAAAGCTCAGCTCATCCTACAGACACTGCAGAGTGACCGAAGACAAGTGGCCAACAATGTACAGAATCGGTGTGAGCGGCTTCCGGAGAAGCAGCAGGGATGTACTGATCTCACAACAGTGAGGAGGCCCCTGAGGGCTGAGCTGGGGAGGGGCCGAGAGCGGGGGGGTCTGCATGAACCCAAATCGTTCCCAGCTGTCAAATGCTCTGGGGACACATCGCAAGCTGGGGACACATCACGCGGAGCGGATGGTTGGAGGTACAATGAAAGGCTTATGGGAATGCTGATAGGAAATGACATGATGTACATTGGGGCAAACATATTTTCCAAAAATAGCTATACCAACGCTTGCTGTGTTGCATGCTTCTCCAGAATCTTGCTCCTCCCCCATCGAGTGGCACAGTCCCCCTTCCCTCTGAATGTGGGTGGGCATGCGTGACTGCGGTAGGAGTGCCACCATGGGACCGCCAAGGCTAGGTTAGAAGAGGCCATGCAGCTTCCGCTGGTCTCTCTTGGGGCACTCGCCTTTGGAACCCTGAGTTGCCAGATAGAATGTCCAGGGCCGCCATGCTGTGAGGAAGCCCAACCTGGTCCACGTGGAGAGACCACGTGGAAAAGCATGGGCATTACATAAAGAGAGACGCCCGCTGGCCCCCAGGTGCTCTGAGCCCCTGGCTGGTCCGGTTCCAGTTAATGTGAATGCGGACCCTGAGCCAAAACCACTGAGAGCACTGGGCTGAGCCGTTCCTGAATTTCTGACCTCCAAAACCTGGAATGATCATAAATTTATTGCTGTTTGAAGCACTAGGTGTTGGAGTTATTTGCTATGTGGCCATAGATAACTCAAACATACATATGAGAAACCATGGACAGAGAAAACAAGCATGGATTTAAATGAGTCCCCAACTGCAGGTGCTGACAATTCACAGACGCGTTTCTCGTTTGGGCCACATTATGAAACGTGCTCCAGGTAATTAGCAACGTGGGTTTATTAATGATTCTCTAAGCAGCTCCAGAGAGGATAGGTAGTATAGAATAAAATTCCAAAGTAATTTTCCTAACACTAACTTCTCTAAAGCTATAGCCATCAATTTCACATAGTCCTAAAGGTCATAAAAATATGGAATTAAATAATGCAGGAAAATGCACGAACGTCTCTTAAATGGTTACCTGATCTTCTATTAAAAACAGGAACGGTTGGGCAAGATCGTTGGGTCACTGGCATCACAGAAAATTTGATTTCATCCTCTTCTATCCTTTTTTGGTATTAGACGGTTTTGGTTAGGGTGTTTTATTTCTACCTTGGTCACTCCTCATAAAATCATTGAGATTTTGGTTAACTTACACTGTGCTTTCAATAATTTCATAACTTTTTCTAATGTTTTTATTGGATTTTTGAGAGAGACAGAGCGCGAGTGGGGGAGGGGCAGAGAGAGGGAGGCACAGAACCCGAAGCAGGCTCCAGGCTCCGAGCTGTCAGCACAGAGCCGCACGCGGGGCTTGAACTCATGGATGGTGAGATCATGACCTGAGCCGATGTCAGATGCTCAACCGACTGAGCCACCCAGGCGCCCCAATAAATTCACAACTTTTAAAAATAATGAGCATATTATAACCTTTTCAGTCAGAAAAAAGAATAAAGCAATTTCTGTAACAAAATAAAAATACATGTTTACAAATACCCTTAATAGGTAAAAGTTACCTATTTTCCACACATATTTAATCTTATAAAATACTTAAAATTTTCAAGCTCACTTGGAAATAAAAATCATATACTTGATAAATAAAGGTATTTGTCTTATTTGGGGATTCAAATTGTAGGACTTAAAAAAACTTATTTTTATTTTTAGAAAATTATAAAATAGCACACAAACAGAAATTAGAAATGATTTCTATACCTTCACGGTTGACTAAGAATTCTGGAAGATAAAAAAACTCCGGGATAAGTTCTTTGACATCAGTCATGGACTCAAAAGATGAGAGGCGCCAAGTTGTATTTGTAGAATGAAAAGTTCTGTCTGGAATGTCAAAACTTTGATCTACGAAGAAATACAAGTGATGCAATTAAGACACAAAGACCTTATTCCATTTGAAGCTTGTTAAAATGAACTTACTTCTGCTACTTCGAAAAGATTAAAGTGATGCTCATTTTGTTTTTCCATAGTTTAAAAGCAGTTATTCATGTTCTTGAAAATAAATATTTATATACATAATTTGAGACCATATTATAGTATTTTAAATCTGTATTATGTTTTCCTAGTACATACAACTGGATGAATTTATATGATTTATTTGTTTAACTGATTACTATCTGTCTACCCCAGCAGAATTAAAGTCCCATAACAGCAGGGGCCTGGGGTCTCACCCACAACTAGCGCATACTAGGTGCTTGATAATGATTTAATTATTGAATGAATGAATAATAAAGAAGGAAAATTAAAGTCCAAGTGGGTAAAATAGTTTTTTTCCCCATCAGAAGGCAAAATCATTCCTTTACCTTTAATCATTAGGACTACTTCTTTTCTTTCTTTTTTTTTAAATGTTTTTTAATTTATGTTTTATTATTTTGTCAATGTTTAATTATTTTTGGGAGGGAGAGACAAAATGGGAGTAGGGAGGGGCAGAGAGGAGGAAACACAGAATCTGAAGCAGCCTCCAGGCTCCGAGCTCTCAGCACAGAGCCTGACATAGGGCTCGAACTCACGAACTGCGAGATCATGACATGAGCCAAAGTCGGATGCTGAACTGACTGAGCCGCCCAGGTGCCCCTGGACTACTGTATTATCTCTTTTCTTTTTTGGGGGCGGGGGGGCGTTGCTCATTAGATGTTCCAGCTCTAAGCTAAAGAATGAAGTACAGTTTCCTATAAATGGAAATGTAACTAAGCACAGTCACTCCTTTGTTAAGCTTTTCTGGTGTCGACTATTGACAACCAAGAATTGAGTTTCATTTTGCCTCTCTCTGTCAACAGTTATCAGACTCTGTAGCCACGGGGCAGGCCTAGAACATAGCTGACATCCAAAGGCCAGCCCCCGAAAACACCGGCCATGTAGTGCCTCTTAGGAACCATGTTGGACCACATAAAGCGCCTTTGAAGTTGCTGAAATTCTGGACAGATCTTTTCATGTAGAGAACGTCACAGACTAATCTCAGCGTCGTGCAGGCACAATTTTAAAAAGATACGTGACATTTCTTCCCCAAGTCTGAGCTGCCCTGCCCCACAACATTTTCTATTACTTTTATTACTTTCTCATCTATTCTGTTGAGTCAGTTGGCTCAGGAGAAAACGGAACCAATCTAAATGGAATCTAGAAAAATTAAAGGCAATTCTGAAAGGCTGTGGTGGAGTCACAGTATCCAGACTAGCCAGCATCTAGACGGGGCCGTGGGACCAGAGCAGCACACTGAGGGCTCTGTTCGGAGTTTTACTTTCTGTGCCGTTTCTTACCTTAAAGCAACACTACAAATCCCCATCATCTCAAATGTGCACACACTAACCTAGTGGTTCTTCACCTAGCACTTCTGTCCCCGGGGGACATTCAGCAACGTCTAGAGACATGTTTGGGTCTCACGACTGGGTGGGGGAGCGCCACTGGCATCGAGGGTGAAGAGGCCAGGAATGATGCAAAATACCCGTAACCCGGGGCAGTCCTCGCGACAAAGAGTTATGCTCGAAATGACTACAAAGCCAAGGTGAGAAACCCCGGACTGCACCGGGAGTCTAGAAATAAACTCAAAAGCCAACATAAATCATTTGAAGCTAATCAGATGAAACTTACGGGGATTGCAGTAGCCTCTGTTTTTTCTTTTTAATTATTCTTAAACACACGATGAAGAAAACTTAGCATAATAGCAGTATATCTTTAAAAATTAAGAAATTTTAGCTGACTAGTTTTACATTAATAGATTCTTGGGCTGCATGAAAAAAAATGGAGGCAAGTAACAGTTCTGTGAAACACCTGAGTGGTCCCAAACCACATCTGAAACATTCTTTTTTGTTCTGACTGCCACTTGTTAATAAGGGCATCCACAAATCAGAACATGTCCAGAAGGATGGTCAGAATAGTAACAGGGCTGGAAACTAGAGCAAACAAGGATAGTTTACACATTAGTTTTTAAGACTCCTCTATAAGTAGAGAAAGTAAGTAAGTCTTACTTATTTTTTATACTCCTTGCAGCAGCTGGGCTAAAACTCTGGGTACAGGCGGCTCTCAGCCTGATGTCAAATTAACTGAGGATAATTAGCCTCGAGATAAACAGGACTGAAAGGGAGAAAGGGGGCAGGGGTACTAATCTTCAAATATTTGAACAGCTGTCGCGTGGGACATTTGTTCCGTGCACCTACACGGGATCGAGTATAGGAAAGCCCCTGCTGTAGACCAAGCAGAGACCATACAAAATGCCCTCCCCCAAGAGGTTGCGTGTGAGGAAACACATCTAAAGAAGCTCGAGAAGGGCTGAGCAAATGAACGGATGACGATTCCACGAAGGGCTGTGGGTGCCGTGAGGAGCAACTACACAGCTCACGCCATAGTCCTCATTAGCAACCGAGAGGAGAGTAGGTCCCAGTTCGCACACACATCAGCAAACGCGCCTCTAAGTGACCTTCCAACCTGCAGGCCGCCACTTAAAACACACAGGTAGATTATTAACTAGAGAGTCACTATGGCGAAGGCGGCGGAGTGGCTCTCCTCTTAACTAGTTACTTATAATAAATTACAGTAACATATTCCCCCCAACGCGATGACTTATATGATCTGAAATAATTATTAAATTGGACATCTTTAAAAAGTGAATTGCATACCCTGGAAAAGGGTAGATTTTATGTGAAATATACCCTAATTTTTAGAAAGTGAATGGCATTTTTATAAGCTGAGACATGTCTAATTTGCAGCGAAAATCTGACACATTAGCCAGAGAATTTGGCTTACTACAAATTTTTTGAAGAGAATTTTACTGAAGGAATAGATAGGATTCTTCTCCCTGTGGTTTGATTAGTCTCGATATGTTCTCGGCAAGTATGTCACGTTTTTTCTTTTTTCCTAATGACCCAACAAGATAGTTTTGGTAGTTATAAAATAACCCTTACCTTAAAAATCAGACAAAAGACAAAAATAAGAGGAAGGGGAGGGTGGGCGGGGGGGGGATGGGCTAGAGGGGGGTGGACACTAAGGAGGGCACTTGTTGGGACGAGCGCTGGGTGTCGTACGTAAGTGATGAATCAATACATTCTACTCCTGAAACCAATACCACACTGTATGTTAACTATCTTGAATTTAAATTTTAAAAAACACATTGAAAAAAAAACCCTTACCTTGATAGGCTAAAAACATTTTTGTGAACGGGGGCATCCTGACCAGGAAGTGGAGCACGGTGCCGCTGTTGGAGTAGTGGGAGCCGTAGTGGTAGGGCTGCACGGGAGGCATGGGGTCGTCCTCCCTGGCCCCTTTGCGGTACTCCTCCTCCAGGTACTGAGGGGAACAGGGAACCGAGACAGTGTCGGTGAGAGCGCACTCCAGGCGACGCTGGAAAAGCCTCTCGGGTTTTCTTTCCCATCCTCTGCAGGGCCCCCTCGGACGCCATTCTCCACGGCGCCCTCCCGCCCGTGTGGGGACCTCAGCCACCTTGAGCGTGTCCTCCTTGGTGCCCCGCTGAGGCCCGGCCCCTCGAGAAGCATGTCTCAGCCCGCACCTTTCCTCTCATTCCGTACAGGAAACTCACCTGCTCTGCACCCTGCCTCCCAACTAACGGCTTATAACGTCTAAGTCGACCAGGCGGTCAATAAATGCGAGCGACTTCTGTCACTAGAAACGTCTGCATTTTAAAAGTGAATTTCAAGCTACAAGGCCACGTTCTTTAGAGAAATTCTCCAGCAGTGGAAAATCGTATCACATTATTGAAATTCGTAGGTACTAATGTTTAACATGTTATGGCTGTTTTGCAGTGTAGTTGCAGAGACGATAGGGAATACGGTGATTTTCACTACTCCTATCTTCCCATCATGCCGTAGGAAGCTCCACCAAATACTTAATATCTGTCACTGTTCTCATCACCCATAGCCTCTGTCTGACTGATAACAAAGTCAGGTGAGAGTGACATTTGGAGTCACTTCTGGGTTCCATAGCGCTGGCCCCATTTCCAACTGCTGAAGAATCAAGGAGTGGCAGTTAGAAGATGCTTGGAGAGATCTTTCTGGAACTGTGACATAAAACAATGTGAATATTAGAAAACTGGTCCAGCTGCTCCTACCTTGATACTGCTGTGAAGAATACAGCTGCAGCTAATAGGTTTTTAAAAATTTTTTCCAGCAAAATTCCATTAATGTTAATATCACAGAACTAGATAATTTATACTTAAGAGCTTTATTTATTTTGAGAGAGTGACAGAGCATGAGCAGAGGAGATGCAGAGAGGGAGAGAGAGGATCCCAAGCAAGTTCTGTGCTGTCAGCGCAGAGCCTGATGTGAGACTCGATCCCATGAACAGTGAGATCATGATCTGAGCTAAAATCAAGAGTCAGACATTTAACTGACTGAGCTATTCAGGGGCCCCGATAATTTATACGTTTAAACTTTAAAATCTGGTCAATTTCTGCTAATAAACCAATCCCATAATTTGCCAAATATGAATAATAAACAATTATGGTACAATATTATTACAATATTGTAATAATAAACAATTAATATACAATATATGGTATATAAGTCAATTATAAATAGACTGATATTGTTACATAAATAACACCAGGAATACAAATAGCAGGTCTCTGAAAATCTTTGTGATTAAAAAAAATTTTTTTAATGTTTGTTTATTTTTGAGAGAGAGAGAGACAGAATGGGAGTGGGGGAGGGGCAGAGAGAGAGGGAGACACAATCTGAAGCAGGCTCCAGGCTCTGAGCCGTCCGCACAGAGCCCAATGTGGGGCTTGAACCCATGAACTGTGATATCATGACGTGAGCGGAAGTCAGATGGTTAGCTGACTGAGCCACCCGGGCACCCCGCTCCGTGATTTAAAAAAAAAATACATATATGAATATGACAATGGACTATGTATTAGTTTCCAATTTATGCCACAAGAGTGTATTTCTTTTTCTGGCAAAGTGTTTTCAGAGGACTGAGACAGATAATCATGTTTAAAATTATATAATGATATCCAGGTGTGTCAATCAAAGCACTTTTAAGAAGGGAAAAATAGAAAAATCAACACTATAAATTTAAAATTAGGTAAAACACCAGTCTACAGAATACAACTTGAGTTTCCATCTACCAAAATATGAGGAAAAACTAAACCTACCTTGTACGTGTCCACATAACGGTCTTCTTTTTCTTTATATTGCACAGCTATCGGCTTAGAGAGATTTCTACAAACGGAGAGACGACAGAAAAGCGTGAAGTGTTTTGATACCGTCAGATGAAGCTGCCTCCACATGCATATCCTGTAAGTGAATCGGGAACCAGCAAAAACTGGCCCTTAATTTAGGGCTCACACACGCTGCTTGGCAACTACCCATCGTCTTTCAAAAATCATGATTTAATCAGCAGGTGTAAGGTAGAATTTTTCGAAATGGATCCATACCAATACTAGGAATTCCTGACTTATGAGTCATCTAGACGGGAAAGCTGTCCCTCCTCCTCTCCCCGCTTCCTCTACTTCCTCCAGAATCCCAACTGATGCTGCCCAGGGCGGCAGATTCCTGCCGAGCCCTGAAGTTCCTGTGCCCATTTTCCAGACCTACACCCGATAGGCAGTGACACGAAAGGGCAGTCTGGATGGGAAATATGATCACGAGGAGATGTTATATGATTATTAGACTAGTTACTGAAAATTGAAGAAACAACAGTTAAAACAATTTTTTTAAATTTTATTTTAGGTGGGCTCCATGCCCAATGTGGGGCTTGAACTCATGACCCCGAGATTAAGAGTCACATGCTCTCCTGAGCCAGCCCATGAGTAAAATGATCGAGTGGAGGTTTGGAGTGTGAGTAGTGAAGCGAGCATCTGGCTGTCTAATCCACAGCGAGGGACGGACACGGAGGTTCGCAGCGGAGCGCGTGGCTGCGCGCGTGTGTGGATGCGTGTGTGCTGGTGTTCACGCAGCGTCAGGGAGGCGAGAGGACTCTATGATGAATCCTCACTTTCACAGGCCACACGGCCAAGTAGCGTCCCCGTGCGGCACTTGAAGGAGCAAGAGGAAAAGGTCCAATGAAGAAGAGCCGCCTCCCCGGCGGAGGCGCCAGCGGGTCTGGCAGCGGGTGCCTGGAGTTTCGACACCTGGCTCCGTGACGGCATCAGCACCAGGAAGTGCCCGGGTCTCAGTAAGCCAAACCAGCTCTGCTCAGCCGGATATCAATGGGCCTATTTGGGTGCTAATTGTTTCCGAGGGATATTGAAATCTGTGATACTAAACACTAATTTTATTTTTGAGAACTTCCTCATCCTAAAGAGATTTGTTAAAAAGTAAAACGGTTTTATAGACTAGATACAAAATCACATCGCAAAATAGGAGAAATCACGTTTAAGACCCAGGCATGCGGTTTTTTTCTAAATAGTGTAAATAGGTTTTTTTTTTAAAACATATGTAATACTTATTGTTGTGTTTGAAAAATCAGAAATTACTGATGAGCTGACAGAATAACCCCAAAATCAGCTATAAAACTATTACTCACAGGAAAAACATTTTGGTATATACCTTTCCAGATGTTTTTTGGGTTAAATCTGTTATACATATACAGATATATATATTCTCGTATTTAGATAAAAATAACACCTTTCCCCACCTATATTATATATTTCTAAGATACCATTGTTAATGGTGGCAACATAAAACAGTTGACTCAAACCTAGTTGGCGGGCATTTAGGTTGTTCCTAAATTTTGGCTACTTAAAAAAATGAGGTGAGGACTATCCACACGGATAAACGCTAGCATGCAGTGCCGGGCACCATCAGCAACGAAACGGACAGAGTTGTTGCCCTCGTGAAACTTACTTCCAGTGGGAACCTGTCCTGTAAAGTACACATTCTTAAGTATTCCTATGAAAAAAAGTCCCAGAAGTTAAACGGATGAAACAGAGTATGCACATTTGAAGAGTTTTTTGGCTACATAATGTCAAATTGCCTTCCAGAAAGATTGGACCTATCTATACCAGTAGGGTATAAAATGTTTAAATGTCCATCAGGAGTGTATAAAAATGTCTGGAAGATAAATAGGCCACTTGCTGTTTTTTAATTGACAAAGATATAAAACAATCTTATTTCTTGAAAACTGTCTGAACGAGGCCTACTTTTCAGTAGTTATAATTACAATACTCTAATATATCAAGTAGACTATTTGGAGTCAATTTTTCTTTAAATTACATAAAAGAATTTTTTTTAAAAACTAAATCACCAGAATATTTCCTTATCAACAAGGACTATTTGGTTACTCTAAAATGTAATCCAGCCGGGAAAGGCAGGATAAATGCTTAATTCTATGCTTTATTTAAGAAATTTTTTTGAAGTTTATTTTTCTTAGTAATCCCACCCCCTCACCCCCAACATGAGGCTCGAACTCACGACCCTGATATCAAGAGTCACATGCTCCTCTGACTAAGCCTGCCAGGTGCTCCTTAAATTCTTTTGTTTTACTTGCCAAATATCAAAAGTAAGGAATCAGTTCCCATAACGAGGTCCAATGGTGACCAGCAAACTTGTTTTGGGGGCCTTTAAAAAAGAGTCATTATTAACTTAATGTGTTTTCATCAATCGTGGTCATCGTTCTCTCGGATGCTCAGACTGTCCTGTCTTCGGCAACGAGAGCCACTTATGCTTGGCTCCTGATTCCTTTCTTGTTTTTGATTGTGGTAAAAAACACGCAATGCCAAATCTACAGTCCTAACAGCCCTCGAGTGCACAGTTCAGTAGTGTCGATCACATTTACATTGCTGTTTAACGATGGCTAAAACTTCTTCATCTTGCAAAACTCTACGCCCGCTGAACGACTCCCCTCCTCCCCGGCCCCGGCCACCACCATTCCGCCATCTGCTTCTGAGTCTGTCCACCTCGGATAACTCGCACAAGCGGAATCATGCGATATTTGTCCTCTCGTAGCTGGCTTGTTTCACTTAGCACAAGGTCCCCAAGGCTCATCCACGTTGTAGCACGGGATAGGCCCTCTCTCCTTCTTAAGGCTAACGGCATCCCATTGTGTGTATATACCGCATTTTCCCCATCCATCCGCGGACAGACACTTGGGTTGCCTCCCCTACATGGCTGTTGTGAATGATGTGGCAGTGAACTTGGGTCTGCAAATATGGCTCCCAAGTCCTTCTGACACAACAAATACATGCTCATCTGTATGTCTTCTTCTAAAAAAATGTAGAAGAAATGAGAGAACAGGAAATTACCATTTTGTAACCCCTAGTGAAAGAAATGACTCCAGAAATAACCAGCAGTGACAGAAACAAGTTCAGGGGAAGCCTGAATGCCTGGATCAATCTGAGCTTCACTCCAGTGGGATAGCGTATGCCTCCTGATACGGGACGATAGGAAGTTCACACCACTACCTACAAAGGATTCTTGCCAAAAAAAAAAAAAAGTTGAACCTCAATCCAAGCAAGACTTTAGAGCTAATTTCTAGTCTCTATGTAATACAGAGGCTAAAGGAAGAAGCTAGATACTAATGTGGGAATGGGGGGTATCCTACAAGATAAAGGACCTGGTTTGTTTTTTTTTTTTCCTTTCAACAAATCAATGTTAGGAAAAAAGAAAGAGAAAAATACATATGAAAAAACAAAGGCTTATTCTAGACGTCAGTCTTTAGAGACAGAGCAACCAAAGGTGATACTGAGCCTGATATAAACAAATCAACTACAAAAAGACATCTTTCATATACTGGGGGACATAGGAAAACGGACTGGGTATTGGATGATGCCATGAAATGACTGTTGATTTCCTTAGCTATGGTAATGGGGCTGTAATGTAACAAGTAAGAAAACATTCTCTATTTTCTCTTTCTTTCTTTTTTAAAGACTTTTTTTTAATTTTTAAAACAAATATTTACTTTTGAGAGAGAGACAAAGTACGAGTGGGGGAGGGGTAGAGAGGGACAGACAGAATCCGAAGCAGGCTCCAGGCTCCGAACTGTCAGCACAAAGCCCGACGCGGGGCTCGAACTCACAAACCGCGAGCTCATGACCTAGCCGAAGTCTGACGCTCAACTCACTGAGCCACCCAGGCGCCCTTACATTCTCTATTTTCTTTTTTTAAAAAAATTTTTGTAACGTTTATTTATTTTTGAGAGACATAGAGACAGAGTATGAGCAGGGAAAGGGCAGAGAGAGGGAGATGCAGAATCTGAAGCAGGCTCCAGGCTCTGAGCCGTCAGCACAGAGCCCGACGTGGGGCCCAAACTCACAGACTGTGAGATCATGACCTGAGCCGAAGTTGGCCGCCTAACCAACTGAGCCACCCAGGCGCCCCCATTCTCTATTTTCTTAAGAGATGTATAACACAGGATAGTAACATGACAAGATGTCTGTGATTTGTCTTAAAACGAAAAAAAAAGAGATGATACAAGTTTGGCAAAAATCTTCGTAACTGTGGTTACGGCTACGGTTGAAAATTCGAATGGGACTCTGATGACGCAAAGACGGCATATGGATGAAGCTAAAGGTGATGATGTGCTTAGTTACCTGTAGACTGACGGGTCACTGAGGTCAAGGGTCTCGCTAACATAGTCGGCAAGAATAAACGGGAACACTGGATACTGCATGAGATCGTTGAAGGACCGGCCGGCGTGTTTGTTCAGGTGAGTCAAATATTCGAAATTCGTAATTTGTCCAGTATACCACAAATTTGTCAGAGCGTTGATGTTGCCGTATTCCAGGAGATTAGGGAGGTTATTTGTGAGGATGCTGTGGTACACGTCATCCCGAACCTGCAAGAGAAGGAGGAAAGAAGCCAGGTGTTCCTTTAGGCTACCGACACTTTCCTCCCAAGATTGTGCATGTTACTAATCCCGAGTCCACCAAGAAAATGCTTGTTGCCCAGTTAACGTCAACTGGTGGAGAACTGAGATTCGACCCTGGGTCTCCCTACAGAGACTGGGCTCTTAACCATTACGTTTTGCTGACAGGGAAATTAGTTAATAAGAAGGTAAGAAAAAAAGTTTGTATAGAAAAATCCCTTATATATACAGATCCTAAAAAAAAATCAATAAAGGATAAAGAAGAACCTTCATCTAAATAAATGCAACATGATATTGGAGAAAGAGCACGGTCTCCTTAATTAGACAGACACGGCCCAATTTCCAGCTTAAAACCTTCGTGCTCCAGTTACCACATCTGTAATATGGGATTCTCATTCATGAGAAGGAAATAAAACATCCTCTGTGAAACAGGGTATTTGATTTTCACTACTGATTGAAAACTAACATATAAACTTTTTTCTCTTTTTAGAGATTCATGAAACTTGTCACGGAAAAAGGTAATCTGATTTTTTCTAAGGCAATTAAATGACGATTGGTAATAAATGGAAAACAAATAGACGAGCCAGGCCTTTACTAAAAACGAATCCGAAACAGCCATCTTAAGTGTGTCTATACTTCAGGCACAGGAGCGCGGGCCGCGGATGTGGCTCACCAGAGACAGGCCCGAGAGTTAGCGAGGAGAAGGAGGAAATGCAGCTGCGGCTCTGGGACGGGCGGGCAAGGCGGCCGAGACTCTGCACCTCGGGTCTGCTTCCGCTTCGCAACAATGTGAATGCACTGAACACTTCAAATGGTTAGCACGGTCATTTTACTTTACCTATTTTTTTTTTTACCATGATTAAAAAAAAAAAAAAAAAGAATAGGTTCAAGGGAAAACAAACCAAAACCCTAAACCTGTAGTTCAAATCCGAAGGCTGCCAACTTCTAAAGCTAAGGTGGATAGAAGGGGATTTATGACAGATTTTGAACGAAGCTCTGAAGAAAAGGGAAGCAGTCATTCATGTGACAAATATTTACCAAGCACCTACATACCAGCGTGTCCAAGCTGCTGGAGTCACAGCCCTTAACAAAGCGCTTACATTTTTGGAGAGACAATGTTGGATGCTAGTAAGTCCTATAGCGAAAAGCAGAGGAAAGGAAAGGCGACTTTGGGGTAGGAGTGACAGAGGGGTCACTATTTTTTGAAGAGAGCAGTCGGGAAAGTCTCTCTGAATAGGAGACATTTGATCATGGAACCTGAAAAAGTGAGCGAGTGAATCATGTGGATTTCAAATAGGGAAAGCATTCCAGGCAGCATTCCAGGGATCAGTAGGTGCAAAGGCCCTGCGGCATCAGTGTGCCTGGTCAAGGAAAATAAGGTTGCTGTGGACAGAATGGTAGGAAAGAAGGTGAGTTAGAGAACAGGATACCAGATTACTCCGATTACTCAGCGCTTCATTCAGCTACTACAAGGACCTTGGCATTAACCAAGTAATGAACAGGAAGTGATCAAGGAGTTTTGAGCAAGGGGATGGCATGATTCCCATACCTTAGCCATTGCACTGAGAATAGCCTGAAAGAAGGGGGAGTAACGGAAGCAGGGAGGACAGTTAGAGGCCACTGCGATGATTTAGGCAAGAGATGATGGCTTAGACCAGGATGGCAGGTGGCAGCGTTAAGTGGTCAGATTCTGGACGGATTTTGACGGGACAGTCAGCAGGACTGATGGAGTAGGTGTGGGGCACGAAAGAATAAGAGGAGTCTAGGATAATGCGACAATCTTGGGCCTGGGCAATCAGAAAGATTAGAGTTGTCATCTGTTGAAATGAGGAGAACAGCAGAGAGATTTTGAGGTGCGGAGACCAGAAGTTCGGTTTTGCACACGCTTAATTTGACGAGATCGGGCGCATTCCGGGTGGTACGGCCGTGGACTGCATACGTTAAATTTGAGAGGCCAGTCTGACGTCCAGGTGGAGATGCCAAGTGGGGAGTTGAAGCATTTAGGTGCACACGCCCGGCATTCCCGGGAGATGTTTGGGGAGTGATACAGACTTGAAAGTTGTTACAATATGGGTATTCAAGTCACAAGAGCACATGGGAGGAGGAAAGGCCTGTGACGCAAGCCCCGAGACGCTCGGAGAAGCATCTGCAAAGACGACTGAGAAGGAATGGCCCCGAGCCAGAAGGAGAGCCGAGGGAAGCGATGCCCCAGAACCTACTGGGGAGGCTTATTTTTTTTAAGAGAGAGAAAACAGTCATCCGTGTCAAAGGCTGCATCCTGAGAGCTGAGAGCCAAGAACCTGCTTTGCATTCTGGGTCTCCCGCTCTCTGCCCTTCCCCCGCACCTGCTCTCTCTCAAAAATAAACATTGAAATAAAATTAAAAAAAAAATACTGCTGGTAGGTCAAATAAAATGTAGACTAAGAAATATGACTGCAGTTGGGCGGCATGGACGACCCTCGTAACCCCGACCAGAGGAGTGAGAAGAAAATCTGACTGGAGCATTTCAAATGAGAACTGGAAGCAACGAGTCCACACAACTTTTCTCAAAAGGTTTTCTATAAAGGCCAGCAGACAAGTAGGAGCTGAAGGGATGTGGGGGTTGAGAAAGGGTCTGTAAACTGCAGACTCTACTCTCAAGTTTGAATTACTCTTCTGATGTTACGCATGCCTTTCCTTTACACAGATACAGTCACTCTGGAGAATCTGAATTTAATACAGTTCTGAAGGACAAAAATAATTCTAATATAGCCAAGGGGTCGCTGAAATCGGGACTAAGAAAAAGGCAATTTTTATTTGCTGTCAGAAACGGGGAATCGAAGTTTACATAACTTAAACCTTCATAAAATCAGCAGGAGTCTAGTTGCACTGGTCCCAGGATAATTTCAAAACTAGGCATCTGTTCGTGAAGCCGAACTTACCTTGGTGTTATCAAATGCTAAGAGGAGTGTCCTGCCATTGGTTAAAAAGATTTCTACGGCGTTGTCTCTCAACTGCCACCAACGCTTGTGAACTTCTTTAATTTCTTCGTATGTCCAGGAGAATGATGCTGGTTCCAACTCTCCCTGAAGGCTCTGAGACACAGGAAAGAAATGAAACTATTTGCTCTACGTGAAGTAGAAATGATCATCGCAATTGTAGATTTTTAAAAATCTCAAGATGAAATAAAATGTCTCCCTTTTGTGGCGAGATGGCAGAGAAGATTCCCTGAGCCACCCCCTCCCCCGCCCCAACCACCACCAAACACTTCAAAATGCTGGATAAAAGTTACAGAATTAAAAATATATGGACTTTATTCTCGTAGGGCAGTTTTGGGTTTGCAGAAAACAGCAGAGAACGTAGAGAGCTCCCGTGTATTCCTGGCGCAAACTCAGCATTTCCCCGTGATTGACACCTCCCACTAGCGTGATCAGCCTGGTGCCTTTGTGATAACTGTAGAGCCGACACCGAACACGTGATTCTGACTAAAGTCCACGGTTCGCATTGGGGTTCGGGCTTGGGGTTGGGGTCCGTGGGTTCTGACTAACGTTTACTGAAATGCATCCACCGTTACAGGATCATGCAGAGGTCCCTTGTGGCCCACCTACTCACCCGCTCCCCCCCTCAGGCTCCTGGCAGTCATCTTTCTCTTCCCAGAACGTCACATGGTTAGAACCATACACTATGTAGTCTTTTCAGACAGACTTCTTTAAAAAAATTTTTTTTTAACATTTATTTATTTTTGAGAGACCTAGAGACAGAGTATGAGCAGGGGAGGGTAGAGAGAGAGGGAGACACAGAATCCAAAGCAGGCTCCAGGCTCCGAGCAGACAGACTTCTTTTAAAGCTGAGCTTGCGAGAAAGTAGGGGAAAGTGAAGTCCCCCGGGGCCAAAAATAACAAGAAATTTGAAAACCAGACGCCGTGGCAGGCTGGCTGTGGGTGCCACAGACACACGCACGTCCGCGCACACCCCAGCTTTAGAAACGGAGTGACTTAGGTTAACATCCACTTGAAGAAAGAAGATGAGGCCGTGGAGTTCTCTGGATCAGAGTTATGGAAGTGACAGTACTTCAGAAATCTAAAACCATTAAGGGACATTTTCCCTGACGATGGACGAACACACGTGTCCGTCAATAAAGAGGAATAAGAGCTTGTCTCTTTTGGCCCCGGGGGGCTGGGTGGAGACTAGAAAACAGGCCTCTCCCTGAACATTCACAGCTGTGGGTCTGCCCTCCCTCACGTGGGTCCGGGTTAAAATGACCCTATGTGCACGGCCCGGGAGCTCCCCAGCTGTGACGCATAGACCCCATGCCTCTGAGCCTTCCAGGAAAGGCCGAGCGCTCTCCTGCAGATTCAGCCCTATTGACTAAGCTCACAGAGCAGTGCGCACCAAAGAGCTACGCTCCTCTCCTGTGTGGCCAGCAGAAGGAAGGAAGAGAGAAGTGACCACCAGAAGGCTGGACCTCCAGCATTCATCCCAGCCGCCCTCAACGGATCTCTACATTTTAGAACGAAGGATTAGAGGCTGTAGGTCCCATGCTTTTAAAAATTTTTTTTTAAAGTTTATTTATTTTTGAAAGACAGAAAAAGACAGAATGCGAGCAAGGGAGGGGCAGAGAGACAGGGAGGTACAGAATCCGAAGCAGGCTCCAGGCTCTGAGTGGAGCTGTCAGCACAGAGCCTGACATGGAGCTCGAACTCACAAACCAAGATCATGACCTGAGCTGAAGTCGGCCGCTCAACTGGCTGAGCCACCCAGGGGGCCCCATAGGTCCCATACCTTTTACCATCACTGGGCCCCTTCCCAAAGTACAAAATAAAGAAAACGTTTAAAACAAGTTGTCTGAATCTTTTGTAAATTGCAGTTGAATATGTGAATTATGTGACTCAATGTTTTTAATAGAAAAATCATGGTAAAATCTCCTACCAAAGTTTCAAACCAGTTAGGATTTATCTCATCAAATTAACCTGCATCCTGGTTTGGTTTATTTTCATCAGTTTTTCCTTTTTTGGAAAACTGCATTGACTTACTCTTTTCTGTTGGAACAAGGGCTCAGAGCGAAATGTGGAAATCAATTGCAACGACTGCCTTATCCCAGGCTCTTCATCCTTCTAAAATCTCATTTGAAATTTTTAAAATTTGAATTGCTCCGTTGTATGTGTGTTATACTATTGCGCTAGGTCCCAACTGACTTTTAGAAGTACGGGTAGTAAATAAATTACAAATGGAATTACACTTGAATGGAAATGGAAGATTCTCATACATAAAACCGAATTCCTTCTTCTTGTGCTCCGACATCCGTTCATTCATGCAGCTCAGCAGGTGGTAATTAAGCATCTATGCGCAAGGTGCTCTGCTAAGTGCTCGGCATGACACACACCTGTGTACGGTGATGGGGCCCAAGATACTTGTACAAACATTTCAAAGGCAAGACAGTAGGGGGCGCCTGGGGGGCTCAGTTGGTTAAACTTCCGACTTCAGCTCAGGCCATGATCTCAAAGTTAGTGAGCTCTGAGCTCTGAGTTTGAGCCCTGAGTCAGCTCTGTGCTGACAGCTGGAGCCTGGAGCCTGCTTCTGATTCTGTGTCTCCCTCTCTCTCTGCCCCTCCCCTGCCTGTGCTCTGTCTCTCTCTCAAAAATAAATAAATAAACATTAAAAAATATATTAAAAAAATAAAATGCAAGAAGCAAATATTACATACAAAGTAGGAACAGATGCTACAAAAGCAGAGGAAAAAAGGATCTTTCAAACTATCAAAAAACAAGAGTATTTTTAGGAGAGTTTTAAAGCGGGGAAATGTCATCTTTTGGATCCGGGAAAATGTTGGCTCATATATCAACTATTAAATTCCTTGGTTGCTAAAAAGAGACATTTTGAAAAATAATGTGACCATACTTTTACTAGCTGGGATAAATGTTGTGGCAATTGCTACACAAATCACACCACAGAATGCCTACTCAATTTGGGGGGCTATATTAAATACTTTCATGACTTTTTTCATACTGTTTTACAGCAAAATTTTATGTGTTAGCTCATTAATTTTTTTGACACCAAGTATGTATTCACTATTAAACCACACGTAATCTTATTTAGTATATCCTTAGGAATTCCTGGTGTTAGAAATTTCCTGGGGGCACCTGGGTGGCTCAGTTACACGTCTGACTTCGGCTCAGGACGTGATCTCACGGTTTATGAGTTTGAGCCCCGTGCTGGGCTCTGTGCTGACAGCTCAGGGCCTGGAGCCTACTTCAGATTCTATGTCTCCCTCTCTCTCTCTGCTCCTACCCCGTTCACACACTCTCTCTCTCTCTCTCAAAAATAAATAAACATTAAAAAAATTAAAAAAAAAATAGAAATTTTCTGAAACAAAAAGCCTTTTTTCTCTTACTATAGGCATCTCTCAGCAATATTTAAATGGCATACAAGCTAATTCATATGGATAAAAAGCTGTGCTATATAAAATATATGAACTAAGAGTCATTTCTGTAATTTTCTGATTCATATCAGTATTTCCGGTAAAATAAAAATTATGACACTAAGGCATGTGAATCTCAGGATCACGTAAGTTATTCAGTTACACAACATTTTCCTTTCTTTGTGAAGGTAAATGCACTCGATGGTGAGCTGGGAGTGGTAGGGAATAGTTTTTTGTTTCTACTGAGGACAGTGAGAAAAGGAATAAACAATTAAAATAACAGGAGCATTTTAATTTTTTCATTTTTCCTTTTATTTTTTAAAATATTTTTTAAAGTTTTTATTTTAATTCCAGTTCGTTAACATACAGTGTTATACATAGTTTTAGGTGTACACTAGAGTAATTCACCTGCCCCAGACAGCACCCCGCGCTCATCACGAGGGCCCTCCTTCATCCCCATCACCTGTTTCACCCGTGCCCCCCCCCACCTCCCCTCTGGTGACCGTCAGTTTGTTCTCTATAGTTAAGAGTCTGTTTCTTGGTCTCTCTGTGTCTCTGTCTCTCTCTATTTTTTCCCCTTTGCTTGTCTGTTTTAACAGGAGCACTTTAGAATTTGACTCATAATACTAACTGCTATGAGATCAGACTCTAAGCCAGAGGAGGTGGCTTGGTCTTGTTAAAAGTATCTTTAAAAGTCTGGAATGAAGACCAATCTACACACAGAGCGAAATACATGAACTCTCATAGTTCTACCTGCTCGCTGGTTACAGCGAATTTAGACATTTTGGGAATTTGTCTAGGTTTATATAGGTGTGAGCATAAGCCTCTACTCACCGAACTTTCAACTGCGTCAGAAGCATTATCTTCCACAAAATACATCCCACATTTACCTATAGAAAGTAATGGATATGAGTTTAAAACTCTATGTGCACTATTATCATTTTTGATTACAAATGTGACCTCTGGAGTCCATTGGCCTGAATTAAAATCCCGGCACCCAGGAACAGTTCCTGTCACTCAATAAATATATATTTTTAAATGTTTATTTATTTTTGAGAAAGAGAGAGAGACAGAGCATGAGCAGGGTGGGGGTAGAGAGAGGGAGACACAGACTCTGAAGCAGGCTCCAGGCTCTGAGCTGTCGGCACAGAGCCTGATGCAGGGCTTGAACTCATGAACCTGGGCCGAAGTCGAATGCTTAACCGACTGAGCCACCCAGGCGCCCCTCAATAAATACTTTTTAATGGTATCCATGAGATTTGGGGAAAGTTGTTTAACTTCTTTGTGTCTTAATTTCCTTATTTAAAAAAGGGGTGAGGGGTGTTTGGGTGCCTCAGTTAAGCATCTGACTCTTGATTTTGGCTCATGATCTCATGGTGGGGAGATCGAGGCCCATGTCAGGTTCTGTGCTGATGGTGTGGAACCTGCTGGGGATTCTTTCTCTCCCTCTTCCTCTGCCCCTCCCCTGCTTGCGCTCATGCACACATGCGTGCTCTCTCTCTCGAAAAACACACACATAAAAAAACCCTAAAATAATTTCTTTAAAGAGGGGTGGAGGGAGAGGACTTTATTTCACAGGGTTAATGTGAGAATTAAATTAGAATGTATGTAAAATGCTTAAAACTAGTTTTTGGCACTCAGTGTTAAAAACACGTTGGCCATTTATTATCAGTGCTCTTATGCTGCTAACATATTAATTTATTTTCTCACACATTAACTGAAGTCAACTTATAAACAAATTTTCTAGCAAAAGAGGAATCCTTAATTATTTTTATTTAAACACTCAATAGGGCAGAATACACCTTAAAAGATAGCCCCCAGTCTTCTCTGCTTTACAGGCTGGCTGTGTTCACACGTGTCCCTACACCACGCATCCAAATGGCAGGAACTTCCCTGGGGCTGCACACCGCGTGGGTCGCCCTTGAGCACTGAGCCCTGTTGGCTCAGAGAAGGGAACCACCTCCATCCTTGTGACTACGGAGCTCAAGTCCTGCGTCTTGAGCCTCGGAGGCTGTAGCCTCAGTCCACAGCTCTCAAATTTGGGAGCACGTCAGAACTGCTGGAGGGCTCCCCGAAATGCAGACTGCTGGGGCGCCAAGAGTTTCTGACTCACGGGCTGTGGGCTGGGGCCCGAGAATGGGCATTTCTGAGACGTTCCCATGTGATGCTGACATTCCTGCTCGGGAGACCAGGCCTGCGGAGCAACCGGCCTGTAGCGCACCAACTGGCTCTTTAAGGGAACAGAGACCAAGTGGTGCAACTTCATTCCTTCATATCGTGAGGAGAAGATTCCTCACTGTATGTAATTTACGGGACTGACAACCTTGGCCTTTCTCTCAGAAGCGCAATAGGGAACATAAGTTATGAACTATCTTAATATTACCTATGCACAGGTGTATCTGTTAAAACAGCAGGCGTGTGAGTATACCAATAATTCTTCACTTTCAAAATCAGAATTGATATATAGTAAAAGGAATGATTAAAAACAAAAATGTATACTTATCAAAAAAGTCAACTTTATGAAAATTAAAATGCTATTCATGTGCTTTTTAGAAAGTAAGATTGCCACTTCCTCACGTTTGTGAGTCCTATAATGTGAAGGCAGAATTATGGATGTGATGTTAGAGAGAGTTTATCTGATTTAATGGCATTCCGTCAAACAACGCTTCAAACTGTCTAAGAGGAAACTAAGGCAGGGCGAGTACGTGTGCACCTCTTCAAAACGTGACTCACCTAGTAACAGCTCACCAGCTGTCTCTCTAGACGGAGCGACGCTGATACATCTTCGGTTCACTCTGTCAAAACATATATAAAATTACTCTCATTAAGTGTTTTGACCAGTTTTAGAGAGTATGTAGTATAAGCTTTATTTATCTAGTTAAAGATTTCAGCTCAGCACACTAGAGTTTCTATAGCACAAGCTGTCTCGTCTAAACCCACGTGAAAATATTATCTCATATTTTCTCCTAGTAGAGGAGAAAATGAAATTTTGAGAAAAGGCTCTTAATTCCTGGGCCATGTATACAGACTATAGGCATTCAGTTTTTTAGAAAAACTTTAATATTTTCTAGTAATTACACAAACATTGGGTCATGCCTCTGGTACTTCACACACACGAAAGAGTCCTGGTATCCTAGGAAAAACGGGATTTCAACTCAGGAAAGTTCAAGGAACTCACCTTCTTTGAGTCTCAGGTTTTCATCCACCACACGGCAGGGTAATTATCGTGAGTATCATAATGATAATCCAGCGTTAACATGCACTGACCCATTAAATCCTCAACAATACTCCGGTACTGTGGGTGTTCCTCCCTTCCTCACGGAACAGACACAGGAAGGCTAAGTAACCTGCCCAAGATCACTTGGCTAGTAAGATGAGGAACTAAAATTTGGACCTTTAATCACTACATTAGATTGTGTCTTGCTGAAACCATGGGCGGTGCTATACCTATTTCACAGGGACGTTAGGACCCGTCAACTAGCAAGACACGCGCGTGCGGACAAGGGCCAGAGCACGGTGCCCGAAGCCCGGTGAGTCCTTGCCAAAGAGAATGTCTTTTCTTTTTGGGTTTCAGCCATTCGACTGTGTCCTCTCTCGAGCCATACTTAGAGCCTTTCCCAAAACCACAGCAATTATCTAAAACAAATACTACACAAACACTACCATAAACTATTAACATCTTTTTAACTCCTTCAACGAAAGAGAGACCATCTTGCAGATTCATACTTACCTTATAGACTCACTTGCAGCTTTGTCTTTTACGGTCGAGGAGAAAGAAGAGTGAGTTTTATCTTCAAATAGGAAAGAGAGCGGTGGTTTGACTACATCTGTTAAGGAAAAAAGTAGGTATTATCTTTATCTGATGACCACGGTTACCTGCTACATTTGTATGCTGAGTCAAGAAGTCACTGTTACCTTCTGATTTCTGTCTGTCCCGAAGGAGGTACTTATTTGGAATAGTTAAGTAACATCTCTGTAAACGCCTCCTCTCCCGATTTGGTCCTTCTGTTGGATCAAGTTGCCAGGAAGTTGGATAGTAGAGGGGGTCATACCAGGCCGCTCTGCAACGGGAAAGAAAAGAATGTTTTAAGTGGTGATGGTACTTAGAGCTTTAAATAAAATCATTACAGAAATTAAATAATCAAAAGTGATCTATTCAGTTAGAAACCCCAACTGCTCATGTAATTAGACTAGGAAATGCATAAACATAGACAACACAGTAAGAGAAAAAGTAAATGTCCTTCTGCTCCTGAACCCCAGTTTCTAGTTCCGCCCCTGGAGGCATTCCCGCCCCCAGTTTCTTAATACACTTTTAAAAAGATATACCGTGACTACTCTGAATGCTTTAGCAACACGTATGGGAATCCATTTCCCATTATGCCTATTATCTAATAGATAAGTCGGTTCATTCTCATAGTACAAGCCGTATTTCTTAAGATGTTTAAAAATAAGTTACTATTTTATTTTATTTTAATTTTTAGAAAATGTTTAATTATTTTGAGAGAGTACACATGGGTGCATATGTGAGTAGGGGAGGGGTAGAGAGAGAGACAGAGAGAGAGAGATAGTGAGGGGGAGGAGGACAGAGAGAGGGAGAGAGAATCCTAAGCAGGCTCCACACTGTCAGCACAGAGCCTGACATGCAGGCACCATCTCACAAACTGTGAGATCATGACCTGAGCCGAAATCAAGAGTCAGACGCTTAACCAACAGAGCTACCCAGTCACCCCAAAAACAAGTTAATATTTCAAATGAAAGAACAGAGAACCATATTGACTATATTTTTAGAAATAGGTAAGAGAAAAAAAGATCACCCTTAATCTTACTACCCTAAACATATCACTTACTGGTAGAAATTATTTTCTTTCACTTTTAAAAACCGCAGTTATAATCATTGCATATATACATTTCTATATCCTTTTTTCTTTCACTGGACATATTTCAATCTTTATTATCACCATTGAAAATGGCTGACTAATGAACTGAGTGGGTGCATCATGATGTATTTAGCAATTTTACCATCATTATATATTTAAGTTGTTTCCAGTTCACTCACCAGCATAAATAAGGTAGAGATGAAAACCTTTACATTTACTGCTTTCATGTGTTTTGAATATTTTCCTTAGGATAGAATCACCTAAATAGGCAGGATAACTGGAGCTAGAAATATTTACAGGATTCCTGATACATGCTGACAAAGTGTACAATGTCACTGACCCTCTGACCATGGGCTAGGATCTACATTTCTTCCTGCTATGGGCATTAGCGCCTAAAAAATTCTATAACGGAAAAGGTAAAATATGGCTTGTACCATATTTTATGGTAATATGGTAATATTTGAAGGTTTTAAAAAATCAGATTAGCCTCTAGTCATATGGAATATTTTCCTATGTTTATTAATTTTATTTGTCTTATGTAGAAAAGTGTAATCATATCTTTGGCTCAAACTCTTTGGATCTTACATTTTACCTTTAAGTTGGCATGAGTTTTTAAAACCATAGAAATATTAACTCTCTGGGGGCACCTGGGTGGCTCTGTTCATTAACTGGCCGACTTTGGCTCAGATCACGATCTCACCGCTCATGGGCTTGGGGCCCTACGCCAGGCTCTGCGCTGACAGTGTGGAGCCTGACTGGGACTCTTTCTCTCTCCCTCTTTCTTTGCCCCTTTTGAGTTTTCTCTCTCTCTCTCTCTCTCTCAATAAATAAACTTAAAAACAAGTAAAAAAAAATAACTCCGACTTGCTGAAAATAAATCTTCATGTTTTGTTGCTGTTGTTACAGTTGTTAACTACACTGGAAAAAATTAAAGCTCAAATCTATTTATCTCTTCTTGGCAGTTTCTTCTATTGCGTTTGAGCTTAAGAAGTTATCCATCGGTCAGAGCTGATAAACACCCTATTTTCTTCCACTTGATAAACCTTATGAGTTTAATTATATTGTTCGCCTGAATTTCCTTTAGTGTATAAAGTTTAGTCCATTTTAGCACCCCCAAGTCATGCTCATCAGTAATCTTAACCAAATTTAGAGAATACCTTAATTTTCCTCTTTTCATTATCTGTGATGCATTTAAAAAATTTTATTATTAAAGTCTTACCTAGGCAAAGATCTATTTGCCAACTATCCTGTTTCAGTGATTTCTCTATTCTTCTACAAAGGTTATATTTTAAAATTAAAGTCAACATATAGATTTTATTATCTGGAAGAGCTAATGCCTCTCTGTCTCCCAATCTCCCCTGCCCCGTGTCCCTAAGAATTAAAAAAAAAGAAAGAAAAAAAAAAAGATTCTTACAGGATTATATACAGATTTCAATATTTCGCAATGAAAGAAATCACAAGTGATTAAACAAAAAATATTTCAACTAATGAAATGTTATGAATCTTTACTCTGAAATGAAAGTAGTATTTAAGGTTAATATATAAAACAACAAAGGCCCCACTTTGCTTACCTGTCATGAGTCAGCTGCTGAATAAGCTCCTGCCAGTGTCTGCTGGCGCTCAGGTCTACTTTGTACATGCCTCTGATATGCTGGATCACCTTCTTCCTCTCAATTCCCTGCGAGAGAGACACTGCCTGGGTGATATCGGCAGCGATCTTAGATATATCCTTTGATTTTGAATCCAGACGCTGAAAGAGACTAAATAAACAAGCAAGACTGCTCGTAAGTGAAGCCTAAGTGGGACATTAAATAGATATAAAAGCATGACATTTCAAAACTAAAAGTATGTGTGAAGTCTAATGGATTCGGACAGGCGTGACTTTTAGAACACATAAAATCCTACCTTTGTTGGTTATTGTTAACTGTTTTCTGCCAGGTGGCTTTATTCGCACCTTCTTCAGCTTCATATTTCTTTTGTTCCTAAAAGATTTAGATAATAACATGCAATATAAAATTAACTGTTTATCATTTAACACTGGCGCAAAGGCCAACAAACTAACTTTATTTTATTTTTTAAGGTTTTTTTTCAATGTTTACTTATTTTTGAGAGACAGAGACAGAGCATGAGGAGGGGAGGGCCAGAGAGAGGGAGATACAGAATCCCAAGTAAGCTCCAGGTTCTGAGCCGTCAGCACGGAGCCCAACACGGGGCTCGAACCTATGAACCCCGAGGTCATGACCTGAGATGAAGTCGGATGCCCAACCGACTGAGCCACCCCGGCGCCCCCCCCACAAACTAATTTTAAAACCAAGTTAACAGAGGAAAAAAATACTGTCCCCAGGAGACCAGAATATTAAATACGATAACCACACAAATAACGTTATAATTCCCCTTTTTTTCCACACAATTTGGGGCACAGACATCAGGGTAGAGGAGTTAAATGGGTCGCCAGACCTAATGCCACGTGCTTGCTTCCTTATTTTGTTTCAAGGCTGATGCTTCAACTTGTTGCTATAAAAATCTTTCCTTCACCGAAAGCTACTGATAAGGGATGAGGATGACAACAGAGGATAAAACGCTCCTTGTAATAGCCTATTTATTCTCTCATAAATAAAAAGGCAATATAAAGTAAAAGAAAAAAAAAGACAACTTATCATTTCAATCAAATTCATCATCAATGATATTCTAGAATGTAAAAATCCTTCACTCTTTAATTCCATTCAATGGGATCTCCTAAGAACACTGTGTCTCATGATTTCACGGACTTACCTCTTTGATCATTTTGATAAGGTCTGCTTTTGTCGTTGCGCTGGGAGGGATATACTTATGACCACACAGTTTTAAAGCATTCATAAGCAATTCCGCTGTGTCTAGCTCTTCTTCAGTCAGTTCATCTTCGTGATTGTGTATCAACTCTGACAAATACAAAACTAACTTGGCTCCATGCTTTAAGAAAAAGAAACAATTTTTTAAGTCATAAAGAATTTTCGTTTCTTACATTTAAATTGCTTAACAGTGATTAAGTTAAATTACATCACTAAATTTATTCGGTGGGATTGGGTTTGAATAAAGAAGCTGCAAGAGACATTTTGGGGACAACTGAAAAAATTTGGTTATGCACTGGAAATATGATGACATTAGGGTGTAAGCAAATTTTGTTAGGTATGACAGTGTTATGGTTATGTAAGCAAATGTCTTTTGAAAAAGATTTCTGTAAAATACTTTAAAATAGTTCAAAACAGAAATAATATCAATATGATAAAAAAACTGACAATTGTTAAATCTAGGTGATGGCTATATGTTAATACTCATTATACTGTATTCTATTTTTCTTATGATATATGAAAATTTTCATTGTATAAGGTAAAAGGAAAAAGAAAGACAAAGAAAAGAAGGAAAGTTAAGAGAAGAAGGAAAAGGAAAACAAGCAAGTAAGCTCTGGGGGAAACTTTTTTGGAGAGGATTTGTAAAGGAATATAGGATATAAATTGGGATGAAGGAAAATAATCCTTAGTTCTCATAGAAAAAATGAACTGGAAGGGAAACTTTCCTTTGAACCTTCAGGTAAGAGAATTATGCTTCTTTATTCTTTCTCCTTTGATTTCTGCTTGATAGAACAGAAGTTGGTGAAACTTCCAAACGAAACCCATTTTTGGATTAGCTCGTAAGTACTCATTACTCTCTAGGGAGTGCAAAAGTGAGAAACGCTAAAAGCAGTGAGACCTCAGCCCTCAGGGGTCTGCCCATGTCCAGAGAAGGGCTGGTTCAGGCCAGTCTTTTAGGAAACGCCCTATAACCAAAATAAGAATGTTACTTATGGTAATGACAACGGTCTTTTATAGAGTAAACCGAAACCGAACTTCGAGTCGTATTCTAAGAGGCCTTCCATGCTACAGCTCCTCCACCCACTTGTTACGTGTGCACTAGCTATTATTTCAACACTCACTATGCCAACAAGCGAAACACGCAGAATTTTACTTCTTACAAATTTGCACTGATACAAATACCACTCCATTTGGCTCTATGACATTTTAAACTGTGAACAGTATTAAATGTCAACAAACGAATTCGAGAACTCTTACACTCCGGATGATATTTAAATTAACACACTGACTCGCGTCGTGTCATTTCCCAAAAAGCGTAAGCTGAACATATGCGGTGGTGGAAATAGCAAAGCTCATTTCAATGCAACATTTAAAATTAGTCGGGAGACAGCTGCTACCTGACCAAAAGAGAAAAAAGAACAGACACTCTGCGAGTAAAAGGCCTGAAGAGTTGGCAAATAAAGAGAAACAGTAAATGGCTGGACTATTTTCATATGTGTGTCTTAAGGGTCATGCTCTTGATGTAATCTAAAAGTAGTAAAGTTCAGTACTCAGTGACATTCTCAAATCACCTTGAAAAACTCTAGAACATGTCTTTATTCATCCTGAATATCCAAAACAACCCATATAATTTTCTTAGACACTTAAGGTGTTTCTAGAATCTTATCCTAACACCTGATCAATAATTTATTGATTGTAGTTCCTGGAGCTAGAAAAGGTGTTATTAGGGATGGATACAGAAAAAAGGAAAAGTCTTGTTTTCAGCCCTCAAAAAAGTGATTTAAGGAATTGAATCTATTAAACACAAATCCTTAGAAAATAACAAAATGCTAAAATGTGTGAAAATAAAATTTTCAGGGATGTGTCTAAGAAGGAAGAGCTCTGAAAGGACTAAAGGAAAGGGGGAAGGTTTTGAAGGTGGGGCAAGGGAGAAATTGACAGGCGGGTGTACAGACGGACAAGGAGAGGAAGGAAGGTGCCTCACGCTGAATGGGCAGCATGAATTAGAGCAGCATGTCAGTCAGAATACATAGGATGAGCAGAGGTTACAAGAGGCAAAGCTGAGCCGATCTTAAAAGAGGAGGAGCTACAGATTGAGGAATTAATCAGACTCAAGTAATAATGATAGAAGAGAGGCGTTGGGCTTTAAAAATCAAGCAAATTCCAAATGGAAGACAGCTTGTAGGCAGCTCTAAAGGGCACAAGAAAGTCCCTATACACCGTTATGAATGATCTCTATGAGGTACTGCTTAAAGCGCAGAAGAGTGTGCATCGTTCGCTACCCTTCTTTGTGTTGAGAAGGGGGGATAATACATATGCTGTGTCTGTGTGTGTACACAGATTGGCTTGTAGGTCCAAAAGAAGTGTAAAAAATAAATCAAGATGGCTACCTCCAGGGCAAGAGAAAGAATGAGGAGAAGGTAAAGAGAGAAGAGCTAGACCCTCCCTGAATGTGCCGTATTTCACTGATTTTGGAACCAGGTAGACATTTCACATAATTAAAAATGAAGTTAAACAAATAAAACCCAATGGAATCCCTAAAAATAGAAAACAAATGGAAAAAAAGAACCTGACTAGTTAGGGGAAGCTGGTGGCATAATCAATTAGAGAAACTTTATTGGAGGTGCTTTTACGATCCCGTGTTTTCATGGTGCACTAAGGACAAGCGAACCATGAGGAATTCTTAATCTGCGTTCACTGGGCTTGTTATTAGTGATAATGTTGGTCCTCTTATTTTGAAAATGTCACATATATAGAGCAAAAAAGATAGAGCAAATAAGTATGCTGATGGTATCATGAATCTAGAGTATCGACATTAATAAAAGAAAATACAAATAAAAATAGGAAGAAAATGTGAAAATATCAGTATGAACTCATGATTCATTTTTCTTTCTAAAAAGATATGTATTTCCTAGCTTTGTCCTAGCTGAGCAGAAATGACAACCAAGTAAAACTGAAGGTACGTAGTCCCTAGATTTTTAATTTCTAAAAGTTTTTTAATGTCTGTTTATTTTTGAGAGAGAGAGAGAGAGAGAGAGAGAGAGAGCGCACGCGCATGAGTAAGGGAGGGGCAGAGAGAGATGGAGACACAGAATCTGAAGCAGGCTCCAGGCTCTGAGCTGTCAGCATAGAGCCCGACGCGGGGCTCAAACTCACAAGCCGTGAGATCATGACCTGAGCCGAAGCAACACTTAACCAACTAAGTCACCCAGGCGCCCCTAGATTTGTAATTTCTAAATACCATTATCTCATGAAAAGGAAACAGGGGCTTCTTAGGGAAAAGTCTGCTTTCAGATCTGGAAAGGAATTTGCAAGGTGAGCCAGGACATTCTTGTGTTCCAGAAAGCAAGGAAGTTAATCATTTGACTTGTTAAAAACTGAAAAGGCTATGTTAAGAGAACACAACAACTTGACTCTACAGAGGTGCTAATTTCAATATCAAATGGAATAATAACTGCAAAGGTTTGAAACTACTCATAAAATGTATAAAAAATACCTGATTTCCTAAAGACACCTCAAAAATAAAAGCGAAGACAAAAACTGGAGCTTCTTAGGGAACCAACTCATTATTCTAAAAACTAATAAACGGGGAAAAGAAACAAGGCTTTCATCTGGCCTTTCCTACACAGGGTTGCCAAATAGATGATAAGAGAATATTCCTCCTACAGAAGAATCAGTGCTGAGAGATGCTGGTGGAATGAGAAACTCTGAGAGAGCACGATTTTACAACTCCTAACGGAGAGGTAGATCTTGGCAAGTACCATCAGTGGCAGCTAAAAACGATTAGGTTGAAGATTGAGGGTGAACTTTACAACGAATGGGCCAGGCTGACATCGCCTGAAAAACCAGGGCAACCAGACATTCTCTGTCTCCTGCTATGCTGTAATGGAAAATGCAGAGCACTCTTAATAGTCTTTTAAAAAAAACAAACATAAAACCAAATATGAAATCAAGAACAGGAATCTAGTCAAGCCTCTAAACCTAGAGCCACAAGGATACAATCAGCTAAATCCAGAATATGGGAAATTCTACAGAAAAAATGACCCAGTTTCATCAACACATAAATGACATTCTAAAAAGTGGCCGGGAAGGGTAACTGCCATGGATTAAAAAGATTTAACATATATCAAACAAAACATTATGTAGGTCGACCTTGTTTGGATCCAGAATCCAGCAAACTATTACAAAAATTCTAAGAAAATTGGGAAAATTTAATCACCAGAGTATTAGATTGTTTGACTAGATCACTGTTAGATTGGATTATTGGATGTGATAAATAAAAAAATTTTTAATGATTATTTATTTTTGAGAGGGGGGAGGGGCAGAGAGAGAGGAAGACACAGAATCTAAAGCAGGCTCCAGGTTCTGAGCCGTCAGCACAGAGCCTGATGCGGGGCTCAAACTCATGAATCGTGAGATCATGACCTAAGCACAAGTCGGACGCTTAACCAACTGAGCCACCCAGGTGCCCTTTGAGTGTGAAAAATTTTTAAAACATCCTTCTTAATCAGAGATGTAAAGGTAAAGGTATTCACAGGTAAAATGATTTGATACCTGAAATTTATTTCAGAACACTACAAAGAAAATTAAAGCTGGGTAATGGTCATCTGGGTCCTTGTTTGATTTCTCCCAATTTTTACGTATGTTTGAAAGTTTCCCTAATAAACTTAAAAAACCGGGTACAACGATGTGGTCTTGAGGTGGACAGGAGGTCACTGTAGGGAGCTGAGCACGGGAGGTGGAGGTCTGAATTAGGATGGGGCAGGTAGAAAATAGTTAAAGACACGACTACATAAATGACTGGTCGTGGCGATGGAATGGATTCAAGGGAGAGGAAGAAGTCAACCGTGGTTCCAAGCTGAACTTCATAAAGACAGAAATGGTGTAACAGAGAAGGGAAGGGGCTGGGGGAAGAGAGGCCTGTCGACACCAGGATGGTGTCGGAGAGCAGCTCTGCAGAGTGTAAAGGCTTGAAAGAACATCACTTCACATTCTCCACTGAAGGAGACTGGGCTGGATGTGCTTTTGCCCTGGGAGAGGGCAGACAAAGATCCGAGGGCACCCGAGAGAATCTCTGGAGTAGAAAGAGCACCTAAAAGCCCCGCTTTAAAACTGTAACCTTTTGGTTCTTAATATGATCTGAGTTTCCCAGGTAGTGAAAGGGCTTACCTGTCGGTATGTAGCATCGATTACGGAATTTATAGGTGTATAATTTCATACAGTAAAGCATACAGATATTAAGTGTTCGTTTCTGAGTTTTGACAACTGCATACATCCATTTAACCACCACCCCAAATAAGATATAGTACATTTTTATTGCCCCAAAAGTTTCCTAACGCCCCTTTCCAATCAATTCACCTTCTCCCTCCCCCTTCCTGATAGACACAACTACGGTCCTGAATTCCATCACCATATCTTCATTTTGCCTGCTCTTGGACTTCATATGAACAGAATCATGGAAAAGCACACGCTTTTTGTGTTCGGTTGTCCTTTGTGCTCACACAGTGTTTCCGAGCTTCATCCATAATGGCAGGTGTATCTGTAGTTGGTTTCTTCTCATTGCTTTATAACAGTCTATTATATAAATACATCACAATTTGGTGACGCATTCTCTTCTCGACTGACATCTGGGTTATTCCCAGCTTGTGGCTATTAGTAAAAAGGCTGACATGAATATTCTTATACAAGCCTTTTTATGGACCTAAGTGTTATTTCTCTTAGGTAAATATCTAAAAATGGAATTTTAGGGTCGCAGGTTAAATGTATGTTTAATTTAATAAGAAACTGCTAAACAGTTCTTCGAAATGGTTGTACCATTTAAACTCTCCATCTATCACCTTTAAGTGTTAGAATTTATAGACTCTGAAATTCTTTTAAGCGTGTTGATTTTGATCATTCCAAATGATCAACACATTGTAAAAGATTTTTAACTCACTGCAAGCATTTTTTGAAATATGCCATATACACTGTTGTTTGAGCTACTCCATTTAGATGTTTTATGGGTAATATAATGCTTTTAAAAAGAAAACATTTGAAGACTTAGTAACAAACCACAAAGCATCTTTTAAGAGCTTAGATACAGAACTGCTTGTTTAAGCACCGGAATGAGGACTGGGAAACGCGCAGGCAGGCCAATCTGAGTCTGGTGTGGGGCATCTGGAGAAGGATCTCAGGTGATATGGTTTCATTTAGGCATGAAAATAGTTTAATGTCAGTTCTTGTTTTGTTCAATTTTATATTTCACCACTACGTTTTTTTTTAATGCTTATTTATTTTTTTTGAGAGAGAGAGAGAGATGGAGCATGTGTGGGGGAGGGGCAGAGACAGAGGGAGACACAGGATCTGAAGCAGGCTCCAGGCTCTGAGCTGTCAGCACAGAGCCTGACGCGGGACTCGAACCCATGAGCAGTGAGACCATGATCTGAGCTGAAGTCGGACACTCAAACCAACTGAGCCACCCAGGCGCCCCTATTTCGCCACGAGCGTTTACTGAGGAAGTACTGAGATACTTACTTGCAGGGATGGGCTAAGACAGTCTCGCAGTATTTCCTGATGATTCGGTTCACGAACTATTTCGAAAATCTGCTTTCTCTCTTGAGAAGAGTGGGCTGGTGACAAAATATGGACCAGGAGTCTGCCAAGCTGCATTCGGAAGGTTTCCTTACAAGACCATACGATTTTCATCCACTGCTGCTTGGAACCACTGGTTTTACTTGAACCCTTCAATCAAAACGGGAATGCATTAGGATCAGACTTCTTAAGCAATAATACACTAACCTCCAAAGCCCTAAAGAAGATCACGGGACATGTTTTTTTTTTGGTAGATTTTTAGTAATAAAATTAGAATCACATATATATCCCTACACATGGGTGGTTCTACCAACCTTTATAACAGCGGTGCTCAAAAACAGCCAACAGGTGGAAACAATCCAAATGTCCACCGATGGATGAAGGGATAAACAAAACGCATATATGTGTAGAATGGAATGTTATTCAGCCTTAAAAAGGAATGAAATTCTGATACATGCTTCAACGTAGATGAACTTGAAAATACCACACGCTAAATGAAATAGCTACATACAAAAGGACAAATACTGTCTGAAATATGGTAACTGATATGAGGTGTCTAGAAATTCAGAGAGACAGAAAGTGTAACAGTGGTTACCAGGGGCTGGGGGAAGGGTAATGAGAAGCTGCTGCTGAATCGGTATAGAGCGGTTGGGACAATAAAAAAGTTTCGGAGATGAACGGTGGTAATAATTGCACCACAATGTGAATGCACTTAACACCAATGAATTACGCCTTTCAGGATGGTTAAGAGAGAGAGAGAGAAATGGATTAAGACATTACAGTCACCTAAATTCCCTAGGGCTTAGAAGTTAAAAAAAAAAAAAAACCCCAATAGACTGACTGATTTTACAATATGAAAGAGAAAGATTCATAAAAGAGTTAATATTAAAATACTGAGTATAATGGTCATAAACTGACGATTTCAAATAAACTGATCATCAATATGACTATCAGTGTTCCTTAACAAATAACAGAGAAGCTGCTTCAACTGTGGCTAAGTGAAGACTAACCTATCCTGATCAAATCTCCTCTCTCTGGGTCAGAACTGGAATGAGTACATTTCAGAATTTATTCTGAGTTTTGGCACTGGCTCTCCAATTACCCCCAGTCCCAAGGGCCCCGGGTAAATCATTCGGCTCTAAATAAAACCTGCAGACACCACAATCTAGTTTAGATTTAGAGACTGGCAGAATCGTGATTTATGAGTTCCGCTAGAGTTAGATTGGCTTTCGGTATCTATAAAATGTACAGACTGATTTGTCCCCTAGGGTCAAGTGTATGTGACCCGCAGAAACCCAAGCGTGTCAGTGATGGATGGAGCCTGACACCTGTTAGTACTCTCTACACAACTGTGAAGGTGTGAGACACATGTAAGCCAAGATCTAGCCTTCCTAGTAATTCATAATAATAATAATTCGAGAGTCTTAGACACATAAACCGCCTGCTCCTTTTGTGTGAACGAACATGTCCCATGTAATTAATTTACTTACAATAGATACTTTGAATCCTTCTACCAGATATGTGAATATCTCCCTCTGAAATGGATTGCAAACAGAAGGCTGTTCCTGATGGACATTTTCTTCGGAAATCTCAGTCTGGGAACCTGAGGTCTTGCCTTGAGTTGCATTTTCTGGAGTACTCAAAATGTCAATAGTGTCTGGATTA